>OX439483.1:78264655-79464655 GCA_949320155.1 Melangyna quadrimaculata | reverse complement strand
CACTTTGCTTCACGAAGTCAATGTTTTGGAGATTTTTTAAAAAATCATCTTTTGGTGCCCCATGCTACTCATGTCACAATTTTGAAAAAGTCAAAAAAAAAAAAGCAGAAAATTTGTGTGTGCGTCCACTGTAATTGGAGCCAGAACAAGTGGTGGACCAATTTTCTTCAACTTCATATTTGGAACAAAGCATTATGGTGTAGATACATACATTATCGTCTATAGGAGAATTTTTGCTTGGTCATCTAGAACAGACAACTGCTTTTTTTTTAATTTTGTCAGAAATGGTTTTAAGATTTTGATTAAATCTAGCCTGAAATGTCCAAAGTGATTGTTATTTAAGTGCGTCCATTTAAGATTTCTTTTTAATAAAAATTTAGTTTGGAACATAACGGCAAAATACCGGATTATGACATTTTAGAGAAAATCGTGCTAATATTTTTCGTTCGTGTACCTAAATATTTATAACCAACCAAATAAATTTATCACTTTTGTACTTTAAGCCAAAAGAAGGTGAATGTAGTTAAACTTGTGTTTTATTAAAAGATTTGTAACAAATAATTTGTACTTAAATTTCTAGCCATGTTATAGTCTTGTTATACAACAGTAATTCAGCAATTTCGTGTCTAGACTTTTGGTGACCTGCCCTTGGTTTTTTTAAATGTATAATTGCCGTTGGCCTTGGCAGGTTTAAATGTTAAGTCTACATCCATCATACGCTGTTAGGCTCAAACCCGTATTTTATCCAATTCTCTTTGTGATAAAGACCCAGCTAGCTCCGATTTGTTTTCGTAAAACAATTTCCAATTTGATAGTTTTAGAGCTAAGAGCCGAAGATTCTCTCCACTTAGCTAAGGTTTTTGCTTGTTGTTGCACTAAAAATGTCTATTGTTAAGCCCTGCCTGCAATTTTGTTTTATAATTTGTTTTCGAGCCTTAGCCCCCAGTTCGCATTTTTTAGGGTTCAAAAATTCTACTGATTTTGTATGCTTTTATGGAATTATTACTATTTCATATTCAACATGTAAGTTCTTCAGCCCCGATTAATTAATTAGCCCCAAGCTCGTTTTGTGTGGGCTTTTATTTAATTCCATTTGGACTCTAGCACCAAATTTTTGTTCATCCAATTCTTTTCGGACTTAGAAAAAACCATACAGAAGGTACATGAACTCTAGTGGTTAAAAATATTTTAGAAAAATGCACGTTTGTTAATGTATTGTTGTCTATCACTCAATTCATTTTATAAATCGGCTCTAGTAGGGGCTTTAGCCCCTATAGCCCCCCTCTAGATCCGCCACTGCCAGTGGCAGTCATAAATGCTAAGATCCATATTTTTTTTTAAACTATGACCACCAATTTTTACTTTCAACCAAGGGCGCGGAATGGCGGGCTATACCCCTACTCATTGAGCAAAACTTGTTCTTTAGTAAAACCGAATTTTATCAGCGTTTATATAATTTTCAAAATTTTGGAATGAAATTGTAATTAAAAGAAAAAAACTTGCGTTAGCCGTTAAAGAGTAAAGTACAGGTTCAGGAAAAAACTTCGAATGCCAAAATCTCGAATGGCAATCAAGATTTCCCAAAATCTCAAATGGCATAATGTCGAATCATGCACAAAATCTCAAATCCCAAATGGAATACAAAATTGTTCTAGATTCTCAGTTTGTTTTGTCATTCTGAATTTTGGGTATAGGGTGAAGTCGGGAGATGACACTCTTTTTGTTTTGAGATTTATACAATCTCTGTAACCAATTTAAAACAAAAAAAAATGTATTAATATGAGGTTTCACAATTCAAGTCATATTTTCTCCAAAAGAAAAATACCTTAAAAAAAAGACAAGTGGACAAAATGGCGTGTAATTGGGCATGAAATTGTCATATCCCCGTGGTGCAATATCACCCGACTTTACACCTAAAAATTCCCGTATTTGAATTTTTCGCCAAAAGTTTGAAATACAGATTTTTAAAATTATAATAACATCAATAAAAACCGTCGGTTTTGTGAAAATTTGACGAAGAACAAAGCTGGAGCTAGGCTTTCTAAATGAACTTAACAACTTTAATATCACCTCTAGTTAATTCTGTATGAACAAAATTTAAGCAAATCAGTCAATACGTTCAGGCTTTATCTACCTCGAATATCAGTAGGTAGCTGTTTTATATAGCAAGTTCAAAAGTTCCACAGATATTTTTGTTCAAATGAGTTTGATTGCAAGACGTTCCATGTACCATTTAGTCCAGTGCAATTATAAAATTTTATATGGGCGACCCATCAGTTTTTACCAACCCCCTTTTTTTATTCGATACAGAGAGAATATGCTAAATCTCAGTTTTCGCATTCCTAACATTTACCGTTTCCTTTTTACAAAATATCTCGGTTCATATTAGTCCTACAAAAAAAATTTGTTAAATTTAAAATGCGCAGAATAAAATTTCCGATTTTAAGTGTTAAACATTTTTCTTTATTAATAATATTTAAAAAGTTACAGGCCAACAAAAAAACAAGATTTAGTATTTTCCTAAATTTAGGCCATTTTCAATCAAACATTAAAAAAAACTTTCTACATGTTCGTTGGGCTCCAAATTTCGAACAATTTATTTGTATTTTAATAAATAAAAAAGTTATGAATATTGTTCTATTCCGTGGGCGTTAATGCACTGCACCCTAAAATGAACCGAGATATTTAGTAAAAAGTAGTATCCAAGATGGCGGCAAAACGGTAAATGTTACGAATACGAAAACTGAGATTTATCATACCCGATCAACTTTCTATCGAAAAAAAAAAATTGGGGGTTGGTACAAACTGCTGGGTCAGATTATAAATGCACTCCCAACTAACATTTCAGCTTCGGTTCGGCTTAATAAAATAGGCTTTAGAAGTTCCATAAGACATTTGTAAAGTTTACTTAAGCATAAAAAGGAAATGTTATACAAGCTAATATAGCTTGTATACGTGATTTCGGAAAATCTCCTTATAAACTTATTCGCAGATCTTTTAAAAGTAGCAGATTGTATAAAAGCCTAAAGAAGCCGATACGAAGTTTTAACGAGCGATATTGGAAATTTGAATGACACTTCAACTTGACAGGTATATTCGGACATGGTTGTATAAAAGTGAAATACAAGTCTTATAGAAGGTGAACAAAAATAAATAAAAAAAAAAGAAAGATAAATTTTTATTTTTATTTTTTAGTGTGATTTTTACTGCATTTTATCTGAAATTAAGTATCAAATTCAATTATTTATTAATTATAATATCGGAAACAATAATAAAACATAAAATATACTTTTACCTCACTAGGGATCGAACTCGGGAACTCCTACGTGACAGTCCATCACTCTAACCACTCAGCCATCTACCACTCAGTCATCTTAGATATAATTTGGAGGATGCAAAAACTTAATCAGCCTTTTCATTTTTTAAAACTTTAAATTTTCCTTAAATAAATCCGAGCTTCTATAAAAATTTTCAAACATGAACAAGATTTCTTTAACTCTCTTATACATTTCGCATAAGGAAACAAATGTACCTAAACGATTTGTTTAGCAGTCCCCTTGCTCCATTTTCATAGTCTTAAATTAATATCAATAGTCTTAAAATAAACTAAGTAATAATGCATATTTTTGATAATTTCAATCCGAAAAAACGGCCACTTAAGCACGATTAACAGAAACAAGGTATGCTCATTAGGGGTGTGACGTTACAATCATCTGCTTATGTTCGGAGAAAAGAAAAATAATTAACTTATTATTATAATTATTTCAATTTTTAAACTGCTCATTAAGAATGCTCAAAAAGACAAATCAAGTAAAATGATTTACCTTTCTCTACACGTGTTCAATTTATTGTATAATTATAAATTTGAATAGAGTTTTTTAAAAAGCTTCTTTAAAATGACTTATACAAATTCGAGCTTCTTTATTATAGATTGACATATTGTCCGCGTTCGGGTACGTCGCCAATGATATCTAGATTTGTTCGTGTTGTGGTAATGCCTAAAGAAAAAACCAGTCGACGAACCAAACAGCTGATATCAAAAAGAAATCTAAGGCTATCCCAAAAATGTTCAGATCTGTTTGAATTTTAGAAGCCTATTCGAGTGACAGCTTGCAAACTCGGTAAGTCTTCTTTTTATTATTTGTATTCGGCTTTAAAGAAGCAGTTATCCAGCTCGTTACATGTATAACAAATTTAATTCCACCGAAGGCCGTACCGAAGCTTTATATAAAGTGAAACCTGCGGCACATCAATATTTTTAAGCTAAAAGAAGCTGAATTGTTAGTTGGGCTGGACTATATAGGAAGTATAATCTGTATCTGTATCTGTTACAGATAATAGATAATTTTAAAGTTTTAATTTCATTTCTAGAGAATAACATGAAATCGTATAGTACAAAATGTTAACCAAATCTTTTCAAACGGGTTCACAGATGGAAATGGGTAGGTATAGTCATATTTTGACGGAGATACACACACCTATGATAAGCATACCGAAAACAACTTCTTTAGACTTCTTGATCAACGGAATGTGATTTAAAGTAAATATGAATTAGATTTAAAAAATTGTTCCCTGTGTATCTAAAATATTGAAAGGGTAATAAAGGCTATTGCTAAATTACCTTCCGCCTTATAGTTAACACACAGAGATGTGTGTATACTCAAATAAGTAACACTATAATTGACCTTGGTTGAGACAACGTCCGCTGCTCATATTATATCCTTTGCTTATAATATATCATCTTCTTAACAAATATCCTACGAGTAAAGTTGTTCATCTAGGTCTCACATTGTGATCCTTGAGAAGAGCTTGTCTCAAGCATCCTTGAACTTAGTAAAAATATAAGGGGGTATAAAACTATTCACACAACCTGACAATGTCATGGCTAGGCAATGCAAACAAAAAAAATCACCTATAAAAGTGTGCGCACCTAAGACGCATGCTCAAGCTTCAAGAAGATATCCTTTAAGCAAGGCCATTCATTTCTGTATCTTTCTTCTAACAAGAAAATATTCTTAAAGAAATCCAACGACTTTAATGACATTGACAATCAATTGGAATCTCGTTAGGGATTTTCTCATTTTTTTTTTTTTGTTTATAGTTTGTGTCAAAATTTGTGGTTATGTCAATTTGAGGTCGACTTTTAATCAATAACAAGTTATTGGATAGTAATATTTGGGGTGTGGAAGCGTGTTTTCTGAATTTTTTTTATGGGGGGAAGAAAAATCAGCAAATTGATAACATTGATCGAAAAAAGTAGAAATGACAAAATGTTTGTATTCTTACTTGACTGCATCCCTAGAGAAATGAATACCGAATAATAATAATACAAAGTTAAAAGAAAATTTTTCTTGAGGGGGATTGCAAAATAGAAAAAAAAAACTTCTCAACAGATTTTATACTTATCGGGCTATTTTTACATTTTCAACATTGTCTCTTAAGTTGGTAACAACTTTGGCTAGGTACCATAAAATTGAAAAATTAAATGAAGTTTATATTTTATTTTGTATTTGACAATTTTGTTTTTCTTGTGGATTTTCCTTCGGCACTTTCGGGAAAAATTGTCTATATTTTACTTGAAAATATAAGATTTTTTGTATAGTTAATTTTTGTTCAATTAAAAGGTACAAGTGACCTCAACGCCAGAAATAATTGTGTTTTGCCCAGGTATAACGGTGGGCTCTTCAGTCAGTCTGTTATACGTTATACCCTACTAAGACACAAATTTTGGTCGATGTTTACCGACACTTATAAAAATAACAGTCAGAAGATACTGTGAATTTTATTATTCCAGGGGAATTTGTTTACATTCGTGCACTTAAAACAGAAGTAATTTCAATATTTTAATATTTAAATTTCTTCATCTTCTTGTTAATTTTTTTTTAATACTAAAATTGAATTCTCATACAACAATCAATATTTATTATTCAAGAGTCTAGGATATTTCTGTTCGTTTTTTTTACTATTTATTTAATATAAGTATATGTATTACACTGATTTTGTTTTTCACTGAAGACTATACGTACCACTTTTAAATTAATAATCTGACAACATGTAACTTATAATTTTCATTTTGAAGAAAAGACCTTCGAACCTGAGGACAGAATTAATGGAGTATCTTCTCATATCTATGTATGGATGTATGTTTATATTATATTTATCTTTGGTCCTTGCTGTTTAATAAAACCATCGGAATTTGTTGAAATTATTATTATTATTATTATCCAATACGTCCTAACCGTCCATAGATCTTAGTTTGATTTTGTAGATTTCCGAATTATTTGAGTGATTGATTGATTGATCTGCATTGAAATGAAAACTCAAATAATCCAAAATATATCACTAGTGGAAGCGAATATAATTATGGGAATGTATAAGAGAAGTTGATTGATGATTTGAAAATGGCTGTAAATGATGAAAAATCCTAAGAAATTTGCCATTTTTTTTTAAATTGTATGAGATCAAGTAGTTTTTTTTTTCAAACAGTGAAATCGATGTTATTATAAAGGGTTTTTCAACAGGGACGCTACGAAAGTAGAGCAACAGTTACGGCAAACGACGCCATATTTCTTGCCGCTCTTTTGACATTTCTCTTCAGTAAGGCTTGCCATTTCATGATGAAAAGATGTACGAGCCACCAACGAGTCAAAATTATTAAAATTTACTACCGAAATTCGGTTTCAGTGGCCTCAACGTTAAGAGTGCTACGTCCAATTTATGGTCGTCATAATCGTCCTAGTAGATCAACAATTGAGCGTCTAGTGGAAAAATTTGAATCCACAGGCACAGTACAAAATGTTCCCGTGCCAGTGAGACAAAGAAGTGCCAGTAGTGTCGAGAATATTGCTGCCGCTGAGGCTTCAGTTGCAGAAAGCCCAAATGTGTCTCTCACACGTCATGCTCAAGCGTTGGGCATCTCTGTGACGTCGTTGTGGCGAATTTTGCGAGAAAATCTTGGCCTTCATCCTTACAAGATTAAATTGACGCAAGAACTGAAGCCGCTTGACCACCAGAAGCGTCGTATGTTCGTGAATTGGGCTGAGCAACAACTTGAAAATGATTCGGATTTTCATCGAAAAATCATCTTCAGCGATGAGGCTCATTTATGGCTGAATGGCTTCGTCAATAAACAAAATATGCGGCATTGGTCAGGCAGCAATCCACACGTACTCCATGAGTCATCATTGCATCCCGAAAAAATTACGGTTTAGTGTGGTTTATGGGCAGGTGGCGTCATTGGGCCGTACTTCTTCCATGGTGATAAAGACCGGCACGTACTGTGAATGGGGATCGCTACCGTTCAATGATAACCGAATACTTTCGCTCCAATTGGATGATATGGACTTGGAGGACATGTGGTTCCAACAGGACGGCGCCACAAGCCACACAGCGAATGTCACAATCAATTTCTTGGAAACCAAGTTTTATAGAACGTGTTATCTCACGAAATGGTCCAGTCGCTTGACCGCCTCGGTCGTGCGATTTGACGCCGCTAGACTATTTCCTGTGGGGCCACGTCAAATCTATGGTCTATGGCAATAAGCCAGCGACGATTGATGATCTTCGTACGAATATCGAACGTGAAATTACAGCAGTATCGGCGGATTTATGCCTGAAACCCGTCGAAAATTGGGTTCAGCGTCTGGACTTCTGTACTTTCACAGGAATAAAGAATTTCATTAATATCTAAAACCGTTTGAGTTTTATTTAAAAAAAACTTTTGTAGCGCTCTTATTGAAAAACCCGATATTTGTTACAAGTGAAAATGTTAAGCGTTGAAACCCTTTTCCCGAAATGTTTCAAAAATGTATTTTGTTTAAATTCTTCTGTAAACTTTTGTTAGTAATTATTGTCATCAAAGGAGAACCGGACAAAACGGCCTTTTCTTTCTTTTCAGCTTTTAGAAAAAAAAAGTTATGTATTATTAAAAAACACCAACAAATGTGGAAAGGTTTCAATCTGTTGTGGAAATACTACAGCCAAATAATTTTAACTCAGTTATGTGGAATATAAAAATGCCTGCAGTTTGAGTGACTTTGACTACGACAAAGTATGAAAAAACGCCTCGAAATTATCAGAAAACTTGCCCTAAAAAGACGTACAAAGCTTACAAGTACAAGTCTCCTATAAGGCTGCAAAAGAAAAGAGAAAGACTGATCTAACATTGTTCCAGTCATGCATGAAAATTTAAATTTACAATTCATGTATTCAAAAAACAAACAAAAGATAAACGAAACTCCTAAAAACAAACAAAAAATCCTCAGGATACGAAAATGTCTCTAAGATCAATATTGGTAGGTGCTCATTGATTGGTTCTGGTCAGTGAGATAATAAGGAAACGTTTACCCGGACAAAGTCACCCAAAACTGCAGAATGACTTTAGCCACCCAATTTTTGATTTAAATTAGCCAACTGATTTCTATAAAATTTACGATATACTTTTGCAAAAAATATTTACTCTATAAAAAAATCTATGCAACAGGTATTAATATTTTAATTTGAAAATGCGCCAAAATCATCCGATTTCACGGTACTTTAAAAAATAATTTTATATTTTTACTCTTTGTTCTTCGAGAAAGTCGCGGAACCCTGAAAACAGTTCGGGAACCTAGGGCCTAGGTAACTATTGTGGTACATAAAAGTACCTTTCCAACGACGTATGTCACGTTCTTATTGGTGCGACCAACACATTTTTGCCTATACTACATACCTACAAAATTCACATTTTCTATACCAAAATTCACCACATCACAATCTTAATTATGGAATAATTTTTTTAACACAGGGATTTGAAGTAAGCTGTCAAGGTAGCTACTGTAGTATATAAAAAGACCTTTTCAGAAGCATATGTCTTGTTGTTATTGGTAAGGCCAGTACATTGTTGCCCATACTACATACTTACATTTTATGTTTAAATAAAATGCACCAAATTACAATTTTAGTTGGCCAATAACTTTTTTCAGACAGCGATTTGGAATGAACTGCCATAGTAAGTATTCATGTACACAAAAATACCTTTCCAAAGTAAAGTCTATATATCTGTGTTCCTGGCAATTTGCGAGCAGCTTAGTTCAGCAACCTTATTCATTTCTTTTCAATTCGTAAAAAACCTACAAAATGTTCGAAGTCAGCCGGAGCACTTTCGATTTTGTATTGCCGGAAAGATTGAAATTTGACGTGCGATCCAGTCGTGTAATGAATAAAACAAACTTCAAAATTGTTATTTTAGCATTGGCAAATATTTTAACTTAACTTTAACATCACTAATAATTATTCCTTCTTCGTGACCTTTTTTAAAATGTTAAAATTATTAATGCGCTTTAGGTCTATATTTCGTCGCTCTAAAAGAAAACCGGCATAACTCAAAAAACTTGATTCTTCTGAAAATGAGTTTAAAGTTTTTTAGTCATACGATTTTTCATTGTTTTATTTTTGTTTTATATTTAGAATTTTTTTTTATTTTTTTTTTAAACAAAATGTTAGCTACTTGAATATTTTATTTATTGGAATTCAACAAAATAAATTAAAAAATTTATGAAAAATGTGCAAAAATAAAAGATTTCCCAAACCCTCTCCTAATTAAGTCATTTTTCCGGAAAAAAATTATGTTATTCACATAAGGTTTTTTTTATTTTAGAATAAGTTCAACACTACGTTGGCAAAAGAAAATAATGGCATAACTTGATAAAACATATTGAGGTAAATATTATTTGATATGATTAGTCAAAAATATTATAAAGAAAAACGGCATAGGTTTGAAAAGTGCCATTGCAAAACACATTTTTTTTAAACTTATCAGGATAAGTTGAACATTTTGTTTTAAAACATAAAATAAGTTATAAAACTTTACTTACTTTAATGTGAAAACTGGCCCAACACAAGTTAGTTCTTTTTTCGCTGAAATTTAACGATAAATCTTTGGCACAAAAGGTATTTATGCCACTTTTTATCATAAAAAACACTTCCGTTCACCTCAAGCAAATGGCAGAAACTAAATTATGTCATTATTGATCATAAACAAACAATGGTAACGAAAGATGTGCCAATCATCTAGCGGGATTCTGAAGTGCTACAGTAATGCCAGTTTGACAGAAAGATAGAGAATTTTAGAGGATTGGCATCATTAACTCAAAAATCGAGTTTTTTGAGTTATGCCTGTTTTCTTAAACAGCGACGATCTGTATCTAAATATCTAAATCAGACGACGCACAGTGGTCTGAGCACGGAAAAAGTCTTTTAAAAAATTCATATATAGCATTTTAAGCTTTATGTCTAAGTACTTTTAGATAACACGAGCGTATGATTTCAAAGTATTTTTTAATAAATATATTTTATGTACTTAGTTATAAGCCCTCAAAGTTAAAAAAATCATTTTATTCAAGTCGCGAGCCATATTTTCAATAAACATTTAGATGTCTTTTTCTGAAGTTCCTTAAAATAAGTGTTGTTTTATATCATTTTATTGGTATTTTCTTGAATATATGTACTATAAAATAAGAAAAAACAATGATAATTTATAAAAGCAACCTTCTAAAGGGTGGTTAAATTTTAAGGGCCGATGTTGATTTTGAATAAAACATAAATTATTTAGGAAATTATTGTCATTTCTTTTTATTATATTAGCATGGTTCAATTATGTATAGAACAAAATATCAGGCAAATGGCCGCCGCGACTACGGTGGCACACCTCCATCCGATGGTCCAAATTTTCGATGACGATGAGGCATAATTGAGGTTCTATGATAATAATGTGCCGAATTATCTCATCCTTTAGCTCTTGAATTGCTGCTGGCTTATCGACGTACACCTTTTCTTTCAAATAACCCCAAAGAAAGAAGTCCAACGGTGTCAAATCACATGATCTTGGCAGCCAATTGACAACGCCACAACGTGAGATAACACGGCCATTGAATTTGTCGCGCAAAAGAACCAGTGTTTCGTTAGTTCTGTGGCAAGTTGCACCGTCCTGTTGAAACCACATATCGTCCACATCCATATCTTCCAATTCGTGCCATAAAAAGTATAATAAATGGTAAAAAATATTTTTTTCGCAAAATTTCACGTAATTAAGTACTATTTTTGTTTCCAAAATTCAATGCCCTTATCAATTTGTAGTAAAAAACTGAAAACCGGATGGTTCTAGGACTTTTACTTTTTAAGATATTAAAAAGTAAATGAACCAGCTTTTTCATAAAAATAAGACAAATCCGGCAAAATTATCATTTCAGCAACCAGTTAAAATAGGAAAAACATGCGGAAAAAAATTCTTACATTTTTGAAACTTGGTGGGAATGTCGGATTAACCATAAGAATAAAGAATCAAAAGAGTCCATACAAATATCTGTATCCCACGGGTGTTTTTTGGAGGGGAAAGGGAGAGGTATGACTTAACGAAATTAAAAAATTATATTGATACAATTTGGACATATGATACATGATTTTAGGGTATTTTTTCAATTCTGAATCTAATGACATCAAAATTAAGGCGATACAATAATCTTAAAAGATATTATGGTTCACTTTATCCAGAGATGACTGTTTTTCAGTAAAACTGGTAAACTATTACAAAACTACCTTGAAATGAATGGTACATTGATGACAATTTGTATAAATATTTAATTTGACATGAGAATAAATGATCAAAAGAGTACATATAAATATCTATGACGAAAGTGTGTTTTTCTGAAGGAAAACAGAAGGTATGAAATTTTGATCATAACACCTATCCCAAGAATGGGAAGAAATTTATTAAAAATGTTTCATTTGTCAAATTCCAAATTGAATGTTTATACAAATTTTTATTCCATTCCATTCTTTTCAGAATTGAAAAATACCCTAAGATCATGTATCATATGTCCAAATTGTATCAATATAATTTTTTAATTTCGGTAGGTCATACCTCCCCCTTTCCCCTCCAAAAAAACACCCGTGGGATACAGATATTTGTAGAGGACTCTTTTGATTATTTATTCTTATGGTTAATCCGACATTCCCACCAAGTTTCAAAAATGTAAGAATTTTTTTCCGCATGTTTGTCATATTTTAACTGGTTGCTGAAATGATAATTTAGCCGGATTTGTCTTATTTTTATGAAAAAGCTGGTTCATTTACTTTTTAATATCTTAAAAAGTAAAAGTCCTAGAACCATCCGGTTTTCAGTTTTTGACTACAAACTGATAAGGGCATTGAATTTTGGAAACAAAAATAGTACTTAAATACGTAAAATTTTGCGAACAAAATATTTTTTACCATTTTTTTAATTTTTGTTTTCAAAATTTTGAGTTCAAACATTAATATTTCAAAAACTATTCATTGAAAGAACTTTATTTAAAAAGATAATGAAAGAAGGGACTCCTGGTCTTTTATGAAAATATAATAGGGTATTGTACATGTTACCTTTGTTTTTTAATATTTTTTTTTCTGTTTTAAGTTAGTTTTTTAGAAAATTGTAACTCCCACCTAACAGCCGCCACCAGGGACTGGACTGCAAGACTTGCATTTCTTTTATCAGCCTTAATACACCTTTCGACTTATATAACTTTTTATTGGTTCACTTTCGTACGCCAAATCTGCTGTTGGCTCTTGGTCTAGAACTTTTCAGCGACAGTGGTAAATATTCAAAATTTTTTGTTTTCATAATTTATTCCGTTTTTTTCACTGATTTCTTGGACAAGAGTACTTTTAATACATCGCTAACCCAAATCCCAAAAAAGAAAATATAGCGCCCGCCATGCTTGTACATAGCAATTGTTTTTTTTTTTTTTTTTTTAACTTGGTGTTTTGGTTTTTTGGGTTTTTGAAACTTTGTTTTTTTTTTTAACTTTGTTTTTGTAGCTTTGTCCTTCAAAACTTTGTTTCTCGAATCTTTTATGGATTTCCATGTCTCAAGTATGTACCATTGTACCTAACTATGTTTTTTAAGCGCTATCGGTTTTTTCTGTATCGCCCGTTCCAACTTTGTATGCATGCAAAAACACCTTGCTAATAAAAATAAATAAATTGTCATAGCAGCCCCGGGGATAACTTTTAAAGACAAATATTTCATATTTGGTTTATGCAATCAAAGCCTTTTATATTCATATATGTTTTATTTTATTCGACGTTGGTTTTTTCGGCATTCTCCTTTAGTTTGAAATATTTATTATTATTCAACCTTTTGATTTATAAAAACGTCTTATTTAAGACAATTCTTTATATTAAAAACAATAAAAATTGCATTCAAAAACCGAAATACAACCAAATGACGATTAAACGTTGATATATTTTATAAGAAAAAAAAGTTGTAAGTACATATTCTATAATTTTTAAAAATTGAAGCTATAAAATATTAATAACTATGTTTAAGGTCGAATTTGTTCACAGTCCATTAAAAATTGAATTGTGTCGGTTTAACTAATATAAAATTGTCATTAAGAACACTTCATTAATTTTTGATTCATTCACTCGCCTTAAGTTAACTGGCGCGCTTTAAATTGCTGCTTTAAATTTATTTGCTTTTTAAAAATATCCTTGGGATTTTTATTTTTTTTTTTTGACTGGTGAACTATCAATTTAGCCCTAAATCAAGTTTAAAATACCGTCTGTTTGTTCACTCTCAATTAGCGTTGACTGTCAGGTTTGTGTTTGCTTATTTTATTTGTAATCTAAAAATGTAATTTGAATAACCAAAACCGGCAAAGTTGAAAAAAACCCTTCTGGTGGAAATACAAACTATACCTACTTTTCAGAATATTTTTGGTGCACTGAATAAAAATCCTGGCCCTAAATAATTTCTTTAGGTTTATCGTTATATTGCGAAAAATCGTTGCAAAACAGTATTTCCACTTTCATATTGAAGAATTTCAAAAACCAAACGTTATAGGGTAATTTTGGGGTCTGATTCGTATTCAGTGCATTAAAAACATTAAAATAGTTAAAGATTGTTTTTGCACCATAAGGTTTTTCAAATCTTGTTTGCTTTTGTTTCCCTCATCGTTCTTTATGATTACAAAAAATAAGCAAACAAAATATCGACTGTCAACGCTAATTGAGAGTGAATAAAAGGAAAAAGTTCGTTAACTTTCTATTATGGCTAAATATCCCCCTTAAAAAGTGGATTTTGTCATTTTAGCTAGAACAAATTTTAAATTAATTAAACAATTAGTTAATAGAGGAAACTTCATTTTAAATTGTTAAAGGAGGGTGAATAAATACAAATATTTAAAATCGATCAATTTCTAGTTTTTAATATCGAATTTAAATTTAATGGAAAGCGAATAAATTAGGCCTAAGAGGTGAGAGACTTGAAAAGAAAAAAAAAAAAAAACCTAACCGGGTTTGAAACGTCGCGTCGTCTGGCTTACAAATATAGACGTAAAACTGATTTAAAATTTAAACATTTTAAAATTTTAACTAACACTATCGACTCATTTGTATTCTCTATCAATGTCTAGCCACATTCTTTGGTTGTTAACTATATCTCATGAGCAAGTTCGTATTTATTTTTTTATGCATTGAGACTTTATAAAAAATAAAACATTGTCAATTTGTATCAATGCAGTGGTACAAAAAAATCCAAAAGCAAATAGGCTAGGCGCATAAAGTATATTTTTTGACAGAAAATAAACTAGCTCGTGCCAGTCTCGTAAGGAAAACCGTGTTTCCATGCGATTTTTGTAAGGACATGTCGTGTCATTATATCAATATGCGCTGTTTTATTGATTTATGTATGTACATATGTAGGTACAGTGAAATCTCCCATAAGCGGACACTCATGGTCTCCGATTTTTTGTCCGGTTGTGGGAGTTGTCCGGTTAAAAGAAAGTACATTTTTATTTTATTTTATAATTTTTATAAGTAATCAAAACAATCAAAAGGAGGAAATAATGTTATTTAAATAAGTGTTATGTAATTTACTGTTTATAAAAATTCAAAATTGTTGACTGGCGTGGTTTGCTTGCCTTTTGCTCCATAAATTTATTTTCAAAGTGGCTTTCCAGATGTTTTATATGTTTAAAAGCTACGAAGTCATCTTTTGTAAACAGTTTTAAGTTTTCAAGGACTTGATTGTTATCAACAGCTGCATCCAGTGGCTGATCCAGGGGGTGGCTATAGGGGCTAAAGCCCCCCGCACAGCCGATTGCTAAAATAATTTGAAATATAGAAAGCAATACAATACAACATGTTAAGTTTTATATTCGTCTAAAATGTTGTTAAGATGAGAATTTTGATGGACAAAATAACGTGGTTGGGGCTGAACAATTTACATGTTCTGCAACTTCTTTTCTAAGCCCTAGGGTTGAAGCTAAGGCCTATGAAGTGAATTGAAAAATGGACATGTTTCATGCAACGACAATTTCCCCTTAAAACAAAACCCAGAAAATTGGAAAAAAAAAAACAACTTGGGACTAATAAGGTCTGAGAATATTGGACAAAGAACGTAGTCAGGGTTAAACAACTAACTCCCTAAAAACTAACTTTATTGCAGAGAGCTTTTGGGGCATAGGTCTAAGGATTTTCAAAGTCCGAAGTTGGAACTAAAGCTTGAAGATATAATTTTAAAAAAACGTGTTCGGGGCTTAACATTTACATGTCAAAAGCAACAACTGTTTACCTACACTAAAAACTTAGCTAATTTAACGAAAGAAACGCAATTGAGGCTAATTGAGAACACCAGGATGTAAAGCTTAGTGTAAATGTTTAATACAACAGGAATTCTTTCTTGCGGCCTTGGCTGGGTTAAGATCATTTTGGGGCTTAGTTTTTTAAATTTCAAAGGTCCAATGCAATACATATAAAACATTTTTGGGCTAAGCAATTCAATACAAATTCTCTAGTCGAGGAGCCAAATTCCAAAAGCGTGAGAAACTCTGTGAACTCAGAAAAATCTTGCAGGTGGACATGAATATTTACAATCTCTATAGACTCTTGAGGGCTTAAAAATTTATCGACACATTTTTTGAGCAGGAATAGAAAGTGTATGTAGGTGCAGTGTAAACGAAAATTCATTGTCACTTGCAGAATTGAGCCGTGCAGCTTATTTCTTAGAGCAGCTGTTTCTTATGCCCAACTAAAAGTCTTGAAATTTTGATATTTTATTTTTCGATCCACAAAATCTTATTTTCGTGCCTTCCAGTGACAATTTCAAGAAAACAGGTAGGTTCGTTGCTTTGACTAATTAAATAAAATGAGATCTCAGACGACTGATACTGTCAAAACACATATGAGCTTTTGCCAGAAAGACCACTTAAATATCATTTTTCTGAACTAGCATTACAAACAGTTTTTAAATTTTGTTAAAAAGGTGAAGTTCAAAGCATACTTTCAGCTGATTTAAACAAATACTTACATAATGTACAGAGGTAGGCACTTGATACCTAATCAATTATTACGCAAAATACCTATAAATAAACGAATTTGTTCGTGTGGTAACGTGGCCAGAACTTAAAGTTATAAAATAAGTTATACTACCATGTTTTGCTGAGCCTTAATATCGGCTTTTAAAAAAAATTCCCATGCTTAACACATCAATCCCAAATTCTTCTTATTGTGCTTCGTTTTGAAACAATTATAAAGCGCGATAGGAGCGGATATAAAAGCACAAAAAACACGGCTATTATTAAAGGAAAAGTGATGTCAAAATTCGTTTTCTGTTCTATAACTTCAAATTTACAAACTGGATTTCCAAACTCTAAGCCCCCCCACAGCCAAGTCCTAGATCCGCTACTGGCTGCATCCTCCTCTTCTTCTGACTCGGTTATATGTTTTCGAATTCGATTTGAAGGCTTGGAATATCAATGTTGTCATCTTCGGTCTGAATGTTCTGGTCTGTTGCCACAAACGCTTCCATATTTTGTTCATTTTCTATACCAAGCTCTTGGATCCCTTGCAATACATTTGATAACGTTGCCAGTGGAAGATCATCCTATGGCTCAAATTTTGCTACAATGCTTTCACTTTTCTTGAATCCGGCTTTGCCAAAACAATTTCTTATGGTTTCTGAAGAAACTTTGTCCCATGCTGTCTTAACAAAATATAATGCCTCCATGACATTAATTTTTTTGGATAACTCTGATGCAGTTTTTGCGTCTCCCATTTTAGAAAGAATGTGTT
Organism: Melangyna quadrimaculata; assembly: GCA_949320155.1. Classification (NCBI taxonomy): domain Eukaryota; kingdom Metazoa; phylum Arthropoda; class Insecta; order Diptera; family Syrphidae; genus Melangyna; species Melangyna quadrimaculata. Next base: position 79,447,564 of record OX439483.1, on the reverse strand, counting down.
TCAAAATTATTTCCTTGATCCGAAAGGCTGACACACTGAAAAAATTATTTTTATATTTTGTAGGTTTAGCTCTCGGGGATGAGATGCAGCGTTATCTAAAAACAGCAGAATTTTCCTCTTCTGTATTCCGATTTATCTATCAAACTGCATTAGCCACTCTGTCATTAAATCACGCGTCATCCAAGACTTTTTGTTTGATTTCCAAGTAGCCGGCAAGTCCTTAAATGCAACATTTTTGAATGCCCGAGGACGCGCTGCTTTTCCAATCACTAGCAGTTCTTCTTTTTTCCCTGCCATACTTACACGAAATTGGAATGTTTTGACTTCTGGCTCTCGAAAACCATTCCATGCACATTTGGTGAATTTTGCAACCTTCCGTTTTTAGAAATGTCTTTTTCTGGTGAATGTTGGATCTGGACTGCCATTTGCTACGAATAAGTTCTTTAATTTTAGAAATCTCGCCAGCTTGTGTTTTTCCTATATTAAACCTTAAATATGAAACGTTACAAAAATAAACTCTTTTCGTTAATGTTGCTTAAAGAAAACCTTTTTGCTAAACTGCGAACAGATAACTTTTCCTTTTCTAAAACATTCACCACTTCCATTTTGTCTTTTAGAGAAAGCACTTTTTTTGAAGACATCTTGCCTGCATATGGTTACATTATACAATGAATTACCATGAAAGAAAATCTAATAGAACGTTTCATCACAAAGCAGGCTACGAAAATTCAAAACTTGACGATATTTTTTTATTTCCTATTTTCTAATAAGCTAGGAAACTGGGGAATACCCTTCTAAGCTTACAAAAAAAACATGTTCTGTCCGTACATTAGAGCCTCGCGTTCGGTTATTGGAGATTTTCCAAGAATTTGCTTCGTTTTTAATAGAAACGAATATTGAAATTAAATTTGTTTTGAATGTGTCCGTTTATGAGAGGATATAGATAAGAAAAAATGTAGGAAACAAATGCCTGTGTCCGTTTAAGAGAGTGTCCGTTTATAGGAATGTTTTTTATATGGGAAATTTAAATTAAAAGTTGGTTCCCAAAAAAATGTCCGTTTAAGGGAATTGTGCGCTCATAGGAGCTGTCCGCAGGTGGAGCTTTCACTGTATAAATATATTGATTAAAAATTCTAGCTGCTGTGTCGCGTTACACGCGTTGGTTGCGTCTCAATATGCGCCTAGTGAAATAGACAAAATATCCTTCTAATAAATACTCCACTTATATGTATGGCTCCAAAATTACCAAAATTAATACCAAAGGTGCAAATATACAAATAAGTAGAGAGACAAAAATCATAAATCTGTATAAGCGATGCAATTAAATTATTGACTGTATAATACACGATGTGTTTTTTATTATTCAATCAATAAAATCTGTAAGTACCAGTTGTTGGTTGTAGTTGCACGACACCCTCTGCGCCCGTTGAATGCCATTTAGAATCAATTTGATAAATTCAAAAAATTCACTCTTAATATTCGATTACATTTTTAATAATTTTGCAATAATTTGGTCATACTTAACACATTATTAACTCCATTTGTAAGCATCTGACAACCATTACTATAAGGTTTTTAAGCCATAGTAGGTAGCCAAATCGACGTGTTTTCACTGTCTAATTATTTAATTTTCTGTAGAAAGTTGTATTCAGTTTGATTGTCCCGTTAGATCGATAATCGAGTAAAATTAGTTTTTTTTTTTTAATTGTCAATTTTTCATCAACTTTTGAATAAATACACACCCCATTACTATGCATTTACCGCCCTTCAATATATTTTGTTGACATGAGTGAAGCTGTACTTTTCGGCTTTTTGAAATAATTTTAAAACAAATTTAAAACTCCATCTGATTATCGTTTCGAAGTCAAATATTTATAAAATAGGATTTAAAAAACGTAAATGAAAATCTAACTGATGAGTTATGAACAAACAAATCTAAAGACTCTTAACTTGAAAACAAGTAAAACAACAACCGAAGTAATAATGTATGTTGAAAGTTAAATAAACCATATTTAAAACTTTTGACAAAACACTCATAACTTTTCACCTATTACATTTATCATATCATAAATCATTTCTTAATGTGATTTTCCCTGAATTCAAAACAAAGGCCGCATGATTTATATCTTCTGTATTATTAAAACGAAAACCCACAAGAAATCAACATAAGCGTATAAAAGGATTCACGGAAATGATTGACGACTTTTCTTTTTAGACTAAAAACACCAAGGAAATATTTATTTTTTTTATGAGATCCTTTTTGAAGCTTAATTAATAAAGATGAGAGAGAGATTTGGAATCAGTGGTATCTTAAGCTACATTTTTATATAAGGTAGGTGCACCAAATAAGGCACACCTAATTGTTTTTCCTGAATAACTTCCAAACCTTATATATATGTAGATGTACTTAATTAATTATAAACAATAGTTAAGCGCAAGAAAACAGACAATTCATTTTTAAAAATGAAGCAAAAATACATTTTTGGAGCATTTTGAAAAACCTCATGGTGGGCCTTATTGGGAACACCTGTTCCTAATAAGGCCCATACATTTTACTTGGAAACTACTTGGGATTTCTTGCTGAAATAAAATTAGTTTAGTATGATACTAGTTAAAAAGTATTTAAAATTTAGAAAATTTTAGTAAACTGTTAAAGAACTAGTAAATTAAGTAAGTAGTATCATACTTAATCCTTAATAATAGGTTGTTTAAAATTTTGCGCCATTGTTTTTAAGTAAAAAAACAAAGAAAAAGGAAAAATCTATAATCAACAAAATTTTGTTCAATTATTTATTTAACAGACTTAAAAAATCTTTAAACTAAACAAAATAAAATAACGTAAATAAATTCATTTAAAACGAAAAAAAATAACATCCTTTGACTGGGAAAAACTTCTTGATTAAAAAAATAAATATCTAAATATATTTTAAATATTTTGTTATAAATTAAAAATTTTGAGTTCAAAAATCTTTAAAACTTAGCCACATGCTGAGATAGTAAACCCCATTCAATGGACTTAAAGGCATTTTTCATATCAACTTCTGTCCAATTTGTTCTTTTTTTTTTGTCAATTAACCTTGATTTTGGCATTTTACATGAACAAAAAATAAATGAAATTTTTCATGTACTTAATAAGTCCCGCTCAAATTTTGTATGGGCCTTATTAGGAACATGAAAGACTTTTGTTTATAAATTTATCCAAACAAATCTAGCCGATATATGTAAATGAAACTTAGCAACAAATAACCTGCTTTTAATATAGGTTACCAAAGGAATTAGTTAGGGCGTTAAGACCAAATTTTAGGCCAAAACTTGCACTTCATTCTGACGGGATGAGCTTTGTTATACTAATCTTCCACATCCTAAGTTTACTTATAAGAAGTGTTTCCACGGTGACAACACTGGCAGACCGGTGATATAGGGGTTGTTTTATGACTATGATTTAACACGAAATTTCACATAATTAAGCCTATAAATCGGGAACCAGACATCGGTTGAAGTCGTTGGATTAAGAATACTTGAAGCCATAGAATATAATAAGGTTTTGGGCCCTCCCACACCCTTGTACGCAGGGGGATCAAAATACCCCCGGCGTATAGGGGTTTTTATTTGCCAGAAAATATCGGTAATAAAATAAATAACCATAAAATTTAAAGATGAGTGTCGACGTAGAATTTTACACTCTACAGCATATCCGAAGTCCATTTTTATCCATGTATTAGTTTTTAATATAATCGCATTCAAAATGGGGGAGGGGAAGGTGGAAACCGCTTTTTATTATCTTGGTATAATCTAAGCATATGGCACATGATCTTAGGGTAATTTTTAATGCCCAATCATATGCAATTTTTTATTTTTTTTTTTAGTTAAGCGCGCACTAAAGGGGTTCTTACTACTTTTAAAATGTTTAAACACAGTGCGAGTGTTAGGAAAATAGGGAAGGATTTAAGAGGAGATGCCGGTGCACATTGGTTTTGAACCGTTGAATATCAAAATGGCAGGGAAAAATAGTGCCGGGTAAAGCATTCCACATTCTTGTAGTGCAACTAAAGAAAGAATCTCTATACTTAACAGTACATACTTAACAGTACATTAACAAAAAAAAAAACAGTAACAGTTTGTAGTTTGCGTGCGGTCAATAGAGTCAAAAGCTGCTTTAAAGTCGACAAAAAATATTTACAACTTTTTCTTCTGTTTTAGAAAATGTTGGGCAACAGTGGTCACAGTGAAAATGTTGTCTATCGTTGAGTATCCTTTACGAAAACCTGTTTGATACTCGCTCAATACATCGTTTCTTTCTATCCATTCGATTGTTCAATTAAGGAGAATTGAGGAGAAAATCTTAGTCGCTGAGTTCATGAACGATATACCCCTGTAGTTGCATGCCAAATTAACATCACCCTTTTTATATATCGGATACACAATAGCATCTTTGAATTCCTGGGGCACCCTACCGGTTCTAAAGACGGAATTGAAGGCGTCAATCATGTGCGTTAAAAACTCAATAGGAGCATTTTTGTAAAACTCGTTAGAGATTCGATCAGGACCTGGTGCTTTTCTGTTCTTAGCGCTATACAGGCTCATTTGTAACTCATTTAGGGTTATTTCTCGACCAAGTAGGTCATCTTCGACAAGTGGTTCTGCGTAGTGAAAGTTGTGCTCTTCCAAGTAGTATGGATTCAGCAATAGTTTGAAGTGATCGGCCAGTTTTCCTGCAGATAGGTGTATCCCACAAACGAAGTCTAAGCCTTTTAGTGATTTTATTTTTGTCTAAAAACTCTTGGTATCTCTTGTACAGGAGAGTTCTATAGCTATTGAATTGTAGTAATGTTTGCGTTTATAATGGCATAGTTCTTTAAAATTTTTATTTGCCGTGATATATTTTCTTCTTAGGGTATCGCTATGATCGATGGTACTCCTTAATTTTCTAAGAAGTTCAAATGATAGATTTTTTGTGGTGAAACATTCTTGGTCGAACCAATTCTGGCGGTAGGTGTTAGATTCTGAAGGGTTTGATTTTACGTGTATGTACAACGTCTTTTATAGAGTTGTTTAAAAAATATATCTTTTCTTCGGTGAGAAGTTCAAATGTGGTTAAAAAGGTACTTTTAACTTGGCTTAATAACTTTGTTGCATATCTTTCTTTTAACTTATCTTTCCACACGAGTTTTTGGGGTTGTGCTATTTTTTAGTGATTTGGGGGGTTCTTGAGGCTGAGTTCCGCTAAAAGAGGCATATGGTCAGGGAATGATTTTACTCCTACTTCGAAAGACGATGTGATTTTTATCCATTCACTAGAAACTGCGCAGAAATAAATTACTGATTTGCCTGATCCTCCAATGAGTGTAAACTCCCCTAGTCATCATTTTTACTACAGCTATTAAGAATACAAAGTTCGTTTGCTTGACACATTTCCATAAAAAGTCTACCATTTCTGTTGACTGTTTGATCTATAGAATTTCGTGTCTTCACTTTATCAATGGCTATAAAATTACTTTCATCTGAGACTATCAGTTTATTTCCTATGCGAGCATTAACGTCACCGATAAGCATTATATTTTGAGATTGCAGAGTGTGCGGACAATCATCTAGAGCATTAAAATCACTATCCCAGAAATTGCAATTCAGATACGTGGGTACAATAAAGTATCTTTTACCTAGGTTGTTGATAACAAGACATGTTTGATCATTCACTTCGGTAAAGTTGCCGAACAAAGATCCACCTATCGCTCTACCAAAATTGTGCTCACGAGTAGCAGGTATCCAGTGTAAGTTATACTCGCTGAAATATTTCTTAAAATTTTCTATTTGTACACTTACTACAAACGTCTCAAATAAAAAGAATACATCATGTTCTTTTACAAATTTAAAACCAGCTATTTTATAAGAAACTGTTTTAATTTTACTATTTTGATATTGAAAATGATTTATTGACCAATTTGGAATTAATAATTGTGATTGGAAGTGATTAAAAATAATCTTTCCGTCGGCTTTTTTTGGTCACTGTAGTTTTTGCAATGAAACAATTAAGTTACATTCGCTTTCCCGACGTTTCGGCAGGGTTTGCTGCCTTCTTCAGGGGAACTTTATTTGGACAACAAGAAAAAATATATTGTTTACATTATAATAACAATAATTGAAACAATACAAAATACACTCACTTTAATAAAACTGTGTTTAAATTTAAACTGACATTTAAAATTATTGTATCTAATAATTGTTATATTATTTACAAAAGTTAAGAAATAACCACTTCAAACGAAGTTTAGTCTATGGAATTTAAACAAGGAGTAAAGAAACTGAAAGAATACTGTGTTATGATGAGACAAGAGAACAATAGATGGCAGAGATGTTTTGGGTGTCTTGTTTTCTGTTCATGTTGTTGTTGTTGTTGATGATGTGTAATGTTTCTAGGGTGTATCGTTTCGAAACATGTTTCTCTGTCTGTAGGACTTTGACACCTTCAAAATCTGGAGAGTGGCCGTTTTCGATACTGTGGCTCGCCAGGGCTGTCTTTCCAGGATTGTTTGATTTGATATCCGATTTATGATTAGAAATTCGCTGTTTAAGAAATTGTTTTGTAGTTCCGATGTAACACTGGTTGCATGGTTCATTAGGTTTACCCTTACAATTTATTTTGTAAATGACATCAGTAACTTTATCCTTATCCGCTTTCGTTTTAAGTTTAGTGAAAAGGTGACTCAGAGTTTTATTTGATTTGAAGGCCAGGCGAACATCTGTTAGTTTTTGGTTTATCACTTCTTTAAAATTCTCAGTCAGTCTTGGGATGTAAACCATACTTTTGTAGTAACCATTATTCGGGTCTTTAGTGTCTTCGCTTGGAATTTTGCAATTGTGTTTCTGAAGTAGACCACGAATTATAGAATTTGGAAAACCATTGTCACTCAGGATTTTTTTGATTTTTTTCTCATTGGCAGAGTGAAATTGTTCGTCGCTGAGTGCGAAAACTTTACTGACGAGATTGGATGCAGTGTTCATAACTATGTGCCTCGCTTGGTTAGACCGAAAGTTGACTAATCTTCCCGATGCAGTATGTTTTTGGTACCAGTCAAACAATAGACGGTTGTTTTCACGATGGATTTTTACGTCCAAAAATGCTATTGACCTGTTATGTTCCATTTCCACAGTGAACTGGATTTTCGGGTGGAATCCGTTAAGGATCAGCTGCACTTTTTCAATGTTGCGTTTGTCCATCACGGCAAAAATGTCATCTACATACTTAGCAACAAAAGTAGGCCTTTCTTCCATTCCACTAAAACATTCATCTAGTACGTGATCAAGTACTAAATCTGCAATCGTGGGTGACAAAGGGTTGCCCATAGGCATGCCAAAAATTTGTTTGAAAATGTCATCTTTAAATTGTAGATAGTTATTTTCCTTGAGGCAGAAATCAAGGATTTCAAGAAATTTGTTCAGATTAATTCTAGTGTTTTCACCAATTATTTCCCATTTCTTTTTTATAATGGTGATGGCTAGTTGTATGGGAATGTTTGTAAAAAGTGACACTGCATCATACGAAACTAAAACATCATTGTCTTTTAATTTTATTTTTTTAGCCTTCTCGACAAATTCAAATGAATTTATAACCGAGTAGCTTGATTTTGCCGTCGCGCACTGTAAAATTCTGCCAATAAACCTCGAAAGCTCATAACATGGTAGTTTCATTGATGACGTAATGGGACGCAGGGGCATGTTTGCCTTATGAATTTTTGGCAGTCCGTATATGGATGGAAGCTGCGATGTATACGTTGTCATCTTCGCCTTTTCCCTATCATCAATGCAATTGTTGTTGTTTAGCCATTTGACTAGATCGTTGTTGCGAGTTTGTAAAGTTGTTGTTGGGTTATTCCTTACCCGTCTGTAAGTATTGCGATCTGACAACAATTCAATCATCTTATCGTCATACTCCACACGCTCCATCGCCACGGTGACGTTACCTTTGTCACCTGGTACAATAACAATGTTTTTGTGCTGCCTAAGAAAATGGATTGTTTGCTTATTTACATTAAGCAAATCTGAACAAATTTCTTGAAATCCTTGATTTCTGCCTCAAGGAAAGTAACTATCTACAATTTAAAGATGACATTTTCAAACAAATTTTTGGCATGCCTATGGGCAACCCTTTGTCACCCACGATTGCAGATTTAGTACTTGATCACGTACTAGATGAATGTTTTAGTGGAATGGAAGAAAGGCCTACTTTTGTTGCTAAGTATGTAGATGACATTTTTGCCGTGATGGACAAACGCAACATTGAAAAAGTGCAGCTGATCCTTAACGGATTCCACCCGAAAATCCAGTTCACTGTGGAAATGGAACATAACAGGTCAAAAGCATTTTTGGACGTAAAAATCCATCGTGAAAACAACCGTCTATTGTTTGACTGGTACCAAAAACATACTGCATCGGGAAGATTAGTCAACTTTCGGTCTAACCAAGCGAGGCACATAGTTATGAACACTGCATCCAATCTCGTCAGTAAAGTTTTCGCACTCAGCGACGAACAATTTCACTCTGCCAATGAGAAAAAAATCAAAAAAATCCTGAGTGACAATGGTTTTCCAAATTCTAAATTCGTGGTCTACTTCAGAAACACAATTGCAAAATTCCAAGCGAAGACACTAAAGACCCGAATAATGGTTACTACAAAAGTATGGTTTACATCCCAAGACTGACTGAGAATTTTAAAGAAGTGATAAACCAAAAACTAACAGATGTTCGCCTGACCTTCAAATCAAATAAAACTCTGAGTCACCTTTTCACTAAACTTAAAAGGAAAGCGGATAAGGATAAAGTTACTGATGTCATTTACAAAATAAATTGTAAGGGTAAACCTAATGAACCATGCAACCAGTGTTACATCGGAACTACAAAACAATTTCTTAAACAGCGAATTTCTAATCATAAATCGGATATCAAATCAAACAATCCTGGAAAGACAGCCCTGGCGAGCCACAGTATCGAAAACGGCCACTCTCCAGATTTTGAAGGTGTCAAAGTCCTACAGACAGAGAAACATGTTTCGAAACACACCCTAGAAACATTACACATCATCAACAACAACAACAACATGAACAGAAAACAAGACACCCAAAACATCTCTGCCATCTATTGTTCTCTTGTCTCATCATAACACAGTATTCTTTCAGTTTCTTTACTCCTTGTTTAAATTCCATAGACTAAACTTCGTTTGAAGTGGTTATTTCTTAACTTTTGTAAATAATATAACAATTATTAGATACAATAATTTTAAATGTCAGTTTAAATTTAAACACAGTTTTATTAAAGTGAGTGTATTTTGTATTGTTTCAATTATTGTTATTATAATGTAAACAATATATTTTTTCTTGTTGTCCAAATAAAGTTCCCCTGAAGAAGGCAGCAACCCCTGCCGAAACGTCGGGAAAGCGAATGTAACTTAATTGTTTCATTGCAAAAACTACAGTGACCAAAAAAAGCCGACGGAAAGATTATTTTTAATCACTTCCAATCACAATTATTTTGATATTGTTCATTTTCATAATTATTAATACTACTACTTGCTTGACAGACGGCAACCCTGTTTCAATTGTTTTTCTGCTTCTGCTGCGAGATTGAAGATGGCGCTGACTCGTTTGACCTAATGACAGTAGCTATTATTGTTATTATTGTACTATTCGTACTAGAATGTCAGCTTATTAGGCTTGACCAATCTTTATTCCGTGAATTTCATTGAATTTTCGAACAACAACAACAACTTAAAGGCGCTACCACCAATTGTTTGGCTGGAGATATTGCTATTTCGTGCTTTGCCACTTTTGCACTCATCAGTCTCCTTTTTGTGGTGCTGAGCTTTAATCCAATGTTATTTGAAAAAAACTTTTTATGCACACCATTGGATTGGAACCCACGCATATCAGATTTGCTCAGTCTTAGCAGTCGTGTGCTCTACGCACTCCACCGCTTTAAACCACTGACGTCACAGGTCGAGATGTGTTATTTGTTTATCAAATGCATTTGGAGCGTCAGCAGTTTTATAAGCGCTTTTAAGTATGCTGTCTTGTTCCGCCTCCATTTTTCTCCATACCTTATTTCGATAGACTACAATTCGCAGTACGTATCAAAGGGGGAGAGGTTGGAAGACCGGTAACGAACCAGACTATTAAGTTATTATTGTTATTATTGTACTATTCGTACTAGAATGTCAGCTTATTAGGCTTGACCGTTCTTTATTCCGTCAATTTCATTGAATGACAGTAGCTTGTTGTGACAGTTCGACGGCAGATCTTTGTTTTGATCGAGCATTATTTCTAAAATCAAAATCACCTGGATTTATATCGCCTCAAGCCTCGGATTTCTGTTTTCTCTGTTGGATGTTTATTCCTTATACATCTACGTAGTTGGAGAGCCTGTTGTCGTCGTTTCAGTTCATCTCTTGTATAGTCGGGATTCACGTATACTCCAGTGCCTTTCAGCAGGCTCGAATTTTTCAGAAGCTGGTCAATTGTTGTTGTCCCTTGGATGGAAGTGAAGTGACATCTTCACGGTTGATGTTTGGAAGATTCTTATTGTGTCTGGCTAGCTCGTTGACTATTGCATGCGCGTCACCATTTGTGCACATATTCGAAGATACTGTGAATATTACATTTGTCTGCTTTATGCGTTTTTCGAGCTGCTGCATTTTGTTTTCCATAGCATCGTTTTTATTTTTTAGATGTTCAATTTCCTTGAAAAGAGTTTCGTTTATTGTTTGCAGTGATATTATTTCATTGAAAGTGCGGTCGAAATCCAATTTTAGATCTTTGATTTTTTCGGTAAGAATGTCTTCAAAGAAATTTTTATGGTCTGCAATTGACATATCTGCGACGGTCATGTTTGCAAAGGAGTTTTTCTTTCTGGTGCTTAAAAATTCCGGTGAAGTTTTTTGCAGATTTCTTTTATTTGCTAGTGGCGCACTCAGATGTGAATTAATTAATTAACAATTAAAGAAAGCTTTTATTGAAATTAATAAATTTAATAATTTTTAGAGAGACGCGAAATTTTCAATGAATATGTTGGACACATTTCTTTTATGTAGGTAAATATATTTTTCAAAGTACGATTCTTCCAAATTTTCTTCTCGGTTACACATTCATTTACATTTCGAAAGAACTAAGCGTAATATGTTTTGTACTTAAAGGAAATATTCAGTAAAAAGGTTCTAGCAAAAAAATGATACTCGCACCTACATAACATTGCATACCAACATTTATAATTATAATAAGACCCCTTTCACACAAGGAAACTGAGTTGCCGGCGATTTTTAGTTTCTAGGCGAGAAGGGCGTAAAAGGAAGACAGACAATTTCCCCTCACACCCTTCTCGCCTACAAACTAGCCAGTTTCTGGCAACTCAGTTTCCTTGTGTTAAAGGCGTCTAACGAACGCCCCAGGGCCCTCATGCGTCTAGATATGCTACTGGCATAATGTATTAATGTATATAGGAAATAACTATGGATTTCAATTATTATGTAAAAAATAACACAACCAAATAAAAACCATCTCACAGATTTCATCCTTACACCAAAAACTTATAATGGGGAAGTTTGAACTTCCTCGGAAAATATTTTCTAAAAAACTAACCTGTTCAGCACACCTTAAAGCCACAAGTTGACCGCATGTTAAAAGGAAGCGACAACTTTTCCAACCTTTTATCTACTGAAATCATTTTCCAACCCAGGTTATGTGTATGTTGATAAAGATGTTTTTTACCTTAGAGTTTGCAACTTCGTTGGAGTAGGATTGAGTTTTAGTAAAAAAGACATAATCCTAAGTCCAGACTGTCACCTACAAAAAATGCCGATCTTTGTGGGTATTTGAAGAGACAAACGAGAATGTTGGTGTGGCACAGCTTGTACAGAAAAAAAAAACACCAACAGAATGTCATAAGACCAGCCACGATTACACTCTGTAGTGTTAATGTTTGAAACCCATCCCCCTGGGCTGGTATAACAGTTTAGTTCCTTTTTTTACCGAGCAGAATAAACTTGTAGCAAACAGCAGTGTTGCCAAGTCGAAATTCCAAATAAAGTCAAATTTGACATGTTAACTTTAATTGTCTCTTCCAAATCAAGTCAAAAAATAAAGTCAAATTTTTGAAAATGTTGTTTCTAGTCAAAAAAAAGTCAAATATTAAAATACCAAATATTAATGATAACATAAATACATTTTATTAATTATAAACAAAACATAAACAGCCTTATGCATAAACGAATTATAGCGAGTGCATAGCGCTATGCATTCTTTATAATGCCTCTGAACGCAAAAAACTTATTCATAAACTTATGCAACGTTGAATAGAAGCAACATAAGCTAAACGCGTTTGGAGGTTGTATAGATCCAACATAAGGGTTGTTTAGTATCGGAATGTCACTTTGACTCACACATAGCAATAATGTAGACAGATGTTAGGGAGGCGCTTATTTTTGCAATCTTTGAGGTGTTGATATCTCACTTTCAAAATATTTTATAAAATTTAATACAACAATTAATAATGTTGGTTTTGTTCATTTACTGTAAATTTTTGTTGGGATATTGTTTTAAAAAATAAAGAACGTTGTTTTGTACACTTTATTTTATAGAAGCTGCTTAATAAATGTGCAAAATTTAAAGATTTTCCATCAAATCTTACAACTTTTGCAAATGCTCGACGGCATGCGTGATTAAAATAAAATTATACAAAGATTCACCTTTATCACTTTCATGGGAAAATACAAATGAATTTTAAGCATTACAAAATAAGCACCACCCTTTTATTTTTCTCCTCAACAAAAACATCACGATGTCAGTGAATGGAACAATTCATGAAATAAATCAAAAACGACGTATTTTTTCTTTCAAATATTTTTAATTTTATTTGCGAACACAAAAAAATAACAAAGTTACTGGATAATTATAATAATATTAAAAGAAATTAATAAGGAACCAAAAAGAATCCAATTACTTCTATTGATTTTTCACACAGCACAACCACAGCTGGGTCTATGTCAGTTGTGAAAGTTAAACGTACTAGATTCCTCCTTTATGGTACTAATTTTGACACAAGCTCATTATAACTATAATGGGTTGAAAAATATTTTATGCATAACAATTTATGCAACGTTGTATAGTGGCTACATAAGTCCTTATGCAGTGCATAACTGTTCATCTGTTCAGCGGATTCTAATGAATACGGCTGAAAGTATTTCAACTTCAATTCAAGGAGTTAATTGAAATAAATAGTATTTCATACATTATTTCTATAGAAAATTAACTTAAGTTAAGGTACATAAAGTTAAAGATCTTCAAAATCTGAGCTATCACATTTAATTTCATTGGTTTAATCTATATTTTTATATAAAGCATATGTTCGCATAAGTACGTTTTTATATAAAGCATATGTTCCAACTTTTTTTTTACTTCTGCAGGAATTCCAAAATTATTGCTACAGTTTTTATTGCGCAAATGATTTCTTATCGTCAAAAGAGAATTAGTTAACAACAGCTGCATTCTGTTTCTTTGTTTCGTTTTGATTAAATTTAATTGACTAAAATTTCTTTCTATGTCTACATTGGAAATTGGCAAACCCAAAATTTATGTAGAAAACTTCGCCAACTCTTTAAACGGATTTTCTCCACTACTGGCATCCTTATACGAATAAACTTCGCACCAGAAAAGCACTGTCTCTTTTATGTTTTTCCATTTTATGAAACAAAGACTGCTTCACTGGCTTAAAATCTTTTCTTTTGAATCAGACTCAACCTTCATCTCTTCCAGAACTGGAAGCAATGAGCTCTTGTTTTGGTAAAGGCATGTGTCGACAGAAAGCATGCTGATCTGTTTGAAAATTTTTAGATTTTTTGTCAATCTCTGCTGCAATTCTTTTATTAGTTTAATAGTAAAACTTTTGCAGTTTTTTCTAAAAATATTAATTTCTTCGTAGCTCACTTCCGATTTGATTTTCAATTCGTTAAGCTTTTCCTCGCACTCTGCACCCAGATAAGGATTAGTTTGTAAACCAAAACCAGTTGTTTTGTGCAGATTGTATCTAAACCAGAATGACAGCATATGATTGGGATCTGGGAATGGTTTTTGTTAGGCTGTACTCTATATAATATATATATTTAAAGGTAACTTCATTTATTGCAGTTCATAGTATAAAACACTACACTCGGCCTTCACTGAAGTTGAAATGTATTTTAAAATATTTTAACAAAAAGTTAAGTTGCATATTTAATTATTGAATAAAGTCAAAAAAACAAGTCAAAACACTTTTGACTAGATTTGTATTTCATTTCATGTCAACAGCGATCAAATCTTGACAAATTTGACATGAAACAGGTCAAAACGGCAACACTGGCAAACAGTGGTAAATATATGTACGCTAGCGTGTTGGGCTCTGTTTTAAGCGAAAATACACAAAGAGGAATGTGGGCAGCTGTTTCCGTTTTGATGAACTTTAGGATTTTCTATTAAAGTTGTGTGCACACGATGTTCCTTACTTGACAACAGCAGCAACAAAACGACCAAATATAGTTTGTATGCATGTGAAAAAGTGGTGTAATAAAGGAGATGGCCCATTTTTCTATGGAGCCCAGTGCGTTCACTTATGAAATTGGTATTAAATGAAGGAGTATGTGAGTCAAATATTTCGAACATCGTAAATGGGGTTTTCAAGATGTTTCAGTTTGAAGTTTGTTAATTCAGAAGAAGAATTTCACTTCTTTTTTGAAGAAATCATAATCGAAAACATGTTTTAGTTAAAAACCTTTTATAGTTAAAATGAATATTAAAAAAAAAAAGAAAAAAGAAAAACTGAAATGATGAAATGATGAAAGAGCACAGAGTGTCCAGTCAAAGTTGTGGCACTACACCCTTTCTACAGGACCAAACCTTTGAGTATACAGGGTGTCCAGTAAATAATAGATAACCTTGGAATGCCTCATAGTAGACTTTATAACCGTCCTGAAAACTAATAAAAAAATAATCTATCCCAACCACAAGAAAAGATACATGCATTTTTTTTGTTCAGTGCATTATTTTTTGCGTTACTTTACGTTTTTGAATACCACGACTACAAGTGAATGAATTCCACCGTTTTTTTTGTAGCAATATTTAACATTGTTTGTGCCAAAACGTAAGAAGACAAAAATTTTAATAACTGTTGAAATTCTTGGAGAAAAAAATTATTGAACTTTGATTTTCGATGCAAAATGTGAAAGAAACTTATTTTTGAAAAACTTATATCATCTCTGGTATGAACAAATGCATGAATACCAACTATTTTTAAAATATGCGTGTTGAATGCGGATTTCAAAATGGTATAATTTATTATTGTTCTAGAACCAATAGCAAGTTATTTGTAAAAATCTGCAATACTAGCAAAAACAAGTTTTCAAAATTAGCTCAGTAAACGTAGAAAATAATACCATACGTTGAACATGGTAGTCTTCATAATGTTGTCCTTATGACAAATCCAAGCTTTTAACTTCTAGGGCCGAATGCAACATTACCAAAAATGTTAACAAAGTTCTGATAAGAGGTGCATTAAATAAATCGAATACAGTAAGCCGATCAGCTTCTCAGAGCAGGTATGGAATCTTGTGCAAGCCGCTGCATAAAAATACGACAGATATACAGGCAGATGGATATGAGATCTGGGACCAATATTGTGGCCACCCCGTTCACCGGACCTAAATCAACTTGATTGTTTTATTGGGGCTGCTTTATGGAAATCGTGTACGGCAAGCCCATCAGGTCCTTAGAAGAGCTAAGAAATCTTGTGGAGGCAGCTGCATTACAAGATTCTGAGCAAAACTTAACAAGATTATTATAAGATCTTCATTTATTCGGAGTTGCAGAACCTTTATTAGAATGGGCGGAAAATATTTTGAGCATTTGCTTTTAATTAAAAAAAAGTATCTATTTTTGTTTTGTAACTAAGTGATTGAAAGTTGGCTCAAAATTCAAAAGACTATTTGTTTAAAGAAAATAACAAATAAACTAAAAGCATTTGCGATATATGGTTTTGTTAGGGCCCAATAGACCAGATACTTTAAAACAAGCTTGAACATTCAGCAGTTTTTTGCACTTTGTTGCCATTTTTGGTAATGTTGCAATCGGCCCTGGAAGTTAAAAGCTTCGTTTTACCATTAGGACAACATTATAAAGACAGGCAATCAATCAAAAATCTACCATGTTGAACGCATGATATTATTTTCACGTTTAATTTGCTAATTTTTAAAACATTTGGTTTTGCTAAATTGACTCTCGTGTTGCTTATTTTCATCAATAACTTCCTATTGGTTCAAGATTCAATAATAAATTATACACATTTTGAAATCCGCATTTAACGTGCATATTTTTAAAATAGTTGGCCAGTTAGGTATCAATGCATTTTTTTCATACCAGAGATGATTTAACTTTTTTGAAAATTAGTTTCTTTCACATTTTGCATCGAAAATCAAAGTTCAATAATTTTTTTCTCTAAGAATTTCAACAGTTATTATAATTCTTGTCTTCTTATGTTTTGCCACAAACAATGTTAAATATTGCTACGAAAAAAAAACGGTGGAATTCATTCACTTGTAGTCGTGGTATTCAAAAACGTAAAGTAACGCAAACAATAATGCACTGAACAAAAAAATGCACATATTATTTTTGTGGTTGGGATAGATTTTTTTTTATTAGTTTTCAGGACGGTCATAAAGTCTACTATTAGGCATTCCAAGGTTATCCATTATTTACTGGACACCCTGTATATAATATGGAGTGCTCTTTTCTATCCCTATATTGTAGGACTTGAACAAACTTAGGCTATTTTCGACACCGCTCTAACTTCAGTACCAATAACGACAGAAACTTCAAAATCGCAGCTCATCAAGCTTAGGGCGCTCACCAAATTTCCTTTCTTTAGCATAAGTGGTTCCTGAGTCATAAGAATTCAAAATTCGCAAAAACCGTAACTGACTAACTGACTCATTCACTCACTGACACATCATCAAAATTATGGAGCACTTCCCGACATTGTAGAATCTTGTAATCTGGGGGCGTGGTATCCGCCCATTTTCATAGAATTGATATAAATTATTTGGTGCACTTCCGATTGTCGTAGAATGATGAAATTTGGTACAGCGGTAGAGCTTAAAGTTCACGCAAAGGGTAAAACTTGAGACTTTACATTCAGAAGGCGTGGCGTCCGCCCATTTTCTCAGAAATGTTATTAATTATATGGATCACTTCGGATTGTTGCAGAATAATACAATTTGGTAGACCATGTGTGGTCAGTACAAAGGAGATATTTAATTATATAATTATCCATTCAGGAGGGTGGCACCCGCCCATTTTCTCAGAATTGATTACAACTATGTAGAGAACTTCTGATTGCCGTAGAATGATGAAATTTGGTAGAGCGACTTGACATACAAGCAAAGGGAAAATTTTAAATTTGAGATTTTACATTCTATGGGCGTGGCAACCACCCATTTCCACATAATTAATATTAAATATATTGAAAGCACTTTGCAAAAAGTAGTGAAATCACACCAAAAACATAAATGTTAAAAAAGTAGCCAAGTTCTTTTATGTACAAAAAGCTTTGCGTAACAAGTCAGCCGTAAAAAGTAGTGAGATCTTAAAGTACGCAGAAACAGATTTGTTACATTCTTCTGTTGTTTGTAATCATTTTTCTCATTATAAAAAGCCGAATGCATTTATTAGGAATCACTAGATTGCATGAATGAAAGAAACATATTAATTCCTTAATTTAAAATCTTAGAAGAAGAAATAGAGGAACGGGCATATCGAGAAAAAAGTGAGGCTTTTTTCAAAATAGTGTGAGTTACACAAACACAAATGCATTGACACAGGGTCGAAATGCAGTGAGATAGCTAAATGCTGGGGCCCCCAAAAGAATTTTTAGCTGTGTTCTTGAGAGATATATTTTTGAGATTTAAGTTTAATAATAAAAAAGCTTATTAAATTAATTAAAAAAGTGAAATAAATGTAAATATAGTGAATACATGCAATACTTCAATAAAAAAAAATATATATAACATATGTGGAGCTGCGTTAAATCCTGTAAAAACATCATGTGGAATATATATCATGTGGAATAATATCTATTAAAGAAAATGATAAACAAAAAATTCAAAAAGATTTCATTCTTACATCAAATATTACAACTAATATGTTCATATCAATAATAAAAAGAATTTATTTATTTTGTTCAAACATTCTATTATAAGATAATTCAATGTGCGAAATTTTCGCACGGGTCTTCTGTTTTTTTTTTATTTTATTATATTTTATTATTCGTTGCTGATTTAAGCTATTAGTGCACAAGCCAATATCCAGGGAATACCTTTTAGCTCATTTTGGTAAAAAATTCAAATATGATAATATTTGCTTAATATTTGTTTGTAAAGGGCAAGGGCTACCCAACTTAAGTTGGGTTTAACCACACAAAATGACATCTTCGGATTTTGGTATTAAATGGATAAACATTATTTAATTAATTCATTGTACTTATCTTAATGTCGCTTAAACGTTTTCTTGCTTAAATATTTAAACCATTACTAGGGCAATTTAAAGCTTTTAACCAAATGCGAATGTTTCCCAGCCGTGAATTAAAAAGATTTGTTTTTATAAGACTTAAATGCAACATTAAACTTAACTTAAGTAAGTCCTCAGCTATCACAAACCAATTTAATTTGTAATTTAAAAGTACCTTTTTGAATAAATTAACTGCATCAACACTGAAATACCATTCAAGGATTTTTAAAAGATTTTTCATTTCTTAACCAATCATTTTATTTATTCACCTGAAAAGCACTGTCATGAACAGAATTGGGTACTTTTTTGTTTTATTGACACACACAAAAATATCAAAAGCCCGCAATCATAGCAGAAACCGATTGTACAACCAGGGGCGTATACAGCCTTAGTTCTTGGGGGGGGTCATGCCAAAAAAAAATAACACAAACTAATATTTGTTAAAAGTCAAGTGCCTTATTTTTTTTTTCATATTTTATTGTGCGTAGCTATATAAAAGAAAAGGGAAAAAATCTTAATTAAAGGGTTTCCCAATAGGGACGGGTTGATTTTGACAGCTCGTGGCGGCCATATTGTTTCTTTTACTTTCGGTCAAAATATCGTCTTTCAATCAGTTACTAAAGACAAATCATCATCATGAGTAACAGCGTCGAGCAAACGTGTAAATGATGTTTTAGAGCTGTTAGAAATGTATCCCAATTTTGGTCGAAAAATCATCTTTAGCGATGAGGCCCATCATTGGATGTATGGGTACGTGAATGAGCTAAATTGCCGGATTTGGGACGACACTAATCCACGCGAGATTCATGAGGTGCCAATGCATCCAAATAAAGTTACTGTTTTGTGTGGATTTTGGGCTGGATGCCTGGAGGCGTCATCGGTCCGTACTTCTTCGAAAATGATGCTGGCCAGGCCATCACCGTCAACGGCGATCGCTATAGGTCGCTGATCACAAATTTTTTGTGGCCTAAATTGGATGATATGGACACTGAAGATATATGGTTTCAACAGGATGGCTTTACGTTCCACACAGCTTAAGACACAATCGATATTCTGCACGAGCGGTTTCATGGCTTGGTTATCTCGAGCCGAGGCGACGTGAATTGGCCACCAAGATCGTGTGATTTGACCCCTTTAGACTTTTTCTTGTGGGGCTTTCTTAAGTCGCAGGTCTATACGAATAAGTTTGCAAACCACTTGTGTAAATTGCTCTTTTTACAATAGTGGAAATACTAAAATACATTACAAATTCGTATTATAATTGTATACAAAGATTCGTTTTCGTTGTGTTTCAAGAAAAGTGTGAACAAAGTTCACGAGTGATTTTGATATGCCTCTGATTTGAAAAAAAAATGCATGTCTCTAAGACTGCCACCGATGGAAAAGTGAAAAGAACCTTCCAAAACAAATATGTACATCAAATATACCTTATCTTTTTATCTTTCTTACCAGTAAGCCTTTCTGATAAAAATAATGGAGAAAATTGTTAAATTCTACGAGCCTAGTCGCTATTCGTCAATAATTCCATCCGACTGGTTAAACGGTTCACCGCAAGGAGTTCCAAAAAATCTCCTTTACCATACCTATTGGCTTTTGCATTATGGGATTCATAGGTTACTTTGTAAACGTTATCCACATCCAAGTTAATAACAATATTGTTCGATCGTAAATGTTGAATAAGTGCACAAAATCCTTTCATAATAGGTTTTCATCATAGTTTTATATATTTATGTCTTTTATCGTTAACATTAATATTTTTTGGTTAGAATAACTATAAATCGAAAGTTGTCACTCTTTTTGCTTTTAAAAATAATCTGTCATACAGAAATCAAACAAAACAATTTCTGTATGTGTTCTATAATGTGTTTAAAGAGTTTATTTTCAGAAAAAAAATGTTCTTTTTTTGAAAATCCTATTAGTTTTTACTTTACCGAGTGAAAATTTGGTAACAACTGCGCACTTTGATTTCTGTTTGGTTTAACAGGTTTTGGCTGTCACCTCAAAACGGAAACTAGCCTATGCATATATTTTAAGATTTGAGTGTTTTATCATAATATGAGAAGTTTGTTGTTATGTTAAATTTGAGGTACGAGGAAGAAAATCAAAGTATCATCGATTGACTACAAAATAACGTACGTATTCCATTGCCATGAAAATTAAATTTCTTATTGAATTGAAGTTACATTAAAAATTCTCTATTGAATTCTAAAATACAATCGAAAATCTTACTAGCTTTCTAAGTACCCAAAATTTTTTTTTTTTTTTTCTATGTGGTTACTAAATAATTATTTCAGATCAACAAAATAATCTTGAGTTCTCGGGGGGGGACATGACCCCGTGACCCCCCCCCCCTGTATACGCCGTTGTGTACAACATGCAAGATGCAACTCATTCATGCTGTGCATCAAACTAACAGAACTTTGAAATTGAGGGATCCAATTTCACAACACTAAAAATAAATAAAATCGGATTGATTTTTTTAACATAATAAAAAAGAGTTGAATTTTGATTTGTGTTAATAGATTTGTTCTTTTTACTTCTCTTAGATATCGAAGATATTAGAGCATCCAAGATTTATTTTACAAAATTATCAATGTGTTACCATTTTTGGTTTAAGAAGCCCAACACCATATTAAATGCTGCATATAATAATCTAACACAGTCACCATAAAACGAAAGTTAAGTTTATGTGCACATAATAATGTGCGCACACAAGGAAGGGCCTTCCCTGCGGAAGGACTGGGCCACAGGGCAACTGCGATTTTGCACGGTGGGTGGGCCGCTAGTTGATAAAAAAGTACATGTGACCCTCTGTGCAGTACTTTTCGTTCTTTGTTGAAGGCCCTAGAACTCTGCCTAGAGTTCAGTTGGAGGCCCCTACAGCTCTCTTATTTCCCTTATTTGAAGCCTTTACAGCTCGGTTGGAGGCCCAACAACTCTGTTGGAGGCCCCTATAGCCCTACCATACTATTTTATTTGGCCTTCGCTTCCACCACAAAAATAAAAACAAGTGCATCATGTTTCAGAAGTATGAAACAAATATTCTCTGCACGTGCCCTAAATTGATGCTAACAGCAAAACTGGAAGAGAAAACGCGTATATTAAAATAGTCCCATGAACAAAGAATTAATTTCTAGGATCTACATATAGGTTCGTTGTAAAATAAATGCTATTATTATTCTATGTGGTTATCCACGTATTAAATACGCAGTCTGCAGCCCAGGGCATCAGAGAGCTAAAGACAGGAGGAGGTTAAAGTCCCCTTTTTTAGCTTTTCGAGAATATTTTGTAAATTAAGCGTATAAGCTGAAAAAACGCTAGCACATAATGAAATCAGATTACATTTTCTACAAAAAAACGTAGTTATGTTCATATTTTTTAAAGGAGCAATAATAAGGGAGATTGGGGGTAGAGAAGTCAACAAATCATATTGCCACAGTTTTATTTTACATCGAAATCACAAAAAAAAGTAAATATAAATCCATTGCAAGTTATTTCGTATGAATGACGTGAGGCTGGAAGTGTATTTATAATTCCCGAAACAATACGAAAAAGTAATTGTATACTTAATAAATGTAAATTTAACTGTCAAGATTTCAGTTTTTACGGCTCCTCAAAACTATAACTTTTTTTTTAGAGGAACGCAATATAAGCATTTTTAAAATGGATTGTGGCACCCTTTAGGGGAATGTGCAGTTTAAAACAAAAAAAAACAACAGCACCACCATCAACAAATAACTTTACCTTTTTGAAAAGATAGAGTTCTGTTATTTTAGTTTATTTTAAAATAAAATTGTTCTTATCAATAGTTTAAGTAAAAATTACTTTGAAACTCTAAATTAAGAAAACAAGAACTCAACAAAATTTTTGTTCAGATTTGTTATCCTTAACTATTGGTTTCGAGTGCATATCAACGTTTTAATCAAGACAAACATAACGATGATGGAGAAGTGAAAAATAGTGTTCTATGTGTCCTGATGTACAGCTAAAACCTAAACAAAGATCAAAGTTTTAATTTAGTGTAAAGCATTTTCATGTGATTCCCTACGAGAGAAAATCAAGTTTTGTTCAAACGGCTGACGGGTTGGTGCGATACAAAGATTTCGGTTACATCAAGTTTTTTCGAAAACGGCTCTAACGATTTTAATTTAAAACCAGTTTTAAAAATAAAGGAAATAACGCTTTGAAGTATATCTTAACTAATATATAAAAGTCTTTTTTTGTTTTCATGTCAGTTTGGCTGTACGGGTGTCCCAACTAACAAGAAAACAATCAAAATACTCACTTTTTTTTATTGCAGCAACAATGTATATCCCACTGCTATCCGATAGATAGCTTCTGAAAAAAAATAATTGTAAATTTTTTTAGAAATCTTAAACAATAGTAAGAAAATGTTGCCTACCTCTGTAAAAAATTGTTTATTTTGACCTTTTTGACGTCTCTGTTTCCTTACCTTATTCGTATTTTTTCTTAAGTTGAACGACGCAAGTGGGTGCATTCAGTTCTATACTATCGTTTGGTCCGGATTTACATTAAACGATTTTTTTTGTTGGTATTTGGTATTGACAATTTTTGTATGTCGATGTGATTGGTTGAGATTGAAAGGTATGTCAATATGTTCCTTCCAGTTTCTGATGACTTTTTTATACGTCGCCGTGCAGATATGTAAAATCACGATTCACCACCGTTCTAAGTTCATAGTCACCACCACACGTTGAACGCATTGAAATAAATGTGGCAGAAGCTTACAGATTTGTTTTTCGAGTTAAGGCTCTCCTAATCTAATGCAAAACATTCGGTCCGGTTGAGAAATATCCTCAAGTCAAATTTTATTTACATGGCGATAAATGAGAGTGCCCACACCAGAGCGGCGGAGAAACATTCGCCTTTCAAACTTTCTCAATTTATACGGGATTTACACGGTTGACCATCGTATTTTCTTCCATTCTAAACACGAAACTTTCACAAATATTGTTGGATTTACACGGTTTGGCGGGAAATTTGTCGCGTTGAAATAAAAACGGCGAGTAATCCTACATTTATCATAGTTGCAGAAATTCCAAAAGGCCTATTTCACAATGCGATGAGAAAACTAAACGTGGAACAAGATCTCGTCGTAGTTATCAAAACAATTAAAGGCTCTCCCAAACCAATGCGAAACATTCGGTGCCGCGAGCAAACATTCACCGTTGGTGTGGGCACTCTCATTTATCATCCTGTAAATAAATTTTGAAAGGCGAATGTTTTTCCGCCGCATTGGTGTGGGCACTCTCATTTATCACAATGTATTTTAATTTTGACTTGCGAATTTTTCATTGCCGCACCGAATGTTTCGCATTGGTTTGGGAGAGCCTTTATGCGACAGATTTATGTGAAAAACGAGCGTGTGATAGAGAACCATAAAAAAGGTGAACATGTTCGTCTTCATATCTGCATTACGGGCCGCCTCCACAGGCCATACACGATGGCCAGACTTTGACCATGTCTAAAAGAAACCCCATGGAGTCCAAAAAATCCATGTCCATGCAGCAACATGTCGAAAAAAATAACGTTTTGAACAAAAAATGGAGACCTGTTCAAAGCTTGGCCATGAGATGAAGTTTCGTGTGCGTGATTTTTCATGCTTTGCCCAGTTAGTAGAAATGCACTGTTACTGTTTGTCAATTGGATAGTGGTTGGGATGTTGGACATCTGTATGACTTGTGGAATCGGCCTGTTATGAAACTTCCTGTAATCTGCTTCTACGAAGATCTGCATTTTTGTGTTCCCTCTCTATGTCCTAATCTACATTAAAAGATTTTTCCAATGCCGATCTTTTGTTTGTTGGTGAAGAGAATGAAAAGTGAGGGGTAGGGACCAAATCGTTTGTACCACAAAACTCGAACGATTTTTCCAGTCTGTTTATGTTCTCTTTCACCTTATTTCCAGTTTTTTGTGTGTGTTCGGTGTCAGTGTGCCGTTCGTTTGATGGTATGAGTGAATATCAATGAAAAATTAAGAGCTCAGCTATAAAAAAATGAAGAAGGAAAAAATCTCATTGAAAAAATCGTTATCTGTGTACATTTCACATGATTTCTCGAAAAATCTTCGTGGGAAAATCGGGAAATGTAGATCGGGACTATTCAACAAATGTAAATTTTATATTTGCGTCCCCTTTTTTGCAGAAGAAAGTGGTTTTTGAAGAAGAAAGTGGTGCAAAACATTCGCCGATGGCAGTTTTTGTTGTTATTTGAAGTGCGTTTTATTGGTAATTTATTGTAAGCGTTGTCCCCTTTCACACAACGAAACTGAGTTGCCAACAATTGGGAGTTTGTAGGCGAGAAGGACAAGAAGTAAGGTGATTGAAGAAAATCCCCCGGTCAACGTTTGAAGAGATTTTTGTCACATTCCTTCTCACATTGTCCGTAATGTATGTTCACCTACTAGATTTTATAACGAAAAAATACAATTGTGTATACTTCTTTTTTGTCATCGCTGCTAAGGTTTGCGTCAATTTCACGTTGGTTTCGGAGCAAGCTTCAATACATCATGTAAACGGGGTAGTAATGCTGGGGTGGAATCGGCTAAGGTGATAGGTGATTATCAATCGTGGTGATCGTCGGTTTGAAGATAGCTGTCTCTTTCACATCTTAAGGAAAAAATAGAGACAGCAATTGTCAAAACGACGATCACCACCATTGATAATCACCTATCACCTTAGCCGATTCCACCCCTGGATTTACATGTATCTTCGTCTGCATAATGCAGAAAAGTTCAGCAGGACAGATATTTACAAAAAATCCGAGCGAGTGATAGAGAACCATCTAGAAGATGAACATGTTC
This sequence comes from Melangyna quadrimaculata, assembly GCA_949320155.1. Classification (NCBI taxonomy): domain Eukaryota; kingdom Metazoa; phylum Arthropoda; class Insecta; order Diptera; family Syrphidae; genus Melangyna; species Melangyna quadrimaculata. The sequence goes on along the minus strand of OX439483.1, from coordinate 79,422,173 downwards.
GCTTTCATTTCTGCATTAAGGTTAGACCGCACTAGGCGTAACTGCACTGCATCGGAACTGCGATTCATAACAATTTGTATGAAATTTTATGAAGTTGAGTTGCCGCTTAGTGCGATATAGCTCATACAATTTTATAGAAATAATATTATGCCGGGTCGTGAAGTGTAGTTCCACTGTAGTTGTGTGCGGTCTTAAGCCTAGGACGCTGCTGATTCGAATCGAAAAATCCCATACAAAAATGACATGACGAAATTATAAACAAAAAATTTCGTTGTGCTTTTCGTTCTGTGGTACGCTGTTCGACCAGTGAAATTGATGATTATACCAGATTGTTTTGAAAAGTCTCCACTCTCTTTTCGCAATGAATTAATTGCCCGGGCCATTAATTATGTGCGGAAAAATGACATTTGGGTTTGTTCGTGTTTTTATTTGTTGTTTCTTTCATTACAGCACTGTTTTTATTTGATTTTTTCGTAAAATTTCGATGTATTTATTTGCAATTTATTTAAACTCTCCATGAATATTTGTCCGCTGTGTTTTCGTGAGCATTTCGTTGTCTTTTTGGAGACCGCAGGAAAATTTCGTTTCGCATCAGCAGCGTACTAGGCTTTACCTTTATGGCACTTTCCTATAATGCAGAAACGAAGTTCTTCTGCATGTTGATCTTTTCTCTTTATCTAACAAATACAAATTTTGTATTTGGCATCCCTTTTTTTGCAGAAACCAAATGCAGATACATGTTAGTCCCCTTTCATACAGGGAAACCCGTTGCTTTTTGACGTTTTCCTTTAATTTCCTTGTACCTTTCATACAAGGAAACATAAATTGCTGGAGAGCAACGCTACCCCATGAAGATATTGATATTAGGAAAAAGTTTACTAGAGGAATTTGGATGTCATAACAATAGTTCCAAAAAAAAGACCCGAGCAACGCGGGGTATTTTCCGCTAGTTTTTAATATTTTCTCTTTAAAGATGCAAAAATACACTCCATTTCAACAGGATAGGTATAGGTACCATGTTTTTCAAATTCAAAATACGATTTTTTACGAAGTATGGTGAGCGAATTCAAATTGTTTTAATGGTAACCGTATGATCAGAATGTTGACTTATAAAATAATTCAAGAAGCACTGAGATTTTTCCACTAATTGCATTGCAAAGCATTCTTTGAACAAAATTATGTTTGTTTTGTCATTAATAGTGGGTATTCTGAGTAAAGCACTTCTTGACCAATAGAGTTAAGTGTGTTCTTTCAAATTTACGCTGTTTTTCTGAAATTCCAAAAAAAAACAATGGGCCTTGCAAAATCGCTTAAAACAATTCAAAAGGAATAATCGATGTTCTTGAGGACCATGGTTTATTTGGGCTTGCTAAAGAAAAAAAAATTGGCAGAAGTGCAAATGACGTTTGTTCTTACATAAGGAAAAAAAGTTCTTATGGAAAAAAAGAGGCAAGAAAACAGTCACTACAGAAGCTGATCGAAGAAACATTTTAAGATGTGCGTCGAATTCCTCGCAAAAATTAATCAATGATCCGGTGTAAGTGAAAGCTATGCAACAGGTTGAAGAGTATAATAGAAATTTAAAATAACTTTAAATGTCTCAAACTTAAAAAGAAACCACTAACGAAAGTGTTTGCGCCTAGAATTTTCAAAACTTCATATGACGCTGCGTGGTGTTTTCCGATGAAAAGAAATTTAATTTAGATGGTCCAGATGAGTATAACTATTACTTTCATGATGTAGGAAAGGATGAGCGTTTTTTAACAAAACATCATATAGCCGGAAGGTGGTGTTACGGTATGGGGAGCGACAAGCTACTATGTAACTGTTGATCTCGAGTTCCCATCACCAAAAATGACAGCAATTACATACAAGGTAATATTGGAGACAAATTTACCGATATTTTCGGCTCCATAACCTGGAAATTAGTCCGCAAAGTTTAAGACTCTGGTCATCAATATGAAGCCAAAGAATCCTTAAGTGCAGTTATTAAACATGATTTGCGGTAAATTTCGCTAGATTATTTAAAGCATCTTTACGATTCGATGCCAAAGCGAAATTGTGAGGTTCTCATGAAAAAGGGTGGTAGTACCCATTACTTAAATTGATAAATAAAATTTTTTTTTGTATAAAAAGTTTTGTTTAAATTCTTACTACTTTTTTCTATGTTAAACACTTTAATAGCAAATTATAGTGGGAAAGACCAAAGGTTTTTGAATTTTTTGTTTAAATTTACTAGCCTAAATTGCAATCAATCGATTACTATCAACAAAATCATAAAATCATAAAAGGAGTGTACTATCGAACCATAAATATACACCGTCAAAATCTAGCTACATTTTAATTGTTTACTACAAGAACAAGTCGTGTATTTAATTTAATTGTGAAATAAATTTGCTACTGAAATGGCTTTTAATGTTCAATGATGTCTTCTAGTTTTCGGGAAAATTGAAAATTACAAAGACTACTCGTACCTACATTCTTATGATTTGTTTTTGTTTATGTACTTATAAATATAAGTAAATATATAATATTCACTATCTAGCACGTGGTAAAGTAGTGGCCTTAAACAATATTAAAGACAGCAACCAATGGTTGTTACAACACGTCTAGTTTTTTACGTGGATTTCATTTATGTGGATTTCATTAAAAAAATAAATACGAAACCATGAATACATGACCTTAAAACCTGTCCGTCCAAAATTCAATTAAAAATATCTGAAAAAATTCCTTGACAACACCTTTTTTTGTTGTCGTTTAACTAATTTGTGAAAGTATGTGAAGTTTTAGTAAAAGTTCCGAATTCATTTTATTTTTGTACATAATGAATATTCCCAGTAGGAAATTTCGAAAAATTCATGAAAGAATCACCAACTTTTTCATCGATGAGTGGAAGCTACAAACGAGGAATTTGGTATGAATAGATCGGTGAGTTTAACATGAGGCTGTCATAGGCGGTCACCAACCGATTTTCAAGGTGAATATTTACCAGTGAACTCACGAAGTAGGGGTAACTAGTTTATTAATAAACGAATTATATTATGTGATGAAAAATATAATGTGAAATCACTTGATAACTTAGAGTTGCTTTTTCACCAGGTGAAAATGGCATGAATGCTCACCCATTAATTCACTTTGTTAATGTAACTCGTTTAATCTTATATGAATTGTATTTTGATGAAAAAACCCATGAATATTTACCAATGATATCAGGTAAGTATAAGTTTCTTGTTCACCAGACCGTTACCCTTAGTTGAAAAATGTCGTGTATGTAATGTAAGGAAATCAAAATGATAATACTCAATAATGAGATAGACTGATCTAAACATTTATTTTCAAAATAAAACCCACATGCGTCAAAGACTCAAAGTTTGGTCGATGTTTACCGAATGTTATAGAAATCACAGCATGAAAGATACTGTGAATTTTAGTATTTTAAATTCGCGCACCAACTAAATGTAGAGGAGCCAATTGAGATCTCAAACTCATACACTGTGCATTACTGTCAATCGTAGAAATTATCGAATTTCTGCCAGTGGCGATTCCTCTTAGTTAGCAGGTTTATCGCCGCTAAACCAAAAATTTAAATGAATAAATTATATGATGTAGTTTTTATTTTCTAAAAGTAACAAATGGCAATTTTAAAATAATGATAATGATTTCTTACAATAATCAATACAATAAATACAAAAAACTACCCACCTATGTACCTACCTATTTTCAAATCATATTTTCCTTCACACAACACAAAACTCCCTTCTTCCTATCTGCCTCAGCGTTACAATATGCGATACCAAAACCAAATTCTCTACAAAGATGAATAATAAAAAAAAATAGATACCTACCTAACCTACCCCCATATTGTTCTCAATTATATTTTCCTGCAGGCACACAACATAAAACTCTCATACGACAAGTCTCCTTTGAAACATATTAGCTTGCAACATCTGCGCTACACAATTTCATACAATTTTTAATAATATCCATACAAATCACAAATACAAACACAAATACAATACAATCTAGAATACAAGAACGTTTTACTATACAATGTCCTAAGCAAAGCCCAGCTAAATAAATGAAAGCGTGAGCGTAAGTATGATGCGATAAAGCAGGATACATTTGGTATGTACATTTTGGGTAAATTTTTTTGTCATTCTCTTTTTTGCTTTCGTATATGTTTCTAGTAAAATGCGGCAGGAAGGATGAATATATTGTTTTGTTATTAGTGTTCTTTGATTGATATGAGTAAACATTGAGATTGAGTTCTTTTGGCACAGTCAATAATAACACAAAAAAAGTGCTAAATTCGCAAAGCGCGATGTAGTTCTGCATTTTTGATATGTTGTTGGGACATGTTAGAGTAGTATATAGCCAAGTTTGTAACTTCGAAAAACCTGTGCTAGCTGTAGGAAAAATGCAACACTGAAAAAAAACGCTAAAATCACCCCTTTTTTCCGACATTTTCCTTTATAAATTTGGAAATATGCAACTTAGGAAAAAACCGTCCACTATAAACTTGTTTGTTATAAAGGTTTCTATAAAACAACATCAATTTTAAATGCATGTTATATTTGTGTTGCTATCTAACCATGAATTTAAAAAAAATCTGAACAACTAAGTAAATTTGAAGCACTCAAAAAATTTTTTTTTCCGTCGAACGACGCGACGAAGCGAATTTATGTATCGATAAATTTTTATTTTATACCTATAATTTATTAACGTTTTTTTATTAATTGTCGTTATCAATAAAATTAAAAAAAAAAAGTATTATTTTTTTTTTTTATTTTAACCTTCCCCAGACCACGTAGCTAAACCAATACTAAGGACCAGGAATCGCCACTGATTTCTGCAGGCAAGTAGAGGAAGGGCAATGGTTATGAACGAAACCAAAAACCAAGCACCGCAATTCAAAAGAGGTCACAAACTCATGACAATGTACAAATTACATTGAAATGGAAACATTGATTTCAGTTGAATTTGTGTACAAAGTAAAAGAAAGGGTAGGTGGTATGAAGTGAGGAAAAATGCAATACTCTTTTTTAATGAAATCATAGCAGGATGCTCATATTTCCTATGAGTTTTCTTCAACACAAACATTTTTCAAAGTGACCTTGAAACTAACCCATCATCACCATAGAAAATCGGTTAATATATCTTTTGCACAAGATTTTACTTGTACTACCATTTAAATTGTTTCCGGTATTAGCATTTCTTTGTAGAATGTGTATATGTAGGTGTAATATCCTACAAATGCTGTATGCCAATCGTTTTAAATTTAAGTGTGGGATGTGGTTCATTAATTTTTTCTAAGACCCAAGGGTCTACAACCAGGAGGCTAAAGGAGTGTAGTGATTTGTAGCAAATATAATGCATAATAAATGGAGCTGAAACTATGATTTTAATAATTTCTTAAAAAATATTATTAAAATCCTTACACGTTTTTACAGGACTCGTAACCCCGTTAGTGTATGTGCTGGCGCAAAAAAGTAAAACGTACCTTTTAAACTATGGGTATCAACTTCAAAGAGAGGTTACTTTTCAACCCAAAAGCAATCGCTACCTTGCAAAAATAAGTTTCCCTTTCGACCGCATCCACCCACTTATATAAAAAAGAATGGACTCATCCAAAAGACAAAGATGCTTCTCTCAAAGCTACCGTTCATCACATACGACTTTCTTACATGCTTTACTTTTTCCAAAAACACAGCATGTGAAAACTTGGAATATTTGAGAGGAAAATCCTGCCGATCCACACGGGACTACACTTTGCAAACGATGACGAAAGCATATCAGGAACAAACGACTGCATCACTAATCATCCTGAATAACACACCTGGGAAGTCAAATATTACTCAAACACCACTACCTACACCTTAACCGTTATAATACAAAATTAACTACAAGGAATAAGCTTTTTAAATGAAGTATGGCAGATTACTGTTGAATGGGTGGACCGCCAATTCAATAAGCAATTGAATACACATTGAAACTGTTTATATCTGTTTTGAAGACTTCACCAAGAACTTCAAAAACGAATAGAAACCTACTCAAAAAGGATTCGATTTTCAAATACCTATATAATTTAATTATACTCTGACACATCTGATACACAATGTATGCGGCAATGTTGTATATGTATTGTACAATTCCTTCTACTAACCACGCATTTACTAAAACAGGGCAGGGACAGGCAAATCAATATCTATTTAATTTCAAAAGCAATCTGAAGTGCATATAAAACATGTTTATGTATATACAATTTACAATACACATACATATATAAATGTTTTGTGTTTTCAAATTTGAATACCCGTATTTGTTACATATTTGTGATATAAAATAGATTTTCCATTTTCATAATCCCATGAGTCTACCGCATGAACTTCATAATCGTTTTTATCAGAATATAGGATTTTTGATGCGTTTCCCAATTTGTTTTGCTTGTTGCAATAGAGATAAAACATTTCGTTTTACCAATTCAGTGACTGTTCACGACAGTTCTATACAAACGAATGGAAATAAACAAACAATAACAAACAAAGCAATAATATCGATTCTTTTTAAATTTGGCATTTTTCTTTCCAACTACTCTAAACAAAAAACAGAATAATATAATATATATTTTATTGGATTGAAGTATATACAATTGGGTCTTAATTCTAATTTACAGTATATTACATTGATGTTTTAAGTTGTTTTGGCACATAAGGGGCCTAATTTTATACATTGTTTTTTATTTTTATAAAAATTATTAAAAAAATTGTCTTTGAATGCTTATATTATTTACATTATTGTGGATGGTTCATCTCAGGTTGTTCATATCCGGTTGTCTTTGTGGTGGTATGCGGGGTAAGGATGGCTACTAGCCACGGTGGTAGTTTGACGCTGCGTCCTCATAGAATTGGATTGCTTCGTCGTCGTTGATAGAAATGATTCCTTCGTCCAGTATTGCTGTTACATCCAGGTATCGAGGCTCGGGGTATCTCTCTTCACTGGTTATGGTTCTCACTATAGGGTTCGGATGATTGCATAGATTGCTCGTCAATCGTTTGACAACATTGATCATTTATTTTTCCAGGGGTGTTATTCCAGAAGCTTCGTAGAGTCGCTTGTTGCTGTGATGTTTTCGTCGCTGTTGGTCGAAATGTAGGCCCGTGCAGAGCCGCAGAATTTTCCTCTCAAACATTCCAAGCTTTCTTATGCTGGTTTTGGAAATAAATGATTTTTCAACAGGGACGCTACAAAAGTAGAGCAACATGGACAGCAAACGACGCCATATTTCTTGCCGTTCTAGCAGATCAACAATTGAGCGTCTAGTGGAAAAATTTGAATCCACAGGCATAGTACAAAATGTTCCCGTACCCGTGAGACAAAGAAGTGCCCGTAGTGTCGAAAATATTGTTTCCGCTGAGGCTTCAAGTGCAGAAAGCATCTCAAGCGTTGGGCATCTCTGGGACGTCGTTGTGTCGAATTTTGCGAAAAGATTTTGGCCTACATCCTTACAAGATCAAATTGACGCAAGAACTGAAGCCACTTGACCACCAGAAGCGTCGTATGTTCGTGAATTGGGCTGAGCAACAACTTGAAAATGATTCGGATTTTCATCGAAAAATCATCTTCAGCGATGAGGCTCATTTATGGCTGAATGGCTTCGTCAATAAACAAAATATGCGGTATTGGTCAGGCAGCAATCCACACGTACTCCGAGAGTCATCATTGCATCCCGAAAAAATTACGGTTTGGTGTGGTTTAAGGGCCGGCGGCGTCATTGGGCCGTACTTCTTCCGTGATGATCAAGACCGGCACGTTACAGTGAATGGGGATCGATACCGTTCAATGATAACCGAATATTTTTGGCCCCAATTGGATGATATGGACTTGGAGGACATGTGGTTACAACAGGACGGCGGCACAAGCCACACAGCGAATGTCACAATCAATTTATTGGAAACCAAGTTTGGAGAACGTGTTATCTCACGAAATGGTCCAGTCGCTTGGCCGCCTCGGTCGTGCGATTTGACGCCGTTAGACTATTTCCTGTGGAGCAACGTCAAGTCTATGGTCTATGCCAACAAGCCAGCGACGATTGATGAACTTCGTACGAATATCGAACGTGAAATTGCAGCAGTATCGGCCGATTTGTGCTTGAAAACCGTCAAAAATTGGGATCAGCGTCTGAACTTCTGCAAGCGTACCCATGGTGGCCATGCAAAAGAAATCGAGTTCCATACAAAATATCACCGAACGTACTTTCACAGGAATAAAGAATTTCATTGATATCCAAAACCGTTTTTTTTTTTTTTTTTTTTCAAACTTTTGTAGCGGTCTTATTGAAAAACCCGATAGTAAACCACAGAATAGTGAGACAAAAATTAAATTGTTGTGTAACGAGTATCTCTGTGTAACTTTGTGTTTAACCAAAGTATGGGTTAACCCAGGATATAATTTAATAAATAACATAATTTATCTAGAAAAGGTCGCAGTGTACTTAAACCCTTTATATTATTCATTCATGCATTCGTTATTCATTCATTTCCATATAAGAATGTGGTGGAATTCTATGTGGGGTTAAAAAAACTTTTAATTGTAATTTTGTCAAACTAACTAATATAGAAAACAGTTTTATTTTTCAAATTTCAAATGTTAATTCAAAATATTCAATAATTCCAGTGTACTTAAACTGTAATAACTGGCAGAATGACTTTGATGGTTTAATAAATTTTGTGAATAACTCTAATCTGGAGAATACTATGATCATTGGAGAATTATATGCTCGAATTGGCGGATACCAGAATCCTTCTATTCAAACCCTACATTCGCAAGATACACTTTAGGTATGCTATGCGAAACTCCAAAGATGAAAATTTTAACAGAAGTGGAAGACTCCTTACCGAATTCTTTGAAAACTTTGGACTATATTCGTGCTGAATGGAGCAACTAAAGTCGATACCTCGGGAGAATTTACGTTTATAAGTTGCCAAGGACAGTCAGTAATTGACATTTGTGCAGTATCGGCAGAGTGGTTGAAATCATCTGCGCACTTACAGAAACAAGTTGAAGTTATGTTTCCAAAGGAGGGTATTCAAAGAACATCAAAGAATTTTTTAAAACTCAAGTGGAAAAAGAATAATGATCACCTTTATAAATATCTTTTGAACCGCCCCTGCAGTTCTCTACGGTCCTTTGCAAAAACCAGCATCGAACAAGGATGAGAAAATAATAAGCGTGAATAAAATCTCAGCTTCATTTGCTCATAATACCAACACTCATTCCTTTACTCCACGGAATATATGGTTCGATAATGATTGTAAGAGCCTCTCCGCAAACTATCTTTCTTATACATATCTCAAACTATTCCAATCAACAGATGCCTTATTTTTCAAAATTATTTACCTACATGTGGACAAGGAATACAAAATACTGTGTGCAGCCAAAAGAAAGGAGTACCTGAAAAATCAAGCAAAAACACTTGCTGAATGTAAGAATTCAAAGACATTTTGAAATAATGTTCGTGAGCTGGGTGGATGTAATTGAAATGTGGTGAATACTCTTGGAGGTAAGGCACTAGCAGCACATTTTAAAACTCTTTTTCAGCTGACGTGAACCACCATACTTTCCCTTACGTTCTACCAAACGTTATTGTTGATGAACTAATTGGCCCAATATCTTTGTTTGAGCTAGAATCAGCTCTTCATAAGGTGAAAAACAACAATACAAAATTGAGCAATACACAAAAAAAAAAAAAACAAAGCAATAAAAAGGAGAATCCAAATTATTTGCTTTTTATTTATATGAAAAACCTGCCCTACTTTTTGCGTACAATCAAAAAAACTGTGAGATTATCCTCCGGATAATTATCCGGAACGACAGTTAGATTTTAAAAGCGAATAAGGAAAGGAAATAAGTTTTATTTTTTTGTTTAATTTTGTATTAGATTTAGTTTACGATCTACATGTTTCTGGTCATGAAATCTAAATTAACAGATGGTAACCCTACCGACATTTGAATGATAGAGAAGAAAGAAATATGCCAATTTATAATGGTCAAACGGCAACCATGCAAAATGGAAAAACTTTATAAAGATAGAGATAGCTTATTGAAATTCATAATAATAAGGGTGAAAGGCAAACACCCTATCTTCCCTGTACTGAAAATATAAATTGAACAGAGTATAATACTATGCTGCATTCATTTGACTTTAACTTTAACAAAGACACCCTTAAAACTTACCTGATACCTGACAAACAACCCTTTAAATGCCACTCTCCGTACCTTGTACTTTAAATCACCATTTTTTTAGACTTAAGAGTAGTTTTAAGAATCATAGTTTTAAGATCGCTTGGATTAAGCAATCAATAAATAAACATCTCTAACAAAAGTTTTTTTTTAAAATATATGATTTAAGAGTTTTTATTAGCCGTGTTTTTTTAATAGGTACTCATTAACTACTCACTTTTTTATTTTAAACTCAAAGCTAAAACAAATCAGACTACTCAGTGTTTGTTTTGTTTTTGTTTTGCTTATAAAATTTAAAAGTGAGTAATTAATGAGTATTAAAATAAAATCGGCTATTATTATTTTAAATTCTTGAATATAAAACCTAGCATTACAACTTAAATCTAATCACCCCTGTTCTGAATTTCGTATTCGCTATGTTATTTTTGTTTTCCTTGATCAATTTCGTTTTGCGGAATCAGTTTCCATAGAAATCAGGAAAAATATTCAGAATTCGACAAACAAAATCTAAACGGATTTGAAACGCAGGAATCTGTCGTAAAACTAATTCCGCAAATAGGTACAGGGTAGGGTCGCCTAACTTCGAACACTCCTAGTAGTCGAACACTTTTTTTTTTAAAAGCCTTCAAACTGTTGAATTTCTTAGATTTTTAGCTTCTAAAAATGTTAAATTCTACTTGTGTTATCCCCCTTAACCTTTACGAGCTGTCATATAGTCCAACCTATGTCAAAACTTCTAAAAATGGCAATTTGTATTGTTCCTTCAGAGAGTGTCATCGTTTACCGTTTTGATACTAATGATAATGTTGAGATTGTTGTGGGAAACTGTGTGTATTTCTGGCACTGGCAAATTTAGTTAAATATATATTTGTTAGTGATTTCTCGTTAATTAATATCTATCATTATTCATTTAAGTTAAGTTGTAGCTTAAAACTTAATAATTATATTATTTTTTGGCTGTTCGAACATAGGAAACTAAATTTTGTCAAGTTTCCTACTCAAACAATGGTGTTCGAATACCTATAGGCAACTCTTTAAAAACATTAAAGAGTATTCGAACACCTTCTTAGGCTTAACTACATAGAGCTCCTTTTTGCAAAAAGTACGAAAGTAAGAAATAAATATCACCTGCTTGCAAAAAACAATTGGAAATTGTGTATGGTGACTAAATTTGACAGTCAGAAGAATTTAAGAATGTTTTTTTGCGAACAGGTTTTCTTAGCATACATTTTTATTTCTCACTTCTGCACTTTTTGCAAAAAGTATGTGTACAGAAGTACAAGCAACAAAATTCCAAACTACAAATGAAATACCATAAAATATTCAATATTAAAACATACCATTAAAATTTATGAAATACAGTCCACAAAAATTATGTTAATGTCAATAAACGTCAGAAAATTAATGCTCGCTATGTACTAATCGACTTTACCCAAAGTCACATGCAATAATATAGACAATCTTATCAAATTTCCAACAAAGTGGTTTGCATTTTTATTTCTGTCGGACAATATATTTTTTTACTAATTTTTTTATAATAAAAAATCTTGTCGTCAACAGTAGGTCTAGTTAAGCCTTTAGATTTTCATTAAGGGCCAGTTTCACCGTGAACACTTACTGGCATAAGTTGCACTTAAACTTAGCATGATGGTACTTTTTGGTAAATTTTGCAGTCGGAGTTAGTGACCCTTAGGTGCCCAACACGGGATACGTAAGAGCAACTTATTCAGGTAAGTGTTCAAAAATTGTCTTTTTGTATCCTATATTTCGCACTTAAATAAGTGCTTCTACTGTTGCTGTGAAACTGACCCTAGGGTAGATAGGACAATCTTAACCTAAGGGTCACTTAAGGGTTCAAAACATAATAAAAAAGGCCCATTTTCACACACTGCGAAACTGGACCTAAGTGCAGACGACTGTCAGATCTTACAATATTGTTAGATCTGTCAATGGTAAGCAATAACCTGAAGAGACGTATGTCTGACAATCGGTTGGGATATTTCTAACAGTATTGTCATACTACTTTGGTTATTCAAAAGGTTGTAAAACATTTAAGACTAATAGTTTTCACTGACAGATCTGACAATATTTTAAAATCTAGCAACCGTCTGTACTAATCTTTACTATGAGTATTTCGGACCTCACATTTGAAAATGAAACGAAAACTACCAAACCTTCTTTCAAAAAATTGAATTAAAAAATAAATAAAAATAAAAATTCCAAAAAAATGTTCATAAATTATTTTAGGTTGAAACTATAAGTACAAAAAATCCTATGTTCGAAATTAGGAAACTTTGTGTTCGAGTTCAGGCAACCAGTGTTCGACTACTGGTCCTGGGGAATTTGTTTTTTTTTCAGGTTTTATTTTATTTAAAAAAAATGACATGAAAGTTACTAGGAAAATCCTTAAAGAAATACGAAATTTTTGAGTTTAAGCTTCTAATTAACTTTACATCACCTATTTACGTTGAACGGTCCCCCTACCGTAGACGATTACTTTACCAGGGACCACTAAGTGTTCGACTATAGGGGAACTGACCCTATAAGAATCGAAATAAACAAACAAGAATAGAATTCGAAGCAAGAAAAGAAAAACATCAAACCAAAATTGGATATGAAAATCTACCGACATTCAAAACAGGGATGAATATTTTGGATGTGCGACGCGTTTTCGAGTGTTACTTAATTATTTGAATCATAACAGAATACCTACCTACTTGAATTTAAATTTAAAGAGTCACAACACATTTTGCCTTCATGGAAAAAAAATCAGCATGATTACATTTATTATTTCAAAATAAAATGACATTTCTACTCCTAAGCTTAACGTACATGGGCCCGTCACTCGTGATCATCCGATCCAGGCCTGAGTTTTGCTTTTTATTAAAAAAAAAAAACAACACTTTAATGCTCATTTCGAATATATAATTAAAATATGCAAATTCAAGTCTTTTTAAGCCTTATAACCTAAATTAAAACGCTTACCAGAAATGTACCCATAAATATCTGATACATTAAAATAAACTTCAAAACCGACATCATTAACTTTTGTTTACCCTTTCGCGTAGTTTTTGTTATTTGCAACAAGCAACAACCTACGATATCAATTGTTTACTTTTCATCAAAATTTTATCGCATTTTAAGTCGTCGTAGCCAGACCAGAACTTGATAAAGATAAACTTTTATTTTTATCTCAACGAGTTATATTGTTTTTTTCTCTTAAATGAACATTACAAAAATTCATTTTCCAATATGCCTTTTGTGTTTTGTTTGAAAGTTGAAACTTATCTTTTTTTATAACTTTTTAAAAGAGAGTCAAAATTATAAGCAAAAAAAGAGAAAATTCCAAGAAAATAAAATTTTGGACTTTGAACACCGGTCTAGTCACGGAGCTTGAACTTTAGACTCTACGAATTGTTGATTTTTTTAATGTTTTGGTTGAATTTTTTTTTTAAGCTATGGATTTGCTTATGCGCAATTTAAAAATTTAAAAATAGGTAGGTACACAGAAATAATTGAACAAGTGGAAATCCTGAAATGAGAATTGCAAGTAATTTAATTTAGATTTTATTTTTGCTATTTCACATATAAATTATACTTAAGTATGTCATTTTCGCTGTTCATCGAATACCTACATTTAATAATTTGTAGGTACTTTGTTGTGGTTGAGGGTTTACTCACATTTCACAGTTTTTTTTGTTGTTTTTATTTATTTTGTTTTGTTCAATAAAGCTATAGGCTGTATCGTGAGCTGCCGTAATTTACTGAACTTATTGCACAGCACGTAATCTCAAACCGAAATTATTTTAATGCGAGCTCTGTGATGTAAAGATACTTCCTTCTATCATATATTGTAAGTTCGGTGTAGGTAGGTATAGATATGATGTATGTCAAGTTAGCACTACATTTGTGGAAATTCAAAAAAGTAAATATGCAGTTAATTGTAGCTTTTTAGTAGTAAATTAGTTATGGAAAAAAAAAAATTTGTAGCTCTACTATTTTAAAAAAAAATGGTAAGTAGTGCTAACTTGATATCAACTTGGCACTACACTTTGTGAAATTCCAAAAACTTAGTAAGCAGTTCGTTGAAGCTTTTTAATAGTAAATTAGTTGTGGAAAGAAAAAAATTCTAAAAAAAAGTTTTGAGTACTATTTTTAATATTAAAAAAAAAATTAGTATGTAGTGCTAACTTGATATAAACTTGGCACTACACTTTCTGAAACTCTAAAAACTAAGTACGCAGTTAATTCAAGCTATTTAGTAGTAAATTAGTTGTGGAGAGAAAAAATTCCAAAAACTTTGCTGCCGTACTTTTTTTAAAAAATAAACGTAGGTAGTGCTAACTTGACACTGGTGAATTCTGCCATGAAAAAGGGAAACTCGAAAATGAAACATGCCATTATTTAAAGCTTTTTAGTAGTAAATTAGTTGTGGAGAGAAAAAAATTCCAAAAAATTTGCTCACCAGTGTCAAGTTAGCACTACCTACTCTTATTTTTTTAAAAAAGTACGGCAGCAAATTTTTTGGAATTTTTTTCTCTCCACAACTAATTTACTACTAAAAAGCTTTAAATATTGGCATGTTTTATTTTCGAATTGCCCTTTTTAAATGGCTGAGTTCACCAGTGTCAAGTTAGCACTAGCTACTCTTATTTTTTTAAAAAAGTACGGCAACAAATTTTTTGGATTTTTTTTTCTCTCCACAACTAATTTACTACTAAAAAGCTTTAAATAATGGCATGTTTTATTTTCGAATTTCCCTTTTTAATGGCTGAGTTCAACAGTGTCAAGTTAGCACTACCTACTCTTATTTTTTTTTAAAAGTACGGCAACAAATTTTTTGGAATTTTTTTCTCTCCACAACTAGTTTACTACTTAATAGCTTTAATTAACTGCGTACTTAGTTTTTAGAATTTCAAAAAGTGTAGTGCTAAGTTTATATCAAGTTAGCACTACATACTAATTTACTACTAAAAAGCTACAATTAACTGCATATTTACTTTTTTGAATTTCCACAAATGTAGTGCTAACTTGACATACATATAGATTAGTGCCAAGGTACTTGTATACTGCCAAAAATCTTTTTATAGAAACTATAGGTATAGAAAGATCAAAACGGAGGAAACTTATGGCAAGCCAAGCTGTGGACCACGTTTTTTGTTTTGGTATATTTCTAATGACTTTATGCGGGCTTAATTGAGGTAAATATTGAAAGACTAATCATCGATTTAATACCAAGCTGCTCTTAGTGCCGGGGGGGGCGATATTGATTGGATATTATGTACGAACGTAGAAATCAAATTTTATCGCACATTGAAAAAAAAATGGCACTAAACAAAAAACCTTGTTTTTGAATACCTACGGCCGTATAAAGTTTTGAACTTACTCTAAGAAAAAACATTCAAGATATGTTATTTTGCCAAAATATAGTATCAATGTCTTTTAATAAAATGGCATTTTAAGATGACAAACAATATAATTAGTTAACAAAAAGGCTTATTGAAAAAGTTCGGCATAGTGCCAGTTTTTTTTTTTACTATAACAATGGTTAGGTTAGCCTTAAACTGAAAGGGCCTGTTAATTTATTTCACTGAACATAATTAAATCACTGTTATTTTTAGGGGAAAACCGACACTAAGCGAATTATGACGTTTATGAATTCACTTTTATCTATAATAACAACTCTACGCTTAACATTGAATCGCCTTTATGTAAAAAGTGCCATTTTATCTATTACCGATTAGGTGGCTTACGTAAATGTCAAAAGTGGCACTAGTGATCTCGTGTGGAAACTAGTCGAGGTATCAGGACGAGGGTCTTTACAAAAGATGCGTGGTATCAGAACTTAGATGGCGCTCTAACTCGAAAGTGAACATTTTTGTATAGTGCCACTTTTGTTTTCAATGTGCGTTATGGTCAGTGTTGCCGCAAGCTGAAATGAGAATTTGCTAGACCAACCTCCAAAAGTCGATAGATTGGCTGAAATTTTGGGGACAAAAAGTCGCTAGAAGTCGCTAGACAAAAATTGGTAAATAAGTGTTTATCTTTGAATAACTTTTTATTTTTGTTCAAAAATTTAAAGTAAAGGGTTAACCACATAGACCTACTCCTTGCAAAAAGTACAAAAGTGAGAAATAACCTATGCTGAAGACACCTTGTTGGATGCTGCTTCACCACCTACGTCACAAAACCCTCACTGAATTCGGCCACCAATTTATAGCATATAAACATAGCAAATGTCAATAATACCAAGGATATATGAAGGGCAAATAAATATAATCACTGGATTTTTACCACCCAAAAGATAGAGTTGTGTTTTATTTGAGATTATTTAGAAGATTGATTTTGAGACTTTAATATAAGATTTCAAGAGTGCGAGCTAGGTAATTTAACGCCTAACACACCTGCTTGCAAGAAACTTTTAAAAATGGTGTATGGTGGCTTAATTTATATGTCAGAACAATTTTCCTATGTTTTTTTGAGAGCATGTTTCTTTAGCAAACATTTTAATTTCTCACTTTTGTACTTTTTGGAAAAAGTAGGTCTAAATAGTTAGGCTTTCAATGATCAAAAACTTTGGACTAAAATAAATTTGAAACAGATGAATTCATTAAAAAAAAAAACTTATAAAAGGCTGCATTATGTTTAAATTTTGGTCATACTATTTTTCGATAAAACTTGCCGTTTAAAAGATATATGCAAAAAACCTATTTTTTTCGCGACATTTGATGCTATTTAAGTACCAATATCTTGCGACTTATATATTATGGTCTATAAATTGAGTATAAGTTTTTTTCGACAGTTTCGTCATTCAAGAGTAAAACGTGAAATACAAGAAATTTAGAATTTTTGTCAAACTTTTAAAATAATTATATCATTAAAACGGTTGTTTTTAAGAAAAAAATAATAACTTTTTCCTATAGGTAGTTACATAATGTAATCACCTTGCACTCAGATATTTTCAAAAATATGAACCGTTTAGGAGTTATACATGAAAAACGGGTATATTCGACATTTTAAGTTTTTTGATATGTCGGTATCTTCTTAACGGTGCAAAATTATCATGAATTTTTTATTTAAATCGTTTTATTGGATTAAAATCTTTAATTTTTAATATTTTTGCATGAATCCTTGGAACAATTGCATTTGAGTGGTTTTGGACCTGGAACAAGTTTTAGATTTTGGATATCTGAAAAGGGGGGCCAGAAAATGTTTTTTTGCATTAAAATCTTTAATTTTCAATATTTTTGCACGAATCCTTGGAACAATTGCATTTGAGTGATTGTGCACCTGGAACAAGTTTAAGATTTTGGATATCTCAAAAGGGGGGGGGGAGGGCGGGGGAGCATTTTTTTTTAAATTTCTCATACTAAATATCAATTTTAAGAAACGAAAGCTTGGAAAAACTTAGAAGAGCCCTAGAACAACCTGGAACAAGTTTTTGAATGTTGAATTTCATAAAAGGGGGTCAGAAAAAAAGTTTAATTTTAGATCGTTAATATTTTTTGTTTGCTTTGAATTAATTTTTATTTAAATAATATTATAAAGCAATGAGTTTTATATATATTACCGTTTAGTTGTTATTCTTAAGTTTTCATTTAAAAAAAAACAAGAGGTCTGTGTAGCATTTTTTAAAATTATTTAAAAATAATTAAAATTAATTTTTTTTAGTTATATTGGATGGGCCATTTTTAAAAGAGTACTAGAAAACCCTAACAAACTTGTTAGAATTTTTAAATTTAAGAGGGGAACTTAACTCAAGAGTTTTAATGTAATATCGTAAGAAATTTAGTTTTGGTTTAAGATCTTCTATTCCTTATGTTTTTAATGATACTTGCTGGCATTTTCATATGGATTAATCAACACTGGGAAAAGTTATAGATTTCGGACGATTTTAAATTTTTGAACAGAATAGGAGGGGTGGGGGTGTCTGATAATTTTTTTTTTAAGTATGTTTTTTCATACATTTTTAATGAGTGAATTGTAATAAATAGTAAATTAAGCTATTTTCTTTTGTTGGATCCCGAAAAAGGGGGGGGCAAAATAAGAATTTTATTTAATATCGTAAAAATCATTTTTTAGCTGTAAAATCTTTGATTATGGTTATTTTTACATGAAATCTTGGAACAATTACATTTGGTTGTATATCTATTTGGATCCACTTTTGTATTTCGGATTTTTGGAAAGGAGGGCCGTGGGGGTGTTTTTTTGGAATTTTGATAAGTTATAAGATACTTAAAAGTCACAGGATTTTTAAAGCGTGTAGATAATTGCTAAATGAACCAAGTTTATTTTTTCAAATTTTGGAATTTTCAAAGGGGGGAGCAAATAAAGTGGTTTTTATGTGATAAGGCCTTCAATTATTTATATTTTTGGATGCAATTTTGGAGGCTATTAGGCAAAATAAGTTTCGACTTGGAACAAGTTTTGGATTTTTGTTTTTTGAAAAAGGGGGGCCAATCCATTTTATTAAAGTTGCAAGAACTTAAATATAGTGTATTCTTAGACACAAAATGTACATGTAATTAATGACAGATATTTCGAATCAAAGCTTTTTAGAAAAAGAAAAAATTTGGGGAGCCGTATTTTCCATTTTTGAAAAAAAAGTTTCGAAGGCCATATCTTTGAAAATACACACTTTTCAACTTTAATTTCTTGGAACAATTGTGAGAACTTTTTTCGAAACCTGAAAAAAATATAAAAAATTGGAATTTCAAAAAAAGGGGGGCTAGAATTTTTTTGAATTTTGCCCATAACTTTTGAAATTGTGAACATAGAGATCCAAAAACTTGGAACAATGTTCAGAACAACTTTTAGAATCTGGGACAACTTTTAAAATTTCGATTTTCGAAAAAAGGAGGGCTAGGTCAAAAACGGTTTTTTTGGTCTAAAACCCTTATTTTTGAATATTTTTCAAAAAAAACTTGGAACAATCCGGAACAACCTGGAACAACTTTTAAAAATTTCAAATTCAAAAAAAGGGGGGCTAACTTCACACACTCACGAATGTGATCTGTACCAGCCTGATTTCGGTGGATCTTTTTTAGTTTTCAGATGATTAAAATGTGTGGCTTCCCGGACAATCTGGTAAAACGCATTTTTGGAGGCTTTAACTACGGTTTTACCATTGATTTTGCTAACTGATAATGTTGAATTTGAGGCTTTTCGGAGTACGCGTTGTCTTTCTTGAGGGGTTGTAGCTATGTTCGCTAGCGGTTTCTTGTTTTTTTTTTTAAATATTTTCCCTATATCGAAAGTAGCTGCATACTTATTCCAATGTTGTGACCTTCACAGCGACTGCTATGACCATCGTCCTGATAGTCTTGAATTTGAACATTTTTCTCTTCGGTTGGCAAAATTGTTAAATTCATGAGAAAATGTCTTTAAATGTTAATAATAATTTCTTGTTTTGTGGGCTATATTATAACAATTTATAAAAGGTCACAATCATAATTAAAGAATTTAAATGTTTATTATTTGATTTTGTGCATACTATTTTTAACGATTTTATGAGCTAGTAGGTTGTTTTTCAAGGTGTATTTAAACGAATGACACAAAAAAAAGGTAGAGTTTTTGACTTAAATTGTTCAAAGATCCATAAGACTAACAATTTTTTTTGAAGGATTAAAAATTCTTCCTGGATCTTAAACCCCATATTGCACTTAATAAATTCAATAATTAAATTTGTCATAATAATAAAAGGTTATGGAGAAATCGTTAAATATTTTTTTGAAAAAAATCTGTATTTAAACGAGTGAATTGGAAGTGTATAAGCATATTCCATGCACTAAGTTGTTGTTCATTTTTATCCGAAAAAATATCTATCTCGTTTAAAAGATTTCACATGACAAATAAACAACACAAATACGACTTTAATTCGAGTTAATACCAGATTCGGAATAATCACCCACATTCTGCAAGTCGTGTTTTGTCTCGTACTCGTAATCGAACTTGAACTTGTATCGTATCAAAATCGTTATTCTTCTAGTCGTATACGTTGTATACGAGAAGCTCAAAATAACAACGTATATCGTTGCCTGTATAAATTTGTCAAAATCATTAAAATGTCATAAAACAAATTATTTTAGTACGAGATTTGTTCAACGATTTTCTAAAATAGCCCAGTCAAATTCGACAATAAATTCGCAAAGTACGATGTAGTTCTGCATTTTTGATATGTTGTTGGGGCATGTTAGAGTAGTCTGTAGCTAAGTTTGCAACTTCGAAAAACCTGTGCTCGCTGCAGGAAAAATGCAACAGTGAAAAAAACGCAAAAATCACCCCATTTTTTCCGACATTTTCCTTTATAACTTTGGAAATATCCATTTTAGGAAAAAACCTTCCACTATATTCTTATTTGTTATAAAATTTTCTACAAGACCACATTAGTTTAAAATTCAGTTATGTTATATTTGAGTTGCTATCCAACCACGAGTAAGAACAAAAGTTTTGAAAAACTAAGTAGTTTTGAAGCACAAAAATAATTGCCAGCTTAAGCGTCCTTCTTTGACCACAGCAATGATGCAAACATTGCTCGTTGCACTTAGTTAACATCATGTTTCTTGCCAAAACTATTCGACCGATTTGGATCGATTTTGGATCAAAATTTTGTCTTACAATACTCTAGGCTATTTGATTGCAAATTTTGAGCACAATTGGACAATTTTTTAAGCGCTTCAAAACTACTTAGTTTTTCAAAATTTTTGTTTTTACTCATGGTTAGATGGCAACTCAAATATAACATAAATGAATTTTAAAATGTGGTCTTGTAGAAAATTTTATAACAAACAAGAATATAGTGGAAGGGTTTTTCCTAAAATGGATATTTCCAAAGTTATAAAGAAAATGTCGGAAAAAATGGGGTGATTTTTGCGTTTTTTCTCACTGTTGCATTTTTCCTACAGCGAGCTTAGGTTTTTCGAAGTTGCAAAGTAAGCTACTCTAACATGCCCCAGCAACATATCAAAAATGCAGAACTACATCACGCTTTGCGAATTTAGCCCTTTTTTTTGTAATTATTGACTGGGCTAAAAGTATTTTATACCGCTTCATATTTGGTGGATATGCTATTTAAATCAATGCAAATAGGATTTCATAAACCTGGAAGTGATACCGTGGACCTAAAACCACCAAAATGCATTTTCGAAATTCAAAAAAAAGGAGTAAAGAAACACATTAAGTGTTTTAAACAGCTCCAAATATGTATAAGAAATACCATGTCTATAAGACCACTAAATGCACTGTCAAAATGCAATACAAAAAACTGATGTATGTACATACATAATTGTACTATATGTAATTATGAGATAAAACACATGCCATTAATCTGAGAGCAATAGCGTGGACCTAAGACAAGACCACTAAAATGCAATACAAAAATGATAGATGTAAAAGAGTCTTATACCGCTCCAACGCTCCTGTAGTTTACACGGATATACATACATAAACGAAATTTGGAGCGGTATAATATAATATTTTAGTGGTCTAAGGGTCGCACTATCACTGCCAGATTGATTGCATATAGTTTCCACAGAGATTTTTATTTGCCCTTTAAAGGTGCATTTCGATGGTCTTAGTGCTGCGGTATCCTTCGTAGGTTGATTAAACAAATAGCAGGAATATTGAAAAATATCTACATATGCATATTTCATACACTAGGTTTTTGTCCATTTTTATCCGAAAAATTACACATTTTATGTGTATCTCGTTTAAAAGATTTCACACGAGGAGTAATCAACACAAATACGACTTTAATTCGAATTAATACTAGATTCGGAATAATGATAAAATATGAACAGTCGTATGCGATATTCTCCGTTTCCGTACAAGTGAAGTCGGATATAAGACTTTTGGAATACCAACATACGACTGTACTCGAATACGAGCCATAAATACGAGTTTCAGAGTATGGGTGAGTCAAATTTACTTTATTAGTTAGTGCAATAATTGAGCACTTACCGCGGTTAATAATACTTCCCAATAATTTAATAGTCATCTTTATCAACGATAACATTTTCTCGTGCGTGTATTGGGTTTTGGGTGGCATTCCTAGAATGTACTATTTATTACTATTTTCTTAATTGATTTCAATACAAATTTCAAATTCGATAGATTTTCGCATTCAAGCTTGATTGATTTGTTTTGATTATATAAAATTATGAAGTTGTTTTGGAACCAAATATAATTTTGTCCTTTTAAATTTAAAATGTTGAAAAGGAGTATCCTACTACCTATTCCAATACATAATAAACCTCAACCAAAACCAAATTTCATTCAAATCTGTCCAGCCATTTGGCCGTGATTGAAGGACAAACAAACGTAATTTTAATAACTAGTATTGCCCCACCCAAAACTCACATTTACAGACTCTAGAGTCAAACTTTTTGTTTGAAAATTAAATCACAAAATATTTTTTTTAGTTTTAAATTTTTTTTAATACGCACAGTGATCGGCAGTGTAAAACGAAAAATGGGCCACAGTGTGTTAAGGCCTGTCTCAGGTATATTCTGCACATATCCGCACATATGGCTTTCCAACTTATACAATTTTTCTAAATCGGATGGATACTTTTTGAGCAAATGGTACCACAAACTTTTTTAAGGCTATTTATATATAGATTACAAAGCGGAGCTGGATTCGTTCATATTTGTAAATATTGGGTTGGAACAATAAACTAGGACGTGCGAGCTGACAAGATCAATATCACAGCAGTTGAACATATGAAGTATGTCATACGAAAGAGTATAAGAAAAAAACACCAATTTGTATGGGATAACGTAGAGTGTTGGCTTGCAGGCTAGACAGGCATTTCAAAAAGTTCAGTTCATTGCATGTTCAATGATAATTTATATATCTGAAAAAGATGTGCGCAAGATGGCTATCACGATGAACATAACATTTAGGGCCAGTTTGTTCACAGCTGATTATCTTTAATCCATGATTAGTGGAGCTGCGAAATCCTCAAATGTTTTTGTTAATCAAATTTTGTTTAAACAATTCAAAGTATGAGTTGCTAATCATGGATTTCACTAATCAGCCAATTTTGGTTGATTAGCGTTGGTTAATTAAAGCCTATGAAAGTCACATACTAAATTAAACTTTAGTATTTAACACTGTGAACAAACTGGCCCTTAGATGTGGAAATATATATAATGTACCTTTTATAATTTATAAATAAAAAAGTCTTGAAATGAAAAAAATTCTGTTTGTTTTTTTTTTTTTTCTTGTAGGCAAGATGGGGAAGTTTCTTTTTAATACAATACATTTGGGTATGCCTCCATTCATTAGTTTTTTTTGGAACCATTTAGGTTCCGTTTTTGCTGAGTATGGTGAATTGGAATACTCTCTCTCTCTCACAATCACAATACATTCACATAATGGCTCCGTGGTGATTCTAATTTCCATACGATCCGATTTGGAATCGTTTTGGATCCGGTTTTGAGTCAGTTTATGAACTGGTTTCGGATCCAAAACGGACTCGCTTGCTTGAAGGGTACAGCTGATATGAAGCAGTAGTAAAAGCAGTTGACTGTAATGCCCCAAGTATTACACTAGGATGGAATTATTGCAATTTCATGGCTGGCCATACCAATCATCAGATTCCTTTTTTAGTGGTGCTAATTCTATAGTTCCAATTTTATTTTATAAATTATTTTGTCGTCACCTGGAGCTGAACCTAGACCCAGGACCAAGGTACCCCAGAGGCCGTTGCACTACGCATTGCACCACCGAGGACACCTGATCGTGCTCATCCAAATGAAGGTTTTTTCATTTACGATTGCATTTGGACAGCCACTTTAAAAGCCACACACAAGTTAGATGTTATTCATTCGAGTTCTTTCGTTTTCTCCTCTCCGTTATCACCTAAACAATTCGTTGCATATGTGTAAGGAGGGAGACTGTATGAAAGATTTGACACTGGTCAAGAATTAAATTTAAATGGTAAAAATGCTAGTTGTCCAAATGCAATTGTAGATGAAAAAACCTTCATTTGGATGAGTACGATCTGGTGACCTTGATGGTGCAATGCATAGTGCAACGTCCTCTGAGGTAGCTTGGTCCTTGGTCTAGGTTCAACTCCAGTTCACGGCAAAATAATTTATATATTAAAATTAGCACCACTAAAAAAGGAATCTGATCATTGGTGTGGCCAGCCATGAAATTGCAATAATTCCAGCCTAATGTAATGGTTGGTGGTAGCCAACACAAGTGGTTGTTATTCATTCAAAACCTTCAATGTTAATATGACGGAGCGAAAGATATGGACCCTAACTGCAAGTGTTATTACAAGAACACACCTTTGAAAGCGAATACTGTTCGATCTAGAGACAAGGTCATTTCACCTTTTAATTGGGTGGCGCGTGAAATAATTTTCATTGATTTTGTCTAAATGACAAACAATAAACAAAAAATACTCTTCAAAATGTTTGCAGCGATTGTGTGGAAAAATTCATAGAAAATGCACGCAAAAAAAATTGTTTCACCCAAACAAGGCCAAGTTTTCACTCGTCTTATCGCGATGACAAAAATCAAAACAAAGTTTGAATTCCATCCTCATTCATGCCAGTCATCAGAATAAGCCCCCTCTGATTATTTTCTGTTCCCAATATCAAAAAATGGCTCGGTCGTAAACGTATCAAATATAAAGATTTGGACAAACTCTTTTTTTCCTTGACTTAATATTGTAAGCTGATTTCTTATGAGTGTCAGAATTTATTCATGTATATTATGGTAATAATCATCCACTTGCATTTCCGGTTTAAAAAACACCCTTTTACCACAGATACTTTTGATTCTGGGTAAACATGCGATGTGTATTTTTACTTGCGATATACGTAGTATAGCCCTCGACCTGCAGCCTAAACGGCTAAAGCGATTTTCTTCAAACTTTGGACTTAAGGTTCTTATGTGATTCCCTAGAGGGGAAATTGAAATTTTTTTTTAGCTCAAAAACTAACGTTAACTGTCATACAGCCAATATACAAAAATTGAGTTATGTATTTCAAAAACGGCTCTAACGATTTTCAAAAAAAAATTACGAGGTGCTAAAATTAATAAACTAAATATTTTGGTAGAACAAAAAATTTTTTATAACGGTTATTAACGGTACCAATATCAATATCTCGAAAACGGGTTCATGATTTTTTTTTTTAATTTTGTGAAAAATTGTATTTTATTAAATACTAAAAGTTGGAATATTTATATACAGGGTGTCCAGTAAATAATGGATAACCTTGGAATGCCTCATAGTAGACTTTGTGAACGTCCTGAAAACTAATAAAAAAAAGTCTATCCCAATCACAAGGAAAGATGTGTGCATTATTTGGTTCAGTGCATTATATTTTGCGTTACTTTACGTTTTTGAATACCACGACTACAAGTGAATGAATTCTACCGTTTTTCTTTCGTAGCAATATTTTAAATTGTTTGTGCGAACACATAAGAAGACAAAAATTATAATAACTGTTGGAATTCTTAGAGAAAAAAATTATAGAACTTTGATTTTCGATGCAAAATGTGAAAGAAAATGATTTTTGAAAAAGTTAAATCATATCTGGTATGAAAAAATGCATGAATACCTAAGTGGCCAACTATTTTTAAAATATGCGTGCTGAATGCGGATTTCAAAATGGTATAATTTATTATTGAATCTTGAACCAATAGGAAGTAATTGGTAAAAATAAGCAACAGGAGAGTCAATTTAGCAAAAAACAAATGTTTTAAAAGTTAGCAAATTAAACGTGAAAATAATACCATGCGTTCAACATGGTAGATTTTTGATTGATTGCCTGTCTTTATAATGTTGTCCTAATGGTAAATCGAAGCTTTTAACTTCCAGGGCCGATTGCAACATTACCAAAAATGGCAACAAAGTGCAAAAAACGGCTAAATTTTTAAGCTTGTTTTAAAGTATACCTGGTCTATTGGGCCATTACAAAACCATATTTCGCGGTTGCTTTTAGTTTATTTGTTATTTTCTTTATACAAATACAGCCGTGTTCATTAGAATCCGCTGAACAGATGAATAGTTATGCACTGCATAAGGATTTATGTAGCCACAATACAACGTTGCATAAATTGTTATGCATAAAATATTTTTCATCCCATTATAGTTATAATGAGCTTGTGTCAAAATTAGTATCATGAAGGAGAAATCTATTACGTTTTACTTTCAAAACTGACAAAGGAGACCCAGCTGTGTGTGTGCTGTGTGAAAAATCAATAGAAGTAATTCTGCTGGCGATTGAATTCTTTTTGTTTTTTTATTAATTTCTTTTAATATTATTATAATTTGCCAGTTACTTTGTTGGTGTTTTGTGTTTGCAAATAAAATTAAACATATTTGAAACAAAAAAACGTCGTTTTTGATTTATTCCATGAATTGTTCCATTCACTCACATCGTGATGTTTTTGTTGAGGAGAAAAATAAAAGGGTGGTGCTTATTTTGTAATGCTTAAAATTTATTTTTAATTTCCCGTGAAATTGATGA
Source organism: Melangyna quadrimaculata (assembly GCA_949320155.1). Classification (NCBI taxonomy): domain Eukaryota; kingdom Metazoa; phylum Arthropoda; class Insecta; order Diptera; family Syrphidae; genus Melangyna; species Melangyna quadrimaculata. The sequence continues at coordinate 79,395,444 of OX439483.1, read as the reverse complement.
AGGTGAATCTTTGTATAATTTTGTTTAAATCACGCATGCCGTCGAGCATTTGCAAAAACTGTAAGATTTGATGGAAAATCTTTAAATCTTTTACATTTATTAAGTAGATTCTATAAAATAAAGTGTACGAAAAAATTTTCTGAATTTTATTTAAACAATATCACAACAAAAATGTACAGTAAATTAACAAAACCAACATTATTTATTGTTGTATTTAATTTTATAAAATATTTTGATAGTCAGATTTCAACACCTCAAAGATTACAAAAATAAGCGCCCCCTCTAATATCTATCTACATTAGTGTTGTGTGTGAGTCAAGGTGACTTTCCGATACTAAACAACCCTTATGTTGGCTCTATACAACATCTATTCAACGTAGCATAAGTTTATGAATAAGGTTTTTGCGTTCAAAGGGAACATAAAGAGTGCATAGCACTATGCACTCGCTATAATTCGTTTATGTATAAGGCTGATAGTCTTTTAAATTATGTGCCAACTTTCAATTACTTAGTTAGAAAACAAAAACAACAATAGAATTTTTTTTAAATTAAAAGCAAATGCTCAAACTGTTTTCCACCCATTCTAATACAGGTTCTGCAACTCCGAATAAATGAAAATCTTATAATAATCTTTTTAAGTTTTGCTCAGAATCTTGTGCTGCAGCTGCCTCCACATGATTTCTTAGCTCCTCTAAGGACCTGATGGGCTTGCTGTACACGATTTTATTAATGCAGCCCCAATAAAACAATCACATTGATTTAGGTCCGGTGAACGGGGTGGACATAAAATTGGTCCCAGACCTCATATCCATCGGCCTGTATATCTGTTGTATTTGTAATGCAGCGGCTTGCACAAGATTCCATACCGGCTTTGAGAAGCTGATCGGTTTGCTGTATTCGATTTATTTAATGCAGCACCTCTTATAAGAAAATTAATTTGGTAATAACCACTACAAAAATATTTGATGTTTTTTTAAAAGGCCAAATGAAGAGGTATAATTCAAAACAAGTTCTAAAATGTATCCGTTTTTTTTTTGCACTTTGTTAACATTTTTGATAATGTTGCTTTCGGCCCTAGAATTTAAAAGCTTGGATTTATCATAAGGACAACATGATAAAGAAAGGCAATCAATCATGTTCAATGCATAGTAATATTTTGAAAAATTTTGTTTTTGCTAAATTGGCTCTAGTATTGCAGATTTTAAAAAATAACTTGCTATTGGTTTTAGATACAATAATAAAGTATGCCATTTTGAAATCCGCATTCGACACATGCATTTTTTCATACCACAGATGATTTCACTTTTTCAAAAATTATTTTCTCTGAAATTTTGCATCGAATATCAAAGTTCAATAATTTTTTTCTCTAAGAATTCCAACAGTTATTATAATTTTTGTCTTCTTATGCTTTGGCACAAACAATGTTAAATAAAGCTACAAAAAAACGGTAGAATTCATTCACTCGTAGTCGTGGTATTCAAAAACGTTAAGTAACGCAAAAAATAATGCTCTGAACAAAAAAATGCACATATCTTTTCTTGTGGTTGGGATAGACTTTTTTTTTATTAGTTTTCAGCACGGTCATAAAGTCTACTATGAGGCATTAAAATGTTATCCATTATTTACTGGACACCCGGTATAAAAAATTAATTTAAAAAAAAAAACCGCTTTAAAGATATTTGAATTTTTTTTTTTTTTCATAAATTCATATTTATTAAACAAATCCGATGGCATACTTTTTTTTGAGCTCTATCTGTTTCAGCTATTAAAATAATTAATTTATAATAATTCATAGTAATCATTGAAATTGTTTTTAAACCTTTTTTTTATGATATCATAACGTTATGGAACCAATAAAGCTACGTTAAAGTTGTTAGTTACCAGAGCAAGTTTTGTGCGATCCAGTCGTGTCCATTTTGTATATGAGCTTCAGAATCCTGCCTGTCATTTTTTAAAGCACAATCTAACCAGTCTTATTAAAGCTCGAGAAATGACTCCACTATTATTAAGCTCATAAAAGTACATGGTACACCATATATTTATAATTTATGTTTCTTCTCTACTCAAAAGAACCTTCTTACTAATCACCACAACCAAAAAAATCCAAACAGAAAGTACATATATCAGTTCTTATTTTTTTACATTTACCACCGACACAAAAAAAGTGTTATCATCCGTTCAAACTTTGAGATTATAATGTGTGCTATCCATGCCAGACTTTATCTCGCTTAGCTCCATTTTTTGCCATGGTCTTTTTTGATATTTCTTGTGCAGTGGTCCTTTATATTTTGGATCGAGATTAAAGCAAAAGTTTCCATCAAAGCCAGCTGAAAAAAAAAAACTGAAAACTTATGTAATAAAAAAGGCGTTTTTACATCTTGCTGCTGGAGAATAAGAACGAAAACAACGTAAACTTCTGTCATTTTCAGCCTTTCTCATTCTCGATGTAAAACAAAAGAACACGCAAATTAGATGAATCATCAAGACTTAAAGGATTATTATGTTATCCATATTTTTTACTTTAAGTTAAATCCATGCTGAAAAGAAATCACTGCCAAAAAATTATGGTAAGTTTTTAGTTAGGAGTTGTTGCATTCATTATATTTTGAGTTTTTAAGTTAATCGTTATACCTATTTTGATGGGCTACATGAAATTTGGCCCAATGACAAATGGCCTTAAACAAAATATGAAAAATGGTCCCAATAATGTATATGGAAAACAACAAGAACAAATAAGTTTAGAATTTGTAAATTGGGGACATTTTTCATGGCTTTGGGACCTCTTTTCATTTCAAATTTTGTGGTAAAATGTCATTATGAAAAATGGTCCAAAACATTAATTTTTAAAAAAGTGACAAATTGCCTCAAAATGGGGCCATTTTTCATAGTGAAAAACTGCCCCAATATTAAAAGAGAAATATCGCCCAAATTAAATGAAAAAGGACCACAAACTATCATTTATAACCTTACATTTATAAAAACAAAAAAAGTCCTTACTTTTTCTGAACTGGTAAATTTTTCATATTTTTGGGGCTGTTTTTTGTACGATTATTTTATAAGGATAGTTCTGGGACACTAACGATTTTTGTGTACGATTATTTAATAAGTGTACCAGAACTAACCTTTTAAAATTTTGGAAATCAGATTAGAATAATCGTACAAAAAAATCGGGCGATTTTTATTATTTTTATGGGGAGAGTACGATTACTTGGGCGACGAAAATTGATAACGAATTTTTGTAGAAGGGTCAAATACAAGCATTTTTTACTACAGGAGGGGGGTCTATCTCGCCCCGTTCAGGATTTTTTGAAAAATGATTATTTAAATGTCGAATTAAACAAATTAAAAAAAATGTTGTTCCAATTAAAACATGTAAACCATGAAATCCTGTTGCTATGAAAAATGTTGAACCATATACAGCATCTGCAATATTAAATGAAGCTTCTATATATTTATATGCTTGTAAAATAGAAAAATAAATTCTATAAAAACGACTTAAATGGAAAAACAAATATAAAAAAGCAACGACAATACTTAAAATGCAAAACAATAAAGGTTTTAAAAGCCAGAAGTCTGATCTTTAATCCTACATTTAAAATAAATTATTTGTGTCAATAGTTTTCAAAAAATTTGCATTCAAACTCAAAATTTTGATAAGACAAAACGCAAAAAGAAATGATTGGAACAATTTTGCTCAAAATTGTTAAATGAAAAACTAAATTTTTGTGGTCAATGCTTATATCAATTCTGAATCGAACACAATGAATCGAAAGCTTTCATGTCCTCTAGTTTTTGAGAAAATTTCTAGAAGTAATGCAAACGAGATTTGGCATACACCGAACCTCGCACATACCCCAAATCCTATAGTGAGCCCAAGCCGGGATTTGCAGGAGGGCAGCATGCCACCCCCCCCCCCCTCCCAAACATACCTCACTGTTTATACGCCGTGCCGTAAGGCTGGGTGTTGAGAGAGTATGATAATTTAGAGTCAATTTGTGTAACAATTATAGTCCAGGAAAATTAGACTTTTACTTCGGAAAAAATCGGAGAAAGCTGAATTTTGGTATACACGTTCTGTGAACCTTCGTTAATAAGCCCAGAAAGTTCCGCCAAGATATGTTGGGTGCTCTCTTTTTTATAACGGTAAAAAGACAAAAAAAAATCGTATTTTTACCAAAAAGTCAGTATATCTCCATTTCTAACGGTTTTTCGTCCAAACAACTGATGTTCAAAATTAAAGAGCATACAATTCAGAATAAAAAAGTACGTGTGACTTTACTTATATCTTTAACCGTTTCTTAGTTATTAAGCGTTAAAAAATTAGTTTTTTTTTATTCTTCGAGTGTGAACTGCCAAAAAAAAACAGTTTTTTGCATATATCTTTAAAACTGTAAGCTTAATCGAAAAATTATCTTAACAAAATGTGTACGTCATGAATCTTTATATAAGCATGCATAAACAGTTTTTTTCTAGAAGCCATCATTTTTACGATATCATTATTTAAAAAAAATCACTAAAAGTCGAAAATACTGGTTTTTGGCTCATTCTCTTAAATGACGAATTTTTCGGAAACTATTTTACACTTATCTTCTAGATTTCAATATTCCCTAGAAAAAATATTATGACACTTTTTCGCGTATAAAATATTAGTTGCAAGATATTGCGACTTCAAAAATGGGCAAATTTCGAACATTTTTGAATAAAAAAAAAAATTATATTGTTTAAAATGACGTTATAAATATTATACGATTAAGACTACATACATCATACAAACATAAATATGACAAAGGTAAGGTGAATGTATGTATTTTTAATGATATAATATTTATAACGTCATCTTAAGCAATATCATTTTTTTTATTTTGTTTTTATTCAAAAATGTTCGAAATTTAACCATTTTTGAAGTCGCAATATCTTGTAACTGATGTGTTATACGCAAAAAAGTGTCATAATATTTTTTCTAGGGAATATTGAAATCTACAAGACAAGTATAAAATATTTTCCGAAAAATTCGTCATTTAAGAGAAAAGAGCCAAAAACCATTATTTTTAGTGATTTTTTAAAAATAATGATATCGTAAAAATTATGGCTTCTAGAAAAAACAGTTTTAAAGATGTATGCAAAAAACTGCTTTTTTTGGCAGTTCACACTATCGAAGAATAAAAAGAAAACTAATTTCTTAACGCTAAATAACTCAGAAACGGTTATATATATAAGTAAAGCTGTACGGACTTTTTTATTGTAAATTGTATGCTCTGTAATTTTAAACTTAAGTTTTTTGGTCGAAAAACCGTTAGAAATGGAGATATACTGACTTTTTGGTAAAAAAAACGATTTTTTTCGACTTTTTACCGTTATAAAAAAGCTAGCACACAACATATCTTGGCGGAACTTTCTCCGATTTTTTCCAAAATGTGTACCTTATTTTGCCTAATTTTCCTGGACTATTAATCCATATTCTATTTTTACTATCAAAATAAGACCACGTAAGATACTCCAGCAAAAAAAAAAATTAATTGAATTAAAATAGTAGTCTTCGCAATTTTTAATTTTCTCGAAAACTAGAAGACATAAAATCATTTTGTTTTCGGTTTCTGATTAAGAAGTAATATGAGCAACGATTTCTAAGAAAAAAATATAATATAAAATCTCAAGGTTTTGAAAAATTACACTTTAAACAATTTTTTTTTTCCCAAGTTTTTTCAAAACTATAGATAGATATCACTTGATTTAAAAACTGTCTAATAAAACAGAGTATTGGCTTTCAAAAAAGATATAATACTTGTAGGTATTACCGTTATTTTTAATTTTTTTTTTTCCATTTTTAGTACTTTTTTCATTGAACTGCCACTCCCTTCCAAACGGGCGGAGATAGACCCCCACCCATAGTAAAAAATGTTTGTATTTGACCTCTCTACAAAAATCCGTTATTAATTGTCGGCGCCCAAGTTATGGTACTCGTGCCACTTTTATTAATTATTAATAAGTGTCCCAGAACTATCCTTTTAAAATTTTGTAAATCAGATTAAAATAACCGCACACAAAAATCGCGCGAATTTTTAAACGATTATTTTATAAGTACGATTATTTATAAGTAAATATCGTGTTTTTAAAGTTTATGGCCATTTCACCCAAAACTGTAAAATGAAAATAGACTCCAAAACCATGAAAAATGCCCCAAATCGTAATACAAGTGATTTTTCTGTTCTTGCTGCTTTACGTATACATTTTTTGTCAGTTTTTCAAATATTGTTTGGGGCCATTTTTCATTATTTTGGGGCCATTTTTCCATTTTGAAAATGGGGCCATGAAAAAAAAGCCCCAAATGTGGTGTAATTTTTCATTTTTTGTTTGGGCCATTTTTCAATGGGGCCAAATTTTATGTAGCCATTTTGATGTTATTCATAGGAAAACATTTACACCTTTATTCGTAAAGAGAAAATAGTTATTTTAGCTCCCGTGTTTAGGAAAACTACACCATGGAATAAAAATGGTCCGGACTCAAATGGGGCAGTAATCAACTGCCTTTAGTTTGAGCCTAGAAAATTCTTATTCCATGGTGTAGTTTTCCTAAACATGGAAGCTTAAATAACTATTTTTTCTTTATGAATACGGGTGTAAATGTTTTAATATACATATTTATTTAATGAGTGATTTCACCAAGTTGGATTTAAATATTTGTTGATGGATAAGATGATTATTCTTCCTTCGGCTTTTTTGGTCACTATTTGTGGCAATGAAACAAAATGACATTGATTTGTTCCCAAAGTTTCAACAGGGATTGCTGTCCTCTTCAGGGGATGTTAAATAAATCAAAATAAAATTTATAAATTTATAAAAGTTTTTTCATTGTGATACAATAATACAAAAATATATAAATAAATATTTATAAAAATAAGAACAAAAGCACTTCTATTGACGAAGTATGGTCAAAATAATTAATATCAATTATGCGAAAATGGGTGGATGCCCCGCCCCGTGCATGTAATCACTCTACTAAATTTCATCATTCTACGACACTAAGAAGTGCTTCATGTAACTGATAACAGTTCTAAGAACATGGTCGGATGCCACGCACCCTTAATAGAAAATCTCAAATTTAAATGTTTTCCTTTCCTTGCACTTTAATCCCAGTCGCTCTACCAAATTTCATCTTTTTACGCCATGTGAAAAAGTACACGGAATTTAAATTTGGTAAGTTGCCTGGTGGGTAGCTTGAGGTCGATCCTGTAAAAAGGGTGAAGTGCCAGAACTATAGCTGGGAACTGCCGTGCCCTTTGATTTAGCCGTGGTTTTCTTAGTTTAATGAGAAAGTTGATTCATTTGTTTCTTAATATTTTGAAAAGTTAAAGTCCAAGATCCAACTTGTTTTCAGTGTTTGACAAAAATAGCACTTAGTTACGTAAAATTTTAAAAATTTTGAATTTAAAAAATTAATTTTTCAAAACCAGTTAACCTAAATAACTTTATTTTAAAATTAAATAATATAAGAGATTCCTGGGTGAACAAAAGAAGATATAACTTGGCATTGTGACCGTTTTGACCGTTGTTTTTTAATGATTTGTTTTATCTTTTAAGGCATTTTTTAGAAAATTATCCACCCGTTTTAAGGAGGCAATAGCCCGCCCCCAACCTGAACTATTTTTTACTATTTCGATCCACCTTATTCGAATCATGGTGTATAATTTAAAAAATTGTGGTACACTACGGCGTATACGTGTTTTTTTTTTTTGTTCTTTTTATAAATTTGCAAAGCACTCTTGGAGGATTTGTCAATTCCTCGCAAGAGGCAGTAGCCCTGAAAAAAAAAACTTTTTAGTTTTTAGGTGGACGAGGCTGGGAAGGGAACCCAGACCTCCAACGTGACAGTTGAACGCACTAACCATGACGCTACGGGCTACTTATTTCCATGCAAATGCATGTTTTTTCTCACAACATTCAGAAGCCTTAGAGGAATGATGAGTTGCGAACGCGCCTTCTTTCTAAAGATACTACGCTGGACCAAGCAATAGTAAAATATAAAGCCACCGAAATTGCACAACAGCAAACTGCACACATAACCAGAGAAGCGGAAAAAGCAGTGTCCTTCGTATAAGCAAGCAATCCAAGCCGATTGTAATCGACTGCCGTAATTTTGGAAAAAAAGCATAAACTTCGCAAATGTCCTGCATTCCGACACACATGCAAAACCTGCAAAAAAGAAAACCATTTTGAATTATGCTGCCGCAAACAACAGCACAATTAGATTAGTAAGGCTTCAAAATATTCTTTTAATAAAGACAGGAAAGTAAACGCAGTGACATGTAGACAGAGCAGTGACGACACAAGCGATGATAACAGCTGTGTGGCATTCGTTGGTAAAATTGACATTAGAACTACCTCAAATGAAACCAGACATGGTTCGAAGCTTTGGAGGGAAGAAATGCACTTCAAATTTGGAAAAAAATGCGATATCCATCTCGACACTGGCGCAGAATGCAATGTACTTCCAATGACACCAATACGACCATGCATAAATGCAGCATAAATGCAACGTAAAATCACTACGTTCATTTGCCAATCAACAAATCAAAGTCCTAGGTGAAGTCGAACTAAAATGAACTGTTGCGAATCAAAAGTGCAAAATAGCATTTAAAGTGGTCGAAGAAGACATAATGCCTATCCTGGGTGCAAATGCGTGTGAAGTAGGTATTGGGTCTTGTACGTAGAATTCAATCTGTCGAAGTTGATAAGGACATATATACAAGGGACTCGGTTGTCTAAAAAATTTCGATAATTTAAGACAAAATTTCACCATATATCGAAGTTAAATGAAGTATAAAATGTTTTGATGCAGTTAGGTTGCAATGATGGAGTAGAACATGAAACCACCGTTTTAGACCAAAATTTGATATGGCGTGTGCCCGGAATTTTGGATTTTCTGTTTTGTCGATTTACAGGCTTATTTTGTATTTCTCGCTAAAAATGGTCATAACCAAACTTATAGATAATTGAATTTTCTACCTTTTTTGTTAAGACATTTTTTATTTGTTGCTTAAAATAATCAAAAAAGTTATAAAATTAGGATATTTCCCCCGTTTTTTGGACCATTTTTATTAAAAATAAGTGAGACATTCAAATGGAAGAGTTGTAGAAGACTAAATTCCCTACAACTTTTGAGAAGACAACATTTTCGTACGAAGAATAGATCATGGCCGGGAACTCGATCAACACAGAGACATGCCGGAAGCGATTCAAAACATTTCCACACCTCCGTAGACTCCGTAGAGGTAGAGTTTTCGGTGCGTTTTTTTAACAATGTTTATTGCACCTTACTGCATTCTCAATCTTTTTGGTGGATATTCAACTTCAGTATTTACTGAAGATTGAGACTGAAGACCAACTTTAATCTCAGTTTCTTCGGTGCTACTTTTCTCGAACTGCACAGATAAATTGTCTAAAATTTCCTCGTCGCTTTCCTCGTCGATTAGTAGGTTTAAGGCATTTTTGCACAAATTAACACCATAAAGCATTGAAACCCTGGTTTTCGACAGCCGCAAGCTATTCCACAGCCCGTCTTGCATTTGCAAGAAATTGTCCGTAAAAGGGACATGTAATCCTTTCTGGTGCAGGAGATGCGTCATTATCGATAGGTTGAAGGCACCGTGGTGTTGTTTTCCACCCCATTCTGTTGGTTCCAGCTCAACTCCCAGCCATTTTTGGACTTGATAAAAAACCAGAAATGAATGCTGACGTACGGATGATTCAGATGGTGGTAATTTCGATAAATTATTTTTGTTTTTAACGGCAGATTTCAAGAAAGATTCGTATTTGAGATGATTGAGGGATTTTTCTGTCTTCTTACCACCGTAAAGGACTATGAAAATAACGCCAACAAACTGAATGGATTGCCACTGAATGTAATTCTTTCAGTTCCTCTTGGTGATCTTTCTCACCACTTTCGATACTTGCCGCTAACAGCTTTTTCATGCCTCTTTTTCTTAACAGAAGAAATTTCGACAATATTCAATGAATTTTTAACATATAAAGCATTCTGCCATGATAAAAATTTTGTTCTGAAGCTACTGCAACAAATGCTAGAGAACAAATGAATTCGAATTCTTTAATTTAAGAACAAATTCCCCGAATAATAAAATCGAAGAGGAAAAAGACGAGGAAATTTTATACGATTTCTCTGTGCAGTTCGAGAAAAGTTATTCAGAGAGAAACGCAATATTCAATAAATACTGACGCTGAAAGTCCACCAAAAAGATTGAGATTGCAGTAAAGTCTTAAACAAACATTGAATACAAATTGTTGGCTGTGGATAAGATTGCTTTTGCCGTGTCTCTGTGTTGATCGAGTTCCCGGGCGTGATCTATTCGTCGTTCGAAAATGTTTTGTTTTCGAAAGTTGTAGGGAATTTAATCTTCTACAACTTTTGAATGTCTCACTTATTTTTAATAAAAATGGTCCAAAAGTTAAAAAAACGGGGGAAATATCCTAATTTTATCACTTGTTGCTTCTTTTAAGCAACAAATAATTATTTCACAAAAAAATTGTCTAAATAAAAAAGGTAAAAAATTTTAATTGTCTATAAGTTTGGTGAAAAACCATTTTTAGCGAGAAATGCAAAATAAGCCTGCAAATCGACAAAACACAAAATCCAAAATTCCGGGCACACGCCACATCAAATTTTGGTCTAAAACGGTGGTTTCATGTTTTACTCCATCATTGCAACCTAATTGCATCAAAACATTTTGTACTTCATTTAACTTTGATAGAATTGCTAAATTGATCGGGCTATCCTAGAAGAATTCCGTACAAGATTCGAGAGGACGTAAAAAAAGCTTTAGATGGTAGATATGGTGAAATTACAGATACACTTTTTTTAACATTTGATACATTGGTGAAAGACGATTTTTCATCCCTGGAATGGTCTGCAAAAATGAACAAATGAACATTTCATCCCTTTTTTCACCGAATCAACTCTCTCAACCTGATTTAAAAACTCAAAACTTAATAAATAAAATTAATAATGCAGCATGCACCAGTACTACCACTTTACTTCAATTGAAGTAGATCTACTTCTTTTTTTCAATTAATTTTAAAATCTACTTCCTATTTCGCACCATCGCCAATATTGAAAACTACTTCCCTTTAAAAATCTCTGCTTCAATCACTTCAATTTTACAAAAAGAACGCCAAATCTACTTCTTTTTTCTCCGTGAAGTATTTTGTATGGTTATATTTGAGCAAGATCAAACTGAAAATGAAATTCAATTAAAAAAAATTGTTACCAAATCCAAAAAAATAGAAAATGGTAGTATGTGAACTATTCTGCCAATTTTGAAAGCGTTTCCATTCCGTTACTTTTAGAAGTAAACAATAGATTTGTACAAAAATCTACACCTGAAATATGTGGTGTCATCTTTTGGAGTGAATTAAAACTAATAAAAAATACCGTCGAAAAACCAATGTTTCAAGAACTTTCTGAGTTCATTCTAAACTGCGCAGTTGTGCCCCACAGTTCCGCAGCAGCAGAGCGAAAGTTCGCTGAAATGCACTTCATTAAATACGAAACAACAAATTACTTCCTCTGCGGAATTGTGGAAAGCATTATGCTCTGCAAAGAACTGATCAAAGAGGAAAATGTATTAAAAAACGAAATATTCGAACCACCAAAAAAATTGTTGGCTTATTTTCAAAAATATAAGTTGGTAGATGGAAAATATATAACTAAATGAAAAACCAATATCAATGCCAATTTAGAGCTTTTTTTTGTTCCTTAAAACTTTTTAAAGACTGAAATCTTTTTCGTTTATTTTTAATGACGTGTTCTTATTTTGGTAAGAACATATAGTTAGGGCGTAAAGGCCATATTTTAGGTCAAACCTTGCACCTCATTCTGACGGGATGAGCTTTGGTACACTAATAGTCTACATTCTTAGTGCCTGTCCACATTGGATTTTTAATGCTTGGTGTTAATATGTTCGTTGTGTCCATATGATGAAGAGTAAATCCTCTCAGTTCAATCTACCCATCCCTATCTCCCACCATTGAAATCTATCTATCTTTCACTCACACAATAAAAAATCTATCATGTTGAATCCGAGAATATTGTTTGAAAGAGGCGCATCGGTGCAATTTGGGTTGAATCTACCCATCTCTTTTTCACTCACATAAAATCTACCTGTCTCACTGCATGCACCAAGCATTAAAAATCCAATGTGGACAGGCACTAAGTTTACTTTTAAGAAGTGTTGCCACCGTGGCAGCACTGGCAGACCGAAGATATGACCATGTTTTAACACGAAATTTTACATAAATTAGATTATAAATCGGGAACCAGACTTGGGTTGATGTAGTGGAATGTATCGTTGGATTTAAAATACTTGAAGCCATAGGAATATTTCATTATTTGACCCCTCTCCCACCCTTGTAAGCGGGGGAGCAAAATACCCTCGGCGAATAAGGGTTTTTATTTGTCAGAAAATAAAAGTTACAGAATGAATAATCATACAATTTTAAGATGAGCATCGACGTAGAATTTCATACTCTACAGCATATCGCAAGTATTTTTGTATCCATGTATTAGTTTTTTGTATAATCGCTTTCAAAATGGGGGGAGGGGAAAGTGGGAGTATATCAAACCACTATATATTTGTCTTGGTATAATCTAAGCATATGACACATGAGCTTAGAGTAATTTTTAATGCCCAATCTTATGAAATCAAAATAATTTCAATATAATTTCTCTAGAAAAAGTTATATCTTTGATGCCTAAATTTTCAGTGAAATGAGGATAACATTACCAAATTTCAATGGTATGGTCATGAAACTTAGCACACATGTCTCATTTGTCATAAGAAATTAGAATCAAAAGAGTCCATAAAAATATCTGGGCGAAACGGTGTTTTTTTTGAGTGAAAGGGAAAAGTTAATTGCTATTACCAGTAAACCCCTTCCAAAATTGGTATTTTGATGAAAGTTGGTAGAAATGTTTTAAGACTCGAAAGGATCCATGCAAATATGTGGTTCCAGGGGTGTTGTTTTTAGGCAGAAGGAAAATATGGGTTATAAAGCCAAGATTTTATTTTTATGTAATCGGGGTACAAATATTCAATATGGTCAATGATTCTAAGGTATTTTTTAACGCTGAATCTAATTTAAGTATAATTAAGATGATACAATCATCATTAAGAAAGTAATCGTCGTTTTAATGGAAAAATTAATGTATTTTTTTAGTAGAACAGATAAAACATTGTCCCTCAAAAACCACCTTTGACAATAGATATTTGATTTATCGTTTTTTCTTCTTGGTAACAATAAAAAACAAAACATTCCTACCAACTTTTATCAACGTACTAGTTCTAGGGGGGTTTACGGGGCATAGTTTTACACTTTTCTGTTTCACTCAAAAAACACCCTTTAGCCCTAGATATTTTTATTGACTCTTTGAGTTATTATTTCTAACGACAAATTAGACATGTGTGCCAAGTTTCATCACCATACCATTGAAATTTAGTAATGTTATGCTCGTTTACTGAAAATTTAGTCATCATTTAATAAAAAGTGTATAACTTTTTCTAGGGAAATTATATTGAAAATATTTTGATTGCATAAGATTTGGCATTTAAAATTACCCTAAGGTCATGTGTCACATGCTTAGATAATACCAAGGCAAATACATAGTGGTTTGATATACTCCCACTTTCCCCTCTCCCATTTTGAAAGCGATTATACAAAAAACTAATACACGGTTAAAAATATGATTCGGATATGCTATAGATTATGAAATTCTACGTCGATGCCCATCTTAAAATCTTATGAATATTCACTTTATAACCCTTATTTTCTGACAAATAAAAACCCTTAATTGCCGAGGGTATTTTGCTCCCCCCGCTTACAAAGGTGGGGAAGGGGTCAAAAACTGAACATATTTCTATGGCTTCAAGTATTCTAAATCCAACGAGGTATCCCACAAAATCAACCGATGTCTGGTTCCCAATTTATAGGCTAATTTATGTGAAATTTCGTGTTAAAACATGGTCAGAAGGCAAAATCTCCGGTCTTCCAGTGTTGCCACGTGGCAACACTTCTTAAAAGTACATTTAGGATGTGGACTATTAGTGTACCAAAGCGTTGGCTCCCTTAACGCCCTTACTAACACTAATGTTATGTTTTATAACAAAAAATAATCACTTAAGTACCTTAACATGAAGTCTAAGATGTTTTTAAATAATATACAAGAATTTATGTATGTACAAAGTATTATATAAATTTAATTTGCATCACCTTTTTTGTTTAATTAAATTATACTTAATTATAAATATTGTAGTGCTCTTTTTTTGTTTAATTAAATTCAATTTAATTGTGAATTTTTTTTTAAATATTCATTCATAGAAAAAGTTAATTTTAGAATCTACTTCGACTTTTGTCAATCTAATTCCCTTTTTTCTTCAAATTTACTTCGAATTTTTTTCTGGAAGTGGTAACGCTGACATGCACAGTTTTCTTAAGAGCACATATACAAAATAATTAAGAGAAAAACATAAAGCACCAACAATTCAAAATAAACATTCTCTTCTGAGTTCTGAATCATTCATTCTGTTCATCCAACAGATTCATTCATATTCACTAGCACACAATTTAATTCAACAAACCAAAATCCCTAACGAACAGAACAGTAAAAGTAATACAGTATCGTAGATGACATTCGTTCATTCGGTAACGTTTTACGGAACTCAAGACTCAAGTCTCAATCATTAAATGTTTTTCGCGTAGCATGGACGTGAGCTACAGTACATTCTCACCAACAAATATTTGTTATAATATTGAAAAATCAAATAAAACAATCAAAACATTTCTTATACGGAAATGCCGTATAAGTTTAATTGGTCGTACATTTTATATACTTTATCCGACGTAAACTAAAGTGTAAATGCCTTTGAAAATAAAATTCTCACAAGGAATAATAATAAGAAAATTTAAAACACACATATTTTCTAAAAATTGTTGTATTCATTTGGCAAAAAATACTTAGAGAACTTCGTAGGTATCTGTTGCAATTCTCTTTGTGGTACAATTTTTTATTTTTAATTTAAATTTTTTATATTATAAAAAGTCAAAAAAAAAAATATACAAATACCAAATAATAAAAATAAACAAGTGAATGGAAATTTTACAGCGATTAAATTATACTAAGATAATAAAATCGTTATTTTTTGAAGTGATATTAAAACAAAAAAAAAAACAAACATTTTAAATTATTTTTAGTGCGCCAGTGTTTTAAAAATCAAAATTTATATAACTTTCGTAAGTGAAAATTAAATCAAAATGTGGTGCATAGTAAATCTACCCAATGGAACCCAACAGGCTGTTAAGTGGGATCCCAAGGCTATCGGACAGGAATGCTTAGAGAAGGTAAAAATTTGACTCTCAGTTTTGTCCAAATTTGTATTTATTTAAATTCAATATACCTATACGAAAAGATGTAGGGGTTTCATAAATTCGTGGCTCCCCATCCCCAACATCAACGAAAGAAAATTTATGGAAAATACCTTCAAACTTCTTCCAAGTTTCGGTTTTTTGTTTTATTTTCATTACTCTCTTGTCTCTTTTTGTATTCTAGTTTGTTTTTTACGAGTACCTCGATATGTGTTGTTTTGTCATGGCTTTAAGTTGGAGTTTCTTCTTTTTTTCCTTTGTTTGGGTTTCTTCTTCTTATTCGTCGTCGTCGTGTATAATATAAAGATAAATAAATCCCCGGTGTATTGTCTACTTTTATGCAGATACTTCTCACCTGAAGTACCTCGTAGTTGTATGGAGATGTAGATCATAGCTGCATTTGTAGTTGCGTGGGGGAGAAAATTAATGCTATGAATATGAAGAAATAAAAATCTACACAAAGGTATAATATTGTATTCCAACAAGATATGGCTTTAATATAAATAAGGTGAAATTATTCAAGCAGTCTTGATGATAATTTATTCATTTTTTATGCCTACTCAAAAACAGTTGTAGCTACACTAAAGTTGTTGGAATTTTTACTTTTTGTTTTCTTAAGTTTTATTTTTCCATGTTGATAAAAATATTTTACCTACCTTGTTTAACAGGATATTGACACGTCGTTAAAAAGAATGAAAATAAAAATAAAACATGGTGTTAAACGAAAAAGTTTTAAGAAACAAAAGTTTTAAATACACAAAGGGCAAATTTAAGTGCTAATGAATAATTTAATTTTGTTATTTATGTAGGTACTAACTTGTTGATCTCGATTCTTTGAGAATATTTATAAAATTTTGTAATTTTGAGCAGAACTCCAACTCATTAGGGAAAATGTATATAAAAATCATTAAGTAAATATGTCCTACCTACTGAAATATCCTTGCTTTCAATGGGTGAGGGTTGGAAACAAATTAATAAAAAAAAATTTCGCTTCTACAATCAATTTTGTAGTAATTTAGATTTATTATTTCATACAAAAATCAAATGTGGTAGGAGAAGTTTTTTGGCAAATGTATTTTCATATTGCAATTAGTTGGGTACGTATGATAAAGATAAGTCAAATGTGTTGGCATATTTTCATATTGCATATGATATGATAAAAATTCAGAATTCACAAAAATTAAAATTTATTTTGATACTGAAAACTGCCCCTTATCATAGAGCCTTTAAAAAAGCATACCTATGTCAATACCCGTGTTTTTTTGGTATTCTATAAAAAGTACAGTAGAAAATTACCAAAAAAAAAAAGCATCCGCAGTAGCCTGATTTTTGTATTTCAAAATTGGTACAACTGAAAGAACATCTGCTATTATTTTTCGTTGTTTTACTTTTTGTTTAACTTATTTAACTCATTTATTTTTTTTATTATTCTCTCTTGTAAAATAAGCGCAAAAGAACCATTTTAATTAACAAAAATATAAGCACAGAAAAAGATTGATTTTTTTCCCAATGGAAAAACACATCATCCCAAATGCACAACTATTCAACCAACACAGGTATCGTGATACAAACAAAATATCAATAGTACCAACATTTGAGAATGAAATCACCAAAAATCCATTCGAGACTCGGAAACCCCATCCGCAGTATGATTCTACTTTAACTTTTATCGGCAGTATTCGATGTTGCCGATGTTGTTCTTGTTATTCGTGTAAAATCCTACTAGCTACTAGGATAGCTTTTCCAATAAAACATAGGTAAAGTGATAAATTTTAAGAATTACTTCCACAATTTTAATAAAGAAATCTTTAATGAATATTTAAAATTTTTGCCATATCGCAACGGCAAACAATTGTGGAATAAATTGAAAATCGACTTTTAAGCATTGTGTAAGGTAAGGCATTCATTGTGCCTTCCATACTTGTAGACTTGTAGCAAATTACTTACTTACTTAGGTCCTCGGACCTATTAAGTCCGTGATGTTTCCCTTACGGGACATAGGGCCTCCACTACACCTACGCGCCATCGTGTACGATTTTTTGAAATACATTTCAGCTCTCTCCAACTTTTCCCCAGTCGAGCCGATTCCTGTTCGACCGTTCTTCGCCATGTACTTCTAGGCCGGCCCACTTGTCTTCCCTCCTGTGTGAGCGGGTTCCACTGCATTGCTTGAGATGCAATGCACCGATCGCCTTTTCGAAGCGTATGGCCAATCCACTGCCACTTTCTTCTTCGTATAATGGAGTCTATGAGCTCCTGACCCGTTCTCGCATGAAGTTCGGCATTGGAGATACGGTTGGGCCAGAAAATCCTCAAGATGTTTCGTAGACATCTATTAACGAAGGTTTGCAGCTTTCTAGTGACAGTGTCAGGGACTTTCCAAGTGCTGCAGCCGTAAAGCAGAACGGATTCAACATTGGAGCGGAACAGTCGTAGCTTGGTCATTAAGCTAAAAGAGTTGTTTCTCCATATTTTGGACAGCATTCCGAACGCAGCCTTTGCTTTTCTTATTCGGCTGTTTACGTCCAGTTCAACCGTAGAGACAATACTCCCAAGATATTGGAAATCCTCTACCATCTCTACCGGTTGTCCAGAAATATTTACTTTGATTGATGAGGAAGTTCCAAGGCTGATCCTTTTAGTTTTTGCCGAGTTGATCTTGAGCCCTAAGATTTCTGCTTCTCTCTCCACCCTTGTTGTCATTTGATGGAGATCCATGATCCTATGAGAGAGTAAGCATACGTCGTCCGCGTAGTCCAGATGTTTGAGGTGAGATTGCAGAGTCCACTGAATTCCTCCATTTCCATTTGACAAAGCTGCGTGCAGTACTTCACTTATCACCAACAGGAACAGTATTGGTGACAGTATACAGCCTTGCCTAACTCCACTTTGGATTTCAAACTCCTCTGACAGCCTACCTTTGTGCAAAACGTGACACTTGGATCCATCATATGTAGCCTTGATAATAGCAATCAATTTATCTGGGATGCCCCTCCTGCGCAAAGCAAGCCAAATAAATTCTCTATTGACACTGTCGATCGCCTATTCAAAATCGATGAACAGCAGGTGAAGTGGTGATCGATATTTAATGCACTGTTCGATGATGATCCGCAAGGTGTTGATGTGATCCACACAGGAAGATCCAGTGCGGAAACCTGCTTGTTCGGCGTCGAGTGTGTCTTCGAGGTGGTCTTTAATGAGGTCCAATACTATCCTTGCTATTATCTTGGCCACTGCAGGCAGAACGCATATTCGTCTCCAGTTTTCGCACTGTGTGAGATCTGAAGTAAAATTCACAGTATCTTTTTGCTGTGATTTTTATAAGAGTCGGTAAACATCGACCAAAATTTGTGTCTTAGTAGGGTATAACAGACTGCCTGAAGAGCCCGCTGTTGTACCTTGGGCGAAACACAATTATTTCTGGAGTTGAGGTCACTTGTACTTTTTAATTGAATTTTATTCATTCACTCCACTAAAAACAGAAGTAATTTCAATATTTTAATATTTAAATTTCTTCATCTTCTTATTATAGAAATAAATATTGCTAATTTAATAACTTATAAATTGTATGTACATATTTCAAAGATTGGTTTTATAATTTTATATTCAAGCCGTCTTAAACCAAATAAATATAAACATAGGTATATTATTCTTAATGGTTACCTATAGCAAGACAAACATTCTACCATTTTCAACCTCAGAACTACTATTTTTTTGTTTGCTTCAGACTTCATCAAATATTATTGTAGGTTAATCGCAAATTATTTCTTTTCTGTATTAACTTACGAATATAAAACAAAATAAATGCGCACATTTAATGAACCGTTAAATTGACTTCTTTCGTTTGAATATTTCACTCACTCGTGGTTTCCGGTTACAATATGGTGAATTTGTGTTTGTGTTTCTGTTTGGCTGGGTGGCTTCACGTGAATTTAATTTAGGTTCATAAACATATTCAATGACTTGTGACTAACAACTCTTATTGTTGACATCGAAACAGACGTTTATATTAAGTATAAATAAACGAATTCAGTGAATAATTGAATAATACGATAACGGGTATGCAAAAAAATTTACATAAATTTACAATAAAGTATACTAACTTATTAGACTTAAAGAAGAAAAAAAACATACGCCGAGATAATAATAATCTTACTATCACCCAATTTATTTTGTCTAACGCATACAATACATTCTTATGCAGTTTTGTCTAAACGGTTGGCAGCACAGTTTTCCTTAAGTCAAAAATAAGTGCTCTATAAAAATGAGATAAGATAAAGTCTTGATTTTTGTCAATATTTTCGAACCCATTAACAATATTATTTTATTTTCAAGGGGTTAATATTCTTTATCGCAAAATCAACTTCTTTAATAAGTTTATGTACCTACTTTGTTCTTTGGTTAAAGTATCAAAGTTAGACCTTTGAGCCTTTTAAAATTGTAAACTGGCACAACAAGTTTCCTTATCGTAAAAATGGAAGAATTTTGTTTTTGATTAAAACTTTAATTTTTAATAGAATGCTCGTACTCAAGTATGATCTTCATGTTTTGTTTGAGTATTAAATGGAGAACATTAATTTGAAATGACGTTATACTAAACATATATACCTACGTTATAAAAATTATTCTAATTGTTTTAAGAAGCTCAGTGATAAAAAATTTACTCGTTGTTTTTTACATTTTTACGGGGAATAATTTTGAAAATTGCAACAAAAACGATGTTCTTTTGGTTTTCGTATATTCTTAAATCCCTCATTTTGAAATTAAATAAATACCTAGTATAACGTTTTTTTCAAGAAATGGTTTACTTAGATTTGAGAAACATTTTAATTTGATTCCTTAAGCCTAGTACTCACCTCTGAGTGAAATGAAAAATAAAAGCGGTTTGAAATTCACGTGAATAAGCATTGTGAAACCATAATTAGTTATCCACGTGCAATTTCATTCCTCAGTTTGAAAATTTGTAGTACCTACTTACTTTGAATGAAAAAAAAATATTTGATTTGTCTGATAGCTTAACAGAATCTTGAAAAGCTCGAGAAAACTATTTTAAATCCATAGTTTGATTTTTGGCTTGTCGGTAACACTTAATAATTAAAAATAAACGATCATAAGATCTTAAATAATTCTTTAGGATTTTTTATTCAATTATTACAACTTTTATTTTAATTTATTGACAAATGTAACACTTTTCCACACTTCAATTATTTTTTCCTAGTCGTACGTTAGGAAATGAAAATTATGGGATGAAATTAATTTTGAACCGGTTCATATTTCGCTCTCACATTTTTGATACTCAGCTCTCGTTATGAATTTCATCGTTGTGAGACAAATGTCACTTTTATATAGAAATTTCATTTTCACTTGAACTGAGTACTAGGCTTTAAGAACAAAAACGTTTTGTTTTAATTTGAAACAGACAAATTAAATAGCTCAAGTTCGCAGTTCTCAAATTAATAGAAAATGTGACTAAGGGCAAATTTTTCAATATCCTGTTAAACTTCAGATAGTACTTATTCGTCGAATAAAACAATAATTTGTTCCTGTTGCTATAGTATTATTATATTCCTCTGATATCTTAAATGATAATTAAGAAGTTGGCTAAGTGAATTTGGCTTTGAAAAAACATTAAATAAAACGGCTTAGACTTCCAAAGTAAATCATCCAAAATTAAGTCGAAATATTTTCTTTTCAACTTTGAATTGTGCAAGATCTCATTTTATAAATTCTGGACGAACAAAATTAACTGCTTTTTGTTAAATTTTATCAACTCTTCAATTTAATTTAAAATTTTTGATGACGTACATTCAGTAAAGAAAAAACAACAAAACCAAACAAACAAGACACTAAAAAGATTTAAAATAAAACTGAGAATCGTGTCTGTACAAATCCAATTCAACCTCGCCTTGGATTTTTGTGTAACGTACTGGCTGGATGTGCCATTGCAGCCCTGCATTACTGCATAACATCCTTCTTTTTACAACGAATATTGAGAGTTATGTGTGACAGCCCTTGCGATTCAACATCAGCGTAATATTGTATAAAGGATTTAAGGTATGATGACGAAGTTGATTTTAGTATTCCTATACGAAATATCGGTTGCTTTTTGTTTTGTTTTATTCAATGAAAAAAGTATTATTATATTTTAAGCCTTTAACAAAAAAACTCTGTCCTCAATGTGAAACAAGACTAATTTGGTAGATTACCAGTATCGTTCAACTTAAATAATAGATATACAGTGGATGACGGATATAAAAAACTCAAAAATCCATAGAATTATTTTTTTATATGCGTGTTTTCTTATATAAAAAAATGTACATAAGAAAGAAAATTTCTTATATACCTAAATAAAATGTATGTAAGAAAGAAAAATTCTTGTATAAATAAAAATACATAAGAAATAAAATGTATCCACTGTCAATGTATGGGCTTTTTTCTTTCTCGTTGATCTTCAATCTGTCATTTCTTTGGCCATTCAATAATAGGCGTTTTTCTTTTTTAGTTCAGAGCAGAGCCTGAACTGTCAAACAAAAAATTGTGTTTCTTTTTTACCTCTGAACGTTCAGAGCTTCAAATTTGTGTTTCTTTTTTAGTTCTGAACGTGTTCTGAGCTTTTTCAGAGCGCGCTCTATGAGCTCAGAATAAAATAACTGAGCAGACCGAGTTGAATGCTGAACACAAGCATTTGATAGGTGAAATTGAAAAAAAAAGTGACAGTTTAGTGTTCAGGTGTGTTTCAAAAATAATTCTGAGCGCTCAGAACCAGAACACGCTTTGTTCAGAGGATGTTCAGAGCATGCTCGATATGCTCGGACTCTGTTCAGAACTCTTTTCTGAGCTAAAAAAGAAAAACGCCTAATGGTGGGTTCAGAAATTTTGTGAAAATTAAACAGCATCGCATCATTTGAAAGTTTGCTAGATAAAATTTCTTATAAAAGTTTAATTTTCTATGTAGTGAATGGAATTTGTATCAGAATAAGTTTCTTATATCAGTTTTTTTCTTATAAACGTTTTTCTTAAATGAGGTTTATTTAACACGTATCTTTATGGGAATGTGCATGGTGTTTTGGAATTCCGTCTTATAAGCGTGTTTTTTTTTTATATCCGACATCTACTGTAACATGAAAATATGAATAAACAGACAAATACCTATAAAGATGTAGATAAGCATTTAGTGAGCGGTTTATTTTTGAGGGATACATTTTTGTAACAAAAAAAATATATATCGATTAATAGGATGAAATTGTGGTTGTGGCTACAGTTGGAAGGGATCGTGATATAAGCAATCAAATTAAGCCTATATTAATACATTAATTGGGGTTTTTTATGATATTACAACGATAAAAAAGTGCTCAAGGCTATACAAAATGGATTACAGGTTATTATTTATCACCAAGTAGAAATATTAAAGTTTTAAGCCTTAAGTCCTTATGTTACTACATTTTTTCTTCATTTTTAATTCATTAAATCATGATTAATTGTCAGCCGAGAGGAAAAGAGAAATTAGTATTTTTTATGAAAAGAACGACATTATGTTTTGACAATAACAATGTCCACAAAAGTAAATATACACCAAAACCTAGTGTTCTCATGAGCCAAGTGTATATTTTTTTTTGTAATCACAGTGTACCTAATTTGAAATAATTTTTAATTTTCAATGGGTATGTTCAGAGAACTTAGGGGACTTGCAAGTAAGGCAAATTTCTAGAATTTGATTGGCCAGCTGTCAAAAGTTCTTTTCATTTGAAACTATTTTTCGACAGCTGACCAATCACAGTCTAGAAATTTGCCTTACTTGCAAGTCCCCTAAGTTCTCTGAACCTACCCAATTTCTGAAAAGTCGAAAATAAGCTGCCAGAATCTGAAATATGTTCATTTTTAATACATATTTTTTTGTGACTTTTTTACATTAATGTGGTTATTGTGTACGCGCTCACTCATATCGGTATTTTCAATTATAAATTGTTTGAACTATTCTGGTTTCATTTTTAATGCATTAAAAATGAAGAAAAAATGTAGTGTCATACGGGCTTTAGCCATGGAGGTGTAGCCTACAGATTTATATTTTTTACTTACGCTTAATATCACGGTTTGAGTGAAAATTTAATAGTTGTAGGAACAATATCGTCAGATTATTTTTTTATTTTTACATTCCTTGTATTTTAATTCCAACGCTAATAGGGGGGTTCACACTCATCGACAAGTTCATCAACTCGTGTCGAAACGTCACATAATTTGTAATGCGAACACAAGTTGAACGACTGTCGGAAGTTTTTCAAATTTTTTGATATTTTGCTCGGTCGAACGACCGCTAGCTAATGTGAACACTAGTTGAACAAGTGATATATCTGAAAATTTGGATTTTAGTGTTTCTTTTTAATTTTTTTGTGAGATTTATAGAGAATGGGTTGAAATAGAAGTAAACCCAAAAAGGAGGGAGAAAATATGAATTTCCATCACTGAAACTAGTGCAAAAAGTTAAACCTACGCCGTGTTTGCTTTTTGAAAATTTATTTACAAATGAAGTTGATGAGGCGGTCGACGAATGTGAACGCTAGCAACAAGACTCAGGTCGATCGACTTGTCGATGAGTGTGAACTAATAAATTGATTGTCAACTGTAAGAATTGTCCACATTAGGAATATTTTAAACTTGCTTTACATACATGTACGCAGGTAAGGGCAAGTCTTGGATTCGAAAAAAAATACCGAACGGGTGACATTAATCAGACCTAATACTTAAAATATTTATTAAAAAAAAATAATTTTAAAGAAAACCGCTCTTATGTTTTTTAAAAATAATTTTTAGTTCAAACTATTTTTTTGAGCTATTTAAATAACGAATTTATAGTAATTTACTTACTTACTTTCTTTTTAACGGTTTAATATTACTGAACCCATAGCTTAAGGAGCATACATCTTTAATTTCTTAGCTAAAGGAGCAAGTTCGGGCAATCCAGTAGTGTATTTTTTGTCTCTTCTTATCCCATAAAAAATAAAAAAAATATTTTCATTATAAGATTGTGGGACGCACTCATTTTTCATTTCAGGAGAGATCACATAAATAATACTGCAATGAAAACTGAAAGTGTTCCCAGTCACTAAGGTTAAAATTGCAAAGATTATTGTGGATATTCTTGACAGTCACTTCCGTTTGATGACTCCCTCTTGAGTATTATGCCAAATCAAATGCATTTTATTACATTACATATCGTTGTTTTTTACGCAAACAGTTTTGTTTACGGCATTTTCGCAACCAGACATAGTATATGTATAGTAGATATACATATATAAATAGTCGTTGAACTTAATTTAATGTTAAATACCTGCTATAGGAAATTAAGGAAATTATTTTGGCACACCTTGTTCTCAATCAATTGCATTAGCAAAATAGTAAACAACTAAAAATATATTTTTAAAATGTCTTTCCAACATTTACACTGAAAAAGAACTGTATTTTAAATAGTGATAGAAATTGAAAAAATAAATATTCCAAATCAGGTTTGTTAAGTTATTTGTATGTACTATGGGTAAATGAGTACAACTCAATGCACAATGCACATTATGTGAGGTACATTGTTATTATTTGTTTAATTTATTAGCTTGTACTTAAAAAACAACATCAAACATTTTTTGACTATGAAGACAAATTTATGCATAATTATCTTCCTACAATTTCGTATATTGGTCAAATTTTCAATGCTTAAATGAAATCAAAATAATGATTATGTGATGAGAGGGACTTCGATCTGGTGGCGCATTTTTGTACAAAATCGAAGGTAAACGAGTTGAATAAAAATATAAAATCAGTTTGAATGCAAATCATAGATGAAGTTTAAAACACAAAAATACAAAAGATGCATTCAAGTTGCATACAAAAAAAACCTGCCATGTGACTTAATTGCCATAATTCATGTACGAACTTCCAATATATTCTTAGAACTGAAATAATTATTGTCTTCAATTAATGTTATTATACTTTATGTAACTAAAAGCTTACACGAGGCATTATTAAATAACATTATTTGTATTTCACACCCACAGATAGTGTAAAATTTCAGTTAATTTATTCAACCATTATTGATCGTAATTTATTTTCCTTTTTACAAAAAGCAATGATATGAAATAAAATGCATTTTCCAATAATAGAACGAATTTTCTGTTTTATATTAAATATATTATATTCCATCAGTTGGATTTGCATTGCATATGTACGTATGTAATTTGTATATCTGCTAACAGCAAATAAATTAAAACTCCTACTACATCTAGCTATACGAGTATCCACGATTGCACGTATGCACTTGTCTGGAAGCATGATTCTGAACGAAAAATTTATCATTGCACTTTGTGTGACTTTCATAGCGGCTTGCTTGCGTTTTCAAATAGCAAACGAGAATGCGTTTATTGGATTTGTTTGCCTCGGGTGTTATGTTTGCCCGAGGAAGTATAAAATAGATACACCCCATTGTCATTATTATACAACACCAAGGGCAACTGATGTTGCATGTTTCTATGCAAAATAAAAATAATCAATCGATAAGGAATTTATTCTGTTCGGTTATGATGGCAAAAGAACAGGGTGATATTGTTTTAAAATTCTAGAAATGTGACTAAACAAATTTTGGTGCGGGTTTAAAAAAAAAATACACGGTACAAATTTTCTCAGCTGGCAGGTACTTATTTTGTTTGCAACGTGTTTTTTGTATACATATAGTATTGGTTAGACAAATCAAAAACTATTAAATTTTGTAACTACAAAAAATAAAATAGATTTTGAAAGCTTAATTGAAAATAAAAAAGATAAATGCCAAAATTCCATCATATAAGATTTTGTAAGCAAATTTTGAACATATTTGAAGGCGCCAGAAGGTATAACACTAAAATATCGCACAGTTCTAAGAAAAAATTTTGCATCATTACATTTTTTTGTATTATTCTCAACGATGTCCTCTAGAATTTTCCTTTACAATCCTTTTCAACATGCAAAAATCTCCCATACACAAATAGCATCTCCATTAGCTATGGTTTGGCAGTCCCTTACATAGAAACATTGAATATTGTAAGTAGATACTACAGATAGAATCCTAAAATTTTACATATATGATACTGTTAGAAATATATACATATACAATTCTTTCAATAAGGAATGTCCAACAAAACGCTCTTGAAAAATCGACCAACGTGAAATCATCTTTGAGCAAAAGTCCTTCCATTCTATACATTATAATATTGGTATGTATATTCTTACAGGAGAAACTACTATGACCGAAGTGAACTACTATATCTTCTTATATCCATTTGCCTTGAGTGCGTTTATGAAAAATTCAATAGTTGAAGGAGCGCACCCATTGTATGGAGTAAAAAAGAAAACAAGGAGAGTATTATAGATACTTATAAAAGAAAATTGTTCGGTAATAATAACCCCTCAAGCTTCAAGTAAGATACACTCTAAGTGTCCCTGTCCAATAAAATTTCTTCCTCCCCATCAAGATATCTACTCTACAAATGTCCATAGGGTAAAACTGAAAGGGGGTGAGGGTTGGAAATGTGTTGGCCATGACGCATATCCTAGACTCTAGAGAAATAAATGTTAATATTGACATTTGTTGATCGAAAGTGTGTTCTTCTTATTCTCTTTGTCCTGTCCCTGGTGTCTATCCATTTTAGCTACTGCATAGTATAGGTTCAGTCGTTCAGTTTAATATACTTTTACGAGCTGATTGGTGTTTCAACAAAAGATGGGGAGTTGGGGTCACAACCTCAATTTTACTTGATTTGTATGTCTATTAAGGGGGAAAGTAACACAATCGATTATAGAAATGACAGTGTTGATTGTACACACATTCGAGAGAGTATAAAATATTTATAAATGTAGGTATTATGTATATATGCGGGTTTGTTTTAGGAACATTGAAAATGGAGTATGAATACCCAAAATATGTGTAGGGTTGTTTAGTTGAAACCTGTGCGATAAAACTGAAGACAAAATACATTCGTTTCAGGGGGTTCTTATAGATAAGGAAAATTAATTGCTAGAAAATTGTTATTTTTTCCGATACAGAAGGCATTCAATTTTGTTATTTGATTATTATTCCTCCATCAGTAGTTTTAACCTCTTAATTCACGAGGGGTTTCATTTTCATTTATTTTACGAACATTCACATAAACACCACTTATTGTTATTTTGTCGCAGTAGATATTGTTGAGAATGAAGTTGATATTTTGTCAAAATCTCACCTCCTCACCTTGTACCTATCTCCCGAAAAATATATTCAATACTGTCTTTTATGTCCCTATGCCAATTTATAAATTGATACAAATACGTGTTTAGTCAATCACTAAAAATTAGATGATTCTGGGACTGTGCTTTTAATTTATTGCTCTATTTTTTCAATATTTTTATTTTTGTTTCACTCTGTAGAAATATCTCTTTATATTAATTGATGCATTTAGAAAAATTGGGGATTGTCAGAATTTTTTAAATGAGAATCATGTTAATCATAATAATATTACAAAATTAAAAAAAAAAACTTAAAAATGCAAAGTATTGAGCTTTTTTTAAATTTGTTTCTTATCAACTTGGTATATATTTGCTGAACTTACAAACATAATTTCATATTTTCAAGAAGAAACCATATTTAAAAAACGAATTTTGATGAACAATTTTTTAAAGAGTAAAATATTAGTATTTAATAATGTTACTACTACGAAAATACAACACCATATTACAAAATGTAACTTTTCCCCCAAATGTATTTCCATAAATATTCAAATATGTATAACATTCAAACACATCCTCATTCTGTTGTAAGCCTCAGCAAATGACAACTGTCCACCAGTTTAACATGGGATTGACCTCCCATTTGTCCGTAACAAAACATTTTCATATAACTACATAAAATCTTTTTATCAAAAATAAAATCTTTTCATCAAAAGGACACATGGGTTCATTTATTTTCATACATTTTTTTCATCAGACCTTAACAAAACAATGACACTAGTTTTGTTTTATTTTTTCAATATCTCCAAAGAGGTCATACCGTATCGAAGCAACACTTTTTCTTTTATTTCAATCTTCAACAATTCTGTATCAATTTGTATCTTAAATAAATATACAGAATATCCAAATCTAGCTTCATATAATATACAATTTGTATCTCTATCCAAATTAACATGTTTAAATTGAGTATATATCTAGGTAAACATAGATACGAATTAGCTTGGTGTTGCTCATCTATATAGCATACCATGAGGCCAATAATCACTTGGTGGATACGTGAAGTCCAAAGTCCAATCGTATTAATTTTGTTTGTAGACTCGAAACGAAAAAGCGGATCGAAAGGAAGACAGAGAGCACAAAAAAAAATATAAAGTAGACAAACAAGAAACAGACACTATTTTATTGACTTTATGTGTCTCTTTTCAATAAGAGAAGCATGCACGAATAAATATGTTTTTTTTTTTGTTTTGTGAATTGTGATATAAGGGAACTGCTTTAGAGAGCAGTACTCGCATTTTGGCACGTTCGTCCACATGAATTAAATAGCTGAGTTTATGTTATTTTAACGCTAATAAGCCTGTTGAAGGCGAGCCGAGCCATGTTGATAAATTCACCCACATACTTTTTTAATATTATTTTAGATTAATTTTTTTTTTTTTTGTCGAGCATCGATGATAAAAGGCAATTTTAAATGAGTGAATTTATTTACTTAAATTTCAATCAAATAATTTGCTTGAAGTGGTTGGTTGAGATGAGGATTATTTGTCTTTGTGTGTTGTCAGACATGCTCGTTATTCTGAACGAATAAACGATGATGTTGCAGCATTCAAGGACTGAAATAGTAACAGGGAGGAGCAGGAAAAAGTTAATGACTATTATCTTTTATAAAATGGCGCCCAACAGGAAATTCTACTTTCTCAATTTTTTGTTAAAATAATAAATTTAGTTTACAATTTAGGAACATTATGAAATTCTCTATTGAATTAATACAAAGCGGTTTGAATGTTTCAGAAAACAAAAACAACAAATAAGTTAGTAGGCCAACAAACTCATATTGGTTTTGTTGATATAAATATTTTTTCTGCGTTGTCTTTGTTCTTTTTAAAGTGTCTGGATTCTAAAATAAATGTGATACCAATCATACGAAAACAAAATAATATCGTTAAAAGTTCAAGGAGAATAAATAAGTGGAAAATTTTGTAAATTAATGGTTAAATAGAAAACCATTAGTAATGATCTAAAAATATCTTATCTCTTAAACATATTTGGTAGAAAGTTTTTAATGGGAAGAAATTTGTTTAAAAAGGAAAGAATATTCTACCTGAAAAACAATTATCCACTAATCAAATTTATAATAGGAATTATTTTAACCAAAAGCCTCTAAGAACTACAGTATTAAGAATGCAACCTCAATTGCACGGCCTGTAGAAAGTAATAGGAGCATAGAAAACAATATTCATGGGCACAGAGGATTGAGATTTATGGTGTTTATTATCTCATGAAAACACACTGATGGTGTCCGTCTGGCATTACATCCACTGTACCATTGTATTTAATATTTATTTTTATAATTTCTTTTAGAAAATAAAGTATTTTTACAAAATCTTACATATTGTTATTTTAGAATTTTTCTTTGTATACAATATGATCATGATTGATTATAAACACACATCATTTATTAAATGTAAAAAGTTAGGTACATTAAAATAAAACAAATAAGACAAATTTCAAAGAATTTTGATAAATAAGTTGTTAAATTTCTCTGTATCCTTGTGAATAATTTAATAGAGATGCCTTTTAAAGTTTAGTTTTGTAGTAGCCCGTAGCGTAATGGTTAGTGCGTTCAACTGTCACGCTGGAGGCCTGGGTTCGCTTCTCAGCCTCGTCCACCTAAAAACTAAAGTTTATTTTCAGGGCTACTGCCTCTTGCGAGGAATTGACAAATCCTCCAAGAGTATCACTTGTCACGAATAAGTGCTTCTCGTCTAGCCGTTCGGATTCGGCATAAAAGTGTAGGTCCTTACATTCCTGTCGATAGGCGCACACAGAAAAGGTTGCGAGTTGTTAGTCAGCAGGCCCTGGTTCTTCATAAGCCATTGTGCCACCCGATTTTTTTTTTTTTTTTTTTTTTAAGTTTAGTTACAAACAAATATTTTTTCGTTAAATTGCCCTATAGTATATGTACATATAAGTATATAGTGCATATTATAGAGATTTAACTCAGTGGAGAAAAATGCTAAAATTTTTCATGATTTCATTTATACAAATATGATGCCATCTGCGTGAGAATGAACGACCTGAAAATCGAAATTTGCTTAATCATAGGTTATTTATTACCATATAATACCATATCCTTTCAATGCAACTGCGTCCAATAATAATTCCATAAAAAGACCTAAGTACCTTTCTACATTTTTGTATACCAAAGAGTCTTCACAAAATGTATCATTGTGTGTAGGAAGTCTAGTCTACATTTCCGTTAATTTTTACTTTAAAATGCAGATAAATACACAAAAAAATAATCTAGTTTTGATATTTGAGTTCAAACAAATACATTTATAATTTGTATTTGAATTTATATAACAATAAGGGTATTCATGCAACGTCGTAAGTTTACAAATTGTGTAAAATTATAAGTCTACACAAAAATTTGCATGAACGACCTTTTTATTCATTTGGGTAAATGCTATGTCATTGAATCAGCTGTTTGTTTATTTGATAGATTTGGTGTGTGACACATTAGACGTGTTTAGATTATTTTTCAATGAAGAACCTCTCCCGAACCAACGCTAAATCAGAAAGCTACTTTTCATCTGCTTCTGGCAGCTTCCGACTTTTAAGGATCACCCAAACCAATGCGAATCATTCGTTGACGAAAAAGAAAACAACAATAAGAACACATTTTTGATGTTTGTTTCGTCGTCGTTTTTTTGGGGAGAACCTATAATTCTACCTTAATAGTTTTCGGAAATAAAGTATTATGTAGACGTCCTAATTATTTTTTCTTGCTTAAACAACGTTTTTATCACCAACTAATCGTGATTCTATATACTTACAGAGCACGGTCAGAGTTTTTTTTAGTTCTCTGAGTGAGATATCATATTATGTAAATCATATTTCTGAACCATCAAAATCCTTGGATAATTTTAACCAAATTGTGTAAAACATTTCTCATACAAAATTTGACAGTTCATTTACCAAATGATAAATTTAACCAAATCGTAAACTGATCAAGTGTTTTACAACGTTTCATACCCTTAATATGTTTTAATCATCATACTATTAATTCGTAAAGGTAATTTCTACCCGCACCTTTTTGAACGTCTTAATGGCAACATATTGTATTTTTTCTTTGTTTTTTTTTTTCAAAGATATGGGCAATAGCTCTACGCCAAACTAATTATTTTGTTCATATTTTGCCGTTAAGTCAGTTAAATTATACTTTATATAGTTTTTCGCTGTTACACCCCCTGACTGCACTTGCCAACTCACCCCGCCACCATCACTTTTCGTTTGTGCGGCGAATTCAATATTCCAACCTTCCAATAGACGTCCGTGCAGTGGTAGCAAGCACAAAGAAAAACCGAAAAAAAACAACAACGACGCGATTTTTAGCTCACACAGCCAGATGCCAGAGTAGAAACGATTATATGATCAGTGTGTGTGTGCTTTGGGCATGCAATGAGGCCGGTCATGCTGGAGTGTACGGTATTTTGCAGAGCATTACAACAACAATACTTGTACTTGTACTTTGTTCAGTGGGGTGAATCTTTTTTACCAAAGTATATAGAGAATGGTCGAATTTCGACCACGGTACTAGTACTTTTTATATCATGTATCGAATCTTTGCTATGGATCTATTGGGCTTCTTATGAGTTAGAGACTATTAATATTTACAGAAATACCTATGCACTCTGCATACTAATTGAGTATCTTATCTATCATTTTCTTGACTTTTAGCTAATAACCTGGGCCCGGATTCTCATGCTCTTACAAACAAAAAATATGCGCCTAAAGTATGCATTTAAAATTACTTAATATGCCATACAAAATTCAAAATATGCCATACATAAGTAAATGACAAAACATTTAAATAAAAAAAAAAAAAATACAGTCTTTTATTTATAGAAAGTTTCCACAGAAAAAAGTTATTAAATTTAACATAAAACATAAAATTCAGATAGGTTTAGCAAAAAATAAATAGTATTTTTAATAATATGTGCATTATTTTCGTAAGATGGTTTTGTTAGCGTGAGTCATGGAAAATGACCTCTGTACGTTAACAGACGTTAGTGGAGTATTTTTTAATGAAACAATCTCATTTATTGAATATCGAATCACTATTCTTCCATCCCATTTAAGGATGTGCAGATATTTTTCATTTTAATATATCCTTCGTTGTTTTAAGAATATTTTCTATTTTTTTACAAATAGATTGACTCATTGGGGACTCAACTGCTTCGTCCATTAAATTAATTGTTTTTTAATCGAGTTCCAACCCTCTAATTTTACTCTGTCTCACTGAGAATGAAAGCCAAAGTTTAATTTCTTGAAATATGCCAGAAAAATATGCATTTATTGTTAAAATATGCTCAATATGCAAAATTATGAATTTATATCAAAATATGTAAAAATATGCACTAACGATTGAATGCCACTTTAAAGCAAATTTCTTAATTTGAAAAACTATCTGATTCTTTTGCTTCTAAGGCTTTCCAAAAAACATATGCATTTGCATAAAAATACGGGCCCTGCTAATAACAAACTTGGTAATTTCCCAAAATGAACTAAGGACTTCGTTTGATTTGAAATTGTCTTCCATATTTCTATTATATTCTAGTCGCTAATTTAAAGTCGTTCATTTAACAACCAAAAAAAAACAGAAAGCCTGGTACTCTCAATTCACAACTCTTAAAATATTTAGGGCTTGTTTGTTTACAGCACATAAAATGTATGTATTTGCTAACCAATTTTTTTTTTAATTTTTAAACATGGAAATAGCTATAGTCACCATATTATGTTGACCAGCGTTACTTTATTAGAGCCTGTTAAAGTTAGATTAGATTCAAAATTCATCCCACTTGGAACAAACTGGCCCTTAAATTATAATTTCTTTTTTTTTCATTTTACATTTTATTTCTACCTACATTTTAATATATTCTATGTCAGTAAAGTTATATAAAGTTCGTGTATAATTAAAACTTGGACTTTGTTCATATTATTTTCCATATGCAAAACTGAAAGTAATTTATTATAAAGTGGGTGACAGGTACCGGTACCGGTACTGGTATAATGAAAGCAAGTTTCAATAAACATTTTTTTCGTTTAAATATATTTAATAGCTTACCAATTATTTATAAGGAAATAATCAAATACCTTATAATAATCTATTGTTTGAGAGCATGCCTTGTGAGTTTCTTATCATTGTTTCCATTTTTTCAAGCATTCGATTTGTGGGTGATGACTGCATAAGGTCATCTCTGAAATGTAGCAAAAGTCTTATTTATAGAACTTGACTAATTAAACCATGCATAATTTGAAGATAATTTTTTTGCGGTACAATTGACAATTGTAATAAATCAAAAACATTTCAAATGTTTGTATGTACATATATATATATATATGTACATATGTATGTATATATATTCAAAATACAAATTATAGATGTGCCTGTGCATGTACATGTATAAAATTAATTTGATAAAAGAATTTGATGACAACATAAATGTTGGTGCCTTAGCAGGAAAATCAGAAAACTTAAAGAAGAGTAAGTTTAAGTTCTCATAAAAGAAACGTCAACTGAACTGACGGACTAAAAAACATTAATTTTTATTTTTTTGTTTAGTTATTTTGTGAATAATACACATTTTAGTAGTAGCCCGTAGCGTAATGGTTAGTGCGTTGGACTGTCACGCTGGAGGTCTGGGTTCACTCCTTCTACCTTAAAACTAAAAAGTTTTTTTTTTCAGGGATACTGCTTCTTGCAAGGAATTGACAAATCCTCCAAGAGTATCACTTGTCATGAACAAGTGCTTCTCGTCTAGCCGTTCAGAGAAGGCATAAAATTTAAAACGAATGATAAAAATGTATCAGCTATTAATTTGTTCAATGTGTTCATTTTCATGAAGTCTTGGATGCCTTTTGAAACATTTTTAATATGAACACGATTTCTCAGAAAAATGTTTAACTATAAAGAAATCACTTCTTCAGGAATGCGGAGAAAAGAAAAATATTTTTAATTTGGTAACACTTCATTTAAAGAACCTTTTTTAATTCCAATGACCGGATTATCAAATTGTAAATTGTTCAACTATTTATTTGAAGCAGTTTGTATCAGTAAAAGCCAGTTTGTTCACAGTGGGTTAAATTTAGTATGTGATTTTCATAGG
This sequence comes from Melangyna quadrimaculata, assembly GCA_949320155.1. Classification (NCBI taxonomy): domain Eukaryota; kingdom Metazoa; phylum Arthropoda; class Insecta; order Diptera; family Syrphidae; genus Melangyna; species Melangyna quadrimaculata. Next base: position 79,360,624 of record OX439483.1, on the reverse strand, counting down.
CTTTAATTAACTAACGCTTATCAACCAAAATTGGCTGATTAGTGAAATCCATGATTACCAACTCATACTTTGAATTTTTTTAAACAAAATTTAATCAACAAACACATTTGAGGATTTCCCAGCTCCACTAATCTTAAAGATAATCAGCTGTGAACAAACTGGCCCTAAGACTTGTAAAAATATCATTAAATCCTGACCTGATAGAGAAATTCTTAGCAAAGATTCAAATTCATCGCATCAAAAAACTTTATAAGGTTGTTAAGATGTTTCGCTATTTCAACCATCACCTTGCCAGAATACAATCAGTATCAGGAAGGCGCAAGCAGTAGTAAAGCCGACATTTTTAAGACTTTTCACTTAAGACGTAAGTTTTTTTTGTTCAGTACCTACATCCATATGTACGTTTAGTGTATCCCTTTGAGACTACGAAACAAAAATATGAATACAAATAAACACCATAATCTACACTTGAAACTTTCTTTAAACCAAGGCACTTCAATACTGTGACTGCAATAAAAAAAAAATCCTTGAAACCACAATGTGTGCAATATTTTCTATATACTCGTATAATTTCAAATGTATTCCTCCATAAATCAATTTTCACCTTGCTAAAGTTCCACGTGTATAGAAAAAGCATCCTTGTGCTCGATAAATAATGTGTGAGTGTGTATTGAGTTTCTAAATCTTAGTTTGCCATGTCACCCATATGTGCTGTACATATATATTGGCAAGGGAATGTCAATAACGAGTTCTATAAGTATTCAGTGCAACATGCATCACCAAATACGAGTATTCTGAACACGTTAGAATTTTCATTTTAAATAGAAAACAAAATGGAAGCCCTATGCATTTTAATCCAATAAATTTGCAAAAGCAGAATTCAATATCACAAGGCTTTCCCAAAGAAAACAACAACAAATTACGACAGAAAAAGAGGAAATTGGTTGAATAGTTCAAGCTGAGCACGTTGTTTTTGGTATTGGGTTTGTTTTTTAGTGCATGAAATAATTGATCCAATATTTCAAACCTTATGTAGAAGAATTTTCAAACAAAAATTAAAAAAAAAACACCTGATTGTGTGGGCCAAGTTCAAATCGCCTGCCCCAATATCATGGTTAAAATTGCCTTGGGTACAAAAATATTAGTTCCTTTTTTGGTTCAGATTGACGCTGAGGCTGGACTCCATTAAACAAGAGAGGGGTTGAAGAAAATCAATACCTCCTAGAAAGTTGTGGGTATCCATATAATGGAATCAAGGCAGAGGGGTTTTGTTTTTATGTCCACCAATAACACAAAAATGCAATAAAAACAGAAAAAAAAGATTGAAGTGTGGAGGAAGACAAGAATGCTCAGAGAGAAATCTCTTGTTGCTGCAAAAGGATATATTTTCTTTTGTATTTCCTCCTATTTAGGTTATTTGTAGTTTCTTTGACAAGCAATAGAAAGAAGACAGTTGACAGCATGGCTATTAAAAGAAAAGAAATTACTAATGAAATAAATCGAGGAGGAAAAAAAGGATCCACTCTCTTTTGTTATTCGGTTATTCTTCAATCAATTTCTTAGAAATTAAGATTAAAAATATCCTGTTTTGGGAGTTCAAGAGGATTCGAGATTAATTAATTTTTGTTTCCGGACGCTCTTTTCACTTCTGTTGTTGTAACGATAATTGAAAGAAAAACGAATGAGAAAAGCATTATTTATGTATATAATATTATATTCAGCAAGAAAAATGTAAAAAAAAAAAACCATAAGCCAACACAATTAAGGGATAATTTTCTTTTTGTAGGTAGACAATTATTTGGTTTTCTCCATCTTTTGGCAATGACTCTGAGATTAAACAGATAATTGAATAACAACAAAAACATAAATGTTAAAAAAGTAGCCAAGTTCTTCTATATACAAAAACCTTTGCGTACCAAGTCAGCCGTAAAAAGTAATGAGATCTAAAAGTACGCCAAGTTCTAAGTTAATTAATGTTAAATATCAAATATTTTAAGTAGAGTAATAAGGAAGAACCTAAACATTTTCAGAGGAATCTGTTATTTAATGATTACTGACTTAAATTACTGACCAAATTTCATCGTTCTACGACAACCAGAAGTGCTCCATATAACTGACATCAATTCAGCGAAAATGGGCGGATGCCACGCCCCTGATTGTAAAATATTAAATTTTAAAATTTTTCCTTTGTCTGCACTTTAAGCCCTACCGCTGTACTAAATTTCATCATTCCACGACAATCAGAAGTGCTCCAAATAGTTTATATCAATTCTATGAAAATGGGCGGAAACCACGCCCCCTGAATGAAAAATCTCAAATTTTAAAATTTTTTCTTTGTCTGCGCTTTAAGCCCTACCGCTGTATTAAATTTCATCGTTCTCCCACAATCAGAAGTGCTCCAAATAATTTATATCAATTCTATGAAAATGGGCGGGAACCACGCCCCCTGAATGGAAAATCTTAAATTTTGTTTGTATTCACCACAGGGCCTACCGTTGTGCGTAATTACAAGATTCTACGATGTCGAAAAGTGCTCCATAATTTTGATGATCTGTCAGTCAGTCAGTTTCGGTTTTTGCGATTTTTGCAGTCTCATGCCTCTGGAACCCCTTATGCTAAAGAATTGAAATTTGGTGAGTTATCTGAACCTGGTGAGGTGAGCAAATGCTGGGAGTTTGAAGTTTCTGACATTATTCGTACTGAAGTTAGAGGGGGGTCGAAAATCGCCTGAGTTTGATCCTTGAAAAAGGGTGTAGTGCCACAACTTGGCTGGGCACTACCGTGCCCTTTGATTTTTTTTTTTTTTTTTTATTTCTATAGTTGAATTTTTGATTCTAAGCATAAATATTAAACTACATATTTGTGAATTTTATTAATATCTCTCATTTGGCTTCTAAAAGCTCATTTGCAAGAAAGTCAAATAATAATTAATACCAAGGATAAAACAATTTAACTGTTCAAAGTTGCAGGAAAGTGAATTAGGATTAGGTTTGTTAACCCTTTCGGTACGGATGTGGTACAAGACAAAGAAGATTTATATGGACTTGTCCAACATCTAATTAGGAATTCTGAATTTATTGCGTTAGATCAAACCTACTGCAATCAATATCTAAAAACGTAGAAATCAGCAAATTTTTCAGTTTTAGGATCAAAACTTAAAAAAATGATTTTTTACTTAGATACTTTGTTCCCCTCTATACAATTTTTGAATATTATCAAAATTTTCAATGAAATGGTCTTCTTATATTCTTGAATTGTTCAAAAAAACAACTAAACAATGTACAAAAACTTCAATACCTCAACCTGTTGTATCAAGCTTAAAAACATTTAGAAGTCTAAAGGCCAGTAAACTGAATGCTTCATCAGATGCCTGCGCAATCAGATTTTTTTAAGTGTCAATTTCTAAAAATGTGTAAGATAAAATGCTAAAATAGTTGCTTTTGCTTTCAAAACTCTCAAAAGATTAAGAAATGACTTTGCAATTATTATTACATATTCGTTTTTATTTTCAAATCGAATGTCATTAACATTTTGTTCAAGGTCCTCAATTTAACTTAGAATACTTGTCACGAAATCTATCATATATTTACATACATAGATACAAAACTTATTTTTTTTTTTTATTTTTATATTGATTATATTCTTATCGCATATAATTTAAACTTTTGGCATTTTTGTAATTATTATTACTTTACTATGACGTAATATTTTGAAGCTAAGTTTTATTAGGAAAATGTATACTTTCGCTTTACACTTCCAAAGTGTTAATCAATATTGTAAAGGCGAACAAAAATACATTACAAGCACAATGATGATGATTTCATCGATTTTATTCAAAGTTGAATGATTTAATTATTATACTTGGTGCACACACTGCTGGTTGCATAATCAGTAGTTTCTTCACTTTGCAATGCCTTTAATTTTCTACATTCTACATAGTTACTAGCCAACAACATTGATGAAAATAATTGCAATGCTTTTGAATTATCTCTATCAAATCAGTTTGATGAGCTGTTAAGAAAGTAGGTACTCTTTAATCACCCTTGTATCTATACAATTCGTAGCTTGCTTGTCAGAATGTCAAAGAGCAAGCATGCATATCTGTTTAAGGTTCAGTGCTCCATGCAGCAACTTGTGCATTTTCCCTGCCCATAGGATTCCACCAGATTATTTGCTCTAATTTTCTATTAGAACAAAAAAACAAAAGTTGCCTCGTCTCCCATTTCGAGTAGACGAATGAAACTAATTGCAAGAAATTAATAACTTTCAATGGATATCTTATATCTACCACCTTAAAACATTTCATATGATAATTTGAATAACTCCAATCAGGCGCGATTGGGGGTTCAACCCCCCACCCCCCCCCCCGAAATGTATGAAATTAACTTCCTCGCCATACAATTTCACTCTTAATTTTGAGTTTTCAGTTTAATACTACCCCCCCCCCCCCAACTGTTTTACTGCGTTCGCGCCTGACTCCAATATTATTTATCTACAGCAAAAACAAACAAAAAATGAAACAGAAAAACGAGCTTCTATTATCCAAACATACGGAAATTGGTTTGGAGATTATTATTCAGAACATTGGGATATTATAGAGGACAGATACATATAGCAATTTTATAGATTAACCGATTTTACAAAGTGTAGCAATAAAAGCAATTACAATAAATTAGATCTACTACAGCGCAAATGTGTTGTAAAGGAAACAATTAAGTTAATTTATACTAAACAATTTATCTCTCTGTAAATATAATATCGATTGAGCCTTAAGTATCCTTTACCATTAATTATAAATACAGTTAGGAAATAGTTTTCTATTCTCATGTGGTGCTTATATATGTAAATGTGTTTTACACTGACTTTCCCTGGATTAGATTAACACGCACCTATTTGTATTTAAATGTAGAGAAATAAATTGTGGTAATTTTTGGCAAGGCGGTCAGGAGCTTCAAGGGCATTTATGTGTGGATAATGTATCCCTTGTACATTGTACAATGTTACCTTTAGGTTTTGTATTTCTGTGTATAAAATATACTAGGTTTCACTTAATCATTATTTTTGGCATTTGTTGTAGTTACATTTTATTTGTCACGGAAATATTTATTTGGCACGATCTCAACAAAAATGTCGTGACGAAAATGTAGTGAATAAAATGTGTGTTAAGAATTATATTTTTATATTATGCTGCAATTGTAGCTAAGATTTTGCAAATACAAAATGTTGTTTTAATTTCGATAAAGCTTAGCGCTGTAAGAATAAACTAACTCTCTTTGATGATTAATGTTTTTGAAATCTCAGTGATAACTTTATATGTACATAGGTACTATCTGAAATATTTAAATGAATTTCAGATAATTTTTCAAGCGTATTACTGTTAAAAATCTGCCAGCAAACTTTTTCTAGCGAAGAACATTTGCATTTGAAATTCTTAATTGTTGTAAAGGGACGTATGACAAATAGAACACTTTAAAAACAACGCACATATTTTAAATTTACTAACCGATATATCCACACAGTACACATATATAAGGTATTATCAGGCGCAGCTTTCCAAATTTCAAGATGGCTACCCTTTGAGTAAGTGCACAGTAAACAAAAACAATTTTTTGGTATTGTTTGAAATTTTGTTTACTATTGATTTTGACAACATGCGCAGAACTGAACAAAAATGAACATGCTAATGATATTACTTGTAATATATGTATTTTGATATATCCATAGGTATCTTAGCTTAAAAAGAAGGTTTGGATTGTTCCAAAGAGTTCTTCATTTTAAGTCGGATAATAATTTTGTTTTGTGTAGTATACATATGTACAGTGCCTACATACACAACACCTAGAATATTTTTATATAATGATGTGCGGGTAATATAACCCTTCACCAAGGTTTACATGCACGTCACAGTAATTTTATAGTATTAAAAATAAATTATATTAAACTTTGTCAAGTTGATATACTAGTTCAGTTGTTGTGCTGACTGAATGCGATAACCATAATGTCAAAGATATAGATATACACAAAAGAAAAATATTTTCCAAGGTGATATTTAATCGGGCAACTTAACAAATAGGAAATTATTATTTTTAAATGAAAATAAACCTACCCTTAAACTTGTTTTTTAAATGTATGTTGTAGACTTTTAACATGAGGACAATAATGTTATTCAGAGAAAAGTAAGTGGTAAGCAATTAAGGGATGTTTGTAAAAATATGGTTCAACAATTTTAAACTCGAATTAAACATTTTTGTATCACTGATTTCGAAGAATTAATTGGGCTTCAATCAATAAACCAAAAACTGTGAGTTAAAAATTGTATCCGTAGTTCAAATATTTTTACAACTGGCACTTAGCAACTGGCATTACCAATAATCAAATTTAGTGACGACTTAAATATTTCTGTAAAATGAACCATAATGGTATGAAGTCTAACTTATTAACTGTACATGGTACGACCTTATATTAATGTTACCTCTAAATAGTAAATCAAATATGGGATTGACTTCAAAAAATTAAACATACCATAAATAGTACATTATTTGTGATCAATACAAATAAGGTTAATTTACTGGTATATTTAAGTCCTTACTAAATATGATTATTGGTAAGGCCCTTAGAGTTTATAACAGAAAATCAAATATTTAGTTTTAAAATGAATGCATCCTCCTTGGGGTAAACAAATTAAATCAACTTCTATAAAAAGAATAATGAATTAGTTTGTACTAGTATGCATAAAAAAAGCATTTAATGCTTTTACTGAACTCATTCGTTATACACAACAAAGTAAACACAACAACTGCTTCTGAACTGAGTTGTCAGTCAGAAGACCACTTCCCAGCTAATAGTTAACCACGCTAACAACAAAAGTGCGCATTAAATGATTTTCAAACATTAAATTAAATTAATTAAGGTTTAAAGTCAAACAAAAAGTATTTGTTTCCTAGCTAATGTCTTTTTGGTGATAACTTCTTTGTGTTTGAGTGTTTTTGTTTGGATAATTTTATGTAGTTCAATAAAGTTTAAGTGACAGATCGACGAATTCAAACAACAAAAATCACTTTTTGAAATTCACTCTTTATTCCTACCTAACTCGCCACTCAAATGTTAGTCAAAATCGATAATATGTTTAACATGTGCATACAAAACATGTTGTTTTATTTATATAAAGCATGTTATTTAGTTAAAACATTCAAATAATGTACTCGTTTCTCTATGTTAATGTAACTTTTTTTTAATATATTGTTGACATAATCTACAGTTTATCTAATTTTCTTTTCTTTTGTTAAAAAATTAAGACTTAAAAATCAACAAATTGCATACACTTTTTTTCTTGTTATAACCTCAAATAAAATATTCCTTACCAGATTAACCCCTATCATTTTTAAAACTCAAAGCTTATGTCTATAATGCATTTTATTTACGTTCTTGGAAATTTATTCGCTCAAAATTGTACTAGGTACACTCATTTGTAAAAGAAATACCTACTAACAAAATTCAAAGAATTTCTACACACGTGACACATTTATTTACCCCACGCTGATCTCCTTGTGTCTGCAATGGTAGAGATTTTTATTGACGTCAAAAAGTTTCTTTTAATAAACTTTGGCATTTTGTCTACTTTGAATTAATTTGTTAACCAAGAATTATTTTCATTCTGATTTTTTCAATAAAGAGTATGTATGTATGAGTAGGTATGTACATATGTACGTACTGGTATTCGTATAAAATGTTAGGAGGATAGATGTAGTGGTTCAAAAATATCGACAGTACAAATTTATATACAAATATGACGGCAAATTTCTAACTTAGAAAAATACAAAAAGTCAAATCACTCTACTTTGTTCATTGTTCATCGAAGTTTTGTTCTATATAAAAACTTAAAGAAAAATCTTAGTGAATTATAAAAAATTTGTCGACTGCAAATAAAAGTAGGAATAGACCACGACTATTATAGAGACAGAAAATATCATTGAAACTGATTAACGATTTCCACGATCAAGCTTTGGATTTTTTTTTCAATTTGGTCAAGAAACACATTCGACGCTTTATAGTGGATTTAATGTATCTTCGTCCGAATTCTGCAAAAAAAAAGGGGATGCAAAATTAAAATTTACATTTGTTAGATAGAGAGGGAACACCAAAATGCAGAAGATCTTCATGCATACGGATTATAGGAAGTGCCATAATGGAGATATGAGGACGGACATGTTTCTCTTTCACACGCTCGGAGTTTTGGCATACATCTGTCCCGCTCTACTTTTCTTCATATTTGCACACGAATATTTACAAACATTGCAAACAAACGAGCAGACCCTAAGGGCAGTAGCTTCATTAAATCAATACAACTGGTAAATTATCACTGAATGTGTTTCTTAACTAAATTCAAATTGGTTTAATTAGAAGCTGCTGAATTCACCTAAACCTAATCCACTGTGAGGACGGTTACAGCCCGATTCTCCACCCTGTGAGAAGTCACAAGCCCTTATGGTTATGACTATTCCTTGTGAGGATTGTTGTGACTCGATAAGTCGATAACATTTATCAAATTCTCCCCAAATCCTCACAAGAAAACTCAAAGCGAAACTCACCACAGCAAAGGTGAATTGAGTAGCGCCATTATTCGAACAGCTAATTATTGAAAACAAAACAAAAATTGAAATGGTGCCAGTTGTATTGTAATAAATAAACAAATAATGCAAACGCTGCAACAAATTTTATATTTTATATGAACATAAATAAAAATTACAAATAAAAAAGGCAAGCAAGTTGGCATAATATCGTGTGGCTTTGAATGAGATCTCAGCACAAAGTTTTCAGGAAACAAAAAAATAAAAATGCTGTGCTGGAGAGCAAGTGAATTATTTAGGTATTCGGATTATCCCACAAACGTCAGTGGCAAACGGAGCTAAAAAAAAAAAAAAAACACAACAGACAAAAAAAAGCTCTAAATCAAGGGCAGCGTTACCACAATGTTACAAATGTAACAAAAGTGTTACACTATTTTTAAATTTTATTTCGTTGTTACAATGTTACTTTTTTTCATGTTTGTTACACTTTTGGCCATAAAATATTCTTGTCAACTTTTTTCTGTTTTTCATTTTTGTTCAGGTACAACTTGCAACAATTTTCTTATCTGTGGGTTTTGTTTCACATTACATTACTGATAGAAACTATGTTTATGTCTGGTGTTGAAGTGAGTTTGAACTACGCTTCCACACATTTGTACCTGCTTCGAGTTGACATTGGCTTAGCTTAACTCGATCATTACTGGCTGAGTGTAATCGAGCCGAAATCTTGTAACCCATATCTTAAAGATCCAACTCGATCGCTCAATTTTGCATAATAAACACTATGCAAGAAATGTGTTGTTAACATTAGCCGTGTTTTTTTGCAGGTTCAGATAAAATTGTCGAAACAAACGACATTCGAACTTAGCAAAGTCATCGAAGCAAAAATGACCAGCACTATCACGAAATTCAGAAATTTGCCATCACTAACCTTTCAGCTTTTGGACAAATATGCAAAATAAAAACAAAATACATATGTGTGTACATTCAAATAAAAAGAAATCTCGTATAGAAAATTATTCCGATCGTTGATGAAACAAAAACCCAATTTTAAATCACAAATCAGAAAAAAATTAATTGACAAAACAATGGTCGTCCATTTTGTTTGTTTATAAAAAAAAAAACATTTTCAATCGTTGGATCAGATATTTTGACGTTTTCATATAAACTATCGATAGCAAAATAGTAATTTGAGCTGGCAGTTCTTTTTCTATCTGAACTTAAGTTAAGCACCGATAATTATGTGGACTAGCTAAGTTCATATGGACTTCAGTTGTTTTTGTATTTTACATGTAAATGCCTTAATTCAGATGTTGTTAAACACGGCTATTGTAACAACGAAATAAAATTTAAAAATAGTGTAACACTTTTGTTATATTTGTAACATTGTGGTAACGCTGATCCCTTGATTAAGATTTGTTTTCTTTATTATTTTTTTGTAATGAACTGTCAAAAAGAAAGAGAAAAGACAGAGATAAATTCGCAAAAAGCCGAATTGTGTTGTGTCTCAAAATCCGTCGTTAATTTGATTAGTTTGTAAAAAATTCTGTGCAACTTTAAAATTCTTACTTTTTCATTTTCGGGTAGGTAATAATATGTGATAAAAGATGCACTAGAATCAATACCACTTCTATTTTCATTTAAAACATACAAATACCTATCTTATAGGTATTTAGGATAGTGGAAAAAAAATTTCACAAAATAAACTTATTGTCGAAACTTAAACAATTTGTAAGCCGTGACCTGCTCTGAAGGAAATCACAATTTCGATTATTTGTATGACTCTCACAAGTTGGCACTATGGGGGAGAAACGAAAAAGTCACAAAATCAACCTCTTCAACTCTTCCTGCGACTTGTGATGTATCAATGATGTTGGGGAGAATCGGGCTGTAAGATTTTTATAAGATGAAAAAACGAATATGATAGATAGGTAACTTTGTTATTTTTTTTTTTTTTCTTTTTTTTTTTGAAAAAAATACCCAATCAATGACATATTATATCATCATAAAAGATGGTGTAGACGTGTTGTATACAAATTATTATATACGATGAGACAACCAATTCTTTTTAAACTTATTTTCAATTTTTTTCTTATTCTGGTTGAAAATAATAAAGCGACATCTGGATGAAAGAAGAATTCTGTCAAACTGAAACGCATTTTGAAAAAGACAAACACATTGTACGTTGGCAGGTACCTATAAAGGATTCACTGGTGCAAAAGCCGACAATGCAGTTGATTTTAATGGCACTGGCACAACTAGTAGAGACAAACGCTTAAAACAAGAAAATCAAAGATATAACCAGCATCCCAACTCCCAAGATTGCATCCCAGTTGCTCTTTCGCCCCTTCCTCCGGTGGTCCGTCCGCTGTTGGCTCTTTATTATTTTCTGTTTATAGTTTGTTTTGTATTTCTATTTGTTTATGTGTCTCTTTTTTACTTTGGTTCGTTTTTGTTGTCATTTCACTGGGGCTTGAGCAGTGTGCACACCGCGTCAAATGGACAATTTAATGGCACGTGCTCACCGAGTGATCACACAATAGCAGGCAACAAACTGGTTGGGACGTCGTTGGTTGGTTTCTTTGGTGGCGGCATGCAGTGTGTTTCTTTTTCGTATAAAAAAGCAGGGGGGAGAAACACTTTTTCAAATGATGGTTTGAATGAATATTGCGCTGGGAAATTGTTTCACGAACGCAGCTGGAAATAATGGCGATGCAGGTTAAACGGGAAGATAGTGGTTATTGTTGAGAAGATTATTTTTTTTGTATGCCCCCCATTTCATAAATATGAAATGTTTATACCGACATTAAACAATGGTTATACTGATGATGATGTGCTTAATTATTTGGAGCATGTTAAATTAAAAAACGCTGGGGGATTCAAAAGTTATGTTCAGCCACGGATGTAGATTTAATTATTGATCAAACTCAGGAGTTGATTTTGGTGGTTGCAGATTATCATTTTGGTCCTAATCATAGCTTCTATCATATAAATAAAATATGAAATCGGGGTCGAAATCCAACATGCCAACTTCTAACGATGCAAGGAACCTACTCGTTTAGTATTCATGTGATAAAATATATGTAAACACTTGACGTGTAACAAACGATACATTTGAAGTATGCATTCCCATATGAAATTAACATATCTTTGTCTCCGGCAAGTCTTGGTATTAATAGGTATCTTTACCACAAGCAGAAAATGATTACTATTTTGGAAATGACTGATACACTACTCTCAGTAGCAGTTTTTAATTTACAAAAGCTATCACTTTAAATGTGCTGCCTCCCGTTTTTCGTACTCAGAAAAACTACATACATATGTACCTACACTAGGGTGGTTCTTATAAAGGTCATTGTCTTATTTTGAATGACGCACCCCCCTAACTTGTTCTAAATAAATAAAAAAAAATATCCTGTTGAATTTTAGCTCATTATATTAACGTTAACCCGGCCCCCAAGACGTCTGAAGTTTTATATGGGAAATCCCATGTATTTTTGTAAATTCAAATTTGAAAAATCTTAACTTTGGTAATGATTGATAAAAAAAAATTTATTTTGGAACACATGTAGTCCCTTTTGTCATATTTATAAAAATGTATCAGAAAAAAATGTACAACAGTTATTTCCTTACTTTAGCCATGTAAACGAAAATATATTTTTTATCTAATTTTTAATATTAATGAATGTTGTACATTTTTTTTTTAATAAATTTTCTTAAACATGACAAAAGTTACTACATGTGTGCAAACATTTTATTTTCTTTATCAATCATTACTAAAGTTATGAATTTTTAAAGTTGGATGTACAAAAAAAAATGGGATTTCCTATACAAAACTTCAGTCGTCTTGGGGGCCGGGTAAACGTTAATAAAATGTGCTAAAATTTTACAGGATTTTTTTGTTTTTATTATTTAGAACAAATTAGGGGGGTGCGTCATTCAAAATAAGACATTGGCATTTATAAGGACCACCCTAACCTACACACATACCTGCATAGGTAAATGAGAGTTCTATGTGGTGTTTTTGCCTTTTTGGATACCGCCGTTGTCGTTTATACTTTTGACTTTTAATTTTATTTCTCAAAATTAACGAGGTTTCTCGTAACTTATTTTCAAGTAAGCCACACACCTACCTATCAGGCATGCATAAATTATTAATTCAAATGAAAACAATTAGGTATTAATAGTTCCTGGTTTCATCCTCGAATCTCATTACTCATAACTATAAAACACCTTGCCACACATCTGCTTCAAATCTTAAGATAATAGGTACCTACTTACCGCACGCATTAGGCACTTTGTCACCAAGAGAACGTTAATTTAATAAACAAAGCAACGACCATGATCCCCGAGGTCTATGATCTATACCTACCTACCTGCAATGGAAGCTATCTCATGTTAAAAAATAATAATAAACGGATAATATTACTCACCTACAAACAAGTAAAAAAGATACAAAAAGTAGCTAGGTATAAAAGAAAACCAACAGAAACATTACATTAGCACGAACAAACAAACAAAAACAAAATTAATGGAAAAAAACTTCAAGAGTAAAAAAACATTTTAATGTTTCTTTTGCACACACACATATTTTTGCCCTCACTATTGCCCACAATTTCCAATTATTACTCTGGGTAAAGTATCTTTTTTTACTTAAAAAATAAAAGTTCGATCTAAAAAAAGTAAATTGTATGCCAACAAATAGCATTCAACTTACACGATCATCGCTGAACGCTGAGTCCAAAGTCCAATATCTGTTTGGGTCGCTGTTCAAAGTCCAATTTTGAATTTCGCGGTTTTTTAGTTTCTTTCTCAGCCATTTTTGTTATGTTACGTGTTGATGATATCTTTGTTTCTCTTCCAAAAGAGTTTGAATCGGTTTTATTAAATAAGAGCTACAACTTTCCATGTGTATTGTGTATTTGTGTTGTGTACTATAAAAGTGAGTTTTACGAGAATGTCTAGTAATGCCATTTTATGCTACAAAGTTTTTACGACTCTTAAAGTCAATTTTAGCTTTGAAAAACAAACACATCTGTATCTCTTGTTAAAATGTCCAAAATAAATTTCTTTCAGCTGTTTTCTGGTTGAATGTATGTAAAATGCAGTAGCCAAAAAAAATGTTTACTTGTTTCGACTTGGGAGATTTTTTAACAAACTCGTACCACGAGCTGCTTTGTTGGGTGAATTTCGTGGTTTTGTTTTTATACAAAATGAACTGGTTTGACAAAAAAGAAAAAAAAAACCATCTAAGAGACAGTCTGGCAGTTGCAGTTGGAAGAAATAAAACTTATGGCGCAAAATTTTAAACAATTAAAACCAGCTCTATATCGCTTTTAAAATGGGAGTCAGCTCTTAAAACTCTTTTTAAAGCGAGAGTCGACCCTTTGGTAATTTTAAACGACATAAAGTATAGTTTAACGTTAAACCACTCTTCTAACTTTAAAAGCAGCAATTCTTGAAGTATACTTTTACGACTTGAAAATAATTTTATAACAACAAAAAAGCGTAGGTTGGTAAAATGATTTCGAATTTTTTTTTAATTTTTGAATATTTAGACCTTTGTTAAAAATGGAAAATATTTATTAATGTATTTATAGAGCTCGGCGGCATTGAATTTTTCACTTTTCTGCCCAAAACATGGGTACAAAGATGTCTCAACATTTTTCATGGCCTTGAAATTTTTTATAGAATCAGAAACAAAGAACAATAAGATTTATGGCTAAAACAGATGTGCAGCAAGTCTACACGCATCTATGCATGCAGCGCTGCACAAGAAACAGATGTTGCATAGTTTCTGACTTTCATGATGCATAGGTATGTCAAATCAAAACATGAAAACACAGCGTTGCCGATGTGACACGATAGTGCTTTTTTGGCATGAGATTTTCTTCGTTGGAAGGTGGCACGAAATTCAATATAACAATTTTATAATCTCCATTATTTCACTTTAAAGATAGTTAACCTTTTAACAAAATAAGTGCAAACTTTGATGATATTATATGAAAATTTGTCTAAATGACTTACAAATTAGTAGAAACTTCTATTTCTGGACAAGACACGAATGGTTTAAGTGAATTTTTTTTGTTTTGTTTTTTTTTTTGAAAAAGGAGAAGGACTTGTGTTTTCCCCGTGGCATACAAATGAAATTTTTAATTGTGGCACGAAAATATTTCTTCGAGCGGCAACGCTGGCTTCATGGATGCTTCAAAAAAAACTCACAATTTTTTTTTTAGGTAGGACAGGTGATGTCAATATGAGTAATACAAAAATTTCAATTATTTAAGATTTTTTTCTTGCTGTTGTGGCTGCAATAAAACATTAAACTAAACAAAAAACTATCATAATCGATATAGGTACACGACACACACATAATTATATTAAAATTATTTGTGCTAAAGTTGTTTGTTTATTTTAACATTTGTTGTTTTTTATAGCTGTGTTTCTTCTCTTCGTCTGTCAAAGTTGTGCCTGTTTAGCCTTAATTTGCTTACGTTACGTTGCGGAGTCAACTTTAGTTAGAAGAGTTGTTTAAGCGGAAAACACAAAGCTACTTTCGTGTTAGCGTTGTGTTCGTTACGTTAGAATAGTTTTGATTGTACTTTGACTGACATCTATAAGTAAGTTGCAAGATGCAACAGACTGATTAAAGTTGAAAATATTTCAACTTTTGCCACGTTACGTGTAAGTTACGTTTTTTTACGTTTGGCAAATTGAAGGTTGAGCGACAAAGCTGTGTTGTGATAGGTTGTTAGCGATTCCTTTGGTTCAAACAAAAGTAGCTTTGTGTTTTCCGCTTTAACGTGTTTGAAATTCTGAGATAGTTACACAAGGGTTCGCAACTAAACGACTACGTTAACTAGAGTCGGTTTTATTCCTTAAACGAGCAATGTTTAAAATTTTGTGCCATTTTGTTTAAAAAGCATTTGAATGGATTTTTCTTAAAGCGTATATCATAGTAAGCAGGGTCAATCAGTAATTTCCGTTTCAGTTGCATTAGCTAATAAATTTTGTACTTAAATGATTTACTTATCTTCGATCAAATTACCACACAGACACAGGTTATGCAAAAACATTCGGAAATTTTATGGCAGATTATATTAAATTTCCATTTTTTTCTTGATTTTGAAAAATAAATAAGAAATTCTTTAACAAATCAAGCTCCAAGTTATTATAAATGTATGCATAACATTAAGATGAAATTGCCTTGTTTAGAAATGTGACCAACAGAAGTTGTAGAATTTGTTAGACACCATTAGCTCCAACTCCTACCTACCTTTTGCAATAATACAACAAAATAAACTGCACTGTGTTGACCAGATAGCTTTCGACGTCTATGTATTAACACTTTTAGATATGAATACAAAACTAGTATATTAATTATAATATTACATATTAGCCGTGTTTTTTGAGCGAGTGACTAGCAACTCAGTATTGTTTTGTTATTGTTTTGCGTGTAAACATTTTGCTGAGTTGCTAGTCACTATCTCAAAAAACACGGCTATTATAAAATTTGATTGAACCTCAATTTTGTTTAACAAATTAATATATAACTGCTTTCATCGTCAACGAATTTTACTTTTTTATGAGAAGCAGTCTAGAAAACTCGGAACTGAATTTAAACATGAAGTGAAAACTTCGAAATAACGAAACGAAACTTTTCAAAGTTTATATATACCAACTCTACTTTGTACCTACCTGGAACGTATATTCAAAGAGTTTTTTTTTATGGCACACAAATAATTTGAGAAATTCAGACTTTGCAAGGCTTTCTGGGAAAACTATAATAACTGAAGGAAACCTGTATAGTCTGGTTTGTTTGCTAACCTTTCTATCGATCAAAACATTATTTTTTATAGAAAAAAAAAACTGTAATTGCACTTTGTACCAAATTAGTATTTTTTTTTTCTAGTTTGATAAGTATTTGAATATTTATCAACCGCAAATGACATACAGATGCATACATTATTGTAGTCATTTTATAAGGGCACACAAGTTCATATATATATACACATATCCCTCACAAAAATAAATTAATTAATTAAATTTGAAGGCTTCCATTTAAGAAGCAACAGAAAATGTACTTTTTATGGACTTTATATAAGCCCTCGACTGACAAAAAGCAGTTGCAAGCACACAAGTTATTTTTATTAAAAACTGGTCTGAAATATCCCAACACTACAAATGTTGGAGAAGATTTATAATTATCTGATCCGCCATCAAAAATGATATTGATAGTCTTATATTGATCATTTTAAATAGCATTTAATGCATGGGAAAATGAGTTGTAGGGGAGAGGGGGGCAAACATGACTACGGGGAAAATAGGAATAAACCGCTTTTTGGCTTCGTTTTTTACCCTATGTCTGAATGTCTGACGCTTAAGTAGTTCTTCTTGTCCCCCTCTACCCTAGGTAAGTAGACATTTGAAAGTGTTTGATTGCATTTAAATGTCAATAGCGTATCTCTAAAACTCCATATAAGGTATGTATGTAATATAAATAAAGGTATGTATACATGCAGATCAAAGACGAAAAATTGCCTAACCTTGAAGCACTTTTTTTTATTAAACGTTGTAATGTACTACTGAATACTCCATTGTGTTGCTTTTTCAAAAGGTATATTTTTATTTTATTTTGACAAACGTTTTATATGCGAAATTATTTATTATTAAAATAAATAGGTGCACCTCGCACCCATTCATTGTTTTCTTAGGTATGCAAAATCTTCTTTATCTGTCAAATTTACTATCTGCCTCGAAATTTAGTTCGTTGATTTCTTGTTATTGATTTATATCATTCTTCTCATGTATAAAATTTTAAAAACATTGTATTAATAAATATTACTGTAACTCAAGACTCAAATTAAATCTTTGAAAAAGTCAACAACGAAAAACTTTTTAAGATAAGATAAAGATTTTATTTTAATATGAAATTTTATCATATCAAGTAAATAATTATGATAGCCAGATAGCTTTCGTTCTTCGATAAGAGATAAAGGAATTGCAAACATAATACTACTCATTTCTTACCAACTTCTGTCAGATCACATTTGCGGGCTTGTTTTTTGAAAATTCACGCATACATAGAAAAAATTAAATAAAATTAAATTAACGCCTTATTTTTAACAGCTTATCACAAATTTCACAAGAAAACAAATTATTCAATTAAAATTTGGACAGGGCAATGTTTGTCGGGTCAGCTAGAAGGAAATATTAATTCTTAATTTCGCCACTAACAAGTTCTTAAGTTTTATTTAGATATAGTGTATTTTTATAATTCTTCTAAACAAACGTTAAAATAAAATACATCATACAATAATTTGAAAGTACATGAATTGTTAATTCTTTGATTTTATGGAAACAATCACTGTCTGCCACTAGTATAGTTTGGGGCACTTCAGCTAATTACCGAATTACTTGCTAAGACAAAATATAGTCATTTGGGAAAAGTATCTCACTGTTTCCCACTCTCCCTTACACTTAAGTAAAATGGGAAAATATACTGAATTGAAATCATGTGTCAGCTGTCAAATTAATTGTCACTAGAAACAATGCAACGCATTTAGAAAAACAACACCTTGTTACAGCACCCTGTAACGTCACTTTTTATAATCTGCCAATTATTTTTTTTTTTTTTTAAGAACAGATGACACGATATTAAGTTCTAAGTAGTTACCCTATTTTATTCAAAACTTTTGCATAATAATAATAATTATATTTGTCAATCGTTATAAACTGGACAAATTGTGCTGTTATTGACGTATCTAGCAGCCTTGAAGTGTGACTTTTTACATAAGCATGTCAATAGCATTGGCATCATCGTTGTTGTCGTTCTTATCGAGTTATCAAAAGAGGCCATATTTATAGATACAGCAAAGCAATTGGAATGAAAGGAAAAGAAAAAATCAGGTAGAGGTAGAGTTTTACATGTAATATATTGATTTCTTACCACTCATGTCAAATACTTGTCGTTTAGAAAAATAATAACACAACAAGCCGTATTAATTAAATAATGATACAAAAAAAATAAGGAAGGGCACATAATACGTGAAGTACCTAGTTACCTATACAAATATTTGTTTCCAAATCTATAGTTTGCTTTTGTTTGATGTAAGTATACAAATACGATACCCTTATAGGCACTGAGTTTGTTGAATCAATTCAAGTATACCTAGTTATACTGAAAATTAACATTATACATTTCATAGCGAAATAAAGTCCTTGAAACATTGTTTTTATAAAAAAGTGCCTACCTTTACCTTCTGTTTTGAAATTTAAGTTTACCTCATACCTTGTACTTGTTTAATATAATAAAGAATATATAAAGTGGGGTTTGGCACTTACAATTCAATTTTTTGATAGAAAACACATATCTAAGGTATTATCAGGCGCAGCTTGTCAGTACACAGTAAACAAAAAAAATTTGTGGTGATTGTTTGAAATTCAATTTTTTTATTATTGATTTTGACAACATGCGCAGAACTGAACAAATATGAAAACGCTAATTTACTTACTTACTTACTTAGGGCCTCGGACCTAATACGTCCGTGATGTTTCCCTTACGGGACATAGGGCCTCCACTACACCTACGCGCCATCGTGTACGATTTCTTGAAATATATTTCAGCTCTCTCCAACTTTTCCCCAGTCGTGCCGATTCCTGTTCGACCGTTCTTCGCCATGTACTTCTAGGCCGGCCCACTTGTCTTCCCTCCTGTGTGAGCGGGTTCCATTGCATTGCTTGAGATGAAATGCACCGATCGCTTTTTCGAAGCGTATGGCCAATCCACTGCCACTTTCTTCTTCGTAAAATGGAGTCTATGGGCTCCTGACCCGTTCTCGCATGAAGTTCGGCATTGGAGATACGGTTGGGCCAGAAAATCCTCAAGATGTTTCGTAGACATCTATTAACGAAGGCTTGCAGCTTTCTAGTGACAGTGTCAGTGACTTTCCAAGTGCTGCAGCCGTAAAGCAGAACGGATTCAACATTGGAGCGGAACAGTCGTAGCTTGGTCTTTAAGCTAAAAGAGTTGTTTCTCCATATTTTGGACAGCATTCCGAACACAGCCTTTGCTTTCCTGATTCGGCTGTTTACGTCCAGTTCAGTTCCGCCACCCGTAGAGATAATACTCCCAAGATATTGGAAATCCTCTACCATCTCTACCGGTTGTCCAGAAATATTTACTTGGATTGATGAGGAAGTTCCAAGGCTGATCCTTTTAGTTTTTGCCGAGTTGATCTTAAGCCCTACGATTTCTGCTTCTCTCTCCACCCTTGTTGTCATTTGATGGAGATCCATGATCCTATGAGAGAGTAAGCATACGTCGTCCGCGTAGTCCAGATGTTTGAGGTGAGATTGCAGAGTCCACTGAATTCCTCCATTTCCATTTGACAAAGCTGCGTGCAGTACGTCACTTATCACCAACAGGAACAGTATTGGTGACAGTATACAGCCTTGCCTAACTCCACTTTGGATTTCAAACTCCTCTGACAGCCTACCTTTGTGCAAAACGTGACACCTGGATCCATCATATGTAGCCTTGATAATAGCAATCAATTTATCTGGGATGCCCCTCCTGTGCAAAGCAAGCCAAATAAATTCTCTATTGACACTGTCGAACGCCTTTTCAAAATCGATGAACAGCAGGTGAAGTGGTTATCGATATTCAACGCACTGTTCGATGATGATCCTCAAGGTGTTGATGTGATCAACACAGGAAGATCTAGTGCGGAAACCTGCTTGTTCGGCGTCGAGTGTGTCTTCGAGGTGGTCTTTAATTCGGTCCAATATTATCCTTGCTATTATCTTGGCTACTGCAGGCAGAACGCATATTCCTCTCCAGTTTTCGCACTGTGTGAGATCTCCTTTCTTTGGGAGCTTGACAATCATTCCTTTTTTCCACTCTTCAGGAAAGCTCTCTGCTTCCCAAGCTCTCTTAATAAGTGGGTGCAGTAGCTCGCTCGATGTCGTTGGGGCTGCTCCTAAGAGCTCTGCAGGAATACCGTCAAGTCCAACCGCTTTGTTGTTCTTCAGTGCTTTGATGGCGGTGATAATTTCTTCTTTACTGGGGGGTACGGTGCGTATTCGGGAAATTGTTACTTCGGGTAGCTCAGTGGGAATAGGGTTCACTTCACTTGCGAAAACGCGGTTTAAAACCGCAGAAAAGTGTTCCCTCCACCTTATGAGCTGGTCCTCATCCGAAATTAGCAGGGATCCGTTTGTGTCTTTAACCAGGTGTTGTTTAGAGCTCTGGACACCAGTGAGCTCTTTGGTAATTCTGTAGACGGTCCTACTGTCACACCTACTAGCGGCTTCTTCTGCTTCTGTAGCCAGTGCGTTGATGTAGTTACGCTTATCACGTCGCACACTACGGTGAACTTCCCTCATCTTCATGCGGTACGTAGACTCAAGCTCGTTTCTCCCTGCTGCTGGGGTAGCTGCGATGCGAGCTTTAAGGTGTTTCCTTTCTTCGATCCTTGCCCAAGTTTCGTCGGAAAGCCAAGCACTATTTCTTCCTTGCGCCCGGCCGACTATACTTTCAGCACCGGATATGAACACATTTTTCACAGCACACCAATGATTTTCGATGGATGTGGTTTCCGTGCTGCTGATTGCGTTCAATCCTTGTGAAAGGTGGTCCCCTAGTTGTTGGCGCACTGCAGGATCCTTTAGTCTATCTGTATTAAACTTGGGCATTCGAGTGAAAAAAAAAAATGAAAACGCTAAGGTATGCTTATATTTTGTAAGTTTAATTAGGGGTATACCAACACACATACATATTTGGAAACATCGGTACTAATTTCACTTCGTTTGAAATCATAGTTTCGTGAATTGTTTTCAACGTTTGTTACAATAACTATACGAACTCTTCACTGCTCCCCACTCCCTAGTTACAATTTATTAGCTAATATTTTCTTAAAGAATTAAATACTTTAAAATATTACGTTTGAAATGTTTAAATTTGTCATTTACAAGGGGCATTTTTGAAAAAAAAAAAAATTGTCAAAATTCCAACTAATTGAGAACAAAGATCTTTCGTGGATAAATTTCAATGCGCCTTCAAAATAACATCAATTTTGGGTGTTTAGTAAATAAGTATATGAAAAACTTATTGAAAAATATTGATTCGAAGTCGGTATGTCTTACAATTCAACCGCCCATTATTGAAATCCTGATTTGTTAGCCCATGAATGGATCGTATAAGGGAAGCAATAAATCGCCATACAAAAAGATTATTTGGACCTAGGGTCAATTAACACAAGAATTCCAGCTCCTGACACTATTAAAACAATTTAAAAAAAAAAATATTAACATTTTATGTTTTTCTATTTCGAATGCAATCTCCCCTTCAATCACTATCATTAAAAATTATGAATAATTGAATAGGGAAAGAATCATGAAAAATGTTGTTAATGTCGAATAAAAGTTTTTTCCCCCTGATGATTTCCTCTGTTGCTCTGGGTTCGAAAATATCGACCTGAGCCTATTCATTGTGTGCATTATAACAGTCGTTTAATTTATTTTTTTCAACACAGTTTCAACACAATTTCAATAAATTGTTCTATTTATTTAGTAAATATTTCAACAGTCAAGTTCTATTTCTCTAAAAACTAAATTTTACCATATTATTGTGTACTGGGTATAGCCTCCCAACGTTATGATCGAAATTTCATTTCAACGATTTTATTGTTTTTCAGTCATTATTTTGTTTTTGGCTTGGAAATTCAATTAAATTGAAAACCGAAAACAATAAAAGAAACAAAAAAAGGAATTTCTTCTTTCGTGAAATAAAGAATGCTTCCTAGAACTTTTACCAATTTATCACCCATTGTCAGGCAAAATGGATTCAAAGGCTTTATGAAATCCATTAAGTTAAGTCTTTCTGAGTGCTTGGGCTTGGTAGTATAGGTTTCTTTCTTTTTCTCGACTGAGTTAAAAAAAAAAGAACTTGGATCCGTTATCCGTGATAAATTCAATGTTTAGTGTGGCAGTGTTTTGTGGGTTTTATTATGGTGAGGATGGTGAAAATTTTAAAAGGAGTTGTGGGTTGTGGAAACTGCTTTTAATTGTTCACGGAAATTGGATTAAGTGTGCTTGTGGGTTCGTCGGGAAGTTCAGAGAATTTAATTTTGTTTTTGTAATAATAAGAAGAGGAAAGTAATTTTAAAAGTTAGGTATAGTGTAAGCCCATCGGAGAAAATGGAGCTTGGTCGGAGTAACTTGTTTTGTTATAGGTATATAAATCCTGAGAAAAGCACCACAATCATTTCAACAAATTTTTCAAAGTTCCTCTTGGGAATCCTTTGTGAACCCCCTACCTTATAATTTGAAGAACCATTCAACTTTTTATACGACCCGCACTTAAATATTGGATCATTCCATCTCTTAGTTGGGAAACCATAGCAATTCATACAAGTTTCTTCGATAACAGAGTTTTGACAGCACAAGAATCATTCCTTTGAAAATAGAAATGATTCGCCCGCATCTTATTCAAATTAAGTGGACAGCAAACGATCTTACTGCTATTTGTTGAAGTCGCTATAAAAAAGAGTCAGAATGCTTCTATTAATTTTGGCTCTTAACATTTCGACCATTGTCGTAATGACAGTTCTAGTTCTGAAAAGAACAGACAATTCTACTCTATTTTATTTCAAAATCGATTCCAGAAGCGTTTACGCATATCGAATTTTCCGGATTCCAATCAGAAGACCATTAAGTGCACTACAGTTGACTTGTCGATTTGACATTTATGGCATGAGCTTCAATTAGCTTCTAACTATTAGGGTGGTAAATTTCGATGGTAAAATTGAGAGAACCATAAACCTTTAATCATCAAACAATAATACCTATTCTCAATATTTATTGGTGCTCATAAGACTTTTGAATGGTCACGGCCACTCTAAAGTTATGATAGCGCTATTCCGAATAATTATTCGAAATCTTTCGAAATAGAATGTGTTACACTCTGAACATTCATATGTATGTATATGTACACAACCTGCATATAAGTTTATATAGTCTTTTTGACGGATAACTTGTCATGCTGATAAATACTTAAGGAACCAATTTCGATAACATTCGTTTCTACTTGTATTAGCTTTGTAATTATCGGAAGAAGAATTTTCATATTGCATTGAAATTAAAAAGGAGTGAAACCATCCAAACCAACAATGGAAACAGCATTTAAGAAACCAAAGTTACTTAAATGTTGAAGTACTTATTTAGAACGCATATTGAATATACATTTATATTGTTTCAAGTTCAACTGCTTTTATGGTTGTTTTCAGAATATATTCATTTAGGTACTTTTAAAACATAAGTTGCAAAAACATGATTCTAAAACAGCAAGAACAGACATTTTTTAAGGATGTTTCATGCAAATATATTCCAAAAATGAACCTCCTCTGTTTTCAATCGTTTACACTTACACTACAGACCGACACATATTTCTTACCTTCAGAATAATGACTGTGTTTATATAAACCACATCCCAATAGCATTTTTTATTTAAAAAACCTATTCCACCATCAAAAGCAGACGAAAGTTTTACTGAAAAAGGAGCATTAATAAAAAAAATATGGATATTTACAAGGATAGACACACAAAATAAGGATGCACTTTAGCAGTACATTTAAAATACAAACAATTCAAGGATAAGAGTTCAAATCGCAAAAGCGTATATTTAAATACCTAGGTACATAAGATACTTCAATGAGACAAATAAGGTCAATGGCGTTCAGATAATAACGAATTCATGAAATCAGTAACAAGTCAAATGGGAAAGAAATTAGAAGGTTTCTACTGGTTTTCTAAAATCTGGTACTTCTAAAATCCCATACAAAACCTTTCTGACACTTATCCATACGAATTCAACAAAAATGTCCCTACTTAGGTTAAACTGATGCTTTCTGATATCTGCGAAAGATTTTATCCTTTTTGAAAAATGTGAAATGCAATTTAGCACATCCATTTTCTTCCAAAGAGGGATTTTCGTTTTACGCTAGCCATGCTATAGGTATAGGTAGATACATAAAATACATCCGCAGAGAAAAATACAATTTAAATGGAATATGGAAGATATTTCGTTTTTGCATCATTCATCTATTGTTGTGTGAGTGAAGTGAAAAGCTGGTTCGGTTTTGAAATATTACCACAGTGTGGTGTGTTGACTTGAGGTGAATTATATCGGTTTAATTTCCACTTGAAAAAAAAAACATTTTTATCTTCTGATGGGAATTGCAAAATCAATTAAAAAGAAATTCAATACTTATTCAAGTTTGAAATGAATCCGATTTGAATATTAGCGAAATAATGATTCGAGGAAGGCATTCTGGTTTCAGTTTCACTTTCCAAACCAAATTCGTTTGGGCCTTTACGCCTTATTATTTATAATCATACATGAGGTATATTACCGCGTTTTGAATTAATGTGAGTTTTCGCTTTATGTTTTGACAAAAAATTACATAGATACTCGTATGTATGTATGTATTTTTACATTGCCCTGAAAAATAAGATTTTGATAACATTTCTAGCAGTTGTTACATATCCTCAGTTCATATTTATTTTAATTTATCTCTCTCCCTCTCAACTTAAAGTTTTTAAACTTATTATTCTCTTGTTTTTGCAGGTTTGTAAGGCCCTTGGCATAATATGTGAAATGGAATATTTCGGACTCGAACATTGGTTGCCCAATCAGAAGGAAACACGTCCCCGCCAATGGATAAACCTTCGCAATCGCCTTACCCAAGATGGTAGCTGCAGCAGTGGCATTCAACTTATGTTAGCATTGCGAGTAAAATTCTGGGTACCAGTGCATTTTATTCTGCAAGAAAGTGTCCGCAATCTCTTTTACATGCAAGCCAAGGTGGATTTACTTGAAGGCCGACTCAATGCCAAAGATTGGAATAACGCTGCAAAATTGAGTGCACTCTTATGTCAAGCCGATAGTATTCGATTTAATGATATGTCATTGAAATCTAAATGCCCCCTACGCATGAAACGGGAACAACAAGAACATCTTCTCAAACTTATCCAACAACAACACAAGGAAAAAAAAGAGAAGGACTATGTGTTTACATTAAAAAAACGTCGCCTTTCAAAACAGAAATCCTGTGAAAATATTGACAATCCCCATCATTCGGTCAATCATCATAGTCATCCGCATATAGCCGATGGTGTTCATTCTATAGCTTCAACTTCATCATCGTCAAGTCCCGCTATTAGTACACATCCGCCTTCTACTGCAGCAGCAATAACATCTGCATCGTCATCATCAACATTAATTTCATCATCGTCGACATCATCTGCAGCATCAACGACGACATCATCAGCCGTATCAAACAATTTAACGGATGCATTAAGTGTAGAGAATTTAATGGTTACATCGCCACTAAAAATTTACGAGGACTACATCATAAGGCCAGCAAATGATACCAACGGTGAGCTGCCCGATGAGTTTCTTCGTCAAATTGCTGTCGAACATGAGAAACTAGCAAGGTTAAATATGCCACCGAAATCGGCAAAGTACTGGCTACTGCAGGAAATTCAAGAGTTGGCTGGCTATGGGGAGGAGATCTTTAGTGGTGTTACCACAAATGAAAATCCAGTGCGTTGTGATATTGCGGTAGGTGCTCATGGCATCACGGTTTGCACTGGAGATGAGAAAAACAAGTAAGTTTCCATTATAAACTATCTCTAATGAAAAACTAATGTAGCACACACAGTGTGTTTGACAATAGAATATGCGAAAGTCAGGAGGCAGATTTGAGTGCTGGATATAATTTTGAGTTGTATTCCATACTATAGTAGTAGGTCAAGGTGCTCGTAGCTCGTTTATTCTATTTTGGTTCAATTGACAAAACCTCTTTATCAAAATAGTAATGCAACTGACACGGCCTATGTACTCGATGAATTGTGCATTGTGTAATTCTTCTACACATTTTGACAGGAAGTCTATTTGAGATAATTCAAAAGTTCAATTTGGTATAAAAATCTTAAATACATAGAACACAAAAAGTCAAAACAAATCAAAATGGTTGCCATTGATCACCATTTCGAATCCATCTGATAGCGATTGGAACTTCTTTGACAGTTGTTTTCATATAAATGTGTCATACTATTCTTATCACCATCTTGCCAACCTCATCACTCTTTTCTCTAAGAGATATTCTGCCCTAGCGAGGTTTCCGTCGGAGCGGGACGTTCTCCGCAACGCATTCTCCGTCGGAGATTCAAATTACATTCGAGATGTCCGATTCGGAAAGGAAAAATACAAAATGCGACGACGCATTGATTTGACATGCGACTTATTTAAAATTCTTATAGAGAAAAAATGCAGCAATACCTGTCATCTGTTGACCTCTTGAAGTAGTTTTTCTTGCTATAGGTATCTTGCATAAGTTTATGAGAGCCAAACAGGTGCTTGTTTTTTCGTTTACTCTTGTCCTGTTTCTCACAATTCACTGGAAATCGGAAAGAAATTCCGCGAACAATTTCTGTCGGAGAATTTCGGAACAATATTTTAAAATTTTCATCCAAAAACGCATTACATCGCATATCAACGCAGAACACCGGGCTGCATCAAAGAATGTCGGAAAAATGTTCCGAACAGCTGTTCGGAAGAATACCTCGAAGCAAAAAACCACCGATTCGGAGGAAATCGGAGAATTTTTCGTTCCGACGGATACCTCGATAGGGCCGATTTTGATAAAAAAAATTTCTTCTGTTCATTGTCAATGTTATAATTAATGTGATACCACACCTGTCATCGTACGTCTTCTGGTCATCCTCAATCATTATTGCCATTTTGGCTACTGGTTTGTCCAGATTGAGAGTATTTAGCAGTAACAATCCGGTATAACCTTATTTCTCGTTAATGCGTATTTTGCTCTTTTGGTCGACTCGTTCCTTGATTTATTCAATTTCTCAAACTTCCATACTTGGACAAGCAAAGAATATAGAAGGTATTCGATGCCATCATACAAGCATGGAACATGATGTTCCTTGGGCATGGTGATGGCTTTCCCTAAAGAATTTATCTACGCGAACAAGTTCCTGATTATATAATACGGTAGACTTAATTGATTCGGAGAACAAAGGAGACAGAAAAAGTAGAACAGGACGTACATTTTATAATTTCCCAATGTATAGTATAGGTATGTACATAGTTTGCCATGCTAAGTGCTTGATGGATTGAAACGCGTTCTCCTCGGACATAGGTGTGTCATTTTGATGAGGGAAAATCTTTATGCAATACGTTCTGTCAGGTTATTGACTCAATTTGTGAGTAAAGTTCAATCCTGGGGAACTGGATTTTTCTGTTTTCTCTGGAAATCTTAGTAGAAGGAGTGCCTTTAAGTATTTTTGTTTGTGCTGTTGACTTTGGAATATTTTTTTATAATAACCAGTAAATTACCCCCATTTATCATAGAGCACAACATAACTTGAGTTGGAAAGTCATATAACCGTTTTCTTTTGCAGGCAACACTTTTTCAAATAAAAATAAAACTACCTAAATGTACATAAGTATGTAGGTGTAGGAGTAGGTATATAATGTAGGTACCTATCAAGATTCACTACATCTTTCATTCAACAACCACTGTGTGTATTATCAAGATAAAAACGAATCCTCAAGCTATGGCTATGACACAGAGAGCTTTGAATAAGATAAGTGTGACAACAAGACTAAAAATAAAGATTTATCTCTAACAGGGGAAGAAATTCTGCCCCATTTGACCTTAAGGACGAATGTTTCTGTCCATATTAAGATGATTTTCCTTCTTTTTTTTCGTATATACCAGTTTTTAGTGCTTATCCTTAAGGTGTTTTTTTTTTAAGATTACTTTTGTGAAGACAGATGTAACTAATGATGTCATTTGTGCGATTGGTTGATGGGAGTTTATTTTAAGTTGTGATCTTTCATGGAAGAGGATTTTTTTTGTTGGTAAGACATAATGACATAACTTTGTAAATGGGATCCAATCGGCACTTTTACGGGCCAGTAATTGGAAATTGCTATTCGAAGTGGATTTGGAAAAGTGAATACAGATTGAAGAGACATATTGGAAGTCTGTGAAGACTGTGACTGTGACAAATTTCGGTTATGAAATTTTGAAGCACATTCAAAATGAGTCCTCTTTTTAGTTTACCAAGGGCCAATTAGCATTTATCTCTAATGGATTCCTTCAACATTAACCTTACAATCAATAAAGTAAATTTTTCAGTCTTGAGTTCCAAAACGGTACCTACTTTTAAGAAACCGAGACAAGATAAATTTTGTTAAAATCGCCATAGAAAATCAAATTTATGCAGAAATAAATTAGCTTTTAGTGAGAAATCATTTTCAAATTTAATCTTCTGATCTGTCAAAGGGTACGTTCAAATGACTTAGGGGACTTGCATGTAAGGCAAAATTATAGACTGTGATTGGCCAGCTGTCGAAAGTTCCCCGCATTTTTCGATAGCTGACCAATTACAGTCTAGAAATTTGCCTTACTTGCAAGTCCCCTAAGTCCTCTGAACCTACCCAAAGTGAAATAAAGTATTAGAATTAAAAGTCTGTACGATATTTATAGTCAACTAAGGGAACCAGAACATCTTAACCACCGTATAATTTAAGTTGATTTTCAATCTTTACGAGTTAACTCATCATTACATTTTTGTTTTCCTCTTTACAGCATCCCATTCAGTGCGATTGCAGCAGCTAAATCCTTCCGGCGTACCTTTAAATTGGAATACGTCGACGATCACAACGATCGCAAGGAACTTGAAATCAAACTGCAAAAACATGCAATCGCTGCAGGTCTCTATCGTGCGATAACCGAACGCCATGCATTTTATGTCTGTGATAAAGTACGTGGTGTGGTAACCAATCAGTTTACTCGTGATCTCAAAGGCACCATTGCTTCGATGTTCAAAGAGGACACAGAGCTGGGAAAACGTTATGTTTTCGATATACAACGCACTTGCCGTGAGGTTCACGATCAGGCACGTCGAATTCTACACGAACGAGGTATTGAAATTACAGCTTCGGCATCAACGAATACGGCAGATGATATCAGTAGATTGCTGTCAAGTACAGTGAAAGATGGTGCAATTGTTGGCGGAAAAGTGGATTTTGCCATCAAGGAGAAAGAAGAAAGAGAAGCAGCAATTGAACGCTGTGTCGATACAAGGATCTCAGAAGCGATGACATGCAAAATTTGCATGGATCGTTCAATCAACAGTATGTTTAATCCATGCCGTCATGTAATGGCCTGCAGTCAGTGCGCTGCAAGGTAAGAAATAAAACAAAAAGATTTAATACGATCAAACCCAAACAAATCTGTTGTGATCTTAGTTAGTTGTTGGTTTTACATAAATCATAAGCTCAATGGCATCACGTTATCTTATACAGTATTGGACAGAGAATAAGCACATTAGGCTTTTTTCAGTTAAACATTGCCTTATACAAGTTGACAAAAGCCTTTCTTAAAAACTTTTCACACTATTGCAATCTAGAGTGCATCCCCTATTATCCCTGGAAATTTACCGTTATTTACACATGATTGTGTATTAATTCTATATGAGAAGGGTGCGATTGCTAAATTTTCCGTGGCCACAGAATTAGCACATGGGGTTAAAATTGTGTGTTTTTAGTATTAAAAAAGCTGTTTTGTTGGTCAGATTTTAAGAAAAAAGTAATCGACAATTCAAAGCAAGTTGTTCTAAAGGATTTTTTTGCAAAATATTTGAATATTTGTTGACTATATGGGCTGGCAACAATCTTGTACACCTGAGTTTAAGAAAATCATCATCATGATAAAAAACAACGAGAAAACAGTTCACAAAATCGCAAACAATGCGGGACGAGCAAGAAAATTAGTGTATAATGCCATCAAACTCATAATACGGCCAACGCCATCCGAAGAAACCCGCCTCCAAAAAAGATAAGTTCTGCTGATGATCGTATAATCGCTGATTATGCAAAGAAAAGTCCGTTTTTGACATCAGCTGTAATTCGGGATGAAGTGAATCAAGTCCATGGCATAGCAGTAAACAGCAGAACAATCGAAAGAACACTCAACGACAATTTTGATTCGTAAACTCTAGCGAACTTAAGCCTGGATGTAATATGTTTTTGAAACCAGGGACTTATGCTGAGCTATGTAACCCATAAAATCCTTGTCGTTGAGTGTTCTTTCGATTGTTCTGCTGTTTACTAGGAAAATAAAAATAAATAACAATTAGATAATTTTAATTCATTTTAAAATAAAGTCTACTTGTTAGTACTCAAGGAACTTCTGTATGCGACTTTTTTGTACCTATATAACACCCATTTTTAAGAAGAGGTAATTGATATACACTGTTTAATCAATTAGATGCTAAGCGACTCGAGTGGGTCTTCAGCAAATCTTTCAAGGCCTTTTTTTTACAATTTCCATCTCATTTTCCTTTACCGCTTTCCTGTGAACATAACCCTGTAAATTCAAAAACCTACATACATATATATGTTTTGTTAGTTTTTAGATGATTAAATTACCATTTGAACAATTTTCGATCATAGTTGAACGAAGCCAAGATTTGACTCTTCTTATGGCCAGTTGCACCAAGCTCTTTAAAATTTGTATTGCTTTGTTAGATTTTAAAATGACATTTATCGGTTGCTCCGACCACTTTTAATTCTAAAAGCCCAATAAACGAACCAATAAACTAAAGTTCCATTTTCCTCCAGTTAAATTTTAAAACTAATTTTATTGGGCAGAACCCAGAAATAAATTAAAAAAAAAAACACTGGAATGGTGAAAAACAAAGATGCATGAGTTAGAATTTAAATCCATTTTTTTTATATTTTGAGTGAAGTGGAAAACAATCTCATACAATACCTACTAAATATATTTACATATAAATACATATATTAAAGGTATTATCTTTATCGTTTTCATTTTCGTTCAGTTCTGCGCATGTGTCAAAATCAATATGTAGTAAAAAAAAAAGTCACAATAAATTTGTTTTTGTTAACTGTGCATGGGCACAATGGACAGCCATCTTAAACTGCGCAATATAATACCTTAGATATGTGTACTGTGGGTTCCAGGTACCTACATATTTATGTTTTTATGGATTGGTACGCAGTGCTTCCCAATATTTATTTATTTTCATTGACATTTCTCGTATTGCTATCTCAGTTGCACTTGTGGAAACCTTTTCGTTCAGTTTTGAAAGCGATGTTTAAGTGCAGGGATGGTTAATGTTTAATGAACACAATTTAAGCTAAAAATTCTGTTATGATGTTTGGTGCAACCTAGATTAATTTATCATGCGATAAATTTAAATAGCCTTTTAGCAAAAACTGGTTTTAGAGCATTTTGGTGCAACTGGCCATTAATGTACTAAACGTTCTTTCGACGGAGCTTGTGGTGCAAGGTAACGACAGGGCAGTTTGCAGAGCAAGTTTTGTAGTGGGGTAAAAGTCGTCTGCTTCTTGTAGGACAACTAAGGTGCCTATGTTGCCAGTCGCCCCCCTCCCTGCCTACGCACTTGGTTAAAATCAAAACAATTCAAAATGAACAGGTATCTACCTCGTTCAATTTGTGTTAGTTTTCACCAACATTCTGTTTTTATTTTACTAATTGGCATTGTACACCTCACATTGGCATTTTGTTTCGGCAGTGAAAGAAAACTGAGAAATGTATCCAAACAAAAGGGTGTCAGTAATTTCCGCAACAAATCTCATTGTTAAGGGGAAATGTTTTTTTTTTTTTTTTGTTATTAGTTATTAGAAATGTTTTGTCCCACTTAAAAATCTCTGTTTAAACTTTTATGTAACAATGAAGTTTCGATGATTAAATATACAATGGATTTGATAGGTTAGGAAAATTATGCAAAACAAAACATTATCTTTACTATGTACATTTTTGTCTAACATTCTTTTATTCATTTCCAGATTGACAAACTGCCCGAATTGCCGAGTAAAAATCACAAACGTTGTCAAAATATTCCTACCCCCTGAGTTGCGCGCGAATATGCTGGCCAACAACACAACAACCGGCCCGAATGGAACAGTTATCAATGCCATTAACGATGACACAAATAACGACGATAGCGCTGCGGCATCTGCTAGCAACTCACCCACCAATAGTTCAGGCACAGCACCAATTTCGACACCGAAAATAACAGCGGCTGCCTAGAATTGGCTTTGGTCTTGGCTATTTCGAATCTTAGAATGGGTTTGTGTACCAGTTGTATAAAACAGTAAATAAACGTATTTCTTTGATTTCTTCGAATTCGAATTTGCCATGAGCGCATTCGTTTTGGTTTAAATTTTATGTTCACCACACACCGTGGTAGTTTCAGTCTAAATGTATTTTTTGAATTATTATTAAAAGAAAAATAGAAGAAGAAATCGTTAAAAGAACGAGAGAGTAGAAGGAAATCGAAGTAGAATGAATCGAATGCGATTTATCGTTTAATTTTTGCGCTTGAAGATAACCGTGATAAAAGATGTGATTTATTAATCTTATTATTATTTAAAGTTTTAACTCTTGTTTATGTTTTATATATAGTTTTTTTTTTGTTAATTTATATTATTTTTATTTCACTGTTTATATTTAAAAAAATTGAAGAAAAAAACATAAAACCCTTAAAATTACTTCAATAGCATTTAAGTATCACTATTTAATAATTCACAGTCAATAATCACAGTTAAAACAAATTAACAATCAATGCAAATTAAATTTATTTCAACATTTACTTAATTCTTACTTTCCATTAGTTTTTTTGAATTTGAAAGAATGTATAGTATTTAGAGATGAAGTGTGAATGGAATTAAACGATGGATGGACGCAAATTTAATATTTTAAAAAGAAGAGAAAAAAACTAAAAAATAAATCAAAATATATATTTTTTAATATTTAGTTTAAGATTTGTGTCCCTATAAGACAAAACTCAAAGGGTAAACAAATTATTTATATGTAAATCCAAGTTACCTTTTATAGAGAAAATGATAAAATTTTGTATTGTTATAAATATAAGATTCTCCCAATGTAACTTTATAAAAACAAAACCATGTATTTCTTAAATATTAATATTAGTTAAAAAAAAATAAATTAAAAAAAAAAAACATCAACTGAGTGCATTATTTTCCATAAGACTTATAACTGCAAAAAGCTCTTTATATATATTTAAAGTTGTGTTTTTCGACTCTCAATTTGTTTGTTCTTTGACATATGTCATTAATGATATATTCTTATGCAAAAAAGTGTTAAATTTTGAACGACTACGACACAAATAAAACTACATCCATATATGTAAATATATTGGGTATAGAAGTTTCTGTAATCGTCTAGTGTATGAGTATATATACATAGTTAAGATTAACGCAGTAGAGAATTATATAAAAATGAAGAAGAAAAATTTTACTAATTAGCTATATACTTGAAAAAATGTGTTTAGCTTAATGTTAAATGTACAAAATAAAAGATATGTAAGAAAAAAAAAAAATAAAAATAAAGAGATAGATGTTAAAGTAGAAAAATGAATGAACAAAAAATAAAATATACAGAAAATCAAAACTTTGTGTTCTCTTTTTGTTCTCAATCTTGCACGAAATTTACAAGATATTAAATTGAAATGGCCCTGTATCCACTTGAAAGAAGATTAGCAATTTACTCTTCCCACTTTAATTGCCTGATAATAAATTTAATCTTCTGAAACTGAAAGAAATTAATTTTTGGAATAGAGGCGATGATTCAAAAGAATTCAGGGGCCCTATTGCGTATTACGATTCGAACGGCAAGTAAACTGTACTGACGTAAACTATAGTCACGACAGAGAGCGATTATGTAAAACGAAAATGGTTGTATAAAGATGGTGCCAATCTATAACGAAAAAAAAACAATTCTTTTTGAAGCACAACCAACTATACCTCTTTTTATGACTGTCAAAAATTGAAATATCTAATCAACAAAATTTCATTACTTTGTCAAAATGTTGTTCCATTGTGATATTTATTTTTTGGCCCGAGGTGAATCCGAAAAGGAAGAAACCTTAAACTTTTTCGTTTAACCAAAGAAGCATTTATATACATACACACATAAAAAGGATTAATTCTCAACTAGGGATGCAAACATCGATGGTTCGATGTATCGATGTTTCTAAAAAAAAAGATCGATGTCAAAAACATCGGCCTCAAAAACAGCGATGTTTTTTGAAAAGCCCAAAAAGTAAAGCTAAGGACTTATCATTTCTCTTTTCTTTACTTTTTTAGCGAGTTATCTAAAAAGTGTCTATAAACTGGTAGAAACCCAAAAGAAAAGAGATAAGCAGTCATTTAGAAATAAGGAAATAAGTATTACTTTATTTATTTAAAACAGAATTTAAAAATCACAACTTGGTCAATCTTTTCCCTCTTTCGTTGTTGGGTAATAGTTGCCAAAGCTAAAGAAAAAAGTCGTTCACTTGGAGCCGACGTAACCAAAATGGGCAAATATCTGGTAGCCTGTTTATAAAGTCCCGGAAACATATTTTTCATATCATTCCACATTTCTACCAGATTTTGAGTTATAGTTGCTAGAGCTGACCCCAGATACATCTGCAGTCCGTTGTTGTGAAGAAATAGGAAGAGGACTGTTTGGACTTGATGTTTAGATGCACCAAATATTTGTGATATATCCAAATATCAAAACGCTTTCTTCTTTTTCGGACTCCTCGGAAGAATCTGACATATTGGCCACATTATTTTATGATCCTTTCAATGGAGTAATTTGAATCTTGGATCTAATATAGTTGCTAGTGCCGGAATCGAATTGAATTCAATTTTTCGAAGGCGTTTGTTCATATTCTTTGGTTCTTTATTCTTTTATTTCCGCTTTCTATGATATTGTCAGCTGTCACTGTCAATTATCTTGGGGAAGAATGAATGGGAGCGTTCAATGCAAAAACTCGTTTTTGGCTGTGATCACAAGCCAAGCAACACAAACACAAACTCCGCGTGCAAAAGCAGGCAGTTTTAAAAATTCTGTGTGACAAGAAAACCAAAAAACATCCATATTTGAAACATCGCTCCAAATAACATCGATACATCGATGTTTTCGGATTCGAAACATCGATGGCAAACATCGATGTTTTAAGTCAAAAACATCGATGTTTCAAAAACATCGATGTATCGTTTGCATTCCTATACTCAACTTCCGCGTGCAAGATTAACATATATGTACATATATCAAATATTATAAAATTGTGTGCGACTCTTCGCTTTTTAGCAGGTGGATACCAAAGAGGAACCGTCCAAGACTTTTTTAGGCGGACCATTACCAAGTATCCCGAAAATATTTTGGACTTTACTTA
Source organism: Melangyna quadrimaculata (assembly GCA_949320155.1). NCBI lineage: Eukaryota > Metazoa > Arthropoda > Insecta > Diptera > Syrphidae > Melangyna > Melangyna quadrimaculata. Next base: position 79,324,733 of record OX439483.1, on the reverse strand, counting down.
TTGGCTGGGCTATAAGGCAGGTAACTTTCAGCAACATCCGGGTTGTGTTCCATACAAGCACTTAGCAAATGCAATTGCTTTGATTGTTTTGGCGGCGTATAAAATAAATAATAACAACACAATATTAATTTTCACTCGTAATTCACTCGTATTTTTTTCTTATTTAAATTTTCACACCTTAGCAGACAAACAAAAAAAATCACCGGCAGACAGCAGCAAATTATAAATCTATAAACGATAACGAATGCTGTACGACTGCCAAATGTCAGTCGTAAATAAAAAGGAGTATCGTTAACTAAACGATTATCGTTTTATATAATCGCATTTTAACGATAACGATAGAAATTGAACGATAATCGTTTTGAGTAATAGGGCCCAGAATGAAAATAAAACATAATTGCCGAGATACTGCAACCATCTTCAACGTTTAGATACTAATTTGTTGAGGAATGAAATAAAAAAACATGTGGAATTACAACTGTCAAACAATCGGTGCGTTCCCAACTAACAAAATTGCTTCCGATTTCAGACATTAAAGTGTCATTCGTTGCTTTAGTGACCCAGTTATCCTTCTGGCTGGAAGCCATATGGGTATAGGAGTCAAGGGTTATATAACTGATCCATTAGACTTTCAATTAACAATTGAAAAGCGTTTTTTCAAAAGTCAACAAACGCCAAAAATCCGAAAATGAGATATGGATATATAAATTTTTGTCTTTCACAGACGCACAAGATGGTAAAATAAAAAATAAAGAAAAAGAAATTTGAATATTAAAATTACTTCTTTACATCGACCAAAATTTGTATATTAAGCCTGATCCACATCAGTGTCGTGTGTTGCGTTGTGGAGTCGTGTGTCGCTATCGCTACAATGTATTTCATATGCGTAGAACCATATTTGTCTCGTGTGTTGTGTTGCAGTGTGGCGCATAAAATATATGGAATGACAGCGACACACGACTCCACAACACAATACACGACAGATGTGGATCAGGCTTTAGTAGGGTATAACAGACTAACTGAAGAGCCCACTGTTATACCTTGGGCGAAACACAGTAAAATAAAAAATATAAAAATTTGAACAGAAAAAATAAAAAAAAAAAATATTTGAAATCTGAGCGTTTTTCCAAACTCAACAAAACACACTGGGGCATATTCATAGTAGCAGATAGACCCAGGTTTAACTAAACTACAGTTTAAGACAATTTTGGCTCAATGAATAAAGACCGATTTTAATTACAAATTATTGGTTTTATATTTTTATAAGATAATTAACTTGGTATACTACACAAATAGATTCAAATAATTTGAAATGATAAACTTAAAAAAATAGATCAACGTCCGAAAATTCAACCAAAGCTATGTTTAACTTAGACCCAGGTCTAAAATGACTATGAATACGCCCCACTGAGTTTTGGCAAAACTCAACAAAGAAGGTACTTTGAGTTTTTGCCTTCTCCTGCAAAATGGACTTGTTGAGTTTTGCCAAAACGTTCCTCAATTACATCAGCGTCAGAGAGCGATGAACTGATGTTTCTTTAATCATATCCAATAGTGATCCAAAGAAATATTAATGCAATCCTTAAAGTTAGTATCTTGCTCTGGTTCGTATAATGTTTATATAAGAAAATATGGTAGGTAAGGCTTATATAACTAACGCTGTGACTCCATTTTGCCACCATTTGCAATTCAAGTAAAATGTGTTGTGTGATTATAATAATTGATTTGTAATATTGCGAATAAGCGCAAGCTTTTTTAGTTTTGCTAAAATTTGGGCATCTTCAATATTTTATTTGCACAAATAATAATTGTGCAATAAAAATATTGAGCTCTTCTATTAATTTACATGCGGCGGGCGAAAACGCTTTCAATAAATTTTTTTAATAAATTATATGTAATAAAATTCTTTGAAGCAAAAAGTCTATCCGGCCGAGCGGTTAGCGAGCTAGACACAATCGATCTCGATCTGTGGAAGTGTGCACAACGTTATCGGCTTTCACAGTTTTCTAAATAAAATCGCGAGTGACGTATTAGTACAAGTTTAGCCAAGCGAATTTCATATAGTGCAATAGTACAAAAGTAGAGTGGCAGACGGCAGTGCGAAAGGTAGCGGGTTCGAGGCCCAGTCTGGGTCTCAACTTTTATTTGCTTTTTTCACAACCGAGAAGTAGAAAAGATTTTTTCTTTGGATAGAAAGCCCGCGCCGGCGACCGCGACGGCGACAGCGATGGCGACCACGACGGCGACCACGACTGCGACGGCGACAGCGATGGCAACCACGACAGCGACCGCGACAGTGACCGCGAGGGCGACAGCGGTGGCGACCGCGACGGCGACCGCGAAAGCGATGGCGACCGTGACGGCGACAGCGATGGCGACCGCGATGGCGACCGCGACGGCGATGGCGACTGCGACGACGACCGCGACGGCGACTGCGACCGCGACGGCGACCGCGATGGCGACCGCGACGGCGATGGCGACCGCGATGGCGACCGCGATGGCGACTGCGACGACGACCGCGACGGCGACTGCGACCGCGACGGCGACCGCGACTGCGACCGCGACGACGACGGCGGCCGCTACCGCGACGGAAACAGCGATGGCGACAGCGATGGCGACCGCGACGGCGACTGCGATGGCGACCGCGATGGCGACCGCGATGGCGACGGCGATGGCGACCACGATGGCGACGGCGACGGCGATGGCGACTGCGACGGCGACTGCGACAGCGACGGCGACCGCGACGGCGATGGCGATGGCGACAGCGATGGCGACCGCGACCGCGACGACGACTGCGACGGCGACAGCGATGGCGACGGCGATGGCGACCGCGATGGCGATGGCGACTGCGACGGCGTCTGCGACGGCGACTGCGACAGCGACGGCAACAGCGATGGCGACAGCGATGGCGACAGCGATGGCGACTGCGATCGCGACGGCGACCGCGACAGCGATGGCGATGGCGACCGCGATGGCGACCGCGAAGGCGACCGCGACGGCGACTGCGACGGTGACTGCGATGGCGACCGCGACCGCGACCGCGACGGCGACTGCGATCGCGACGGCGACTGCGACGGCGACAGCGATGGCGACGGCGATGGCGACCGCGATGGCGACCGCGACGGCGATGGCGACCGCGATCGCGACGGCTACCGCGACGGCGACTGCGATGGCGACCGCGATGGCGACCGCGACAGCGACGGCGACCGCGACGGCGACGGCGATGGCGACGGCGATGGCGACCGCGACGGCGATGGCGACTGCGACGGCGTCTGCGACGGCGACTGCGACGGCGACTGCGACAGCGATGGCGACAGCGATCGCGACGGCGACCGCGACCGCGACCGCGACGGCGACGGCGATGGCGACGGCGACAGCGATGGCGACCGCGATGGCGACGGCGATGGCGACGGCGACCGCGACGGCGACGGCGATGGCGACGGCGATGGCGACCGCGACGGCGAAGGCGACTGCGACGGCGTCTGCGACGGCGACTGCGACGGCGACTGCGACAGCGATGGCGACAGCGATCGCGACGGCGACCGCGACCGCGACCGCGACGGCGACGGCGATGGCGACGGCGACAGCGATGGCGACCGCGATGGCGACGGCGATGGCGACGGCGACCGCGACGGCGACGGCGATGGCGACGGCGATGGCGACCACGACGGCGATGGCGACTGCGACGGCGTCTGCGACGGCGACTGCGACGGCGACTGCGACAGCGATGGCGACAGCGATCGCGACGGCGACCGCGACCGCGACCGCGACGGCGACGGCGATGGCGACGGCGACAGCAATGGCGACCGCGATGGCGACGGCGATGGCGACGGCGACCGCGACGGCGACGGCGACGGCGATGGCGATGGCGATGGCGACCGCGACGGCGATGGCGACTGCGACGGCGTCTGCGACGGCGACTGCGACAGCGATGGCGACAGCGATCGCGACGGCGACCGTGACCGCGACGGCGACGGCGATGGCGACGGCGACAGCGATGGCGACAGCGATGGCGACCGCGATGGCGACGGCGATGGCGACGGCGACCGCGACGGCGACGGCGACGGCGATGGCGATGGCGACCGCGACGGCGATGGCGACTGCGACGGCGACTGCGACGGCGACTGCGACAGCGATGGCGACAGCGATCGCGACGGCGACCGCGACCGCGACCGCGACGGCGACGGCGATGGCGACGGCGACAGCGATGGCGACCGCGATGGCGACGGCGATGGCGACGGCGACCGCGACGGCGACGGCGATGGCGACGGCGATGGCGATGGCGACCGCGACGGCGATGGCGACTGCGACGGCGTCTGCGACGGCGACTGCGACGGCGACTGCGACAGCGATGGCGACAGCGATCGCGACGGCGACCGCGACCGCGACCGCGACGGCGACGGCGATGGCGACGGCGACAGCGATGGCGACCGCGATGGCGACGGCGATGGCGACGGCGACCGCGACGGCGACGGCGATGGCGACGGCGATGGCGACCGCGACGGCGATGGCGACTGCGACGGCGTCTGCGACGGCGACTGCGACGGCGACTGCGACAGCGATGGCGACGGCGATGGCGACGGCGATGGCGACGGCGACCGCGACGGCGACGGCGATGGCGACGGCGATGGCGACCGCGACGGCGATGGCGACTGCGACGGCGTCTGCGACGGCGACTGCGACGGCGACTGCGACAGCGATGGCGACAGCGATCGCGACGGCGACCGCGACCGCGACGGCGACGGCGATGGCGACGGCGACAGCGATGGCGACCGCGATGGCGACGGCGATGGCGACCGCGACGGTGACGGCGATGGCGACGGCGATGGCGACCGCGACGGCGATGGCGACTGCGACGGCGTCTGCGACGGCGACTGCGACGGCGACTGCGACAGCGATGGCGACAGCGATCGCGACGGCGACCGCGACCGCGACGGCGACGGCGATGGCGACGGCGACAGCGATGGCGACCGCGATGGCGACGGCGATGGCGACGGCGACCGCGACGGCGACGGCGATGGCGACTGCGACGGCGACTGCCGTGGTCGCGATGGCGACCACGATGGCGACCGCGACCACGATGGCGACCGCGACGGCGATGGCGACTGCGACGGCGACTGCGACGGCGACTGCCGTGGTCGCGATGGCGACCACGATGGCGACCGAGACGGCGATGGCGACTGCGACGGCGACTGCGACAGCGACGGCGACCGCGACGGCGATGGCGATGGCGACAGCGATGGCGATGGCGACCGCGATGGCGACTGCGATGGCGACCGCGACGGCGACAGCGATGAAGACAGCGATGGCGACAGCGACGGCGATGGCGACCGCGACGGCGACCGCGACCGCGACGGTGACTGCGACGGTGACTGCGATGGCGACCGCGACCACGATGGCGACCGCGACGGCGATGGCGACTGCGACGGCGACTGCGACAGCGACGGCGACCGCGACGGCGATGGCGATGGCGACAGCGATGGCGACAGCGATGGCGACTGCGACGGCGACGGCGATGGCGACCGCGATGGCGACCATGACGGCGACCGTGACGGCGATGGCGACCGCGACAGCGATGGCGACCGCGACTGCGACCGCGACGGCGACCGCGACGGCGACAGCGATGGGGACAGCGATGGCGACCGCGATGGCGACCACGATGGCGACCGCGACGGCGATGGTGACCGCGACGGCGACAGCGATGGCGACAGCGATGGCGACTGCGATGGCGACCGCGAGGGCGACCACGACGGCGACCACGACGGCGACCACGATGGCGACAGCGACAGCGATGGCGACCGCGACGGCGATGGCGACTGCGATTGCGACGGCTACCGCGACGGAGACTGCGATGGCGACCGCGACGGCGACCGCGACAGCGACGGCGATCGCGACGGCTACCGCGACGGAGACTGCGATGGCGACCGCGACGGCGACCGTGACAGCGACGGCGACCGCGACGGCAATCGCGACGGCGACCACGACCGCGACGGTGACTGCGACGGCGACCGCGACGGCGATCGCGACGGCTACCGCGACGGAAACAGCGATGGCGACAGCGATGGCGACCGCGACGGCGACTGCGATGGCGACCGCGATGGCGACCGCGATGGCGACGGCGATGGCGACCACGATGGCGACGGCGACGGCGATGGCGACTGCGACGGCGACTGCGACAGCGACGGCGACCGCGACGGCGATGGCGATGGCGACAGCGATGGCGACAGCGATGGCGACAGCGATGGCGACAGCGATGGCGACAGCGATGGCGACTGCGACGGCGACGGCGATGGCGACCGCGATGGCGACCATGACGGCGACCGTGACGGCGATGGCGACCGCGACAGCGATGGCGACCGCGACTGCGACCGCGACGGCGACCGCGACGGCGACAGCGATGGGGACAGCGATGGCGACCGCGATGGCGACCACGATGGCGACCGCGACGGCGATGGTGACCGCGACGGCGACAGCGATGGCGACAGCGATGGCGACTGCGATGGCGACCGCGAGGGCGACCACGACGGCGACCACGACGGCGACCACGATGGCGACAGCGACAGCGATGGCGACCGCGACGGCGATGGCGACTGCGATTGCGACGGCTACCGCGACGGAGACTGCGATGGCGACCGCGACGGCGACCGCGACAGCGACGGCGATCGCGACGGCTACCGCGACGGAGACTGCGATGGCGACTGCGACGGCGACTGCGACAGCGACGGCGACCGCGACGGCGATGGCGATGGCGACAGCGATGGCGACAGCGATGGCGACAGCGATGGCGACAGCGATGGCGACAGCGATGGCGACTGCGACGGCGACGGCGATGGCGACCGCGATGGCGACCATGACGGCGACCGTGACGGCGATGGCGACCGCGACAGCGATGGCGACCGCGACTGCGACCGCGACGGCGACCGCGACGGCGACAGCGATGGCGACAGCGATGGCGACCGCGATGGCGACGGCGATGGCGACCGCGATGGCGACCGCGACGGCGATGGCGACTGCGACGGCGACTGCGACAGCGACGGCGACCGCGACGGCGATGGCGACAGCGATGGCGACAGCGATGGCGACAGCGATGGCGACCGCGACGGCGACCGCGACCGCGACGGCGACTGCGATCGCGACGGCGACTGCGACGGCGATGGTGACCGCGACGGCGACAGCGATGGCGACAGCGATGGCGACTGCGATGGCGACCGCGACGGCGACCACGACGGCGACCACGACGGCGACCACGATGGCCACCGCGACGGCGATGGCTACCGCGACGGCGACCGCGATGGCTTCCGCGATGGCGACCGCGACGGCGACTGCGAGGGTGACTGCGACGGCGACCGCGACGGCGACAGCTATGGCGACGGCGACGGCGACTGCGACGGCGACTGCGACGGCGACTGCGACAGCGACGGCGACCGCGACGGCGATGGCGATCGCGACGGCTACCGCGACGGCGACTGCGATGGCGACTGGTTTAAAGAACTGTTCAACCAGGTTTTGGTCACCGAGGATATTCCACATCAATGGAAAACATCCGAAATAATCCTCATCCTTAAAAAGGGTAGCAAAGATGATATCAACAACTACAGGCCCATTAGTATAATTTCTTGTATTTATAAAGTCTTTGCAAAATGCCTGTTTTACAGAATGAAAACGAGTTTAGAATTTAATCAACCCTATGAACAAGCTGGATTCAGATCTGGGTTTTCAACAATGGATCATCTTCAAACAATGAACCAAATAATAGAGAAAGCCAAGGAATACAACATCACTCTATATTTCGCATTCACTGATTTTGCTAAGGCTTTCGACACTATCGAACACAAATTCATTTGGAAAGCATTAATTAAGCAAGGAGTAGAGCCCAAAATTGTACGAATTTTAAAAAAGATGTATGATGGAAGTATGGAATGTATAAAAACAGAAACCACGGGTCCTATGTTTCATTTAATTCGCGGAACAAGACAGGGTGACCCACTTTCGACGGAGACCGCGACGGCAACCACGACGGCGATCGCAACGGCGACCGCGACGGCGATGGTGACTGCGACGGCGACTGCGACGGCGACTGCGACAGCGACCGCGACGGCGACAGCGATGGGGACAGCGATGGCGACCGCGATGGCGACCGCGATGGCGACCGCGACGGCGATGGCGACTGCGATTGCGACTGCGATGGCGACCGCGACGGCGATGGTGACCGCGACGGCGACAGCGATGGCGACAGCGATGGCGACTGCGATGGCGACCGCGAGGGCGACCACGACGGCGACCACGACGGCGACCACGATGGCGACAGCGACAGCGATGGCGACCGCGACGGCGATGGCGACTGCGATTGCGACGGCTACCGCGACGGAGACTGCGATGGCGACCGCGACGGCGACCGCGACAGCGACGGCGATCGCGACGGCTACCGCGACGGAGACTGCGATGGCGACCGCGACGGCGACCGCGACAGCGACGGCGACCGCGACGGCAATCGCGACGGCGACCACGACCGCGACGGTGACTGCGACGGCGACCGCGACGGCGACAGCGATGGCGACCGCGATGGCGACGGCGATGGCGACCGCGATGGCGACCGCGACGGCGATGGCGACTGCGACGGCGACTGCGACAGCGACGGCGACCGCGACGGCGATGGCGACAGCGATGGCGACAGCGATGGCGACAGCGATGGCGACCGCGACGGTGACCGCGACGGCGACCGCGACCGCGACGGCGACTGCGATCGCGACGGCGACTGCGACGGCGATGGTGACCGCGACGGCGACAGCGATGGCGACAGCGATGGCGACTGCGATGGCGACCGCGACGGCGACCACGACGGCGACCACGACGGCGACCACGATGGCCACCGCGACGGCGATGGCTACCGCGACGGCGACCGCGATGGCTTCCGCGATGGCGACCGCGACGGCGACTGCGAGGGTGACTGCGACGGCGACCGCGACGGCGACAGCGATGGCGACGGCGACTGCGACGGCGACTGCGACGGCGACTGCGACAGCGACGGCGACCGCGACGGCGATGGCGATCGCGACGGCTACCGCGACGGCGACTGCGATGGCGACTGGTTTAAAGAACTGTTCAACCAGGTTTTGGTCACCGAGGATATTCCACATCAATGGAAAACATCCGAAATAATCCTCATCCTTAAAAAGGGTAGCAAAGATGATATCAACAACTACAGGCCTATTAGTATAATTTCTTGTATTTATAAAGTCTTTGCAAAATGCCTGTTTTACAGAATGAAAACGAGTTTAGAATTTAATCAACCCTATGAACAAGCTGGATTCAGATCTGGGTTTTCAACAATGGATCATCTTCAAACAATGAACCAAATAATAGAGAAAGCCAAGGAATACAACATCACTCTATATTTCGCATTCACTGATTTTGCTAAGGCTTTCGACACTATCGAACACAAATTCATTTGGAAAGCATTAATTAAGCAAGGAGTAGAGCCCAAAATTGTACGAATTTTAAAAAAGATGTATGATGGAAGTATGGAATGTATAAAAACAGAAACCACGGGTCCTATGTTTCATTTAATTCGCGGAACAAGACAGGGTGACCCACTTTCACCGGCTCTTTTTTCTGCAACCCTAGAAGACATTTTTCGGAAATTGGATTGGGAAAACAAAGGTATGAAGATTAACGGCAAATATCTATCAAATTTAAGATTTGCAGACGATATCGTTTTGATCTCCACCCGAGCAGCGAGGAACTACAAACTATTTTAAACGAACTATGCTTTGAATGTAAGAAAGTAGGTCTATCAACAAATAGACAAAAAACAAAAATAATGTCAAATGGGTATCACGCAGAGATGAAAATAGATAACATTCTAGAGTATGTAGAAGATTATACGTTCCTGGGTCAAATAATATCCTTTATTAACAAAGATACCAAAAATGTTACCCAAAGAATTACCAATGCTTGGCGACAGTTCTGGAACGTTAGAATTCTTGTAGACCTTAACATCTCCAGTCAAACAAGAAAATACATTTTTGATTCTTCGATTCTTCCAGTCCTCACATATGGGTGCCAAACATGGCAACTGACAAGATATCTTGAAAACAAATTAAAGTCATACCAAAGGTCGATGGAAAGATCAATATTAAAGGTTAGACCGCACACAACTGCAGCGGAACTACACTTCACTACGTGGCAAAACATTATTTGTATGAAATTGTATGAGCTATATCGCACTAAGCGGCAACTGAACTTCATAAAATTTCATACAAATTATTGTGAATCGCAGTTCCGCCTAGTGCGGTCTAACCTTGAAGATGCGGATCTCCTAAAGAATAAACCACAACACTATAAGAAGTCAAACCAATTTTAAAGACGTACTGCAAAGAATGAGAAAATTAAAACGGGACTGGGTTGGGCACATGGTACGTACAAGGGATGAACGATGGACCAAGACAACAACAGAATGGATACCATTAGACAGGAAGCGAAATGTTGGAAGACAGTACAAAAGATGGAAAGATTACATTAATTCCTTTTGCTCTAACTACTGGCGAGAAGCAACAGATAGAAGAAGTTGGAAATTGAAGGGGGAGGCTTATACTCATCAAATTTTTTAATTAAACTTTTTATTAAAAAAAAAAAAAATATTTTGAATTATTAAGAAAATTGTAATTGTAAACATTAAGAGTATATAAAGCTTATATAATAATAATAAACTGCTCTTAACTTTATGAGCTTCTTAACTTGGAAATTGTTTGTGCTATTCACCAACCACTCATAAAAGTATTTTTCCATGTTCGAAAAAGAGAGAGCCAATAGCCGTGTTTTTTTGTCAGGTTCAGATAAAATTGTCGAAAAAAAAACGACATCCGAACTTAGCAAAGTCATCGAAGCAAAAATGCCCAGCACTATCACGAAACTCAGATATTCCCATCACTACCTTTCAGCTTTTGGAAAAGCATGCAAAATAGAAACAAAATGCATTCAAATAAAAAGAAATCTCGTATAGAAAATTATTCCGATCGATAATAAAACAAAAAAAATGTGAAAAAAACGGAATTTCAAATCACAAGTCAGAACAAAATTAATTTACAAAGCAATGGTCGTCCATTGTTTTTTGTTTATAAAAAATATTTTCATTCGTTGGCTCAGATATTTTGACGTTTTCATACAAACTATCGATAACAAAATAGTAATTTGAGCTCGCAGTACTTTTTCTATCTGAACTTAAGTTAAGAACCGATAATTATCTGGACTTAGCTAAGTTCACATGGACTTCAGTTGTTTTTATATTTTACATGTAAATTCCTTAGTTCAGATGTTGTTTTTTCGTCGAATTCTATCTGAACCTGCAAAAAAACACGGCTAATGTTTGAATATGAGAGCAAATGTTCGAAAAACCAACCAAACATTCCCAATTGGAAACGAAAGACAGCTGGCTAGGCAGACGTTAAGAGAATATCAATAAACTAAAAACATTTTTCACTTTTATCTGTAAATAGGTATAATCTCCGAACAAAAATTATTGGTACCCTTCAAGCAAGTGAGTCCGTTTTGGATCCGAATCCAGTTCATAAACGGACCCAAAACCGGATCCAAATCGGATCAAATTAGTATGGAAATTAGAATCACCACGGAGCCATTATGTAAATTTATTGTGAGAGAGAGAAAGTATTCCAATTCACCATACTCCAAGAAAACGGCCTAAATGGAATCCAAAACAGATTCACAAAAATGAATGAATCGAGGCAGACCCAAATGTATGGTATTAAAAAGAAACTTCCCTATCTAGTCGAGTTTCTACATTGCATACAAAAGAAAAACAAACAGAATTTTGTTTATTTCAAGACTTTATTTTTATTTATCAGCTATAAAAGGTACAATATATATTTTCACAACTAAACATATACATACAATAAACAATAAACTTGTATTTTTGATTGGAAATTTCTTAAAGTTTTCACGAGAAAAAAAGATAAAAAACAATGGTCTTCGCCGCGCTACCTACAAAACTGAACTAAAAAAAAGTGGTGGAAATTAAAACAAAATGACTGTACCACAGATAAGCAATACCTAGATGGGAATCTACGGCTGTCAATTCGGTTTGCCTACAAGCTCAAACGTCAAATGGCCGTGGTGAACATCGGATTTTTGCACTAGTGTACGTGCAGACGACCGTGGTGAAAATCGGATTTTTGCACTAGTGTACGTGAAAAAAAATCCGAGTTTCACCTCGGTTCGTGAACAAAATGGCGGATAATTTAAGAATCCAAGGGTTTGTTTAAATGTGCTAGATTCTTGTATGCCGATTTCCTTTCGACGAGTGCAGATTAATTTTTTTTGTTGTAAGGAAGTCGCAAAAAAAATCGTGTAGCCGGTGTAAATTTTCTATATGAAAGATTTGATTTTTGATCTTTTTTTCTAAACAAATCAAATTTTGCTATCACAGATTTGATTTTTTTGTTGAAATGAAAGTTATATTTAGGTTTAACTACATATACCTACCTACTTTTGCAAAAAAGTACAAAAGTGAGAATTTAAAATGTTCGCTAAGGAAACCTTCTTGCAAGAAAACATACAAAAATTGTTTTGACAGAAAACGTAGTATAACTTCTTATAGGCTGTAGAGCTACTAGCGATGTTGTATTTGTAATGCCTGTAAAATCATACTGTACTATGGATGGCTTTTGTGATAAACACGCCTATTGTGTTTTTTCCTCAATCAGAATTGACTTTATTGCAGTTTTTGCAATTAAGAACAGATGAGATTCACACCATTGTGGGTGCTTTCTTTTATCCCATACAAATTAATTCTGGCAGATGAAGGTTTTGTTGGTATTCCAAATGTTTCGCATCGGCTTAGGAGACCATTTTTGTTGCAACACAATTTAAATTGTGTAAAGGATCTTTCAAATCAACTTTAATCGGAGCGAAACACTCACGACAATAAAACATTCACTTTTTAAAATTAAGTTACATGAAAATAATTGAGAGTAGGTACCCACAATGAAAGCGGTGCGATTTTCCATATGAACCCGATGACTGACAAAAATGTTGTCCACGCATCGGTTTAAATTAATTTCTAAAAATTTACGTCGGAATTTGACCATGATGCAATCCAACCCCTTACTTATAAATTAAAATAATTTCATATATTAAGTGTGTCTGTACCCTAAAACTAAGAACATAGTAGCTGTCAAATTTGCTATGGTGAATTTAATTTTTGTTGATTTCTCGAACCTTATTATTGGTTGGCGAGATTTTTTTTATAATTATTGTGCTGTAAACTGAAAAAAATTGAAATTATGTTTTTCATAAACATAATTAGGTCTTTTGCCTTTTGCTATACTCTGCTCAAACAGGGCCCCTTCGGAGGCGACAGAGTTCTACAAAAAGTTCTCATCGCGCATCGTCTACCCAAGAGCTTTTTGGCGAATTGGAAGAAAGAAACATGAAAGCACCAAAAGATTTTTCATTGAAATTCAAGGACTCGTTCAAGTTCCGCTTGCCATGCGGGCATTGTGCTTGGTGAAACAATTATTTTTTTGTTAATTTATTTTTTAATGAAAATCACAAACACCGGAATAAAAATCTTCGCACAGCACATTTATGAAAAAAAAAAAAAAAAATGAACTGTCAAACAAATCAAATTCACCGCGTTGAATTGTTGTTGCAGTTCACATCTATTCATCGACACGAAATGAAATTACAAAAACAACAATGTAAACAAATGGGTTTTGGGGGGTGATACGAACGAAAGATTCCTATCTAGGTATTGCTTATCTGTGGACTGTACTCTCTCTCTATTTCTCCGTGCATAAAAAAAGCTCTCGATTCTTGTTCTTCTTTTTACATGTGTACACAGAAAATGTGTTAATGTGTGCGAGACACTCAGATTTTTTGGAGTCCCAAGTGATTCCAAAGTGAACCGAAAAATTCGGGTCCGTGATTTTGCTTGAAGGGTAGTAGTTTTTTTAAGAATTTAACATTACAATATTATGTTATTCTATTGTCATCTAAAAATAACTCTTTTGGATGCTTTAAGGTAAGACCGCACTAGGCGGAACTGCACTGCAGCGGAACTGCACTGCAGCGGAACTGCACTGCAGCGGAACTGCGATTCACAATAATTTGTATGAAATTTTATGAAGTTCAGTTGCCGCTTAGTGCGATATAGCTCATACTATTTTATACAAATAATATTTTGCCGCGTCGTGAGTGCAGTTCCGCTGCAGTTGTGTGCGGTCTAACCTTTAATTTTGACTTCTTTAAACAAAAAATAAAAACAAAATATGATTGTGTGCTGTGACGTCAAAGAAATACCATGATGGCGAATTGGGTGTATCAAATGAGCATACTTTTTTCTGTTTTCTTGGGGAGAAGGAAGGTTTTATTGCGAAAGTTTTCGGACAACCTTTCGAAGAGAGCGCTCGTAACTTAGGAGTGCTCGAGACCACTCATAACTTTTGCGAGCGCTCGTAAATGTCCATTAATACTGCTTGGTGAATAGGTTTATGAGGCTCTTAAGTTATAATCGCTCGGTGAATACCAGCCTTAAAGAGAAAAACCAAAGGTGGTTCCAAAGCCAGATTCTTATCGAGATAAAAATAATTCCACCAAGTGGCGAACCTTCGCTCTATAGAGTATATAAAAAATAGTCATAGATTTGTTAATGTTCTTACTCTGTACTCTTTCTAACATTCATTATTAAACGCTCAGCGTAGTTTTTTATTCGTTTTAATTCGTTATTATTATTGAAATATTCAAATATACATATTTTCTTGATTTTCCTTTTTCTAGTTTTTTTAATAATTTTAAATGTAATTTTAGGTAAAAACTGTTATGTATTTTTAACAATACAAATTGGGCTTTCATAATAATAAAAAAAAATAATACTAACGTGTTTTTGTAAAAAAAACCATATCGAAGTTAAAAATCGACTTGAAATGACCTCAGGAACCCATGGTTTTCTTCTGCGGCGGTGATTTTGGGACACCCTGTATAACCAGAAATTACTTGAGAATAAATGTCACGATTTTTTTCAATGTTCTTATGCATTCCGTTGCTTAAAATTGGATTGAAAACAACGAGATCTCGTCACGCTTAATCCGGAACCAGTTTTTTGTTGTGTATCCCATATCCCATAATATGTTAAGCCTGATCCATATCTGTGTCGTGTGTTTTGGAGTCGTATGTTGCTATCGCTACAATGTATTTCATATGCGTAGAACCATATTTGTCTCGTGTGTTGTGTTGCAGTGTGGCGCATAAAATATATGGAATGACAGCGACACACGACTCCACAACACAACACACGACACTGATGTGGACCAGGCTTAATTCATATCCTACACAGCAATACAAAACTCTAAACAATTGTGCATCTTAAGATATGAAATACCCCCATTTAGGCCTATTCTGCCATATCTGTTATTCTGCTATGAATTTTCTGTTATGATGTATAACAAATCTCCACCATAAAAGATTCTTCTAATTGGTATGCAGGAGTTCGATCTTTTATAAAAGTTTGTTATGGAACTTCGAAAAAGAAACCTTTATACGAACACACCTAAAATTTGCTATCAAATTATCAGCTGTAGTAAATTAAAAAAAAATCGACACCGACGAGTGACCAAATTTAAATTAACCTGTGAAATGGTCGTGTTTTGTTTCGCTCAGATAAATTATTATTCTATGTAATTTGTGCAATATAGTTCCTGAAATTAATATATCCAATTAAAAAAAGTTGTACGAAAGACACCGGCAAGATTAAAGCAACTATTTTGTTTACGACTACTTTTTGTAGGTTTCATCCATCAACTGTGTTCTGTGCTTTCGTGTATAAAAATAATTTAGTTTGAAACTAGTCTGTAATTATGCATTTTATTAATTTGTTATATCTGTCTCCTTTTAAGAACAATTCATTTAAGAAATAAAAGTTTTTACCTCATGTTTTGAAATCTTTTATGATAAGTCAAAAAAATCTGTCATTTATTATGTTATGGTTTATAACAGATTTCATAGCAGAATTCGGGTTTTTGACAGTTCGAAAATTTTGTAAGGGAATTGACAAAAAATAACAGAATAAAAGAATAAAAGATTGCGCCGAATAATAGGCCTAAATGTCTGTAGCATAGCGAGACATGACTACACAACACAACAAACGTTATAGTAGATGTGGTTTTGGATTAACGTCTCGTTTTCTCGTCGCTTTGTGAGACAGGCTAGAGTGCTAGGAACTGTGTGTGAAAAATCTAGGGCTCTCCAGAACCACACTAGGCGGAACTGCACTGCTGCGGAACTGCGATTCATAATAATTTGTATGAAATTTAATGAATTTCAGTTGCCGCTTAGTGCGATAAAGCTCATACAATTTCATACAACTAATGTTTTGCCGCGTCGTGAAGTGTAGTTCCGCTGCAGTTATGTGCGGTCGAACCTTAACAACGATAAGATTTATAATAATAAACAACAACAAAAACTGTCGTCAGCGAATAATTCGCGTGTCTTTGGGTGAACATATTATGAAGCTGAGCATACACTAGCGAGCCGAACGGCTTGCATGCAAAAATTGTGCTAATAGATTAATTAAGTCACCATATACCATTTTCAATAGTTTTTTTTTTCAAGTAGGTGTTTTCAGCAAAAATATTTATTCCTCACTTTTGTACTTTTTTCATCGGAATTTTCATTCATCAGAATTTTCTATTGTGTATCCTACTTTAAGCTATATTTCTTGGTCTCTTATCAAGCGCCATCTATATTTTCATAGCATTACAACATCCAAGATTCGCAATATTTGAAACAGCAATGGCCGCTCCGAATTTCGAATAAGTTATTTCGAAATCCATTGAAGAAAAATAAACACAACTTTTTTTCCAACTTTCTCACATACGTACGAAAGAGAAACCATTGTAGGCCGGCGCTTCAAGTATACAAGACAAAACGAGTCCACTATACTGTTCTCATTCGATCCATTTGGCCTACAAAAAAATCTGACATGACAGAAATATAATCCAAGATGGACGACGCTTCAAGAATCTGCAGAGTATCGTTCGTTCGTTGGTTTTTTTCTTTCGTTTTTTTTTAAACAACAATTATACCAAATAAATCGGTTTAATTGAAATAAAACGAAATCCATCAAATGCGTGTGTTGAATAATTAAAATTTGATACCGTTAAATCAATTGTGAAGGTTATTTGCGAAGAATAAAAATATACAATCGGGAGTGAACAAGCAAGCAAGAAAAAAAAGCAACGAAGAAAAAATTCCCATTCATCCATCATTTTTGTTTGTCAAAACTGATACTCGGCGAATTTCTATCGTCTCCACTCCCTGCGCTGTCGTTTTTTCGTCAATCACGTCGCTGTCGCCTTTATTGTCGTCCTCATCAGAAAAAGTGTTAAATTAGCCGCTTCTGGTTTGTTTTCCTTCGAGAATCGAATTTCCGCAGTTGACGAGCGAGATCGAGTTTTCTTCCAAACGGTTGCCCGAGCATTGTTGTGATTTCCGTGCTTCTGAATCGAGAAGAAATTGCCAGGAAAATATTTCAATTTTATTTGAAAATCCAGGAAAGTGTTGTTAAAGAAAAAAGTTTTGAGTGAAAATGCAAAATTGCTCGACAGAAATTTCCCAATTCGACATGAAGGCGCATAAAAGTCTGACAAACTGCGGATAGTCCGTCTGTCGGTTGTGGTCATCATAAATTTCCAACAAAATCGTTTAATCCACATCGAAAAGGCTTCTCGCGGAATAAAACAAAACAACAAATTTAAATTAAATAAAATTACATTGCAGTTCTGGGCTTGCCTCTGTATCGGTATCCTCCACCCCCACCTCTGCCTCCACCACCGCACTCGCGTCAACACAAAATCCACTCTTAGAAGGACTGAGGATTATTACTCTGCCTCTTGCCGCGGACGACCTTTATTGGATTATAATTAAATTCACGTTTACGCGTTTTCTCCTCGTATTTCGGTTATTCCTCCCCCTGTAGCACCTGCAACTTGCAACCCGTTCTCCACCCCAATTCCTTTGCTTGCTGGTTGTGTCGTTGAGTGTATAGCCTCTATTTGGATATAATCACTCGTACGTCTCACCTACTCATTCACCTTGCTATTCGTCGTCGTTTCAAATTCGCTTACCATCGTTGTCGTCATCATCGTTGTCGGAGTTGTGTGATCTGATCCGAATCTCCACAGCTACGCACATATTTTGGGATTATACTCTAAGGAAAAGCTGAAGAGATAAACCAAAGGGGGAATCGATGCAAGGAATCTACTTGAGTCGGCGTTGAGGATTTTACATTAAACATCTGTGAGGATAAGAAAATAACATCGATAAAGAGGTGAGTTTGAGAAAATCTTGTTTCATAATTTCGAGGCAAAGGAGTTAATATCTTTTCCGTGAAATTGTTTCCATTGGATTGCTTTTCTTTAAGACTTTAAGTCCTCTTTTACACAAGGAAATTGATTTGCCAGCAACTGGCAGTTTGTTACAGAAGAGTTCGTAAGGGGAGATTTTTTCCCTCTCCTTATGTCCTTCTCGTCCACAAAAAACTCCCAGTTGCCTTTTGTGAAAAGAGAATAAGGAGACAAATTAAAGAAAAAAGACTTCTCCAAGCACAATTAAAATTTCTTAGTTGATATTCCTTGCTATTCTAGATATGTATAGAAACCTACTTTTATAATCTTTAGATTAATTATTTAATTTCTTGAAAAAGAATTTTAAATTTCTGCTAGCATAAAATTCCGGTGCACTTACACCATTACTAGCTTCATTAGAAGGTACCTACCTATAACACATCTCAATTCTAGAAACCTTATCCATATTTGTTAAACCCTTGCAACCGTAACAAAGTCCAGATTACTATGATCACTAGAATCTTTTTAGCAAAATTTTTGCCAGATAGAGCCTACGTTTTTAAGAGAAAGCTGGGTAGAGAGGTGCAGATTCTGCAAATATCACCAAAATCACGGCCCGAAAATTTTAATACAAACCTACCTACATATTAATTACTTACCCAGTTTTGCTTTTAACAAGCTTAAATAAGTATGAAGAGGGAAGCAGTCATACTTTTGAAGAGAGACATATATAGGTACTGAACTCCAGAATATTCGTTTGTATGTATGTACTGGTTTTTTAATTTAACGCCTGTAAGACCTCAGGTCTTTTAAATGCAATGCACGGCACTAGTTAAAAGGAAAAAAAATATTTTTGTTGGCACAGTGGATTGAGAATTAGATGTTTATTAGGTATCTCATGAAGTTCCACGGGTGGCGTCCAGTTAAACTGGGGAATACAGAAAAGAATGCTACCTAGACTGGGGCTCAAACCCAAACGTCCATGTTAGCAGTCAAACACCACTGGGCCATTGCCACCCGCATTTTGTGGTATTTAAACGAAATTAAAGTAGATACTACCTTAAAGTTCAGTAATTAGCTATACAATTAAAATACTATAGCTAAACAATTAGGTACTCACACTAGTTGAACTTTTAAATGTTTGATTTCAAGTATTTTAAATCCAACGAGACATTTCGCGTCATCGTCTGATGTCTGGTTCTCGATGTATAAGTCGATTTATGAGGAATTTTGTTGTTATAACCTGGTCTGGAGGCAACCCTCTATCGTCGATTTACCAGTGTTGCCACCGTGGCAACCCTTCTTAAAAGTAAAGTTAGGATATGGACTATTAGTGTACCAAAGCTCATCCCGTCAGGATAAAGTGCAACGTTGATGCCCTTAATGCCCCAACTATAGTATTTATGTTCATATTTATAAATTTCTAATCTTTTCTTTGAATCAAATTAGAAAAATATTTATTCAGTTCTGAATAGGTACCTACTAAAGTAGTACAAAATTCACAGTAGATAAGTATTTTAGTTCTTAGTCTTATCTCTCAACTACAATGAAAACTCAATAATCTTAAGTAGAAATTCGTAAGAGCGGTTGCCTATTGACACAAACATGAGCTACCCACAAGTTAACGAGTATATTACAGGTCTATGACGAGATCCTACTTACGCAGAGACCTTAAGTGCAAACAAGTTTCTAAGATCAAATTAATTTAAAGCTATCTGGATGTTGCATGTTTTTTAAACAGATTTATTTTAGTTCCAAATAATCGATGAGAAAAAAAATTTTCCAGCCAATAAATATTGAGCTTGAAATTTTTAACATTTTTTTCAAGACAACAATCCGAAGCATTCAGCCAAAATAGTAAGAAAAGGTTAGGAAATAATTGTCCAAGGGTGATCAAAACCCCCCTCAATCCCCGGATTTAAATATTATTGATGATTTGTGGCAAAAATTAGAAATAGAAATTCGAAAACACGAGGTTTCCAATCAAAATGACTTAAAGCGGCTTTTGCTCTTAGAATGGAACAAAATAACTCCTGACTTTAGGGAAAAATTGGAGGAATCCATCCCAAGCCCTCTTAAATTAGTCATAAAAAAAAAAAACGGTTTCCTACAAGGTATTGAAGTTCATCAAATGTTTTATTAGAAGTATACATTTTTCTTTTAGTTTAATTTTATTTCAGTCTTTTTGCTTAGTTTAAGATTTTATCAGTAGGCGGGCCATTTTCACGGTGATTCACTGTATGTCCGTTTAACTCTGCTAAGACAGTGACTTAAAAGCTTAGGGTGCCACAAGTTACTGTAAAAATTGGATAGCGCGACGGCTCGTGAAGAACCAGGGCCTAGTGACTATCAACCCGCAACCATTCTTGTGTGCGTGTGTCGACAGGAATGTCGAATCCGAACGGCTAGACGAGATGCACTTATTCATTACAAGTTATACTCTTGGAGGATTTGTCAATTCCTCGCAAGAGGCAGTAGCTCTGAAAAAATTCTTTTTAGTTTTTAGGTGGACGAGGCTGGGAAGTGAACCCAGACCTCCAGCGTGACAGTCCATCGCACTAAACATTACGCTACGGGCTACTACAAGTAACTATACATTAATTTATTCATACTTTGAACTGCTTGATTTTTGGAATCTTTGCCGATTTCTTAAAATAAAAACTAGCAGATTGGTCATTAAACTCATTTAAACATCTTCATAACTAGGATATCTATAAACACTCTATTTACTAACGAAAACTTGGTATAAGAGCCGTCTCTTGGTAAACAAAAAAACTTACAATGTTTGAGTTAAACAAGTACCCTATTTTTTTTCTCTGCTTAAACTGTCGCACAAGTTCTCATGTTGAACTTAGATATTTAGGATTCGTTTCGGCAAATGGGCATAAGTACAACATAAGGAACAAGATTTTTAATTCTGTTAAATCATTACGTCTTTGCAATTATAACCTTCGTAAAAAACAAAATAACATAATAAAAATGCTTTCAAAGTAGGTTAACGAACAAATTATTGCATATATATGTAGGTATAGTGCCACGATTAATAGCTTTCCCTATTAAATGGAGCTCTGCGCTCACATGTTTGCGTGTAGTTATAGCTACAAAATTCTGCTGCCATATACATATGTATATGTTGCTAACGCCAGCAACCTTATAAGTAATATAAAACAAAATTACAGCAAAAATATACATTATTTGCCATGCCTTACAAGCGTTGCCAACAAGGCCTCCTCATCTATACACACCATCAATAAAATTACAGCCCATAAAAAAACAGTGAATTCATGCGAATTTCAAAATCAAAAAAAAAAAGTAATAATAAATTCTTTAAGCAAATTCGTATTTTTTTTGTTGTATTTCCACATACATTTATTTACATTTAATTCTTACTGTATCTGCAAGAATTCCTGTTTACACTCTGATAACGGTAGCTCTGTAGCTCTCTTGTATGCAATTTTTATTATTTTATAAACAAACATAAAAATAAGAAAATTGAGAAATAAAAATTTATTGTGGAAAATTCGATTTTGTTTACAACTCAAGGTGATAATATTAACAACCCTACTGGGCCAGCGCCAAATATTACCTTTGACCTCAAAAATATGACCTTAATTCTGAATGTCAAATGAAGTTAGTTCAATAAGTCCGTTCGATAGAGTATTGACGAGGGCGGTACAAGAAGTAGGTACTCCACCTCGCGTATCTATAGAGATTATTTTAAAGAAACAAGTACCGAGTTAAAAATTAGCACTTTTAGTAAGCCTGTAGTTTTGTTTATTGTTCCTTTAGAAGCCATTTAAAGTGGACGCTATCAGTACATTATTAAACATTTTCAATTTCAATTTTCTTAATTGTTATTAATTTAAACATAGACAAAACGCCGTTCACAGCAGCAAATATTTGGGGGGTTAAACTAAAACGGGGCCGTGGGAGCTGCTAAGATCAACAACTCCGAATTTGGTTAAAAAAAAACCACAAAGATGACGTCGAGTGAAAGTGCAGGCATATCAGGTATTCAAAAAAGTGCTGCTCATTGCATATTAACTGATAATTTGGAACAGCTGTGCGCAAGATGGCTGCGGCGATGACTCACAATGCAGAAGGTGTTTTAACCGTGTGTTTTGCGAAGTTTCACAAAAATAGATAGGAATTTTTACCATGGATGAAACATTGGTACCATTTTACACTTTATATGAAGCAGTTGTTAAAAACGGTGGACTAAATGGCATGAACTGACTCCAAAGAAGACGAATACTGTTCGATTTGCAGACAAGATCATGTCAACGTTTTTTAAGTAGTGCGTGGGACGATTCACGTTGATAAATGAAGAACAATAAACTGAGAATATTATAGGGTTTGTTGCTGCGATTGAGAGCAGAAATACAGAAAAACAGCCGCATTTTAAACAAAATTGTTTCACAAGCCTTTATTTTTCACTAGTTGCATCGCAGTGGCAAAAATCAATAAATTAGTTTGAATTGAATCCTCATGTACCCCAATCACCATATTAAGCACTCTACGATTATTTTCTGTTCCCAATCTAAAAAGTTAATTGGTTGGTCAAAAATCAAGCTGTTGAGTCTGCAATTGATCGCTATTTTGAAGAGTTTAACGCTTTTCCAATAAAGAGGGCAATACACCTATTGCACATTACCTGCTGAAAAAGGACTACCTAAGTAGAGAAATAAAAAATATTTTTCCAAAAACATTAATGTTTTCTTTGTTACATTCTGTGTACATTTTACCTAGGAAAATAATTTTAAGAACCAAATTTCGATCAATTTTGTCAAAAAACTCTACGTGGCAAAAAAATCAAATTGAAATCGGTCATTTGTGTCAGTTATAATATTCCAGATAAACAAAATTCGTACAAAATATTTCAACGAAAACGAAATCCCAACAGTAACGTTAAATAATAAGGAACATAAAGGAATTTAATCATACAGTCGGTTAAATGAAAACGTTTGAGCGATATTGTTTTGAAGATTGCTTTCCCTATCTTAATCTTCTGATGTTATAGACACAGGTATTGTTGAAATGATATCGTTTGATCTTTTTCGTTTTACGGAATGACCCTTAATACTGATAGTCGGCACTTTCCTCGTGAAAGTTATTGTGCTTTTTTCGTTTTTCAGAGTGGGTTTTCAATAAATTATTGTATAAGTTGCTTTATCAAAATAGGGCTTTCCAAATATCGTTTTGTTCTTTGAAAAATTATCTTTGATAATCAATACTAAAATTAAAGTTAATTTTCCTTATTATCATTGTTAAACAAAGTTAACTGTCGGTAATTAATCAATTTAACATATCGAAAGTGATCTTTTTATTCTAATATTTTATTAATATTTATTAATTAAATTAACTTTAGTTTTCTTGCGCCTGTATAATAAAATTGTCTCATGTGTGACTTGATCTCGCGGGCTTCTGCTTGTCAGTCGAATGCGCTTCCAACTGGGCTAACTCGCTATACAATAATTCAATGTCGAAAGTGAATAAGTTTCATGCTCAATGTTTCATACCATATTGCATAACAAATACATACAGAATAGAACAGGATTTTGTGTATGTATAATACAATTAAAACCCTCATTGTGAATAGCGAATCGAACGTTCGTCTACAGATCTCTAATTCATTTCAGCTCCTAGATTTATTTGCAACTGTTTGACCAAGTTTATGTTCTATTTTCGCGTATAGCAAAGACACACACAAATGTATCTAATTGGCAAAATAAATAATACATTTCCTCAATCGTGTTAATCATTCTTACAAAATTAGTGAGTGATCCCGTGTCCCGTCCTCAAATGAAATGGCTTTGGCAAGTTTGGGAAAATGAAATCTCAAATTTAGCTTCGACCAGACGGGCGTTAGCAATTTAGGTCAAAATTTTATTTCCTCAGTATTTGAACAGTGTTATCCTTGCGATCCAGAATTTTCCCTACAAATCGACCTCTTAATTGACACGGAAGACCTACAAATTTTGGAAATTGATAGGCATTTGTTTTTAAATACCTACCCGCGCAGAAAAAACAATCTAGTTTTTGACAAGGCACTAGACTAGAGAGTTTTACGTAGGTTCTTGCAAGGCACTACCAAGAAAAAAAAATCTGTGGGACTTGATCCCGCGATCTTCTGATAGTCAGTCCAATCTCCAATGCGCTACCCACTGGACTAACTCGCTATACAAAAATTCAATGTCAAAAGTGAATAAGTTTCATTCCATATCGTCGGTATGCTGCAAAAAGAGCTCAAGTCACATAATTGTGTTTCTGAGTTATTGAAGATTTAAAGTTTATGGCCGCTGAAAAAACCATTAAGTAGTTCTGATTTGAAAATCGATATTAAAATCTGATAGTTAAAGCATTTGTAAATAAAACAAAACAAAGGAATTTAATTGAATTTTAATTATCTCCTTTTTTTATAAAAAAATAAAATGAATCTTGTACATAGGCCTTTTTTGCATTAAAAACAATTTTTTTATGGACATGGGTTTTTTTTATGAAAATTTTTTGATTGTAATTCTTATTTTAAATTTATTAATCTTTATCTAATTCCGAATCAGCATTTATATCGGGGTATGGGGCCTCATTTTTTGTGATATTTCTTGTTTTCAAGCTTATAAAACACGTCCGTGATGGCTCCTGGCAACTTACTTACTTAGGTCCTCGGACCCATTACGTCCGTGATGTTTCCCTTACGGGACATAGGGCCTCCACTACACCTACGCGCCATCGTGTACGATTTCTTGAAATATATTTCAGCTCTCTCCAACTTTTCCCCAGTCGTGCCGATTCCTGTTCGACCGTTCTTCGCCATGTACTTCTAGGCCGGCCCACTTGTCTTCCCTCCTGTGTGAGCGGGTTCCATTGCATTGCTTGAGATGAAATGCACCGATCGCTTTTTCGAAGCGTATGGCCAATCCACTGCCACTTTCTTCTTCGTAAAATGGAGTCTATGGGCTCCTGACCCGTTCTCGCATGAAGTTCGGCATTGGAGATACGGTTGGGCCAGAAAATCCTCAAGATGTTTCGTAGACATCTATTAACGAAGGCTTGCAGCTTTCTAGTGACAGTGTCAGTGACTTTCCAAGTGCTGCAGCCGTAAAGCAGAACGGATTCAACATTGGAGCGGAACAGTCGTAGCTTGGTCTTTAAGCTAAAAGAGTTGTTTCTCCATATTTTGGACAGCATTCCGAACGCAGCCTTTGCTTTTCTGATTCGGCTGTTTACGTCCTGTTCAGTTCCGCCACCCGTAGAGACAATACTCCCAAGATATTGGAAATCTTCTACCATCTCTACCGGTTGTCCAGAAATATTTACTTGGATTGATGAGGAAGTTCCAAGGCTGATCCTTTTAGTTTTTGCCGAGTTGATCTTAAGCCCTACGATTTCTGCTTCTCTCTCGCTTGTTGTCATTTGATGGAGATCCATGATCCTATGAGAGAGTAAGCATACGTCGTCCGCGTAGTCCAGATGTTTGAGGTGAGATTGCAGAGTCCACTGAATTCATCCATTTCCATTTGACAAAGCTGCGTGCAGTACGTCACTTATCACCAACAGGAACAGTATTGGTGACAGTATACAGCCTTGCCTAACTCCACTTTGGATTTCAAACTCCTCTGACAGCCTACCTTTGTGCAAAACGTGACACTTGGATCCATCATATGTAGCCTTGATAATAGCAATCAATTTATCTGGGATGCCCCTCCTGCGCAAAGCAAGCCAAATAAATTCTCTATTGACACTGTCGAACGCCTTTTCAAAATCGTTGAACAGCAGGTGAAGTGGTGATCGATATTCAACGCACTGTTCGATGATGATCCGCAAGGTGTTGATGTGATCCACACAGGAAGATCCAGTGCGGAAAGCTGCTCGTTCGGCGTCAAGTGTGTCTTCGAGGTGGTCCTTAATTCGGTCCAATACT
Source organism: Melangyna quadrimaculata (assembly GCA_949320155.1). Lineage (NCBI taxonomy): Eukaryota > Metazoa > Arthropoda > Insecta > Diptera > Syrphidae > Melangyna > Melangyna quadrimaculata. Next base: position 79,298,456 of record OX439483.1, on the reverse strand, counting down.
ATCCTTGCTATTATCTAGGCTACTGCAGGCAGAACGCATATTCCTCTCCAGTTTGGCAGTTTGGCTCCTGGCAAGGTTAAAGTAAATCTTTTTTCTTTTTGGTACTACCTATAGGAAGGTTGCTTTTATTTCCCTTAAATAATAATAGAAATAATTTTAACTATATGCCAGAAGACCTAAGGTCTTTTAAATGCAATGCAATGCATGACACTAGTTAGAAGGAACAGACGGAAAGGAAAGAATTTTTGTTAGTACAGTGGATTGAGAATAAGGTTTTCATCACCTGTCTCATGAAATGTCCCGGGTGGCAATTGACCTAGGCAATTGATTCTTGAATATCTACATACAAAATCCAAACTTAAATTTAAGGTCTACATCATCAAATGTTTTGTAAGTCAGGAAATACCATTTAATTACGTGGAACTTCCTTCTTAAGCTTTTAAATTACTGGGATTACACAAATTTATATGACAATTTTTATTGGAATGTCCTAAATATGTTTTCGAATTAAGTTAAACAAAAAAAAAAAACATTTTTGGTACTAGCTATACTGTTACAAAATGACTACCTTTTTTTAATGCAAGTTGAAGAACAACACCACTTCGGCTTGAGGAATTGATTTTCTTTAAAGCAAAGTTAAAAACTAAACCTTTTCACATTAACAACTTTCAATAATGATCATTTGCCTTAATGTAAATTCCAAGAGAATCTTAGCAAATGTATTGAGAAATCCCCTTATAACAAATATTTTGAAGTAGGTATTCTCTTTGAATTTGAGGACTTGAGCTTCTTTTGCAGCAAGAGTAGAGAAAAAGAAAAAAAAATTTGTGTAAAAAAGTCCGAAGTCCACTTGGGTCTTTTTTGCTCCACACATTTGGGTGTTTTGGACATAGATAGAATTGTTTTGATACAATAACTACAAAACTACATTAAATAGACATGGGATTTTTTACAGGGACTATGAATTTTGGAATATGACTTTTGGAATACTTTTGTATCACTACGTCCATTTCTAAAAAATTGGACTTGAACTCTTTTTGCAGCACACCGACGATATTGCATAACAAATACACTGAATAGAACCGGATTGTACCTATGTACTTGCATTTTAGGTAGAACAACTTAAAACAGGTTTTTCCTCATTGAACAATCCTATAGTATGGAGATCTCTCACACACATAGTCAAGTGTGATACGATAAAGAAGACAGAGGAAAGAGAGACAAAAATGTCGTATGATGCTGGTAGTGCTTATGAAATTTGTGTTTTTGGTGTACAAGAGAATTCCTGATGGGGTCCCGAAACGTGTCAGTAAACTTTTTACTAGGGATTGCCTCACGAGTGTTTGAAAAGTTTTCCTCCTCTAAATTTTTGGTTCTGAAATCCAGAAAGGCCTTGTTAAGTATCTGACAAGTTTTCCTTACCTATATTTTCCCTACTGAAAACTTAGTAGGGCCTTGTCTCCAAACTAGGCAGAAACTTGGCATTTTCCAGCCGGGTATCAATTTATTTATTTTTTTCAGTTTTGCGTAAAACAAACAAAAAAATATATTGAATGTTTTAAACTTTCAATTCGATAGTGTTTTGACATGAAATTTCAAGCGGTTTTATTTCAAGCGAGTCGCTATTCATAATTAATACAAAATCATCCAATTCGGAAAGTTTTAAGATCGATTCGCTATTCATAATGAGGCGCCGAGTTGACATCAAGAGCAAGTTTATGGTGAACATGCTTAAATACAAAATTTTACCTTGAAATTGAACTAACGAATACAACAAATTTCTTTAATGGCAACCCTGTTGGCGGCTATTTGAAATCGCCTTGAATTTAAACTAACAAATACAACATTTTTTTTTGCAATGGCAACACTTTTGGCGGCTACATGAAAAAGCAGAAAATATTAATTAAAATACAAAAAACAAAGACATTTTGTCGTATTCAAACAAAATAATCGAAATAAGTGATATATATCAATATCTTTACACATCAACCTTTTCAAAGATAATCCGTTACGAACGGCCAAACGAACAAAACAGTCCCCAACCAAACAGATATGCATCAACGTGCTGCATATATATCTTTGTGTAGCAGCAGCACCTAAAAATGCAACAAAAGTAAATAAATAAATAAATTTGTGTACTTGTATATACCTATGTCCATTGAATTTAAGCCCCCTCAGAATCCATCCATTTGTTCATCACTGACTGTCACCATGCAGATAGACAGTCATACAGACATACAAATATAATAAAAAAAAACAACGCAAGACATCGTCAAACCTGCTGCTGGAAGCAGGAGAAATTTCATAAAAAAATATTCAAAATAGCAATTCAATGACAAAAGTCTGGCAATCCCTCCAATCCCGGGGCCCTTATCCTGTCATCCAAGTATCCAACCATCCACCTAACCATTCATCCATACGCATCTGTCTATCTATATATTATCTGGCTATTGAGAGGGGGAGGTGTATTGGGTTTTGACTTTATTTTCAAAGTGCACTCCCATTCCTAGAATTTGTTTGTTTTACGTTTTTTTGTTGTTGTTGTAGTATTACATTGAAATGACGAACCAACGGACGGTCGTTGGCCTTATAACAAAATTACTGTGTTACAAGAGTTTTGTGAATTGCAAAAATGTTCAATTTGAGTGCCGGAAAAATTGTGAACATTTGATGATGGGAGAAAGAGAACGATTGGGTGAGAGTGGCTGATGGGGCAGCTAGAAGTATTCTGTGGTAATATCTAGCCTCCTTGAATATCTATGTTGGGGATTTGACTAACCTGACGGACGTTATACCGGATAAGGTCTAGGTTTTCCTTTCATAAAGCTTACACACACAAAACTATGCTGTTTTATGTTTAATTCTCCATGGTTGTTTGAATTTGTTGTTTTTATATTCTTTTTAATTTAGTTAAATACAAAAAAAAAAATTCTATGTTGTTTTTGAACTTAAAAAAAGAGGTTTTGATGGGGATCGAGTGCTTCCTCGAAAAAGTTATGATTCAAGAAGAATTTATGTTCGTCCTAGACTATGAACTTTTCATAGCACTAATACAAATTTCCAGAACGAGTTGCTTCTGGAAACAATAAATTAAATACCTAGTGCTTTCATTGAATTTTGTTTTCATTTTTTGCAACTTGTGTAGTCATACCTAGGTAGGTACTGTATTACGGGTGGAAAATTTGGATTTCATTATTAACGGAAGTTGATTCAGAATGGAAATACTATCTACCGCTGATGGGGATTTAAGACTTCTTCAGAATTCAATTTTAGGATTGAAGTGTCTATACTTTTATTTAACTGGAAATGAATTAAGCATTTTTCAACTTTTGGTTGGATGTATTAAGAAGGAAACGTATATATAAAAAACTAGCTTAAATGAATTCAAAATTAATATGGGTGTTGTTTACAGAAATACCTATTTATATACAAAAGTTTTATATTGACATTGATTTATTTGCTTGTGATCAAAACGTGATTTAAATGGATTTTTGGGAACTGCTGCTCTGTATCTTATTTAGTCTGTTGAAATAAGATCGCGCCTTCAATACTTTGATTTCTATGTATATGAAAGATATTCAAAGACAAACTTCACAAGATAAAGCTAATTTGCCTGCAGCACATTTTACAGTTAATACGAAGCTGCCAGAAATTGTTATGACTCCTCCTGTACTTGATAGACTATTCCGCACTCGAGCAGTTGCTCGAGGTCGAAATACAGAAGTTCTGCTCTATACTGGCCTCTTTTTGAGTAGATGGAAAACAGAATTTCCCAGCCAGTCCCTAAAAAGGCGTATGTATCTTTTCCACCAACAAACTGTCTTACAATTACGTCCCTTTTTTCTAAGACATTCTGATGAATTTTCATCTCAAGAAATATGGAAGAACGAGAGCTTCTTAATAACCGAAAGTACGGCTTTCGTGGCAATAAGTCCACCGGTATATATCAACGACCAGTGGAACCATAGTCCTTACATCGTTTTGGAAAAAGTAAGACTATTGCGCTTGATATTTCAAAAGCGATTGATAGAGTTTGGCATCAAGCTTTCGTATCGAAAATGCTTGCACTTGGAATCGATAAATCTCTTCTTCACTGGATTAGAAATTGCATTTCCGACCGCTGACCACATATTTCTATTAGATGGTTTTGGGTTAGAAATTTACAGAATAAACGCTGGCCCGACTCTCATATTGACTAATGATCACCTGTTTGAAAATCTAATACAATAAATTGTTTTGCTGACGACATTACCCTCGCTTTAAGAATTAATTTTAATTTTGTATTATTTATTGAACTTTCTTTTTTTTATTTTTTTAATAAATTTTAATGTTGTATTTAATTAAAAAAGTGTTAAGTATTTTTAAGAAAATAAAATGGGCTTTCATAATAAAATAGGAAAAATGTCACTGCTTAATAAGATAAAAAATAACACAAAAGTAAAAAAAAACGACCTGAAAATGCCAAAAATATGGGTTTGATATTTAATTGTGCAAAAACCGTTATCCGCATAGAACAAAATCGTATGGCAAGTATAAACTGCTTACTATCCTAGTGTAAATAAAAAAAAATCAAGAATCGGATGCAGTTTGGCAAAGTTAGAGGTAGTTAAAAGAAATAAGAGCAAAAATCATAAAAACCGTTTTAAGTCGAAAAGGAAGCGAAAACGAGAAATTTACCTCTTAGGTTTTTTTGACTTAAAATTAACTCAGGAACCCATAGCTTTCCTCTGGGCCGGTGATGATGGGACACCCTGTATACATGTCGATAATGGAATTTGCAATACTGGAACTAATGGTTGAACTGATCCTCAAATTTTGCGCCAACTATTCACGCCTTGAATTCATAATCAGCCCTATTGTAGGTTTCACCCGGAAAACATTTCGCCCGAAAATGCTTTGTTCGTCCGGATTTTCAAAACCTATTGCGAATTTCATCCTCCATTTTACAACAAGTCGTCAACTGAGTTCTATCTTGTTCTATGTCTCAAGCTCGTTTCTCCCTGCTGCTGGGGTAGCTGCGATGCGAGCTTTAAGGTGTTTCCTTTCTTCGATCCTTGCCCAAGTTTCGTCGGAAAGCCAAGCACTATTTCTCCCTTGCGCCCGGCCGACTACACTTTCAGCACCGGATAAGAACACATTTTTCACAGCACACCAATGATTTTCGATGGAAGTGGTTTCCGTGCTGCTGATTGCGTTCAATCCTTGTGAAAAGTGGTCCCCTAGTTGTTGGCGCACTGCGGGATCCTTTAGTCTATCTGTATTAAACTTGGGCATTCGAGTGTTTCCTTGGGATCTACGAACTGCACCTGTACGCAATCTTACGGTAGCAACCATCAGATGGTGGTCCCGGTCCATTCCCATGTCAGCACCTCTTCTGTTACGGACGTCCTGGAGACTGCTTCTAAAACGCCGGCTGATCGCGAAGTGGTCAATTTGGTTGGAAGTTGCTTGTCTGTCAGTCGACACCCAACTGACTTTGTGGCACGTCTTATGCTCGAACATGGTCCCTCCAATAACAAGGCCGTTGGCGTTGCAGAAATCGACAAATCGTTCGCCACTGTCGTTTCGGTTACCAACACCATGTTTTCCCATGACATGCCTTAGCCCAGTGTTGTCATTGCCAACCTTGGCATTTAAGTCTCCCATCACCATAACTATATCACCTCGTGGAACGCTATCATAAGCAGCACTCAGCCGGTTATAAAAGGCCTCCTTCTCCTCGTCAGAAGAGAGCAAAGTTGGGGCGTAACACTGTATGATGGTGACGCGACGTACTCTAGTCCGGAACCTGGCTTTCAAGATCCTGTCACCTAAAGGCTCCCAGGAAATTAAGCTTTTGAGAGCTGTTTTGGAAAGCAGCAATCCAACGCCAGATTCTCGAGCGCTTCCAGGTGTTTTTCCGGAATAGAATAGTACAGTTTTACGGTTTGGTGACATAAACTTCCCCGAGCCCAGCCATCTAACTTTACTTATCCTTAAGATGTCCATCCTATACCGCATGAATTCCTTCTCTAGTTGCAGGAATCTGGCATTCTGAGGACCTTCTTTTCCATTGTCAAGAAGCGTCTTCACATTCCAGAAACCAATCTTTGTCCGGGTACAATGGCCAAAAGTCGTTAACGAGTTATCATTAATTATTTATCCCAGGCGTAGTGTTGGTTTCGGTAGCGGGTTGATTTCAGTTACGGAGAATGCTAACATCAGTAATCTATCCTAGAAAGCTAGGCCTTTTCGCACTTGTAATTTTGGCCTTTTTATGTATATTGGGATACACAAATAGTTGCCCGGGGACCACCACGAGGAGGTAAAACAAGCACTTCATCGTGACTGATTGTTGCGCTACTGGCCCAGACCAAGTTCTGAGCAATCAATAGTTTCCCGATCAGGCACGATGCAGGTCTCCCTTAATCCTTAACTATTATTTATTTTTCAGTACATTTCATAGACATAAAAGAGACACAAAGAGAGAGTATTCTAACGCTTTTTATACTGTTTCTGCAATTCTATATAAACATTTAAAGCTGCACAAACTAGTTTTGGCAAATGTAAATTAAAAAATGATGAAGTAAATTTCTCATATGCGTACTTTTTGGTTCTTGAATTTAATGTTTGTAGAAGGAAATGAATTCCTATATGCGAGTTTTTCTTATGCGAGTGTTTTTTTTTTATCCGTAAATAAGAAACTGTCTTTATTAATTCACTTTTTCACAGTTTGTGTTTCACATTCAGTCCTATTGTGAGTTCTGCGTGAAAGAAAATCCGCCCGGAAAAATAACATTTCACTATTTCCTTATTGTGAGATTCGGGCGAAAAGATTCATTTAGTTTTTGGTGGCAAACATGGCCACCTTGTTGTAAAATGGAGGGTGAAACTCACTATTTTAAAAATCCGGGTGAACAAAACATTTTCTGGCGAAATGTTTTCCGTGTGAAACTCACACTGAATTATTTTGCTACGTTTTAAATTAAAAATTATGATTAGCTTAAGGCGATAACATAAAAATAAAAACGTGGATCTTATGTTAGGCATGTGCGGCAACATTTCTTGAATGTCTTTTTTCTTTTACTTTGGTAAGCCTTAAACGCTGCTGATGTGAAACGGAACATCCCATACAATCATAAATGCGAAATTGATGAATATACCAGATTGTTTTGACAAATCTCCACTCTCTTTTCACCACACAGAATTAAGTACCTGGACCATTTATTGTGTGCGGAAATTTATATTGGGGTTTTTTTGTATTTTTATTTGTTGTGTCTTCCAATTACAGCATGTCTTTTGTTTGATTTTTTGGTTAAATTTTATTTTTTTTGCGATTTGTGAAAATTTCCATGAATATTTTTCACTGTGTTTTCGTTAGCATTTCGTTGTCTTTTTGAAGACCACAGGAAAATTTCGTTTCGCATTAGCAGCGTACTGGCTTTAGCTTGAAAAAAAAACTTTAAATGACGGTAGGAAGGATGACAAAACATCGAGCCTCTCACAGTTTTAGCGATTCTAGCCTTTTGAAAATCCGCGCTATGTTTTGTCTTGTAATACAAGCAAAAAAAGGTCATTGCTTCTTTATTTGATTTGTCTGCAATCTTTGAAAGGAACCATTTGTTGCGAGTCAGGGTTCCACAGAGGAACAAATCCCAAGCTGGCTATATTAAAATTAAAAAATCTTCTTTTTAAGCTGTGCAATCTCATTTTAATTTTGGTGTAATTAATTCCCTTCAGAATCCTTACTAAAGACACGAAGCTGTAAACTTCCAAGTCCTTAAGTCCTGTGCACAGCATACACTTCTTGCACTTGTAAATTGCCTGATGGTTCAGAATACCTGTACGTAATTGTCACAATATTTTTAGTACATTCCATAAGTTTAAGAATAGGTAAAGCATTGAATATTTGTCGAAGCTTTTTATCGGAAAATTTTGTAAAACAATTATGAGAGCAACTAATGTTTGCAACTTGGACACATTATAATTTTGCGTTTTCTACGCTTTTGGCCATTTACATAGTACATTATACCCAAATCAAGGGCAACAATGGTGATTTCGTAGGATATTGAACAAAATAGAATTTTCGTTTAAAAACAACCGAATTCATATCTTTTTGTTCAATAAGGTACAAGTTGTAACGAAAATAATTTGGAAATTGAACAAGAGAGAAATAAGATGGTATGTTTTTAAAGATATACCATGAATTGTTCAATATGATACAAAAAGAATGATAAGTGGTTTAGTGAACAAAAGTAACACTTAAATGGGCCAGAAAAGTGGTCTATTCAACAAAACAGTTCTCCGTAACTCGAAAACTAAAAGAGATAGAACAAAATGGTTTGCGTCGATCGAAAGAGCACCCTCGAAATATAAAAACTGCATTTCTAACTCAATTTCGTGTAAAATGGTCTATTGAACAAGATAGAACTCAGGTGACGAAGTGTGGCCTCATTCGCCACCAAAAATTAAATGAAAATCTTGCTGAAATATGTCATGCGTGAAATATTTCATGACATTTACATGACATATTTCACGCGAAAAAAATGCTGTAATTTTTCGCCAGATATTCACAAGTGGAATGTAATTTTTTCTGTTCGGATATTCTTGCACGCGGAACTCACAATAGGGCTGAATATCCATTTTTGTGAAAAACGGGGAGATTCCCGATTTGTTTCCCAAAGGCGACTCAAAATAAATGATGACGATTAGTTCAGAAAATCATTACCCATAAACTATGAGTTGCACGCACTGATTTTGCAAAACTTATTGAAAGTGCTCCTCCTTATTATACACTAGGTACTTGACAAAATTAAGCCAGCGAAATTCTTTTATTTTTGGTTTTGTAGAGAGCTATCTCTGTTAAATAGTGTTAAATCGAGTTGAACCAAAAAAGAACTCTTTGGATTCATGATTTGTGATTTGTAAATTATCTTTTTAAATACAAAGACACCACTATTTTGCAATCATACATTTCATTTATAGTCAGACATCTGATGAAAATCTTGACGTAGAAATGCTAACAAAATAGCAAATTAATGTTGATTAAAAGAATAGACTAATATGTGCATTAGAGTGGGCCGAAAAGCACTTTGTTTTCGAATTTCAAATCCTTATACCGCGGAAAACTTGCGAATTGGCAAGACTAAGAGAGATTTGAAAAATATCAAAATCGGTTCATATCTTCCGATCGCGCATGCGCTGTAAAGTTTCGAACATTTTTGAAAAAATGGTATTTAAAAAAAAAAGTATTTGTATTACCCTAATGTCTTAATTTTTGAACATAATAGTTCCAGGCGGCTTGTTTATGAACCAAATTTTTCCTAGAAAAAAGAATGGTTAAAATCTTTAAAGGACTTCCGATCGCGCATGCGTTTCGAAATTTGTCGAATATACTGCAAAATTCCTATTTTTACGATATGTATATTTTTTCTACATGGTGATTCAGGAGCGGTGTGCCAAAAAGCTAGAGCATGTATAGGTTGCGCCGAGATAAGAAAAAAAAATCGTTTAGAAGGGGGGTCTATTCCCTTCCGCTTAGTCGGGAGGGGCAATTTCCTAAACAAAATAACTTAAATTGGAAGACAAATATTAAAAAATAGCGGTAATTTCTACAATGTCATGCAATACCTTCTTGTAAAGCCATTTTTGGTCGAATTTAATTTCCTATAAAATAAAAATTCATATGATTTCATAGTAATCTGACAGAAAAACATTAACCAATAGATTTTTGAAATATCGATAGTAGACTTTGATCAATTCGACTTTTGAATAGACTCTCGCAATAATCTCCAATATAAAATAAGATAATAATTAAATACTTCCAAAAGTACTGAATCACTTAATTTTATTGTTGGGAACTTAATTATAGATAAGCATTTATAAGCGCCTTGTAATGCCAATCAACTTTTGTTTGGTCTGCTGACCTTTCTCTGCTAATTCGAGGGACACTGATTTTTGCATAGTCACAAGTAGTTCTAAATTAAAAATGTAATGGTTACGTAAGTTTTAGCTCCTCATCACTAAAATGAAGGTCCAAGATGTTTTGGTGTTTTTTTTTTGTATAAAAACCTTATTTCTCAATAAAATAGGTCAATAGGATCAAGGACTCTCGATCGTTTTAAATATACATTAGTATATGTAAATAAAAAAAGTTATAGGTGGGTTTGAAGAACATTGTATTTTATGGCACCATTATCGTGGTTTGCGCTGTGTATCACCCTGATGGGTCCACATGTCGGTTTCCTTTTAAAAGAACTACGGGCCGATGAGTCCGCCAGATCAAAATCCACCCATAATAGTAACTTCCTGAACCTCTTGTGGATGTCCATTGGGGATGGTTGACGTACCCGTTCTCCTCGTTGACGTATCCCTTCGTCTTAAAATAGGTCTCATCGTCGAAGATAATTTTTTTCCGAAATCGGGGACCGCCTCAAATTTATTGCTTCAGAACCATCATTATCATTTGTGTTTTTCCAAGCGGGGACGGTGACGACACTGTAATTTCCCATGGTTATTTGTCTGAAAAATATGAATTTTGTATGAAGTTTTTGTATGGGTAAATAGTGTCCTTATATTTTATACAAAATTTAAGGACATCCCCCAATTCTGGGGGAGATTGTTTTATTTTTTCCCAGCAGTCGAATACTCCTATCGCCAATATCCCCCGAGTTGAATCTCCCCCGGAAATTACTTCGAGACAGTTTTGAAATACTCTCATACTTCGTTTACATATAACTTCGATTCGACGATCGAATCGAATCGGATTGAGATTTCGATCAGGTATATGACCTTACTTGATCGAATTCAAATACAATCGAAGTACATTTGAAGTGACACTTTAACTTTACTGTGCGCGTGTTCAATTTAGTTTTTGAATATGGTTGACTACGAGAGAAAAAAAAAAAAAACAAAATAAAATAAAACAAAACAAAGCAAATTGAAATACATACACACTTAAAACTCAATTCTTTAATTTTTAAATCCCGGTCTACATATTTGTATTTTTCGATTCGAATCGGATCGAGAAATCCTGTTTGAATCTAAGCCAGGGGTACATGCGATTGAATCCGAATTCAAGTTTGATTTAATTCTCCATGTAAAAGGAGTAAGTATCAGAGAATCAATTTTGTGAAATAATTTATCTGTAAAAATTTTTAAATTGTTTCGAAATCAAATTAAATATTTGAACCATTTGTGAAAAAAGATGTATTGTGCATCATAGTAAATACAATTTTGGTGTCATAAAAAAACCGTAATGAAAAGTCAAAACTTAAAAAAAGCATTTTTATTGTCTATTTTTGTTGGTGCCATGCAATAAAGTCCAATGAAATAAAGATCAAAGCCAAATTTTGGCTTTGGGCTTTATTTCCCACCCAGGAGTGCAATAAAGTCCAAACATAAAATGAAATAAAATCCAAATGAAAATTAAAAAAAATATTTTTTTTTTGAAAATTTAATAATGTAGTTTCATAAATTTCGCGCGAAAAGGAAAAACTTTGATAACAGAGTGGCAACATAGGCGCCTGCCAGACGACTGAGCATACCCTAAGAGGAGAGCGGTAGTCGCGTGAGCGGGACAGAGGACCCGAAAAGCGAGTTAAAATCCTTGAACCCGCGAAGCGGGCTGACCAAAAGTACTGTTTATAGTACCAAAAACTTTGATAACAGACCTACAGCGCGCCTATGTTGTCAGTCGGTCTGTTATCAAAGTTTTTGGTACAGTTGTGCAATAAAGCCATAAGGCTTCATTGCACTCTTAGGTGTGAAATAAAGTCCAAAGCCGAAATTTGGCTTTGGGCTTAATTTCATTGGACTTTATTTCATGGCACCATTTTTTTTGTAATATTTTTGTTCTCTCTCTCTCTACAAAACTGTGTTACTTTATGAGGGGGAATCGAATATTAATAAAAACAATTTTTATCCAATCATGAATATTTTTTTAGAACGAATTTGAATTGAACTTTTTTTGTTGTCGTGGTTATATTATAAGTAACTTATTTTCATTCGCAAATAAATTTCACATTCATGAACATAAAAAATAAAATTCTCGTAGTGGGTGATGTGGCGGTACAAGGCATACTTAATAATTTGAAATTTACGTATTAAACCTATAATGCAGCCCGTTCCACCACAAATAGGGCATAAATCCGGTTTAAAAATGAGTGCGCATATAAGGGAAATTTCATCCAACAAAAAATAAAGAGGTTTTTATCCGAATCTGTATACATACATAATACATAATGATTGTGCTGGGTAAAGCGATTCGTATGTAGTATTCACAGAATTACTCATACATATATGAAGTCTCTGTACAATTCCAGGAAATGGGATTTAATTAAATTTATCTACATAATTTTTTTTTTCTTAAGTTCTCGTTTGAAAATTTTATTTGCTTCATAATAAAATTTCTTTTCTCTTCATATTCACACGACCACAAGATGAGAGGTAAGTTTACCTTTTGAATAAATTGTTGAATTTCCACTTTGTAAAGCAACTTCAAGTTTGTTTTATGATAACAAAAAAAAAAAAATTAAGTACACGAATAGGTCGCATGTATCTACCTCGATTTATGGTAACTTTTTGCCAAATCGATCCAACCCACATAACAGATCTGTTAAGCTTTTTGAATGAATCTAATTAGTCTCTCAAGTTGTTTGAGCAGTTTTCGACAAAAAAAAGGACTTTTCTATGCCTTGAGTCTTGATATTCCTTCAAAACTCTCAAGGAGGTACCTTAAGAAAAAATTTATAACTTTAGATATTTCAGAAATTTAAAAATCTAAAGAAGGGTCCTAGAATAATTGACTATTTTTTCCCAAGAATGTACGAACTTATTTCAAATTGAATTTTTGTAAGAATTCATAAATAACCCTTATTTTTCCTATACCTATACCGCAAATAATACAAAAATAAATAAATTGGTGTTTTATCTCGAGACCAGTTTATCGATTTATAATTACATCGTTACTTACAATGTTGCAGATTGCATTCTGCCGGTAATTATACATTAAAGTGGGTTTTTGCTTGTTTTTCATTTATTTATGGATACACCTAGATTCCTTCGCATGCTATGCCATCATGTTCTCATACAACGTACAAGTAGGTATATGATGTCTTTAAGGCTTGTTTAAAAAAAAAAAAACAAATTAAGCAACATATTATGTACGTATACACATAAAATCATGTGCTGTGCTTTATGTTGAGTTTTTCATTATTTGGTAGGTATACATACAGGTATATATACTAGGGTGTCCGTTATTTCCCAAACTATTTTTTTTTGGATAGCACACCCCGTCAATCGAAAGTTTATGCCGAAAGAAAAAAATTATTGACCAAACTAATTTTTTTCCGAGGACATTAACACCCGTATGGGAACTTTACACTTTTCACATTTTATTTTTTTTCTCTAGAACTATAACCGTTATTCTAAATTTGTTTGGGGATTCTGATTGATTTATCGGTCCTTTAAAAAACTGCATTTCAAAAAGTATTAAAAAATTTAAATTATAATTTATTTCGATTTTTTAGGTTAAAAAATACTTTAATATTATATATTTTTCTCTTATTTTTTTCTTTCGGTCCTCAGCAGTTTTTGTTGTTTTTTTTTTATTGATTATCATAAAGTTATGTGTTTTAAAAAATATTGAAAACAAATTAGAAATAATTTATTTTGATTTTTCAAAATATTAAATATTTTTTTAATTTTTTATGTATTAAATTTGTTTTTCTTATAAAATAAAGTTTTTTTTATTAATTTTTGAATGTGGGTTTTAAACAAGATATTTGTCAAAAAAATCATTTAAAAAACTTTTGTTGATAAGAAAAAAAAAAAATAATAAATACATAATACATAAAAATAAAAATATTTAATATTTTGAAAAATCGAAATACATTATTTCTAATTTGTTTTCATTATTTTTTTTAATGCAATAAAATAATAAAACTTATTACTTTATGATAATCAATAAAAAAAATAAGAGAAAAATATATAATATTAAAGTTAGTATTTTTTAAATTAATAAATCGAAATAAATTATAATTTAAACTTTTTTAATACATTTTTAAATGCAGTTTTTAAAAGGACCGATAAGTCAATCAGAATTTCCAGAGAAAAAAAATAAAATGTGAAAAGTGTAAAGTTCCCATACAAATTTGTATGGGAAAAGTATGACCTTAGAGGCACGGGTTAATGACCTCGGAAAAAAAAATTTTTGGTCAATAATTTTTTCTTTCGGCATAAACTTCCGATTGAGTTTGGGAAATAACGGACACTCTAATATATACATACATAATTTTCTAATATATGACCGATGTGTGCTATATGTCTGTAGGTACCATTTACCTACAACAAAGTGTTGGGAATTTAATTCGCATATAATTAGCGAAGTATTACAAGCATTTTCTAACAAGGTAGCAATCTGCGTTTATTAAATTGTGCTTTCTTGATATTATATCGACATGATCGGTAAAAATTTAAGGAATAGTCTTTGATTTGTTTATTATTTATCGATCATTTTATGTGTGTAGTATTAATTATTTATTTATGTAGGTAGTATTAATTATTTATTTATTTATTATAAAGCTAACTCAGCAATGAGAACTCCAATAAAATTTTATGTACGGTTTTCATTTCTGAATCGAAACATCGCATTTTAATATTTTTCAAAATAAATGAAAACAAAAAATAATACAAGTTATTTTTCTTTTTGCAGGTTTGTGTGTTTTGAACTTAAAAAAAATTCAGTAAGTATTTAATTGTTGGAAAAAAAATATCTTTAATAATTTTTGGAAGAAAGTTTCTCATAACCTCCATATATGTAAACGTACATTATGTTTGCACTTTGCGGCATTTATAAAGCTCAATGGAAAACAGTTTAACAGTTCAAAAATATCTAACTATTGTATGCGCTCATTTTGTCATAAAAAGCAGCATTTGCGCGTGTGATTGCGATCATTGATCATCGACCCATTGCGAGTCACCATACCTTTAACATTTGAAGGATTACGAAACGCATTTCGCTGTAAATGTAAACAGAATGTTTTATAAAATATTCATTTTGTGAAAGAACAGAACAAAGAAAAAACTTTATACAATATACACTTAACGTCGGGATGACGAAATGGCGAGATAATAAAATAGGAAGATAAGGAAAGTGCCAGGTAACGAAGCAGCAAAATACCACCCAATAATTTGGGTTATAAAAATGGGCTCCTAACCTTTAGCAGCTCATATATGGGATATTCGCAAAAAAAACTAAGCCATCTAAAAGGTCAGTAATTGGTCAAAAAAAGGTCAACTAGTTTAAGAAATTGGTCAGCCATATAGGAAATTTTGTATCAATGGTAAACGTTTTTCAAGGTAATCAACTATTTTTGGCACCTCATTTATGGGATATTCGCAAGAAAAAAAGTGTACCATTCCAACGACTTGTGATAAAAGGTCAGCTAGCTTCAGTAATTGGTCAGCCATAGGTTTTTTTTTTATGAATTTTTAAAGTTTGTTTCAAGGGTGCAGTATAAGACTTTTAGCACCTCATTTATAGAATTAAAAAAAATGAGTATGCCATCTAAAAAAAAATTGGTCAAAAAAGGTCAGCTACTTTCAGTAATTGGTCAGCCATAGATTTTTTTTTAATGAAGACTCTTATACTGTAATCTTAAAACAATCTTTAAAAATGCATAAAAAAAACCTATAGCCGACCAATTTCTGAAACATGTTGACATGTTGAGGTTTTAATAACCTTTCAAATGGTATCTTTTTTTTTTTTGGAAAGTTCGGTAAATGAGGTGCTAAAAGTCTTATACGGCCTTGAAAAACAAAAAAACTTCAGTAATTCATATAAAATAACCTATGGCTGACCAATTACTGAAACTAGCTGACCTTTTGTCAAGAGTCTTTGGCCTTTCAAATGGTATACTTCTTTTGCGAATATCCCACAAATGAGGTGCTAAAAGTCTTATACGACTTTGAAAAATAAATTTTAAAAATTCAATTAAACAAAATTTATGGCTGACCAATTACTGAAATTAGTTGACCTTTTATCACAAGTCGGTGGCCTTTCAAATGGTACACTTTTTTTTTGCGAATATCCCATGAATGAGGTGCCAAAAATAGTTGGTGAACTTGAAAAACTTTAACCATTGATTAAAAATTTCCTATGGCTGACCAATTTCTGCAACTAGTTGACCTTTTTTGATCAATTTCTGACCTTTTAGACGACATACTTTTTTTGCGAATATCCCATGTATGAGGTGCTAAAGGTGCGGAGCCATAAAAATGGCATTCCTATAAACGTCTGTAAAATGTTCTTGATGAAAAATTTATTTATTTATATGTTTGTGATACAAACTTTAATCTTGTTTGCGCAGGACATGCTATATAATGTGTAGCTATATAAGACTCCGTAACTAGTTTTGAGGAAACCAATTATTTCGCTATATAACATAACCTTAAACATACAGAAGGAAGAATCCGTATTTTTGCTCTTAAAGTTTTTAAGTGGAACAATAATTTGTGGTTAGATTCTAGCATTAAGAACCTTCGGAACATTTATAAGGTCTGCTTCGTGATAAATTTAAAGAAAACTAAATTGTGTAGTGCCACTAACCCTTATATGGCATGTCAACAAAATAATCAAGGCTTCCCTTTTCCTTTTCTAACTGCGTATTTGCTAAACTGCATCGTAAAATTCTTCAAAATGACGCATTAAACATCTTTTATCTATTTTTGTAAATTGTAAATCAAACCAACAACTTTCATATTGCATAACTGGTTAGCATAATAGTAAGCACCAGAATTGCAAAGTTAAATGAATTCTTTCTCATAAATAAAGCTGCTGTCTTGAAATTGAATTTTGGAATCTAAATCGTAAACTTTTACTGACCTCTATTAAAACACTTATAACATTCTGTTTCAAATCAAACGAAAATTTGTCTGCCCTGCCCATTGCATCAGATGTTGTTATTGATAGAATATGCGAATACAAAATTCTTATCGACACGAAATAATTGCTTTTATTTATTACCTATAAATAACTTAACTTAAATCTTTACGTTTTGTTTTAATTTAAGAGATACCTAGAGATATCATCTGGTAGAATACAGAATTTGGAATCTTATAAATATTGAAAGTCTCGCCACTCTGTGTGGTATGCCTTATTAATATCTATTTCATAGTCAAATTAATTTATTAAATGAACTGTCCCTCTATAAATTCAAAAAAAAAAAAAACACACACACAAAACCAACCCAACTCAACCCAACCCAACAGCCCGACCCGACCAGCAAAAGATACAAAACACAAAATGTATCTCATTATATTATTTATTCATTCTTATATCACATCGCATAGATATGAACGAACTCAAATTTCCAATTTATATAACTTTATCCTTCAAAGGAATACATAATTTTTCTTCTTGAAACATTCAGTTATGTCGACGGGATACGGATGTACACAGTCATGGTACCTTGGCTTGTCAGTTTTTGATTTGAAAAGCACGCAACAAGAACGAACAAAAAAAATACGAGTACAAAATAAAATAGAAACTTCCATCTTTAAAACGAAAAATAAAACCCAACTCAACCAAAGTTTATTCAAGTCTTTTGCACGCTCTCGATAAAATTAAACTTTGCACGTAGTTATTCGTATGTGCAAATCAAATAAAAAATGGCTCCAATAAAAAATAAAAACAACAACAAAACTTTTAAAAATAAAACGGAAGTGGAAGTGAGGTTTTAACATGTATAGCATGTTTTCAGAGCAGCAGCTAGAAACATGGTGGCTCTAACTATAACAAAATAGGTCATGGCTGTGTGTGCGAGAGGTCTGCCTCTTCTTCCGCTGCCGCGTCGGTCGTCCGCCTCCGAAACCTAGCACTATCCCCGGCGGCTTTGAAAAGACTGGACTTACGGATTTCTATACGGACAAACTAAATATGTAGTTTCTATTCATTTTTGCATTTATTTCTGCATATAGTTTTGCATATATAAATTCCGAGGCTCCTGGCTCCTCCCCCTCCCCATAGTTTGAATATAAATTGCTGTGTGTGCCAGGCGAATGATGAATCAATAAAACTGCGAAGAAGTATTCAACAAAGTTTTCAAACTAAAAATGAACATTGTGTGTAAACAGCATATACATACATACATACCTACCATTTACAAATATAAATATGTACCTATACATATCTCAATTTCGCGCCAAAAAAATCTTCTAGAGCTTCTCTGACTTAAAGATGACCATAAAGATATGCTTTGCTCATAAATGAATGCACGCCAAGGCAAGACGAAGGATATGAAATGAGGAACAACATTTTAAAAACAAGTCAGAATTCTTACACTGTTACTGTTACAAAGAAGTAACAGGAGCATTCTTGAATGAAAGAATTTCCTTTATTGAATAGTTTCCCAAAGTTCTCTTCTTTGTTACTATTTAGCGTTAATATGTTTTTTGTTCTTCTATTTTTGAGTACCTACCGTTTTTATATACAACATTTTCAATTTTCTTCAAAATATCTCTGCCCATTGAACCTTCGACTGAATTAATTTTTACAAATATACTTTCATTAAGAAATCCATATTTGGAACTTATCAAAAATATTTTTTTTTAATTAAATTCTTTAACTGTATTTAGTGCTGCCAAGTTGGCATTTCTATAGAAGTTGGAATTGAATATTTAGCAAAAGTAAATATTTAAATTTTTAAATCTTTTGAATATTTCGTAAATATTCACTAAAAATATGCATTTGTTTTATGTCCAATAAATCATTTTTATGCGTTTATAGTAAAATATGCAAAAGTATGCTCTAACGGTGCAGGAATCTTCTCTGAGTCTCTAAATGTATCTAGGTCCTTTCGGCTACCTGACCTTGCTAGCGTCTTTCAAGCTGAATTGCTGGCAATCAGGGAAGCTTGCAAGTTACTTAAAGCAGATCCAAACCAAAACCGTAATGCAGCTATTATTACAGACAGTCAAGCGGCTGTTAAAGCCATTAATTCAGCTACAGCATCCTCCAAACTAGTCCAGCAATGCCGGAATGAGCTTGCGGGTCAATGTCACTCTTATCTGGGTCCCGGGTCACCGTGGCATTGAGGGCAATGAATGGGTTGACGAGCTGGCCAGGCAAGGTTCAGCCCTTCATGGCTCACTTGCGGAAAGAGTCAACATTCCGCTTGGAGTTATGAAGGGCAACATTCTCTCAATTTATCTTACTAAAGCAAACCGTAGGTGGAGCAGTTTATCAAACTGTATTATATCTAGGATGATTTGGCCCACCTATGACAAGAACCGAACAATTGATCTAATACGCAGACCTAGGCAAGACATAGCCAGGGTAGTTGCAACCTGTAGTGGACACTGGCCAATAGGAGAGCATGCAACGAAGCTGGGCATACCTCACAATACTCACTGTCGGAGCTGTGAGGACCAGCAGGAAAAGGAAACAGTAGTTCATTTCCTCTGCAAATGCCCTGCTCTGGCCAAAGCTAGAAAACAGTCACTCTTTGACGACATTATCGAACTTTCTGAAATAAATATCAAAGACTTAATTTCTTTTTTTTCAACGCGACGAAATGGCTCTAGGACAAATTTCGGCTACTTCTGCATTATACCTTCCGTCGATTCCGTATGATCACAAGATAGTGGACTAGGGTTCTGGTGGGGGTTTGTGGTGCACAGCGACCGGATGATCATCCAATCAGATCAGTGGACTAACTGTGGATGGTGCGCGTTGGGTGCTGATCTGGTTGAGTGAGTGATCCACTTTCTGATGATTGTGCTAAAAGCTACAACAAAATCCTATTCTAAACTAAATAAAAAGGGACGATATCCTGAAGATATGCCCATATTTTCTCTCTTCAATTCCATCCACAGGTTCAAACGAGTTATGGCATCAAAACGGCGCACTTCAGCGCTAATTGGGCTATGGGCTAGACTGCCCATGCCCGCCATTTCTACCTACATATGCTCTAACGATTGAATGCCATTTTTAAGGAAATTTACTGATTCGAAAAAATAGTTTAATTGTTTTCTTCTTTGTTTATCCAAAAAAAAATATATTTTAACATCGAAAAACTTGCCCTGGTCATCAGTAATAATAAAAAGTCAGCGATTCGCGTTAGAGAAAGAATTTTTTTGAATGACAATTTTTCGTGGCAAAAGCGAAGAATGAACCAAGGCACACCTTTTTTTGCAATTTTGTGTGAATATTTTTAAAATAAAATAGAATTTTTGATAAGGGGATGCGTATCTGAGCCACAACATGGCTTTGTGGTTCATATGTTCTAAATGTAGTAGATGTAGTAGATGCTATTTACACCGACTTTAGTAAAGCTTTTGATTTTGTAAATCATATTATTTTACTGAAAAAGCTTCAGTATTTTGGTTTTCATTCTGAGATGCTTCAATGGATCTTTTCGTATTAAAAAAAAACAGAACTCAACGAGTAATTATTGACAACAAAGTTTCGAGGAGTATAAAATGTACCTCCGGTGTTGGGCGTAGTAGCCCGTAGCGTAATGGTTAGTGCGTTCGACTGTCACGCTGGAGGTCTGGGTTCGCTTCCCAGCCTCGCCCATCTAAAAACTAAAGTTTTTTTTCAGGGCTACTGCCTCTTGCGAGGAATTGACAAATCCTCCAAGAGTATCAATTGTCACGAATAAGTGCTTCTCGTCTAGCCGTTCGGATTCGGCATACAATTGTAGGTCCCTTCCATTCCTGTCGACATGCGCACACAGGAATGGTTGCGGGTTGTTAGTCACTAGGCCCTGGTTCTTCACGAACCGTTGTACCACCCAATTTATTTATTTATTTTTTTTCCGGCGTTCCGCAAGGGAGTCATCTTGGCACTTTACTTTTCCTTATATAAAGGGTGGTTAAATTTTAAGGGCCGTTGTAGATTTTGAATAAAACACAAATTATTTAGGAAATTATTTCCCTTTCCTTTGATTATGATAATATTGGTATGGTTCAATTATATATCAAATATAGGCCAAATGGCCGCCGCGACCTCACCGGCACACCTCCATTCGATGATCCAAATTTTCGATGACTCTTAGGCATTATTGAGGTTCCATGCCGTTAATGTGCCGAATTATCTGATCCTTTAGCTCTTGAATTGTTGCTGGCTTATCGACATACACCTTTTCTTTCAAATAACCCCAAAGAAAGAAAAGAAGCCACCACGTGTGATAACACAGCCATTGAATTTGTCGCGCAAAAGAGCTATTGACGACGCTTGAAATGGTCAAGAGGTTTTAGTTATTGAGTCAATTACACCTTGTTAGCGTTAAAATGCAAGTCTTTATGTATAATGTTCATCAACGACGAGAGTAGGAGGTGCAATTGTTGGGCACAACGACGAGTTGAGGTGGACGGCTCTTCAGCCACACTATCACGAACAACAGCAATATTTTCTGCAGAACGAGCTGTACGAGCATGCATTGCTGTTTTCACATCTCCTACAGACCCAGTTTGCTCAAGTTTTTGCACGATTTTTCCGATTGTTCGCACATTTGGACGATTAAATTGACCGAAAAAATCACGAAGTGCACGATATGCATTTTTAATTTGAACGCCTATTTTGATAATAAGCTTGAATAACTTTAACGCGTTGCTCGATTGTGTATCTTTCCATGGTTCACATTGAGTTAGTCTGAAATTGAGAAATGTCAAATGAAATGCAGACAAAAACTTGACGTTTAAGTGTGGTTCACATTCAACATCGGCCCTTAAAATTTAACCACCCGTTATTAATGATATAGTTGACATAATAAAAAATTGCAATTATTTGCTATATGCTGATGATTTAAAATTGAACTTTAAAATTAAAACCATTGATGATTGTGTTAGAGTTCAACAAGATTTGAACCATATTGCAAGTTGTTGTTCTTTAAACAGTTTGAAACTTAATATTGGAAAATGTAAAGCTATAACATTTTCCAAATCTGTATTTGCTCTTAATTTTCCATATAAAATTGAATCAAATCCTTTGACTAAAGTGAACAATATCAAAGATCTAGGCGTTATTTTTGACAATACTTTTTCTCCAAAAAAGCATATTGATTATATTGTTGCTAAGGCGAACACCCTAGTTGGTGTCATTAAAAGGAATAGTAAGGGTTTTTACGGATCTTTATGTTTTACTAACATTTTACACCGAATATGCTGATTTGATTTGGAACCCATGCTACAGAGTTCATTCTGATAGAATTGAACAGGTCCAAAGGCGGTTTGCTAAATTTGTGTTTCGTAAAATGCGTTGGAATTTTAGATGTCTGTCAAGTTAGCATTACCACTTCAAAATTTCAGGAATCTAATAATTGGATTAATTATCGTGAATTTGTCGTAAATTTGTCGTGAAAGAAAAAAAATTGTAGCGCCTTTTTTTTTAAAATTAACCCTGGGTAATGCTAACTTGACAGTCAAGTTAGCATTACCCACCCTCAAAAAAAATTCTACAAAAAAAAATGAAGATGCAGTTAATTGTCGTGAATTTGTCGTAAATTTGTCGTGAAATAAAAAATTTTGTACCACTTGTATTTTCTGAGAAAAAATAAAAAAACCCTCTAAAATCGCATTTTTTTCAATAAATCTAGCACTACCATACAAAAACTTTTTTCTTAGAAGATTTTTTGAAAAAAAAATGTATCCAAACAATTGTCGTAAGACGTCCTTAGATAAGTTACGTACTCAAATAATTTGTCGTGCCCTTTTTTCTAAACAAAAATCACATTTTTATGACTAAACCCCCTAAAATCGCATTTTTTCATAAAATCTAGCACTATTCTAGCACTACCATACCAAAACTTTTTTCCCAGAAGATTTTTTGAAAAAAAAAATGTATCCAAACAATTGTCGTAAGACGTCCTTAGATAAGTTACGTACTCAAATAATTTGTCGTGCCCTTTTTTCTCAAAAAAAATCACCTTTTTATGACTAAATCCCCTAAAATCGCATTTTTTCATAAAATCTAGCACTACCATACCAAAACTTTTTTTCTAGAAGATTTTTTGAAAAAAAATGTATCCAAACAATTGTCGTAAGACGTCTTTAGATAAGATACGTACTCAAATAATTTGTCGTGCCCTTTTTTCTAAACAAAAATCACATTTTTATGACTAAACCCCCTAAAATCGCATTTTTTCATAAAATCTAGCACTATTCTAGCACTACCATATCAAAACTTTTTTCCTAGAAGATTTTTTGAAAAAAAATGTATCCAAACAATTGTCGTAACACGTCCTTTGATAAGCTGCGTACGTTTTTCTCGAAAAAAATCACATTTTTATGACTAAACCCCCTAAAATCGCATTTTTTCATAAAATCTAGCACTATTCTAGCACTACCATACCAAAACTTTTTTCCTAGAAGATTTTTTGAAAAAAAATGTATCCAAACAATTGTCGTAAGACGTCCTTAGATAAGTTACGTACTCAAATAATTTGTCGTGCCCTTTTTTCTCAAAAAAAAACACCTTTTTATGACTTAATCCCCTAAAATCGGATTTTTTCATAAAATCTAGCACTACCATACCAAAACTTTTTTCCTAGAAGATTTTTTGAAAAAAAATGTATCCAAACAATTGTCGTAAGACGTCCTTAGATAAGTTACGTACTCAAATAATTTGTCGTGCCCTTTTTTCTCGAAAAAAATCACATTTTTATGACTAAACCCCCTAAAATCGCGTTTTTTCATAAAATCTAGCACTATTCTAGCACTACCATACCAAAACTTTTCTCCTAGAAGATTTTTTGAAAAAAAATGTATCCAAACAATTGTCGTAAGACGTCCTTAGATAAGATACGTACTCAAATAATTTGTCGTGCCCTTTTTTCTAAAAAAAAATCACATTTTTATGACTAAGCCCTCTAAATGGTAATGCGATTGTAGGGGGCTTAGTCATAAAAAGGTGATTTTTTTTGAGAAAAAAGGGCACGACAAATTATTTGAGTACGCAACTTATCTAAGGACGTCTTACGACAATTGTTTGGATAAATTTTTTTTCAAAAAATCTTCTAGGAAAAAAGTTTTGGTATGGTAGTGCTAGATTTTAGGAAAAAATGCGATTTTAGGGGATTTAGTCATAAAAATGTGATTTTTTTTGAGAAAAAAGGGCACGACAAATTATTTGAGTACGCAACTTATCTAAGGACGTCTTACGACAATTGTTTGGATAATTTTTTTTTCAAAAAATCTTCTAGGAAAAAAGTTTTGGTATAGTAGTGCTAGAATAGTGCTAGATTTTATGAAAAAACGCGATTTTAGGGGGTTTAGTCATAAAAATGTGATTTTTTTTGAGAAAAAAGGGCACGACAAATTATTTGAGTACGTTACTTATCTAAGGACGTCTTACGACAATTGTTTGGATACATTTTTTTTCAAAAAATCTTCTAGGAAAAAAGTTTTGGTATGGTAGTGCTAGAATAGTGCTAGATTTTATGAAAAAATGCGATTTTAGGGGGTTTAGTCATAAAAATGTGATTTTTTTCGAGAAAAACGTACGCAGCTTATCAAAGGACGTGTTACGACAATTGTTTGGATACATTTTTTTTCAAAAAATCTTCTAGGAAAAAAGTTTTGATATGGTAGTGCTAGAATAGTGCTAGATTTTATGAAAAAATGCGATTTTAGGGGGTTTAGTCATAAAAATGTGATTTTTGTTTAGAAAAAAGGGCACGACAAATTATTTGAGTACGTATCTTATCTAAAGACGTCTTACGACAATTGTTTGGATACATTTTTTTTCAAAAAATCTTCTAGAAAAAAAGTTTTGGTATGGTAGTGCTAGATTTTATGAAAAAATGCGATTTTAGGGGATTTAGTCATAAAAAGGTGATTTTTTTTGAGAAAAAAGGGCACGACAAATTATTTGAGTACGTAACTTATCTAAGGACGTCTTACGACAATTGTTTGGATAATTTTTTTTTCAAAAAATCTTCTAGGAAAAAAGTTCTGGTATAGTAGTGCTAGAATAGTGCTAGATTTTATGAAAAAACGCGATTTTAGGGGGTTTACTCATAAAAATGTGATTTTTTTTGAGAAAAAAGGGCACGACAAATTATTTGAGTACGTAACTTATCTAAGGACGTCTTACGACAATTGTTTGGATAATTTTTTTTTCAAAAAATCTTCTAGGAAAAAAGTTTTGGTATGGTAGTGCTAGATTTTAGGAAAAAATGCGATTTTAGGGGATTTAGTCATAAAAAGGTGATTTTTTTTGAGAAAAAAACGGCACGACAAATTATTTGAGTACGTAACTTATCTAAGGACGTCTTACGACAATTGTTTGGATACATTTTTTTTCAAAAAATCTTCTAAGAAAAAAGTTTTTGTATGGTAGTGCTAGATTTATTTAAAAAAATGCGATTTTAGAGGGTTTTTTTATTTTTTCTCAGAAAATACAAGTGGTACAAAATTTTTTGTTTCACGACAAATTTACGACAAATTCACGACAATTAACTGCATTTTCATTTTTTTTTTAGAATTTTTTTTTGATGGTGGGTAATGCTAACTTGACTGTCAAGTTAGCATTACCTAGGGTTATTTTTAAAAAAAAGGTCGGACAAAATTTTTTCTTCCACGACAAATTTACGACAAATTCACGACAATTAACTGCATCTTCATTTTTTTTTTTAGAATTTTTTTTGACAATTATTTGAGTACGTAACTTATCTAAGGACGTCTTACGACAATTGTTTGGATACATTTTTTTTTCAAAAAATCTTCTGGGAAAAAAGTTTTGGTATGGTAGTGCTAGAATAGTGCTAGATTTTATGAAAAAATGCGATTTTAGGGGGTTTAGTCATAAAAATGTGATTTTTGTTTAGAAAAAAGGGCACGACAAATTATTTGAGTACGTAACTTATCTAAGGACGTCTTACGACAATTGTTTGGATACATTTTTTTTCAAAAAATCTTCTAAGAAAAAAGTTTTTGTATGGTAGTGCTAGATTTATTGAAAAAAATGCGATTTTAGAGGGTTTTTTTATTTTTTCTCAGAAAATACAAGTGGTACAAAATTTTTTGTTTTACGACAAATTTACGACAAATTCACGACAATTAACTGCATCTTCATTTTTTTTTTTAAATTTTTTTTGAGGGTGGGTAATGCTAACTTGACTGTCAAGTTAGCATTACCCAGGGTTATTTTTTAAAAAAAAGGTCGGACAAAATTTTTTCTTTCACTACAAATTTACGACAAATTCACGACAATTAACTGCATCTTCATTTTTTTTTTTAGAATTTTTTTTGAGGGTGGGTAATGCTAACTTGACTGTCAAGTTAGCATTACCCAAAGTTAATTTTAAAAAAAAAGGCGCGACAAATTTTTTTCTTTCACGACAAATTTACGACAAATTCACGACAATTAATCCAATTATTAGATTCCTGAAATTTTGAAGTGGTAATGCTAACTTGACAGACATTAAGGAACACCCAAGAAAGAAATTCCAATTAACCAGCTATGACAGTTCGATGACGATATTCCAAAAATATATAAACCTATACTTTCATTTTTGTTTAGAGCACCATTCAGTATCAGCAGCAGTAGCTATATAAATAACCCTTTTAAAAAACGGGTCTTTTCAATTCTCTTATTATGAAAAAAAATGAACTGGTAATTTATATAAAATAAACATTGAAATTTGATTCAGTTTTGGATGAAAAATGATAAAGGGCATATTTATCTTATTTTTTTTTTTTCTAATTTGATGGCCTTGTTTCTATGACTACACCCGCAGGGTTCAAGAAGGTTTTCTTAGGAAGTTTGTTGCCCAGTTTTTTTTCTGTTGCTTTTGTGAAGATAATGGTCCTTTGTTATAAGTTTTGGTTACAAATAGGGCTGGCCAGAAGACGAGACTCGGCGAGACTTTTGTAAGTATTGTCTCGATCTTGTTAAAATTGAAAATGTTCAGTTTCGTCTCGGTCTCGTATAATTAGGTCTCGTCTCGGTCTCAGTCTTGCCTTGTTCGCAAGAAAATTTGAATTTGCAATCTCGTTCCGGTCTCGTTTTCGAAAAATACGATTTACGGACATCCTTTTGATTATTGGAATGAAATATTTTCGATTATTTGATTATTGGAATGAAATATTTTCGAAACATCAAAATATAATTTGTCCCCCATATAGTTTGAATATGTGCAAAAGAAAATAAATATTTAACTGATATTGGATTTTTCAATTTATTAGAGTCTGTAAATACAGTCTCGTCTCGGTGTCGTCTCGGATGCTTGAAAGGCAATCTCGTCTCTGTCTCGCCATGCGAGACCGAGCTTTTCTCTTCTCGTTACAAACTTTAAGAGGACAAAATTAATTTGCTCGGTCATTATGTAATGTTGTATTGTTATAAAATTTTTTTTGTTAAATTTTTAGATACTTACAACAACTAATAATAATTGTATATTGCTTTGATAAATACTTATGTTCATGCAGATATCAGAAATAACTATGTTTACCTTTATTTTTAATTGGTTTCTTTTAGAGTCAATAAAGGTCATTGAGTGACTTTTATTGAAAATAAAAATAATAACGAACAACAGTTTTTAACAAATCTTTCAAAAGGTTGAGATTTATGGCTGATCTCTGACTAAATGTGTTGAAAAATAATTGACAATGTCTTAAGAACTTGTAACGCCATAGGTTATTATAAAATAACGTATTTCGGGCACCCCTTAGCTGTCAGTAGGTTTATACACATATACCTGAATTGCCCGCACAGAAAAACAATATTGTTTTCGACAAGGCACTAGGACTAGACAGTTTAACATAGATTTGGCAAGGGGCTAGTAAAGGAGCAATGGCCTTGGCAATTATGAACCCTTTTGCCTCGTCAAGCAACAAAAAAAAAAACAGCTTGGCGGGACTTGATCTCGCGATCTTCTGCTTGTCAGACCAATGCACTACACATTGGGCTAACTCGCTATACAAACATTCAATGTAGAAAGTGAATAAGTTTCATACCCTAATGTTTCATACCATTGCATAACAAATAGATAATACAGAATACAAGAGGATTTTATGTATGCTTTCTCGGTAGAACAACGTAGAACAGGTTTTCTGTTCTAACTTGTCTGACGTTGATGTCTCACAACCATAGTAAAAAGTTTGATATGTGAAAAACAAGACAAAGGAAAGAGAGAGAGAGAAAGAGAAAGAGAAAGAGAAAGAGAAAGAGAAAGAGAGTGTCGTATGATACTAAAATTGTATGGTGGATGTAAAATTTTTGTTTTTGGTTCCTGATAGGGTACCGAAACATGTGTTTACTAGGGAGGGCCTCACGAGTGCTTGAAAAGTTTCCTTCGTCTAAATTTTTGGTACTGAAATCCAGCAAGGGCTTGCCAAGTATCTGACAAGTTTTCCTCGTCTAGATTTTTCCTACTGAAAACTTACTAGGTAAATTGAATTAAAAATATTAATAAAACCATTTTCATTAAAGTTTTAATTACAGTTCTTGTTTAACTCGTTTACACCTTTGTAAGCGTATATCTAAGCTCATTTTCAATGGGTTTTTAATGAAATCCACAGAAATGACTTATGGTGATCAGAATTACGAATTCTGAAACATCCTCATGAATACAAAAATACTAACATTCCCATCACATTCTTTTGTATGCATATCAACTAATAAAGTCCTATAGTTGATAAGCTTTAATTTGTGTGTTTCGTTTTCCTTGTTCTCTGGGTAAAGGTAGACACAGTTTTTTAATAATAAAACGTGTTTTAATTATTATTATAAACAAAAACTCTTGGGTCTCTCCATGTCAATTCAGTCAATTTCCCAGGCGATTATAATTTTCTCTGACAGATCTGAATTACAAATTAGAGATACATTACCTACACCTTCTTTTGCTTCTATGAGTTGACTTGAGGGTAAAAAAAAAACGCGATAACATCACTCACTCGAAACAACAACAAAACTGTTTCCTTTGCACTCATAAATTATTCATTTTATCTTATTTTTTTTTTGTAAAGAACTAACGAGTTTTATAAAGCCCTGAATAAAACATACATTTTGTTTGTTGTTTGCTTCTTGCTTTTATATTTTCAATTGACAGGGAGTGAATGTGCAAGTCCGAAAACTCATCATCACCCACGTATGATGATCTGGTTTTTTGTTTTCATTATTGACTGAGATCATTCCAGTTCCGCCTGAAGTTCGATTAAATTATTTGTGAATATAAAAAAAAATCAGTGGCTCCTAAATAAGTCCACACTATTCAAATTTCTTTTTTGACATGTTCCGTTATTTGTTGATGTTTAATTCAACTGGTGATTAAATTCAATTTTATTTCACAACCAGCTTCGCCTGACTTCTAATAAACGTTGCAAAAAAAGAAAGAAATTTTTACACATTGGACTCAATATCCCAATTAATTCTTATTTGTTCAATATCATATTTATGTGCAGAAATACAACCTACTTATATATCATTCACACTGAGTACCTACATATAAGTAGAAAGAGTTAAATTGTTTGAGGAGGAAAACCGAAATCTAAGTACCTAAGAATTTCAGACGTGCACTCAAAAAAATTTTTGTCAGCTTAACAGCCCATTCTTGAATAATCATTCTTCTTCTTCATTTTACCGGCGGCGATTGTCATGATCTCGAGGGGGACCACAACTCTCCCACTCAACTGCTTCGCATAAGGTTCCACTTGTGGGGTTCGCCGGGTTGATCTCAGAAATTGTCGCCAGGCCTCCCGGTTTTGGATTGTTCCATGTCTGAGGCCAACTAAATGCAGGTGTCGTTGCATTTGTTTCATCCAGGAGTTTTTGCGCCTGCATTTCTTCCGCGACAGTTTCGGAACGTCTTGTGCTATTGCCTTTTGAGCTGGGTTCTCATGGCATCTTCTTTGTACATGACAGTACCAGCTAAGTTGGTCATGCTGTATTTTGTCCAAGATGATATTTTTGACGTGAAGGCTTCCACGGATTCTCTTGCTTCTTATTCAGTCACGCTTTGTCACCCCTGCTGTCATGCGAAGCATCTTCATTTCAGCTGCCTTCAATTAACTCTCACACTTCTTGTACATTGTCCAACACTGTGAACCGTATGTAAGCGCTGGACGAACAACTGCCGTGTAGAGCTTTCCTTTCAGCTTAGGGGGCATTTTTCTATCACAGAAATGGCAGAGTTTTCCCGCCACTTCATCCACCCTACCCTTATGCGATGTTTGATCTCGTCATCACAAGATCCCACGCTATTGATCTTTGATCCAAGAAATTTAAACTTTTCGCACTTGGGAAGCATTGTTCTATTCAAATTGAGGTTCGGGATAGGCATGTGTGGATCAGAAAATGGACAGCATACTTGAACAATCATTAACACTTACAATCATTAATTCCTACAAAAATATTTTGTTGTTTCAACAATTTTATTGTTAATACTTTTGGTTTTAAATTTGAAAATCAAGAATCTAAAATTTGATTCAAGAACTTCTAAGTATCAAATATTTCCGACTGATAAAAATTGTTGAAATAATAAAAACGTTCTCATTCCAACAATTTCAAAGCTGAAAAGACAGATAACAGAGAGAAGAAAGCTAAAAATCGTCAACAAACATACTTTTATTTTATTTATTTATTTCAAGTTCGATTTACTTATACACAGTAAGATAAAGTATCTTAAAGGCTAGTGATAACGCAGTATTAAATGCCACATTTTATTTTCGTTTGCTGTCGTAGCTACAAGAGCAGAAAATCTCACAACCATAAGTGAGGATCGGTAAAATCAAGGTTTTCACAAGCAAAGAACGTGTTTTATTGAGGTGAAATATTGAGCCGCTTGCAATGAACACAGAGCTCCGTAGGTCTTACCAACAATATAGTTATTGCGGTTTTCCCATGTAAGACTGCGATTAAAGAGTATACCTAAGTTTTTTGCCTTCTCTACAAACTCTATGGGGACGTTGCTCATAACAATTGTAGGAAAGTAGGAAAGTTCTAGAGGTGTTCTTGATATCACCAAGCACTTGGTTTTATATAGGTTTAGCTGAAGTCGATTTGTGCCAGACCAATTCAAGATTCCTTCTAGGTCTTCATTTAAACATGTTGTGTAGTGTTCTATAAGACCGAGTGGGCAGCTTAAATACAGCTATACATCATCAGCGTACATTCCTAAAAGATACTGCCTTTATGTGTGTAGGGAGAGAGTTTATGTACAAAGAGAACAACAAAGGACCCAATATGGACCCTTGCGGAACGCCTTTAAGATTTGGGAGAAAATTTGACAAGGATCCATTGATTTCTACAGCTTGATATCTGCCTGTAAGATACGAAAACACTAACTTTACTGCTGTATTCGAGAAATTAAACTCATTGATTAGCTTTTTGCATAAAATTGTGTGATCCACCGAATCGAACGCTTTCGAGAAATCTAATAGAACGAGAAAAGAAACATGATCCTTGTCCATTGATTGTCGTAAGTCTTCAATCACGTTTATTAAGGCGGTGAAACAGCTATGTTTTTTTCGGAAACCAGATTGCATACGAGAGAGTAGTTTATTTTCAGTTAGGAACAAGTTAATTTGTTTCTGAATTAGTCTTTCGAAAACATTAGATACAAAAGATAGGATAGCGATCGGCCTAAACTCGACGCATTTCGAATTCTTAGGGATAGGGGAAATTTTCGCTAACTTCCACTGTTCAGGATAATCACCAGACATTATTATGAAGTTAAAAATATGTTTTATATAGGGCAAACGAATTTTAAGAAACAGAGGGTGTATTTCGTCGAGACCCACTGCTTTCGATTTGATTAAAAGAATAGACTCAATCACTTCTGCACTCTCGACAGGACTTAAGCTGAAGCTGGGGCCAGCCCTAGTTCTTGGAGGACCAGTCTCAACTCTGGCAGAAATATTTGATCGCACAACACAGGTTGAGGCTGAAACGGTTACAAAATTTTCATTTAGCATGTTTTTATCAACATCGCAGCTCAAAGTAGATTTAGTTTTGCATATACCAATGTTTCGCAGGTTCGCCCAAAAATTTCGCCCTCCTTACGAGCTGTTTAAACGATTTGAAAAAACTTTGGTCTTGATTTTTCTTATCTCCCTAACAACCTTGTTTCGTAACAAGCAGCAAGTTCGTCGAAGTACTGGAAGTTTATATCGTTTCAAGATCTCGCTGCAACATTAAATAACGGATATTGGTCCTGAACCATGGTGGATTATTATGGTCTGCAAGTTTAGATCGTAACGGTACAAAATTATTATATAGAGACCTTACATTATCGATAAGAAAGTCAACTTGTTTCCCAGAAGAAGGCATATAGTAGACAGCTGCCCAGTTTGTATTGGATACAGTATTGGGAAAACGCTTACTCAGCATAAAACACCAATCCCAAATATTTTTACTCAAGGAAAAACTTCAAACCCAAATGTCATTTTTCCGCACACAATTAATAGTCCGGGCAATTAATTATGTGCTCAAAGAGAGTGCAGACTTGTCGAACACAGAACGAAAAGCACAATGAAAATGTTTGTTTCTGATTTCGTCATGTCCTTTTTGTATGTGATTTTTCGTTTCACATCAGCAGCGTACTAGGCTGAAGAAATAAGTTGTTGGTTCAACATTTTATTCTTAAGATAAAAATTATCGATTTCTGATTGCTTGATTTTGCAATTACTGCACTTACTTCCATTAATTAGATTTGTTTGAGATTGAGATTTTGATCAAACCTGTACCTGTGTACATACACCCTTAATTCTTCTTCATAAACAAAAAATAGTTATTTTAGATTACGTGTTAAGGAAAACTACACTATGGAATAAGAATGTTCCGGACTCAAATGGAGCAGTAAGAAATTGCCTTTAGTTTGAGTCCAGAAAATTCTTATTCAATGGTTTAGTTTTCCTGAAAACGGGAGCTAAAATAAATACTTCTTCTTTATGAATACGGGTAAATGGTGTATGTTTTAGAATGTCTCTAAATACAAAACTTAGATCCCTATACCTTTTTATTTCAATTCAACATCGTAAAATTAGTAAATAATTACGGTCTACTTTAAATTTTTAATAACAACAAAATGTGCATGGAAACTCTTCTGAAATATTTCTTATAAGAAACTCCTGAAAATGTGAAAGCTAATTCTTTTACCTTCGTTAGAGCACCCACATAACTTATAACTGCAAAACTTACAAATTCATCTTATGAATTATTAATCAAAACTCAGTTCGATTTTTATATACCTCTCAAAGGATTATCCATAAAAATGGAAATTTTGTCCTTTAGAATTTCAATAGGGAAAAACTACGAACTAACAAAAAAGTAAATCCATTAGCCATTATTATGTTTTTTCCTTCTGTATAGAATTAAAAAAAAAACTTCTTAACCCACTATTGAGGGCCACATCTTAACAAGCTATTTAATACCTTAACAAATTTCAAAATATTTTTTTTTTATATTTTCAATTTTCTACTACCTATATGTATATTAACAACTAAGAACACTTATGTATATGTATTTATATTTAGGATGGACGAAAACTATCAGAACTAATCAGAAAGTTTGAACGGAAAAATAATGAAAAAGATGGAAGCGTTCATATTATTATTTAGAAAATGTTCAGTAAGATTTTATTAAGAAAACGAAAATATAAAACTTTGTGTCAAATGCCTTACAATTTATTGTTTAATGATACGAAAGTCCTTGTAATAAAGTTGCATATTTATAATATATATATTGTGGATTCGATTTCGCAGAGCCAGAGTCCTTCACCAGTAGTCAGACTTTAGGTAGCGAGTCATAATTGTTGTTATTAAATCACACGAAGATTTATTTTTATTTATTAAGCGTATAGAATTACACATTACATTATTTGTTATTACACGTTATATGGTAAAATTAAACTTATAGGACTTATATTAACATAAACATTCTTTCTGGTGCATATTCCATTTTTATCTAGGTAAATTAAAAACAAAAATAACAGCTAGGCTATATCACAACATCTAGGATTCGTAGCCACTCTATCACAGCTATGTTGTTGTTGGTATCAGCAAATTCTTGGATGCCACCTTGGTAGGAGCGTTTGTTACATTCCGCAACTATATGATGGACGGTTTGTCGTTGTGCCCCGCAGTCGCAAGCAGAAGAACTGACGCTTCCCCAACGGAACAAAAGGTCTGCACATTTTCCGTGATTTGTTCGGATTCTGTTAAGAGTCGACCAGAGGTTGCGAGGTAGGTTAAACCCAAAGAGTTGGCATGATGGGTTCGAGACGGTTATGCTCTCAGTCTCCTTAGACGATTCCCATTCTGATATCCAGGCAGAGTTTGTGTTAAACACATCATTTGCCAGTTTATGCCCAAGCTTTATAGTTGGATGACGAGGTTTTAGTCTCTGTTGGTGTGACCAGAGAGTAGCAATGTCTTCGTGAATGGGAAGTTCGGCGTTGGTTTGGTCAGCATTTTATTGTGCTCCCTTAAAAGGGGGTGGAGCAATGTTGCTCAGCACTGGAAGAGATTGGATTAAGAGGTTCGACTGTGGTTAAGTGATTTGTTGTTAAACTGGACGTTAAGTTTGAAGTTCGCTATTTAGTTTGTAAGGTGAAAGCAGCAGACTTCCGTTTTGGGCATACTCGGACACAGTCTCCACTGCCGGAAGTATGTGCTCACGATCTAGAGTTAAGTTCTCCTCTGTTGTCCTTATGTCTTTATCCTGGGTAGCTATTGCCAGATCATCGGCGTACCCGAATTCCCTGGATATGGTCGCAGGGATATCGCTATTATAAATGTTAAAAAGCAGGGGGGCAAGAACGGAACCCTGGGGAAGCCCATTGTTTAGCTTTCTTACTTTGCTTTTATCACCATTTATGAAAACTTGAAGAAGGCGGTTTGATAGTAGATTGTTTATAAGGCGTGAGGTTTTTAGGCAGGGAACTACTTTCAGCAGCTTGAATATAAGTCCATCTTTCCAAACTGTATCGTATGCTGCGGTTAAGTCGACAAAAACATCGGAGGTTTTGCGCTTCCTTTCGAGTCCTGCCTCAATATGTGTTGTCAAGGATAACACTTGGTCTGTGCAGTTTCTACCCGCACGGAAACCAGCCTGTTTGATGGGTATGATTTCATTAATTACAGGATTTATCCGATTGTAAATAAGGCGTTCGAGGATTTTGTAGCAAATGCTTAGAAGCGCAATAGGACGGTAGCTCTCCGGCAGGTTGTTAGGTTTGCCTGGCTTGAGAATAGGAATGATTTTCGTTTGCTTAAACGGAGTTGGAATTATACCTGTTTCTTGTATATTGTTGTAGAATTTTGCTAGCCACCGTCTTGTGTTTTTTCCGCTTTGCACAAGGAACTCCGGGTGCATACCATCAAATCCCGCGGCTTTTCCGGTTTTTACTGCGGTGATAGCAGTTCTGACCTCTCCTGTTGTGAAGTAGCTCGAAAACTGTGATGTTAGCGGGGTATTGTTTTTGAGGTTCTTTGGAGCCCGTTTGGTGATAACTGTATGTGCCTTGTCCACGGGGCACGAGAAACGTCTACACTGCGGTAAGCCACTTTATCCGGGTCTATACAAGAACTTGTGATGTTTGAGCTGCAACTTCCTTCAAGTTTGCTTAGGAGGCTCTATGCTTTCCTGCTAGAGTGGGTGAAGTTGAGTTGGTTAACAGTTGATGTCCACTTTTTTTACGATTTGCGTCAAGCGATTTTAGCAGTTCGTGACCAACTTCTGGATCTCCAGATGCCTTATAGTCCTCATATAGCGGTCCCCTTTCATCAGTCCATCGTGGAATGTACTCCTTCCGAAAACCACGGGGAATATGTTTTTTGGCGGTTGCTTTTACAGTTCTTACAAATCTGTCATAGTTTTGAGAGAGCGGTGGAATGAACCTTAAGCATGAGTCGAGTTCGTTGGCGAAGTTATTCCAATTGGTCTTTGAAAAGTTCCGTCGTGGCTTTTGAACTGAATCAGTTAGTGGTATTTGTATACCGATGTCCACTATGACCCGACGATGTTGGCTTTTCGGGAAATCCGACAGGACTCTTCTTGAAGCAAGAAGGAGTTGATATTCTTCATCACAGGTAACGAAGCACAGGTCTGGGTTGTAACCTTTGCGCCATCTGCGAGAGTGAAAAGTTGATTTATCTTTTGCGTCGAAAATTAAATGTAAGTGGTTTGAGTCTTCCCATTCTATTAGTTTATCTCCATTCTCATCGTTATTGTCATATCTCCACAAGCTATGATGGCTGTTGAAATCACCAATGAAAACTGTTGGTTGATTTGGAATGTCAAGTACGTTAGGCGGCCATGGTGTAGCGGAAGGTTTGTATATTGAAGGTATCCAATTTGAATAGTAATTATAAAGATGTTGTTTCTGGAGCTAGTGCTAATAAGTTTTACGTAATCTATACCGTTTTTTAAATAGGTTGCTGATCCATATGACTGGTGGTATCCTATCTGGACGTAACCGGCGACAGTCCCTCTAACCTTTTGAGCAGCGTCGGAGGCACTGTGTGTCTCTTGGATGACGGCTACATCAATGTTGTTTGTCAATAATAGTGTTGATAAGTAGTCACTTTTGGCTTTATTTATACCTTCGATATTAAGTTGGCATATTCGAACAGATGGTCCGACGTGCCTTGTCAATTGGCGCTGAGAAGCACCGGTTGCAATGGGCATAATCTTTGATATTGGCATTGATGTTTACGAAATTTTTGTTTTTAGTTTTTGCTCAGTTGACTTCTCATTTGTAATAATGCCAGGAGAGTAATCTTGCTTGCTTATTCTGGCTTCCTCTTGTGATAGATCATTTAGCGTTATCCAGGGTGTACTAAGGGGAGGCGGTCTATCTTTACAACCCAATCACACGAAGAGTATCAGATTTTCGAGCTTAGTATGCTGAACAAATCAGTGCAATAACGAGATTTACTTGATTAAGAACAATATAAATATTGCATCTTTAAACAAAATCTAAATATTTGTGAGCTTTTTGACAACGAAACATACGTGAAGAGATGGTTGTCGTTGTCGTCAGCGAAACGTACATGTTATCTCCTATCGTTGCGAATAAAAGAAGTGGTCGCAATACAGTAGTTTTGAATTTTTGTAAACCGAAATATTATGTAGGTTCATAAAATTATTAGCCCAGTCAATAATTAAAAAAAAGGGCTAGGATCGCAAAGCGCGATGTAGTTCTGCATTTTCCAAAGTTATAAAGGAAAATGTGGTAAAAAATGTGATGATTTTACCTTTTTTCACTGTTGCATTTTTCCTGCAGCGAGCACAAGTTTTTCGAAGTTGCAAATATAGCTACAGACTACTCTAACATGCCCCAACAACATATCAAAAATGCAGAACTACATCGCGCTTTGAGATTATACTGTCGAACTTGACTGGGCTATATGTGGATAACAGGGTCTAGACAAGAGATAAAGGCAAGTCAGATAAATGAAGACAAAATAAAGCCTTGGTACACACCAGCAAATATTTTTTTGAATATCCAACTGAATGCATATAGAAAGAGCTCCCTGCCAAACTCTATTAAATGTTTTTTGAATATTAGCTACAAAAATACCTAACCCCTCCGAGTTATTTTAAGAACCGTCTTTAAATTGCGGTGAGATATAAAATCAATGCTGTATTTTTTTCAAGTTTTGATCTAACATGATATTTTATTCACTCAAAACTGAACTTAACTGGGATTTTTATTGTCAACTTGAGAAATAGTTTTTATTCACTCGAAGTTGACGTTTTTATTCTTGATTTTCAACTCTCCAGATTATCAACTTTGGATTTTCTCAACTCTCCTAAATTGTAGAAGATAGCACTTAATAGCACTTTATAAGCACCTTGTAAGGCCATACATTTATTTTTAATGTTCTGCTGACTTTGGTCTGCTATAAATGAATATAATTTTGAGGGATATTGCACTGCGACCTTGAGATCTGTTGTGCCCCCACCTAGAACTGGATGGGGCCTGCTCATCTTACAGCTCTTCCTCCAGATGTATTCCTCTCAAGAATTGGAGTATTTGGAGTATTTTAAGAGATGGTAAGTCGCACTCTTCTACCTGGTAGCGTCTTACTTCTTTCTTTGATGTATGAGTGTGCTACATCGACCTAGAATGTGGTCCGGCGATTCCTCATCTGTGTCACAGAACCTGCATGTGGCACTACTTACTAGGCCAAGTAAACTAAGGTGTCTTTTAAGTTTGCAGTGTCCAGTGAGGACACCCGTTATAATTCTTAGGTTGTTTCTACTAAAGCTGATACAGTCTGTAAAACGTTGGTGGTTATAATTCCCAAGTAATAGTTTAGCCTGTCTTAGCTTTGGGAGTTCTTTCCAAGTTTTGGATCTTATTGCCTCCTCTTCTTTTTTGATTTTTTTTCTTATCACGTTTTCTCCTATGCCGCAATAAGGTTCAGGTCCCGTTAAGGGAGTCGTTGCACCTAGTTTTGCTAGGGAGTCTGCCTCTTCGTTGCCCTGAACACCTACGTGGCCAGGTACCCAATGGAGTGTGACAGTGTTATTTTTGCCGAGTTCATTTAGCATTCCTACACATTCCCATACTAGCTTAGAGCTTATGGAGTAGGAGCTCAGAGCTTTAAGTGCTGCTTGGCTATCTGACATAATGGCAATGTTTTGTTTATTGTAATTCCTTTCGAGATTTTGACCTGCGCATATTCCTATCGCTTGTACCTTAGCTTGAAAAATGCTAGAGGACTGTTCCATCGGTATGGAAAGTTTGGTTCTTGGCCCAAAAATTCCCGCACCAGTCCCTTCTGTCGTTCTCGGTCCATCGGTGTACCACTTGATGGCATTTGCATTGAAAGTGTAGTTCACTGTTTCGCCTACCCAGTCTTTCTTGCAACTTAGCTTCGTTTGAATGTTTTTCACGAAGTTATATTTTTTAATCATACCATCTCTTGGAATGTCAATAAGGTTTGTTATTGAGGAATTCGGAATACAGTCTCTTTCCCTTCGACTGATGCATTTTCCAGTCCCCGTTCCCTCCTTTGCAAATCTCATAATGGCTCCCTTTGCAGCACTTACAATTACCTCGTGAAGAGGGGATAGATGGAGAATAACCTCCAAAGCTGCTGTAGGGCATGTTCTTATTGCTCCAGTTTTACATAAACATGCGAGCCTTTGTAATTTATCTAGAGCTTTCCTAGTTGTTACTAATTCGGTTCGTTTGCTAAGTTGAGGGACATGAAGATAATGAGCAAACAAGATCTTTCTTAATTTCTGTTTATTCATTCATGCCATTCAATTGTGTTAATTTTTCACTCTTGAATTCGAAAGGAAAAAAAAATTTAAATTTAATAAAAATAAAGCTATCATTTTAATTGAAATGATATAATCAAAGATGTTTCATGCGAATTACTTCAAGTAGAATTGGGCATCATCGTTTTCGAGCGAGCAGTGAAGTAAAGGAGGAAAGTGTATCCCTTGAAAGGCATTACTACTGCATACTGCTACCACGCCTTGGAATCGATAACTTAAGGTCACTGAAAACTCGTCTTTTAGGTCACTGAAAACCCGCCTATTATTGTTCGATATTTCTTTATTTTAAAAATACTAATTATAAACCGTTTTATGCAGTTTTCAATTTCGCTTGGTATTCTTTTGATTTCGCGCTTTATATGGAATGAAAACTGCATTAAAATTATTATGAATAAATAAAAAAGAAAAATAATGTGTGATCCTGACTATTTTATTGAATAAGAAAGCACAAGTTTCTTTTTCAAATAATTTGAATGTCCAAAATGAATAAAGATACATATCCACACTTAAATACAAAATTATTCTAGTGCAAACCAAAAGTTAAAAATGACGGCTTGTGTGTCATTTCTCACAAACATCCCAAGGAACGAAGGATATTGTATAGATTGGTCAACTTTTGGATTTCAACTCTAATGGAGTTCAGATTTAAAGTTGTCAATAAAAGCATTTTTCAACCTTCAGTTCAACAATGAGTTTAAAGTCAACTTGTTAGTTGGCTAACTTTGGAGTTTTCAGCAAATAAAGTAATACTGAATAAAATGAGCATAAAAATGATACAATTTTTTTTTTTGTATCTACCCCTCAATATAAATTACCCAACTCAATTCAGTTTTTCTTTTCTGTAACTTGAATGTCAGCCATCTTAATATTAAATCTAAATCAAACGTATCTGATTCTGAATAAAACTTTTTTGTTTGTAAAAAAGAAAAAAAATATGAATATGAAAATCCCCATCACAAAAACTGAATATATTTTGAAAACAAAAGTACTTAAAATACACGATACAAAAGGAAATCGTGTATATTTCCCCAAAAACGAATAAAAAAATACCAGAACAAAGTGAAAACCAAAAACAATAAGGTGAAATCATCATCCGTCCATTGTGTGCTTCTCTCATTCTTTTATTGCTGTACTTTGATTGTCCTTGAAGGATTTTATGAAAATTGGCATGTTCAAAGTGGAATGAAGTTTTTTATTATAAAGTATGCGTCTATTGGCAGACACAAAGGAGAGCGGGCTCAGCGGGTTGTGCTTTTCATAAAACCAAGATCAAAAAATATTAACCCACTACCATGGATACCAACAACACTTGTCGTGTTGTGTACAGAGCAGTGGTATCGAACCCATTTATTTAAAGGCGCAAATTAGCGCAAATTGTTTTTTGTGATTTAGTTTAAGGAAACTTGCCTATGATAAAACAAACAAAAGTTTGAGACCCATTTTTGGCATTTTTAAGAAAACATTTATTAAAATCTGAAATTCATTTTTTTTCCTAACACTGACCACACATTGAAAGTCATCAAAAAAAAACTCGAATTTTTTTTTTGTAAGGCGAAATTATTTCTTATAACTTGATTATTATTATTCTCCATTATGATATTAATTACTGTACGCACAAAATATTTGTACACTAATTGAAAATGTTATTAAAAAAGCACGCGTTAGCTCACTGTAAAAAAACTTTCAACTAGTGAATGTTTGCGCCTCTATAACTCTTGCACAAGTTGGAGAATGCAAAAAATGCTGTTGCATTTAGAACTTCTATATGTTTGAGATGAAAAAGTACGGCTAAAATAGTTGTAATTTTTATTGTTAGCTAATGGGTCTTCCCACTGTGCGTCGATGTTAAAAAAGTGAATTAAGAGCTGCATACTTGTGCTTGGTTTAATAAAACTATTAGAAAAAAGTATTTGAAGTGAAATAAAGGCATTTAATTTTTGTAAACTAATTAATTGTAGTTCAGTTTGACTAAAGGAAATAAGTTTTATTTGCGAACCCTTGGTGAAATATTACAGTATGAAGGATTTGAGTTCAATGCCCAAAAGTATGCAACTAAGGAATACTTTTGTCTTGTGCTTAGGGATAGGAAAAACCAGCCGGTTTAAACCGTTGCACAGTGGTTTCGGTTGTATGGATAGAGCGTCAAAATTCAATTAAATCTCAACCGCTCCACCGATCTTGATGAAACTTTCAGGCATTATAAAAGATTTTATAAGACATCATCACAATAAATTTCCACCTACTACCACGCCCACTTAAAAAAAAATAATATAATCCCTAAAATTTCTACAAATTTGGGTTGCTATTATAGACATTTTTGTTTTAGATAAGGC
This sequence comes from Melangyna quadrimaculata, assembly GCA_949320155.1. Lineage (NCBI taxonomy): Eukaryota > Metazoa > Arthropoda > Insecta > Diptera > Syrphidae > Melangyna > Melangyna quadrimaculata. The sequence continues at coordinate 79,256,906 of OX439483.1, read as the reverse complement.
TTTTTTTATAATAATATGTAATAATAATATTGTAATAATAATTTTGACTATAAGCCTGTAAGACCTCAGGTCTTTTAAATGCAATGCACGGCACTGGTTAGAAGTAATAGAAGAAAAGGAAAGATTTTTGTTGGCACAGTGGATAGAGAATGAGATGTTAATTATCTCTTTTTTTTCCACCGGTGGCATCCAGTTGAAACTGGGGAATATAGAAAAGAATGCTACCTAGACTGGGGCTCGAACCCACACGTCCAGGTTAGCAGTCAAACACTATATCCACTGTGCCATTGCCACCCGCAATGAAAGTTTTTTCTCACACTTACTTTTTGGAGGTTTTTAAAATTTGTTTATCATATTGAGGAGTATAGTCTCATTTCAATAAAATTTGAACGAAACAATCGATTTTAATGAAACTTTTAGGCATGGTAAAAAATAGAATAAGGATTATTACGGACAATTTTCGCTACTGGTTTGTGTTTTTTTGTAGCCCAAATGTCATAATTTTTTTTCTTAGACACCGAGCAAAAATACATTGAACATACGAGTAACAGAAATATGAAATGTGCATAAGTAAACAAAATTTGTAAATGGTGTGAAATCAAAAGAAAAACTTAAATTTTACTGTTAGTGGGTGATTGTGGGTGGTAAGACTATATTTTTCAAAAAGCTGTGCGTTTTCTCAATACTTGGGTCATAACTTTATTTTTAAAGCTACCTAAACTTCAAAGAAAAATAAAAAAAGCAACTTCAATCTCTGCGGAGTTTTACGATTATAACTTTTAAAATAAAAATGCAAATATCACTTAAGAATTGATAAAATATTCTACACACCTTGTTTTTGTAACTCCATTAAAACAAAAATTCCAAAAAATCCCTTTGATAAAAAAAAAATTCACTTTAAAAATAGTTGAATTAACGCACAAATATGGATCTATGTTGAGATCGTGCAGTTAGCTCACTTTTACCCCGTTTACAAACAGAATCGAGAGCTCGAGTTGGATTAGGGTCGGATTTTCGAGCCAGGTGTTTCGTCACGTGAGTTGAGAGCCCCATTTGAAGTTGAGTTGATATCGTGTTGAGATTACATTTAATGGAATGGAAAACAGTTCAAATTTAATGAATTTTAGTACACACTTCACATAGCTATCAAAACAAATAAATAATTTTACTCGCACATGTGCAAAAACACTGTGGTGAACACATCCTCAAGACCGACTCTTCGACCCAGGTGTTTTACCAACAATTTCTACTCGACTCCGCTCCTGAAGTGGAATCGAGTCGGTTGAAGCTCCTTTCAAGTCAACGCAGGTATATAAAGGGGCCAAGCGAGCCTGAAGCTTGCTCCAATACTTCATGTAAACGGGGTATTTGAATGAGAAAACAAAACTGATACCACGAGATATTTATGACGTAATGTTTGTAACACTAAATATTGACCCATTATCTATTATAAGAAGTCAAGAATCAAACAAAACAAGCACTGTTATTTTTTTAATTTTTGGTTGTTTCGGTTAACCGTTTTTTTTTTTGCCGGTAATTTTTTAATTTGGTTTAACCCGGTGTTTTTTGCGAAAACCCAATAACCGGTTGAATGTTTTTTTTTTTTTAACTAATACTTCATTTAATCGACTGACAGATTGGCAATTTTCTCTCAGTAAACTGACAAAAGAATGAGCAAATTCATTCTTTTGTCTTTTAATGACAGAAATACTACCAATTTGTCAATCGTATAAAATGAAGCATTGCACACATTCAGAGCTCGCATGAGCCATTCTTTGTTGTCTGACATAACCCGCCTGTGTTTCTGTACTGGGTATATTTTTATCCATTTCCAAGCGATAGCGTAGTGTAGGGGTAGTAATATAAGAAGGTGAAATCGTTGAGTTGTTCTTTTTAGACACTTTCATTCACATTCACAGCTCGCACGGGTCCACACGTTTTTTTGTTTCTCTAGAAAAAAAAAAGAAAACCGATTATTTAAAAAAAAAAAACAGTTTTTGTCCGGTTAAAATCAACTGAAGGGGTATAAAAACCGAAAAAAACGAACACCGGTTATTTAAAAAAAAACCGCCATGCCATCCCTACTTCTGCTACATTTTGGTAGAAATGGTTATTATACCAAAAAACCGTCAAGTGATATTAATATATCTTCTGACCTTGCCATGCATATACCAAAACCACAGGTGGCACTCGGGCCATTGGTTCGTTATCCCTGTTGTTCCTACTCAATATCCTTATTGCGTTTGCGAGTTTTCGTTTTTCTTTTGATTGAGGTGAGGAAGGAGATCCCAGATATAAATAAAATATGTATTAAAATTCGATGTATACCTATGTTTTTTTTTTTTCTGAAGCCTGAAGATAGATACTTTCGCAGTCTTCTTCGTCCTACTCGTTTTCTTCGTCCTTGGCGGTTGTTAGCATTTGAATTGTACAAGCAAGCCTTGTCCCATCATGTGGTTTTGGGTTATTTAATTTGTATATTTGTCAAAAAATAAAAATACACACATTCTTCCTTTTTCCAGAGGAGGCATTTAGAAATTACAGCACGCGGAGAAACGAATGGGATGGATTGATGTTGTTATGTTTGGCGTAGTCTTCGCCTTCTTTGTCGTTATTGTAGGTTTCAGAATAAAATAAAAGTGACGGTCGACTTAATTTAATTGAGTAATTTATATGGTTGTTTTGAACTTAAAGCTTTAAAATTTTTGCTTAAGGAAAAGTTGTGATTGCGGCGGCGTGTGGTATTTTTTTTTATTTTGTTCGACAAAGTTTTAAAAAAGGTGGATGGATGGTATACTGTTCAAGTGTACAGTGTTACATACATATACAGTGCCTACATATTTATGGGGAACTTTGACAACAGACTGCTTGGAGCCGAGGTAGTTGCCGTTGTTTCATACATATATATTTAATTATTTTATTTTACATTGAAGCGTTTCTTAATTTTTCTTTTTCTGATTGGGGTGAATTTGATTTGAATGCCCACGTTGGGGGAATATTATTAACGGAGATAAAAAAAAAAACTTAAGTTGTGTTATTAAAATAAAATAAATAGAATTATGTACCTAGAAGTAAATTATTGAAAAAGATACTTCTTACCGCAAGGTTAGGCAGTGAACGGTTGGACAAAATTTACAGATTTCACTCATAGAGTAAGAATGGGAGCATTGAAAATGACTTGCATTTGCTAGATAAAAAAAAACATAACTAATTGTTTGCACTTGAACAAAATTACATTAATTAAAATTAAGTTGAAGCAAGATAAGATAAGATAAGAAAATAATAATAATAATTCAATAGAAGAACTCATTATTTTAACATAAATACACAATAAAAGTAAATAATTCTGTATCTTTTTGAATTTTGAAATTATTGTAAGGAGGTGATGTTAACAACCTATCGTGATGCAATAAGGTACATTATAATTATTTTAATTTGGTAAGCTCTTCATTTGTGAAAGCTACAAAAATATTTGTAGGTTACTGATGGCTGAACACAAGACTGTAACTTCAACCAAAAGTGCTCAACTTTGTGTCATACCATACATTTCTTGCAACAACTTGTAATTGAAGAGCTCTTCACTATCTTTTTACTTTGACAGTGATACAGAACCTACCTGTAGCAAAAATTTTGAGTTTTCTCAATTTTATACTGCACTGAATTTGGTTTGATAATGAATATCTGCAAGTAACACTGGAACTTTTTTTTTGTTTGTTATCGTCATTTAATCTTTTTTTCTTTGCGTCAAACCAACTTTGCAGTCGGATAAAAGCACATTTTTTTATTTCATCTTCATATGGCTATGAACGGGCTCGACTGTATACTGTTTTCTTCCTCTCGACTTCGTTATTATTGTACTAGCTATCTTCAACTACAAGTGAACCTACTGCTATTGGTGTTCAGCCAGTTAATTCTTCCCATAAGAATAGTTTTTGTTGTTTGTTTTAGAATGTTTGGAGCTTTCAATAAGTGCACAGCTATGTGTTTGATTAACATAAACGCTTAATTGCTGACAAAAGAAACAGAAGATTGAAATACTTCAGTAAAATATAAAGTAAGGAACGATTTTATCATCTGTCCAATTGAGTGTCACAACAGCTTGTCTTTAATAATCATAATTCAAAAAGCATTAAATTTGAATTTTGTATTAGATTTCCAACTTTGTAATCTCTAGTTTATGTAAAGAATATGCCAACCAACGAAATTAAATTAATAATTTCTGAATAATTAATTAAATTAGGAAGGTGAAAAAAAACTTTAACTCAAATTGTTTTTAATTTTTTCGAAGTTTTCAAGAATAAGTAGATAGTTTTTTTTTTTTGTGTAAATCTTAAGGGCAGTATTTTTAAACCTTATTCTGGAGAATCCGTTTAGAATTTTATAAGTTATGAATTTATTCTATATTAATTCGTTTTGCTCTTGTTAAATTAATCAACAATTTTTTTTAACTTTATCTTATACCTAATCGTAGGAGGTTTTGTTTCACAAATTTGTAAAATTTTGTATCAACTTTTTAATTTTACGCGCCAAAAATTGAAACGACTATTAACTCGATCACATTTTTAAAATTAATTTGTACAACATTTTCCGATTAAGTTTGCATACAAATTAAAGTCATCCTTGTTTTAATTTTTCACCTCATTCATAAAGATCTCATCTATTTTGTTTGGGACAAACCATCTTCAGAATTGGGTACAAGCACAGCCAAATTAGTCTCTCATCTTCTTGTGACTATATGTGGCCTCTACTGTATATTACTTCTATTTTTCCAGTGGTACGAGCTATACGAAATATATAAATTGATTGAAATCCAAGAAAAAATATAGTTTGGAACGATTGTACCTGTCCGATGTGGTGTCACAAAATGCTCATCTTTTTAAATCATAATTCAAAACGTATTTACTAAATTTTAAATATTCTATTATACATATCTACAACTATTTAACCCTCTACTATATGTAGAGAATATGCTACCAAGAATCTTAAATTACAACTTTTATACCACATCAATTTTCTGTATAAAGCCTTGAATAATTAAGTCAATTAGGGAGGTATAAAAACATTAACTCAAGTTGATATTCAGTTTTCATGCAATTGTAGATTGTTTTTTTTTTCAATAAATCTTTTATGTCTGGCTTAATGAAGTATTTTAAAATCTTCATATTGCAGCATAGTTGGGTGCAGGACCCCAAAGGCACCCGTCGGACATAATTATGTTAGCCAGGGCTTTTTTTTTTAAACGTAATAACTTTATTTTTTTTTGTAAAAACGTTTTTTTTTTTTTGTAAAAACGTTATTTTTTTTTTGTAAAAACGTTATTTTTTTTTTGTAAAAAAGTTTTTTTTTTTTTTTTTGTAGACAAGTTACTTTTTTTTTGTGAACAAATTATTTTAAATTTATTATTATATTATATACATATAATAAATAGGTTCCAAACTTTTGTAAATTCTACTGCGGTAAATTTTGCATGCATCCCTTTATCCTTCGGTCCTTTCCTACCCACAACACTCTGTAAACACGCACTGTGACTGTACACAACATGCCAACCGAAAACTCGATACTCTGCTGTAGTTTTGCTCTGCAGTCTGCATCTTCCAATAAAAGACCTACAAACCTATAGCTCATTATTTCTGTCATCGTTTATTTTTCATTCTTTCATTCTCTTCTTTGGTAGCACAAGCAGTGCTGTCGGAATGGCTACTATAGTAGCATTTGGCTCCTTTACTGTTGAAAGGACTACTGTGCTACCCATGTCTCAGAAAGGCTCCCCAGGTCTCCACATGGGAAAGTTAATGAAAATATTTTTAAATCCTGACTCCTATTAAAAATTTCACATCTCTGTTAATTTGTGATCATATTAGGGGTATTCATGCAAACGTGGAAAACCTAAAGAAAGCTTAAAAACGAAAGAATTTTATATCGGTAGAAATGAACTGTATACCCTTATTTATTTTATAAAATATCTAGAATCAAGGCTCTCTCAAACCAACGCGAAATCGACGCGGAACATTCAGTTTTTTTTTTTGTTATTTAACATTGTTTATTTCTCATTTTTGTTATGATTGTGAATCGTTCGCCCTGCAGAGTGAATGTTCTTCGCCGGTTTCGCGTCGGTTTGGGAGAGCCTTTGCCTCCCCAACTTCCCAACCTGCTCCCCAAATGTTATGAGAAGTGCTACTCTCGGAATTTGTGAAACGACAGCACTGAGCACACGCAAATTGCACAAGCACGAAACATCAACCAACCAACAATTCCATACGCTACGCAGTTCACCACTTACTACGATTATGTTCATTTTAATTTTGTTCTGTGGTAACACCAACCAAATTTTTCGCAAAATGCCCCTACTACGCTAAAGTTCATTTTCATTTGTATTCATTTGTGCTTTATTCATTTTGGTAACACCAACCATAATTTGTGAAAAACGAGCTTACATTTTCAATGTTAAAACGTCACACAATACGCAATCTTCAGTCAATACTCAAGCAGTGCTGTCGGAATGGCTACTATAGAAGTATTTGGCTCCTTTACTGTGGAGAGGACTACTGTGCTATCCATGAATGTCTCAAAAAGGCTCCTCATGTCTCCACATGAAAAATTTAATGGAAAATGTATTTTGCAGTTTAAAAATATTTTTAATCCTGATTTCACACATCCCTGCTTTAATTAAAAATTTCACATCTCTGTTAAACTTCAAAATGTCATTTTAATTTGGGATCATATTTATTTTATGAAATATCTTATATTAAGGCTCTCCCAAACCAACGCGAAATCGGCGCGGAACATTCGCCGACGACAGTTTTTGTTGTAATATAGCATTGTTTATTTCTCATTTTTGTTATCATTGTGCTCCACAAATTTTATGAAAAGTGCTACTCTCGGAATTTGTGAAACGACAGCACTGTACTCAAGCTGAATGTCCACCAAAAAGATTGAGAATGCAGCAAGGCGCAATAAACATTGGAAACAAATATTGGTCTGTGCATTAGGCTTACTGGGGAAACCACGTTCAAAAACCGCACCGAAAACTCTACCTCTACGGTCGGTGGGTGGTGTGAAAATGTGTTGAATCGCTTCCGCCATGTCTCTGTGTTGATCGAGTTCCCGGCCGTGATCTATTCGTCGTACGGAAATGTTGTCGTAACAAAATTTGTAGGGAATTCAGTCTTCTACAACTCTTCCATTTGAATGTCTTACTTATTTTTAATAAAAATAGTCTGAAAGTTGAAAAAAAAACGGAGAAATATCCTAATTTGTATCACTTTTTGATTACTATAGGCAATAAATAATTATTTCACAACAAAATTGTTATGATAAAAAGGTAGACAATTTAATTATCTATAAGTTTGGTTGTAACCATTTTAAGCGAGAAATGCAAAATACGCCTGCAAATCGACAAAACACAAAATTTCGGACACACGCCATATCAAATTTTGGTCTTAAACTGTGGTTTCATATTCTACTCCATCATTGCAACCTAACTGCATCAAAACATTTTGTACTTCATTTAACTTTGATATATGGTGAAATTTTGTCTAGAACGATCGGGCTGGAATGGCCAAATTTTTATAGGACATCGATCTGATCGCCCAAGAATGGTTTTATTGTTTTTGTATGTGCTTTATGTCCAGTTTCACAGCGAACCGAACAAAGTTGCACCTAAGTTTTAAGTTAAGCATATTGGTAGTTTTTGGTATTTTTGCGCTGCTTGTTTAGTCAGGTCGCAACACGGGGGACTTAAGTGTAACATATTCATGTAAGTGTGCACTGCGAAAATTAGCACTTCGTATTCTTATGCACTTAAGTGACAGAATTGTAGAGCTATTCAGATTGCATTTTTAAGGGTCCTTTCCCACTTTTGTTTCATTTGATATAATTTTCAACATGTGAAAGGAAAAGTATAAAACAAAAAACAAAAGCTTCGCAAAAATGTTTTAGCTTCGTGTGTCTATTTCGTTTGTGACTTTTGTAAAGCTATCAGTAATTAAAAACAGTTGATTGATTGCTCCACAAAAATCATATAAAAAGTATAAATTGTTTCCAAAACCCAGAAAGTCCACGCAAGGCTGATTAGCTTATTTAAACAAAATTAATAAGGGTATTCATACAACGTCGTAAAACACTAGATAAGTTTACGATTTGGTTAAATTTATCATTTGGTAAATGAACTGTAAAATTTTGTATGGGAAATGGTTTACACAATTTGGTTAAAATTATCCAAGGATATTGGTAGGGAAAATTAAACAAATTTATTTTGTAAAACTTATCCAAACGTCATTGTGACTTTTAGAATCAGGCGCGTTCATAAACATGATTACACGACTAGTTGGCGATAAAAGTGACTTAAAACGTTGTTTATGCAAGAAAAAATAATAAGGATGTCTTCATTTAATCAATGATTAGGAAAGCTACTTTTCTTAAACTATTAAGGTAGAATTATAAAGGTTCTCCCCAACCAATTGTTGACGACGACAAAACTACATCAACATCGGGGGCGCAAATCAAGAAACCGACTATGGGCGCACTTGGTATATGATTTTTTTGTATTCGCTCATTTTCGTCCAACGACTACCGTAAGCCTACGATTATTGTAGTTCCATCGTGTATCTTACATTTTTTTTTTATCGTTGCGAGACATTCGGTTCCAATTTCGCATTGGTGCGGGAAAGGTTCTTCATTGAAAAATAACTTCGAAATCTAAACACGTCTAATGTGTCACACACCAAATCTGTCAAATAAGCGAACAGCTGGCTGATTCAATTACACAGCATTTAACCAAATTAATAAAAAGGTCGTTCATGCAAACTTTTGTGTAAACTTACAAAATTTGTAAACTTACGACAACATTGCATGAATACCCTTAATATAAATCGAGTTCAACAATTTGTACACAACTACATTGATCGTTTCGCGCATATACCTATACAACATATTTATAAATTGCCCACAAATAGTCAGTGGAGGAAACGAAGGTCAAAGATTAATCATTTGTTTACACCAAAAAACTGGTGCAAACAAAAAAATAAATCCAAGAAACACTTACTTGCCTCGCACCAACAAAGAAAAAATAAATTAAAACGATACCAACACGTTCATCAAACTCACAGGAATTGTTGAACTTTTCTTGTTAAACCTCCAGGGGCACCTCGATCTCGTAATCTTAACCAGTTCGGCACAGCAATAAAGATCTAACCACACAAAGAAAAAAAAATGTTAAACGACGAGTTTTTATTTATTTTATTTTTTAATATAAACATGAAAAAGTAGAAGGCAACTGACCCTTAATTCATTCCAAAGATGCCCCTTTGACCCAAAGAAATTTGCCAGGCAATGTACAAGTTTTCTTGAGTATCTTTGTGAGTTTAGTCATGTGTGTTGTGGGTCCGGAGTTGGTACTGGATTTGCCGGCGGCATGCAGCTACACCAATGACGATGATAAAGTGATGTTAATGCCTGACGACGTTTGAGGTCAGTTTTTTTTTGTCGGCCAAAAAATCTTAAGTAGGGAACTGTGGAACTTACAAAAACATAAAATAAAATAAAAACTTGTTTAAAAAAAAACAACGAAAAACAAACAGGAATAATAATACGACTGTCTTCTGGTTTCTGGAGTTGCAGGTTTTTGGGGTCAGATATAAATGTTGATTGTGCACTTAAAAAGTTGTCGCAATGAAAAACTGGCTTGCGGCTTACCTACAGTCCTGTTTGTTGTTTTTTTTTTCTTTAGAAAGAGAATATTTATGGTATTGGTTGAGCTGCTTAATCTGTGTGATTAAGTTTGTCACACGTTTTGCTTGCATGATTTTAAATTAATATCATTATGACGCTAAATGTGTAATGGTTATTCCATAAGGAAATATTCAGGTTTAACTGCTAAGCGATAATTTATTATTATTAAACGGATAGTACCTATGTATAATAAGGTGTGTGGTGTACATGTGGGTAGCGGTGACTGAATTTAGAAACATGTATGTACTAGTGGCGTGGCGTGAATTATTTAATTATTAAAGTTGGGAAGTCGAAGCAAAATCAATCTTTAATCGCTAATTTAAGGGCCTTAATTTCCTGTAGGTATACTTAAAACAAGGCAATGTTCTTAAACGTTTATTTTCAAAACTATTTTTGTAAAGTTTCAATAATCTTATTAAATAAATACATTTGTACATCATTCGAAATTTTGTTGAATATATGGAAATATCAATGGTTTGAAATGCATTTGATCTAATTTAAAATATATGTTAGATTTGTCAATATACAATTTTTTTCAAAAAAACTTTTAGATTAAAATTGTTTAAGGTATAAAATTAAAAATACAATTTTTTCTATGAATTCCCGGCTGGAAAAAATCCTAGTTTCTGTCTAGTTAGGGCAAGGCCCTAATAAGTTTTTGGTAGGGCAAATCTAGACAGGGAAAACTTGTCAGATACTTGGCAAGCCCTTGCTGGATTTCAGTACCAAAAATTTAGACGAGGGAAACTCGTGAGGCCCTGTCTCTTAAAAACATGTTTGATATGTTTTGGTACCCCACCAGGAATGTCTCTTGTACACCAATAAAAAAAAATTTATAAGCACCATGTAAATTTAGCATCATAAGGCACTTTTTTCTCTCTTTCCTTTGTCTTATTTTTCATATCACACTTCTTACGATCATCGGTGTGAGACACAAGTGTAAAAAAACCTGTTCTAAGTTGTTCCACCTCAAAAGCAAGTACATAAAATCCGGTTCTTCTGTATGTATTTGTTATGCAATATAGAATGAAAGTTATTCACTTTCGACATTGAATTTTTGTATAGCAATTTGTCCACGTGGGTAGCGCATTACACTGACAAACAAAAGATCGAGGGATCAAGTCCCACATAAGCCACCTTTTTGTTTTTTTTTTTTTTTTTTCTGATGACGCAAAAGGGTTCATCATCGTCAAGGCCCGTGTTCTAGCCTTTGCTAATGCTTGCTAGTGCCTTGCCAGAATCTATGTAAAACTCTCTAGTGCCATGTCGAAAACTAGATTGTTTTTCTGCGTTGGTTATGTTAACGTTTATATTTGTATATTATTATTTTCCTGAGATTTTAAGATCCCAATATTGAAGATCCGATCATTAAAACTTAACTCTTTTTTCATGTTACTCTTTTCGAACACTTTGAACAAAGTAAAGATAAATAAGACGAGAAAAGGAGTCTTGTTCCTTTCATAATTATTAAAAAAGTAAGATACATACATATTCACGTGCTACACTTGCAAAATGACCTTGCCATATATTATGTGTTACTATCTCTTGTCATCGACCAAAGCTCTAGCGCGGCAGGCAGCGAAAGCGGGTGTCGCTGTTCATCGTCTTTGTCACCCATACAAATCTTCTTTTCGAACGACATGAATAACACGCTTTCAACCGTCTTATACTGGATTGGAACTAAATTGTTTTGCAATCCCTTTTTTCAATAGGAGTTGTATTATTCGTCTCTTTGTTTAACTACCGCGAAAAAAATAAGACGGAATAACACGGTGGTCGCCGTGTTATTTTAAGTTAGTTTGAGATATTGAGATCTTTAAATGACGATAAAATATTAGGCTACATTTCAGTTAAAATTGAAGTAATTTTATGGTGTTTGGCGGACATTTTGAAAGGGAAGACAAGAAGATTTGTGTTATATGAACCACGCTACGCCACTGGGTATGTACCTACGTACGTTTAGGTGAGTTAACTTAATTTTGCATTTATTTTAAATAAAATGTCGGTATAGTAGCCCAGTCAAATCGTCTCCTGGAGCGCCAGTTTCAGGAAAAAAATATAAAAGTTTTTTTGTCACTGGTCTTTTATGTCGCAATTATCTTAACCAAAATATCTGTTGAAGGAACTTGATTCATGGTATTAGGTATCAACCCATACTTAGATTTTTTCCACCCCCGCTCGAGAGGATTCAAATTTTTTCACTCCACTTTTTAATTAAGAAATAAGTCCTTTGGAAATTAGTCCTTATCCTCTCGGTATAGGTACCAGATACTTTGCTGAAACAATTGCATGTGAATGTACAACTACATTAAAAATGTTTTTAAAATTATTGGAACAGGCCAATTCTACAGTAAATTTTATTCCGGAATTTTCTTGAAATTTAGCTTGGTTTTCAAGTTATATATAAAAAACCAAAAAGGGTGCATTACTCCCCCTCCCCTAAATTGCACCCTCTCGTTTAAAATCACTTCGTGGTTTTCTCATCTTCAATGAGCCATTGAATGATTTGTACAATAAAAACTTTTGAAAGTCTTAGTTCCGTTCTATATGACATAATCAATAGCATTTTAGTGGCTTCCTGTAATATGACATATAATTTCATCACGCTCTTGCCGGTGCATTTTTTCGCCAATTAAAGTGATGAAGGTGACAAACTTGTAGAGAATTGTACAATTACAGGCATGGTTTTTGTTTTAAGTTTTTGTTTTAAGTTACAAGCAAAAATCTAACGAGAGAACTGTGTTTTCTCCAAAAAATTACGAAATGTTGGTCTTTTTTCACCGTACTCTAATTCTACAAAACAAATTGGTATAACAAAATTGTAGGAAATTTTATGTTTTATAAAGTGTAGAAGGTAATTTTATCCAAAAAGTGTATATATTTTGTTTATTTTTTGGTAAAAAACTGAAAAAAGGTCGACAATTTTGAGGTCTTTTGCGATTTCGCTGTGAAGCCATAACCGTAGGAAGAAGCAAAGTTGAAATTCGGATTAAGCGACCCCTAAAACATAAAAGACGTGTGAGAAAAAAACGTTTATATTTTTTTCTTGACCAAAACACCATTTGACTGGACAGGCACGAGTACATATGTGTGCGAAAATTACGCGGACATTTTTTGATTAAAGCTAATTTTATTTTTGTTTTAAATATACATCAAACATCGATCGAAAACACTAATTTACGTAGATACCCTATAGGTTTATATAAACTATCACTGCAACTTTCGTCTAACTTGGGCACATATCTACAAACACATCTTGAACTTTGGCACATAAATACATAAAATTAATAAAAGATAAAGATATCTCCTATAAAACTATAAAAGAGAAAAAATACAAAACACTATTTATCTAAAAAGAAAATTAACTGGAATTATGACTCAGATATAAAAGAACAATAGTGTTGAAGTTCATTGACTTAGATTGTTGTTGGAATTAGTTTTGTTATTTTTTGTTTTGTTACCCTCATCTTCTCAGCTATACCTATTATAATACTTTGATGTTAAACAAATTTTGCTTGTCATTTAAATTAAATAAAGCCTTATTGTTGTTACTACCATAATTTACTCATGTTTGTTGTTAGTGCTGTTGAAATTTGGAAGGGGATTATTTTAAACTATGCCGAAATTAACCATCATCATAGATGGAAAGATACGGAATACAATAAGCTTAGGGTTATTAAAAGGTGACACACCTTTAATTTAGAAATTAGATTCAAGCTTAACAGTTTGCTGATAACTGATTAGAAATAAAGATTATTTTAATGACTTTACAGACGTTAGGCTTATAGCATCAGACAGATTGCTAAAAATTATATTATTGAATTATATAAAACTTTTGATTTTTTTGTCTTTAATAGGAAGTTTTTATTCCTATGTATACGTATACAGGGTGACTCACCTAAGGTAAGACAAAAAGTTTGAGCGTTTACTCGTATAGGTTTGATTGAAACAAGAGAAAAACCTTCAAAGGTGTTTTCTCGTGATAACACTTGCAGTTAGGCTGCATAGCTTTCGCGCCGTCATATTTAACATTGAAGGTTTTGAATGAACAACAACCACTTGTGTTGGCTACCACCGAGTATTACATTTTGGCTGGAATTATTGCAATTTTATGGCTGCCACACCAATCATCAGATTCCTTTTAGTGGTGCTTAGTCTATAGTTCCAATTTTAATTTATAAATTGTTTTTGGATTCGAACCTAGGCCAAGCTACCTCAGAGGACGTTGCACTACGCATTGCACCACCGAGGTCACCTGATCGTGCCCATCCAAATGAAGGTTTTTTTCTAATTTACAATTGCATTTGGACAACCAGCATTTGTACAAGCCACACACAAGTTAGATGTTACTTACTTACTTACTTAGATCCTTGACCCCTCTAAGGGGCACAGGGCGTCAACTACTAGTACACACAATCTCGTTCGGTTTCTGGAAATGTATTTTAGCTCTCCCCAACTTTTACCGAGCTTTTGTGATTCCTTGTCGACTGTTCTGCGCCAAGATTTTCTCTGGCCTCCAGGTCTTCTGCCATCACTACCGAGGTACAGGAAGTTGTCCACCGCTTCAACCTGCTGTGCCGCAACGACAACTTGAGAAGAAGATTCAAAAATGTTGAGGATTTTTGTTTTCCCGGCGTTGATACTCAAACCGAGTTTGTTTGCCTCGCATTCCAGATTAGTCACCATTTGATGAAGATCCATAATGTTGTGCGAGAGCAAACAAATATCGTCAGCGTAATCAAGATGTTGCAGGAACGAAAACATCGTCCATCGAATTCCCCGCGCTTGCTCGGCTAGAGCTGCATGAAGGACATCCCCTATAACCACCAGGAAAACTAGTGGAGATAGCAAACACCCTTGACGATCTCCGCTATGGATATCGAAGTCCTCTGATACCTTTCCGTTGTGTAAGACTTGACACGATGCACCCTCGTAGGTAGCCTTTATAATGGCGATAATCTTCTGGGGTACTCCTCTCCTATTCAAACTATCTAAAGCCTTTTCGAATTCGATGAAGAGCAAATGAAGAGGGGAGCGGAACTCCACGTATTGTTCTATTATGATCCTCAAGGTGTTGATGTGATCAATGCAGGATGAGCCTGCACGAAATCCCGCTTGCTCTTTGTCGAGAGTAGAATCGAGATGTTCTTTGATTCGTTCCAAGATTATTTTCGCCATTATCTTTGCCACCGCGGGGAGGACACAGATCCCTCTACAGTTTCCGCTATCCGTAAGATTTCCCTTTTTTGGTAGTTTGACGATCATCCCTTTTTTCCATTCAATGGGGAAACTTTCGTTCTCCCATGCCTGTGCTATTAAGGGGTGTAGCAACTTCGCTGATGTTTGTGGATCTGCTTGGTAGAGCTCAGCGGGAATGCCGTCCAAACCTACCGCTTTGTTGTTCTTGAGGGATTTGATTGCTGATGTAATCTCGGCTAAACTGGGAGGGCAGGTGCGAATACGGGAACTAGTTTCTACAAATAAACTAGTTTCAAAGCAAAATGTTCCTTCCATCTCCTGAGCTGGTCCTCATCCGTAACTAGCAGGGTGCCGTCTACATCCTTGACGAGGTGTTGTTTTCGGGAGTTGTTGTTTCCAACCAAATCCATGGTTATCTTGTAGACGGTACCACTGTCGCACATAGATGCTATTTAGATGTTGCCTTCTTTAGAATTTTTAGTCTTTGCAAATCGGATAATTGTAGGTATAATGAGAACAGAGTATTGGGAACATAAATCTCATTGTTTCCCAAATTAAATAACTTCATAACAATGAATGTATAAACATGTACCTATATATCTTCATCTTATTCTTAACTATTATACAGGGTGTCCCAAAAGTCAACGTCGTCGAAACGAAAACGGGTGATAGGGTAGCAGAGTTGGGAAAGAATGCAATCATTTTAGTATTGCAATCAATTGAATAAAAAGACTTATTTTTAAGTATTTTAACTCCACCCTAGTATTTAAACTTCACTATGTTATTCACAGTCAATTTTGAAGTCTTTTATATTGCAATCATTTTAAGCAGTTAAAATACTTGAAGTTAAAATAATGTAGAATTGAATTCTTTGAAGTCTTTTATAAGTCTTTTGATTTGATTGCATTCTTGAAGCTGTGATTGCAATCAAAGTACTGCAGTCTTTTGACTTCTTTGAAGTCTTTTCCTCTTGGAGTATTTTTATTTCTTGGAGTTTTTTTCTGGTTTAAAGTTTAAAAATACATAAAAAAAAACTTCAAAGAAGTTAAAAGACTGCAGTACTTTGATTGCAATCAAAAGACTTAAAGAATAAAATCAATGCAAAAGACTTATCAAAAGACTTCAAAGACTTCAATAAGTCTTTAGTATTGCATTCTTTTAACTTAAAGTCTTTTTACTGTTTAAAATGATTGCAATATAAATGACTTTAAAATTCATTGCGAATTAATCTTTGGAGTAAAAATACTAAGCAAAAGTATTTAACTGCATTCGCAGAGATAAGTCAAATGATTGGGATTTCAAAGAATGAAATACCAAAGTATTGCATTCTTTCCCAACTCTGTAGGGTATAGGTAGTGACAGTTATCAGAAAAATATTTAAAAAAAATGGTAACCATGCATTTTGTGAGTTAAAGGCATTCCAAAAAAAATCGAAAAAATTTCTAAGTATTTAGCAATTTACTAACTATTTCAAAATTTTAAACCTTTTTTTTTTCTATTTGGGTGATTCGCCACTCAAAGCTCCTTTTCGTGGCCCCGACCAAAGTTGGTTCAACAAATTAAAAAAACTTATTTATTTTGAAGTCAATAACAGCGCAAGCAACTTTTCTAACTGGGCCACTTCTAAATTTTAAATATTTGCAGATATGTAATAAAAAAATAATTGTTTTTATGGTCCAAATGTCATTTCCGTCGCGTGTGTCCTCCTTGTTCCGGCGCCGAAAAATGGATTTTTTGTTGGTTTTTAAATGCATAAATTTTAATTTGTCTGAGTTTCAGGATTAAGAATATGTAGTTAATTACAACTTCACTAAAAATTAAATTAAATTATTTGAAACAATTAACTTACAATCTGTCAAACATGTGTCTCCATGTATTTGCATCATTTCCGTAAAAAAAATGTTAAATGCTTATAAATTCAAATTAACGGCCGTCAGTTTAGAGGATTTAGACTAAATGAAGAAATTCATTCATGCTTTCCTTGAAATATATTCAATTAAATGGGTGGGACATCAGTTTCGTGTGTTATTTTAAAGTAAGTGGTTGTATTCGTCACTTGTTTCATCAATTTCGTCACTTCCGTAGGTGCATATAATTTTAGTAAGTGATAGTAAAAAAAATATCTTGTAACCGTCTTGTGAGGTTATGTTGCAGTTAGTTATACAAAATTTAAAAAAGAAATATACTTTCTATTTTTCTCGTCTAAAAAGCCAAAAAATATCGATTTTCGTCATTTCCGTCGCCTCTAGATGTGTTTTTTCTTAAAAAAATAATGAATTTATTGCAAATCATTAAAATATTTGTGCATTCATTTAAAACACCTAAAAGGCTATTGCAGACCGTAAAACTGAGATAGGTGGGGAAGCGAAAACGTAACAAATTATTTATCCTTACTAGTTAAATGTCATTTCCGTACCACACAATCATTTCCGTTAATAGATTTAATCTAGATTTTAATAATTTTAAATAAATTCCTTTAATACCGTAAGTCTTTTAAATGCATCCTGAATCACACGACCCTTGTTGCAAGGAATATTTTAAAAGGAACATTTTTGTACTGGTACATTATAATTTCCGTATCGTAGGCGTCTTTTCCGTATCAAGGCCAAATTCTCAAAAACGCTTAAAATCAAGTGCCCGCACTTTAAATCATTAATTTATTCCATAATTTATAACAACACTTGAATGTACATAATTTTTTCTTCAGCATTTTTGGTGCTGAAAAGGAGCTTTTAACAGAGAATCACCCATTTACTAACTAGTAAATTGCTTATTGGGAAATGTCAGTCAGAAGTCACATTTGTTTTGTTTATGATTTTAATTTTGTTTTACTCTCTGAAGAAGATTTTTTTTAATTAGTTTATAGAAAATTAATCTATTAAAAGTGAAAAAAGATATTAAAAAAGTCGCACTCGCCCAAGAGCTCTACAATGCCGGATCAATTGTGTGGGGTGACATTAAAAGTATGCGGCAAAGTTATATTATCTTCTCCTACTTACCTAATTGCTCGTGCTGTGTTAAAAACATTTAAAAGGTAGCCAAAACCTCTTTTGCGCGCGTGGAATATAAAAATCTTATGTTGTTGGAATAACCAAAAACGGCTCGACCTTCCACACTACTGCATTCTGCATCATCTGAAAGCTGAAACTGGTGAATGGTGTACATATCTTCCGAATGGATAATTCTCTAATGAACATAGTAAATATTCTCACAGTTGAGAGCGAGACTAAGTGCTTGCCTGATGCTCCTAAATCGTGTACTGGTGATGAAGCAATTTAGTTGAGTTTGGATTCAGTTGGACAGCCTACGGGTCAAAAACAAATGGTCAAAACTAATAGTGAGTTTAGTTTGAAATTAAAAATAAAACTGAATCACATTATTTAATTTCTGGAGTAAAATTCTCCATTGTCCAGCTCTTCAAAAGATGGATTAATAAAACTTCGCACTTTTCTTCAAACGAAAACATTTAGTACTATTTTATTTACTTTAAAAAACAGTTATAGCTCACGAATCATACAAAAAAACACAATTCACTTTTCCAATTAAAATGGGTAAGACATTTTTTTCGAGGAAAATGACAGATGTCGTATGGATTTAGCAAAATTGCTAAAAGTTAAAGTAACCATTTTGTGATTTTAACTTTAGTAAACTCTTAAGAGATAGTAAGATGTTAAAATCGTTGAAAACTAGCAAAATCTTCTTTTTAACTTAGTAACTTACTAAAATGGCTTTAACAATTTACTAAATCGTTTAAAATTTTGCGCCATTGTTTTTAAAAATCATTAAAAAAAACTTTGAATGCACTCTAGGTCTAATTTTAAGTTCGAGGGGTGTGAACAGTAATTTATAAGCATAAGTGGAAACCAATAACATTCTTTCTCGATTCCAAGCTGGTTTTAGAAAAAAAATCTCAACCGTAGACCACTTTTTCGCACATACATACTTCCATCGTCAGAGCATTCAAAGCTAGAAACAAGAAAGTTTTTGCGTTTTTGTGTACTTTAAATCTGCCTTTGGATCTTTTGAACTGGAACGCGCTCTTCTTCACCCGTATGTAAGGGAAATATATGCAGAATCAAAAGCAGTCCAGGGTACTCGGAATGGTTTAAAATGGACACCGGTGTCAAACAAGGATGCCTTTTAAGCGATCTTCTGTTCGCTTGTTTCATTAATGATGTTGAAGCTTACCTGCTTGGAGGACCTCAAATAGCTGATTTGACAATAAACGTCCTTTTACCTATATGCTGATGATCTAGTGATACTATCAGAGTCCCCAGACAAACACCAACTGATGATAAATTGCCTAGCTGGATATTGTAGTAAATGCAGGCTTCTCATCAACGCTGACAAATCGAAAATAATGGAATGGTCTTTTCAAGATCTGTTCAGACCCAAACTACATAAGACCAGGCGCATATTGAGCCGCGTTCGGCACGAAAATCGCGTGACACAGTGATCGAAACACAGTTTTTCTTGCGAGACCGGCGCGTGTTTGTTTTTCAAGGGCGCCACCTAGATTGGTGATAACTTAACAATGTGGTGGTTCCTCTATGTGTATAAACTAATAGTTCAATCTTTAAATTAATTCAAATTTAAAAAAAAAAAATATAATAGTAAAAAATATAATAATACATTACTTAGGGCCAATTTTTCAATAGCCAGTTAAACCTCAGATAATACTTATTCTTCGAATAAAACTAAAATTTGTTCCTATTGCTATAGTATTTATTCCCGTGATAGCTTAACTGATGATTGCAAAATCAGCTCTTAATTAGCTAACCGAGTTGAATTTTCAACGTCATAGTTTAAAATTCAAAATTCGTAAATCAACAATGGGTGGTATGCAAAAAACAAAGTAAATGCTTTTACTGGAGAAATTCTAAGTATAAACTATTTTTGGTATGCATAAAAAGTCAGTATATGCTGAAAATAAAGTATTTACTTTTGACCAAAGTTTTTACTTTTTTTGGATGAACTTTTTAAGTAAATACTTCATTCCGTATGCATACAAAGTAGTAAGTACTATTTTTTGGAAAGAAATACTTAGTTTTTTCAAAGTTACAAAATAGCAAATTGAAAATTTCATAGTACAAACTTTTTTAGCTTTAAACCAGAAATGTATTAGGCGTGAGGCCAAAAAATATCAGTTTAGAGTCATATTTCGAAGTAACCAGGTTGCAACACACTTTGAAATTGTCTTGCAGTTAATAATTACAGAAATGGCGGAATTTTATGATGTTAATATTAAGATTGAAGATCGGATTCTGGATCTAATTTTAAACAATTACATAATTTTTAAAAAGGAAACGAAGATTGGTTAAGTGAACTCATTGGTAAGCGATCATAATTTGACCGTTGAAAATATTAATAAAAACGATTATTACAGGTTCAAAACCTAAAAGGTAAAGTTAGTGCCTAGAACCCTTTTGGTGCCTTATATAAAATTTATAATAGATATAATGATTGTCAACACACCATTAGCACCTAAAATTTCTTTAAAAATAACCTTCATTTAATATTAATGGGCATTTCACCAGTTTTTAAAGGCCCGTCTTCTTTTTTACATCTGTCTTGAAACTGTTAAGCCTCTTCCTCCATTATTCTTTGGTAAGTTCAACGCCATTTAAAAGTTTATATTCGGCAAGCAATGTTTTCATAGCTTCTGATTTATATTTTTGAATTGAAGATTGTTGTGCCTTATTCATAAGTACACTATGTATCTTTTAAATACGCACAAAATTTAGGTGAATTTGGGTAATTGCAAAACCTGCGTTAATCACAATTTCTGCTCAATTAACTTAACAAGATTATAAGAAATAAATGACAATATGATGATCAAGACGTAAAACTACCAAATCAATAATTTCTTTGAGAAGAAAAATGATAAAACAAGTAATTACTATCAATTTCGGATGAATTCTAGTAATTACTTGGATGAATTAAGTATATACTGAAAGTATATGCCATCAAGTAGAAACTTTTTTTATGCATACGAAAGGAAGTAAATACTGTAAATTTAACCTTTTACTAGAAATAAAAGTATTTACTTTAAACTTTTACTTCTAGTAAATACTGCCGTTTTATGCATATCACCCAATGTATCACAAACGAAACAATAAATGAATTACTTACGTACTTACTTACTCACAAGTTAAGATGAAATTGCATTAAATCTTTCCAATCATAACAATTTTCACTTTCGTTTTTAATAAAAGGGCCACTGTCACTTTGCTCCTAAAAACAAAGAATTGTTCAAAAAAAGCTTAAGAAAAGCAAAAACAAAAGCAAAAAAAAAAAAAAACGTCTTCCACATCGGCTAAAATGCATTGGCCATTAAAAACAAAAATGCAAATCCACCTTTATTAAAGATTTTAATATTGTACACATATTCGAAAATTAAATCAGAATCCAAATAAATCTTATTCCCTATTCGTTCTAGTATTTATACAACATTTAATTTAATGAAACCAAATTACATCGTAAAACAATCAAGAAAAAACCCAACTCATATACCAAAGCCGTTCTGCATAATCCATTTAAAGTCCTGTAAATATATCTTAAATTGCTTTTTTAAAGTCCCAACCAAACAATGTCTTCCTCCCTCGTATATTTAAATAATACTGAACCTTCTTCCTTCTGGCAAGTACTTTATAGACTGTATCTATATCTATGTATATATCGATGCAGGTACATACGAGTTTATTTAAAATTAAGCATTCCTTCATAATTCCAACTATTCCCAAAGGCGACCACTTCCTGCTAACAAAAGAGCACAAAATCGCTTCTCCACATGTTGCTTTTGCAAAAAGGACTTGTTTTCTTTCCTTTTAGGGCGTATATAAATGTATGTATATAAATTTATATAGATAATGTGTAGGTAGGTATACAACCTCCTCTTTATCGTCTTTATCAGAATTTCGGCACGAAATTCCAAAAACAAAGTTACCATGGCCCATATTATTATCCCTTATTCTCTCCGTAACTATGTTTCTCTGCTTACAGCCGAATAACAAAATTCTTGAAATAATTTATTCTCTGTAAGGTACATATATTGTCATGGTTTGTTTTTACCAAGGATATATGTAGGTATCTATGCCCTAGCGATTAAAGCCTCTTTTCTGGTGGGGTGATCTGTATATGGGTGGGGATGTGGAGATATCAAACATGATCTCGTGTATTATTTTATTTTCCATCAATCATCGTACATACTATTAATCCCTAGCAACACAAATATTTACACATAAACAGCACGAGTATACACTCTTCTCCATCCAAGGACACTAAGTATTTGATTCATGTCTATGTATGTACATTGTGTGTACATCGAAAAATCAATCGAATACATTTATGTGTACGTAGGTTGTAGACATGTAGTTGTAGGTACTACATTATATCTAGTTACAAAGTAGTCAAAGAAAAATAATATAAAATTCTAAATTAGCATTTATTTCAACATAATAAAAACAAAAACTTTGAAGACAAAAAAAAAAAATTGAAAAAAAGAAACTCTTCTAAAAAAAAATCGAAAAAATGTAGTGTTGAAGAAGAAAACTTTGGAATTAAATGGCATCTATCTTCTGAAGAAGTTTTCCACTTTTCGTGTTTTTTTTTTGTTTGTGTCTTTCAAATATTAAAGATAAAAGTCATCTTTCAACCAAAACATACACATCCACTTTAACGCGCACCCAGCAGCCCGACCCGTGCCAGCATGCCATCGTCCTTTTTTTATTTCGTTCTGCCGACATCGTCTTCAAACATCCTTAAAGTAGAAATTACTTTCCGCTATTTCTCTTCTCTTTAACCCTCTCCAAGAGGAGACAAAAAAACAGTAACGAGCAAAAAAACACGACAAAAAGGAAAAGTTTTCTCTTCGAGTCAAAAAACAAAAAGATGAAAATACACATTATAACAGAAGAAATAAGAACAAGGATATTAACAGGTCTGTGGACATATTTCCAAGACAAAGTATGTTTTTTATCTTATGTTTCTCAGCGGTGCTAATCTTAATTTAATTTGTGGTAATTTTTACTTTCACAACTCCCTCAAAGCAAATAAAATTCTAATAAATGGAATGCGAAGAGTTTAAAATTTTTGAAGTTAAATTTTTGAAAATGAAAAACCAAAAATTAAAATTCCTTAATTTCAAATCACCCCATGACCTAGGATCCTAGAATACGCTGCAAATCGCGAGATGTATGTTTTCATTTTTGTTTGTATGTGGGAAATTTTAATCTTCGAAATTGCGATTTATTTTGAATTTTTTATAAAATCCAAACTAGGATTTTGAATTTCCTAAAAATAATGTAAAATTAAAAAAAAAATGTGAAATAATTTAAGTGTTCTGTTCAAATCTTGGACGGTAAATTATCTTACATTGGTGTTATGTTATTCTCCGGGTTTAATACATCAAAAAACCGTCGCCGTTGAGGTTGTAAATTGGACTCATAGAGTTTCAAGAGACCTACCTGAAACTTACTTCAAGTTACTTTCAAAATGCATTACTCAGCTTTGACCTACTGAGATGCATTCCGGAAGTTAGCCTCTTGTGTCCCACTGAATCATTGCGTCACATTAAGTGTAACGCGAAACTGCTGTCGACGATGAATACCTATTTCATAAGATGAGGTATGTCGACAACAGTTGTGACTCAGTGGGTCATGCCTTTGTAGGGTGGGATGTATTTGGGGCACAACAATTGGTTTGAATTTTTGGGCGTTTGAATTAAAAAATAACAATTTCCAGTACCTAATAGAAAAATATAAAAATCCTGATAAGAAATGTAAATTTGAATAAATATGTACAATTGCAATAAATAAAATGCTAATGATAACGATTCTTAATTTAAGACAATAAATTTCTTAAACAAAAAAAAAAAAAACAGATGTCTGTCAACTTTTTCTCTTTGTCTTAAATTCTAATTTGTCTATGTCTATCAAGTTAGCGTTACCACTTCAAAATTTTAAAATCGAGTACATAATTGGATGAATCGTCGTGAATTTGTTGTGAAGGAAAACAAAATTTTCGTGCCTCTTTTTTAAAAATAAACCTATGGTAATGCTAACTTGACAGTCAAATTAGCACTACCACCCTTCAAAATAAATTTAAAAAGAAGGAAGAGGCCAATTATTATATAAGGCTGTGAGTGCAAAAGTGGCGTAACACTATTTTGAAAAATTGGCTTATTTTGTCTTTCATATTTTTGTCTTAGAGGCATAAATAATTTTAAACATAGTTTTAGATTCGTGAAGATCTAATCTCTCAAAAAAAATAAATATAATATAACTATTTTAAACGCATACCTATTTCCTTGTTTTAGTCGATTTAAACCCAATAACAAAAAGTGGGTTACGCCACTTTTGAACTCACAGTCTCATATATTGTCGTGAATTTGTCATACATTTGTCGTAATAAAAACTGTCCCACCTTTGTTTTCAATTTGTTTGTTTTCATCAATAGCATACTTATATACATTCTTTTATCAATGCTGCTAAGCTAATACTTTGCTTGTGAAATCCAATTTAAGGGCTTTTTGTTGTTGATTTCTTTTGAAAATAAAGGACACCACTATTTTAGTGCACAACTTTTTT
Organism: Melangyna quadrimaculata; assembly: GCA_949320155.1. Classification (NCBI taxonomy): domain Eukaryota; kingdom Metazoa; phylum Arthropoda; class Insecta; order Diptera; family Syrphidae; genus Melangyna; species Melangyna quadrimaculata. The sequence goes on along the minus strand of OX439483.1, from coordinate 79,232,391 downwards.
AAAGACATCACACGACAATTGTTTAACCAAATTCCACACCATAAAACACTTGCAAGCATAATTATAGCTTAGCTGCATAGATATAGGTACTTACTTACTTTTGATGGTAAGTAACTAACAAGCTCCTCCAGCCAGCTCTGTCCCTAGCTAGCCGCTTCCAGTTGCGCACACCGAGTGCTTTGATGTCGTCATTCACTTGATTGCGCCACCTGTTACGGGTTCTTCCTCTGCTGCGTACCCCATCGGGGTTGGATTCGAAGACTCGTCGGGCAGGTGCGTTGCTGTCCATACGCTCCACGTGCCCCAGCCATCTCAGCCGCTGTATTTTCAGCTTTTTGACCAGGTCAACGTCGCTGTATAGCCCGTATAGCTCGTCGTTGAATCTTCTCCTCCATACTCCTTCGATACACACCGGACCGAAAATCACACGAAGAATCTTCCTCTCAAAGCACCCTAGCAGATTTGTATCCGAATCTTTCAGTGTCCATGCTTCTGACCCATAAAGCAGGACCGGGATGATTAGCGTTTTGTATAAAGTCTCCTTGGTTCTCTGAGAGAGGGACTTACTACTTAAATGCCTTCTTAGACCGAAGAAACAGCGGTTGGCAAGAGTAATTCTTCGCTTGATCTCTGCACTGATGTCATTCTGCGATGTAATAGTGGAGCCCAGGTAGACAAAGTCCTTGACAACTTCGAAGTTATATCTGTCCATCGTGATATTTTGCCCGAGTCGACGATGTTGAGATTCCTCTCTCGATGACAGTATATACTTCGTCTTCTCCTCATTAACCGCCAATCCCATTCTAGCCGCCTCCGCTTCAATTATTAAGTTCAGTCCAGCTTACCAGGCCACAGGTAACAACATTTCCAACAATTCTTGATTAGAAATTCTAATTGGGTTGGATTTAGTTCACAATTGATTTTCGCTGTAAAGTTGATGTAAGTTGGACTGAACTTAATAAAAATTGCGTCTTGACAAGGCCCTCACTGTCAACTGAAGAGTCCAAGTGAGAACGCCGGGACGAAACGCAAATTTTTAAAGGCCGTTAAAAGCTATATTGAATCAATAATTCAACAAATCCAATTAAATAATAGTAAGTCTTCTACTTGGCTGATGTATTTCAGTAGTATATAGAATTTGTATTATAAAAAAAAACTCATATGTTATAAATTATGGAATAAATAAATGATTTAAAGTGCGGGCACTTGATTTTAAGCGTTTTTGAGAATTTGGGCTTGATACGGAAATGACGCCTTCGATACGTGAAATGATAATGTACCAGTACAAAAATTTTCCTTTTAAAATATTCGTTGTAACAAGGGCCGTGTGATTCAGAATGCATTTAAAAGACTTACGTTATTACAGGAATTTATTTAAAATTATTAAAATCTAAATTAAATCGATTTATTGAAATGATTGTGTGGTACGGAAATGACATTTAACTAGTATAGATAAATAATTTGTTACGTTTTCGCTTCCCCACCTATCTCAGTTTTACGGTCTGCAATTGCCTTTTAGGGGTTTTAAATGCATGCACAAAAGTTTTAATGATTTGCAATAAATTCATGATTTTTTTAACAAAAAACGCGTCTAAAGTCATTTTTGTAACCATTTTCTCATCGCCGTAACCCAATAAAGGCGGCGGAAATGACGAAAGTCGACGTTTTTTAACTTTTTAGACAAGAAAAATAGAAAGTATATTTTTTTTTAATTTTGTATAACTTACTGCAACATAACTTCACAAGACTGTTACAACATATTTTTTTTTTACTATCACTTACTAAAATTATATGCACCTACGGAAATGACGAAATTGATGAAACACGTGACGAATACAACCACTTACTTTAAAATTACACACGGAACTGATGTCCCACCCATTTAATTGAATATATTTGAAAGAAAGCATAAATGAGTTTCTTCATTTACTCTAAATCCTATAAACTGACGGCCGTTAATTTGAATTTATAAGCATTTAACATTTTTTTACGGAAATGATGCAAATACATGGAGACACATGTTTGAAAGCTTCTAAGTTAATTGTTTCAAATAAATAAATTTAATTTTTAGGGAAGTTGTATTTAACTACATATTCTTAACCCTGGAACTCAGTCAAATTAAAATTTATGCATTTAAAAACAAACAAAAAATCCATTTCCGTGCTGAAACAAGGAGGAGACACGCGACGGAAATGACATTTGGGCCACAAAAACAATTATTTTTTATTACATATCTGCAAATATTTAAAATTAAGAAGTGGCCCAGTTGGAAACGTTGCTTGAGCTGTTATTGACTTCAAAATAAATAAGTTTTTTTTTAATTTGTTGAACTATTTTTGGTCGGGGCCACGAAAAGGAGCTTTTAGTGGAGAATCACCCAGATACTTCAATTTTTTTTTTAGCTTAAATTGTTGAATTGTTTGATTATTCAGATTTTGGGCTTATTCGGGTCTTAGATAAATGGGAATTAAAATTGTTGAAATTGTAGATAATTAAAATTAGGACTTATAATTATTTAAATTTAAATGACTGATTTTTAGATTGATTAGGATTTTCAATCACATGTTCATTTACAAAATTTAATTGATTGCGCTTTCGAATTATTGAGATTTTAAACTTTTGAATTCTATTTCTAGGATTAATTATGTGTTGTTGAAAAATTGACCTTTCGGTTTACAAAATTAGTCACTAGATTGTATGTACAAGACCCACCATTTCTGGGGACTTTCAAATGTTTTTAATTTGTTGTAATAGTGGTTTTTATTTCAAACATACACAAAATTGATAAGTGCAAAATAGAAATAGCAATAAAGTTCTGAAAAAAAAGTTCTAATTGATAAAGTTCTGAATGAAAAAGTTCTGAAAGATAAAGTTCTGAAAATGGCGGACACTATACTCTGTTTAACAAAAATTGCCAGTACAGGGTTTATGGGCGAGCTTTTTTTAAAACAGTGGCGCCTGTGTATACTCTCACGACACTGAAATGAGAAAACTCCCAATAAAAAATATTCTAACCCACTGAACAACGTACAGGAATTTTTGTTGTAATGCCCTGCAAAATATCGTACACTCCACCATGACCGAACCTCATTGCATGCCCAAAGCACACTGATCATATAATCGCTTCTACTCTTTCTGGCTGTGTGAGCTAAAAAAAAAAACTATATTCCAACAGAGTTATCTTATTCATTGAAAGCAATACAAAAGAGCTTTTTCAGTGGTTTTTATAAAAAAGCTTTCTGTTTTCAAGCTTTTGCGAACAGAATTATTTAAGGTTTAGATATAATGCAAGTACGGAAACCCTATGAGAGCTTTTACTTGAAATATGTTTATGGAAGCCAATGCGACCAGACAGAGATACAAACGTCCTATCTTCCCTGTACTGACAATCTTTGTTGAACAAAGTATAGGTATATTTTTGTTTGGCTTTTACGATGGCAACTATAAACGGAACTTGTGCAGTTTATTACGAACATGAAAACGAAGCTTTAAGCTATATTCATAAAAACTGATTGCAATCTCTTAAATTACAGTCTAGAAATCATTGTTAAAAGTCCATGGTGGGTTTTTAGCCTGTGCCAAAATAAAATCGTTTCGATTTTGTATACATGCATCCGCCATTTTTAAACTTTTTTGATACCATTATGTCCATAATTAAAGAACATATATATTTATATATAATTTAACGAGTCATCCATTTCAATTTATAGAATGTCTGTTGTTGAATATTGTTCCGCTTAAGCAGCGTCCACATTATGTTGATTTGTGTATATCAACAGTGCTAATCAACAGCCTAGGATGGGCTTCGGCCTCAACTAACAAGCCCCTCCAGCCAGCTCTGTCCCTAGCTAGCCGCTTCCAGTTGCGCACACCGAGTGCTTTGATATCGTCACTCACTTGATTGCGCCACCTGTTACGGGTTCTTCCTCTGCTGCGTACCCCATCGGGGTTGGATTCGAAGACTCGTCGGGCAGGTGCGTTGCTGTCCATACGCTCCACGTGCCCCAGCCATCTCAGCCGCTGTATTTTCAGCTTTTTGACCAGGTCAACGTCGCTGTATAGCCCGTATAGCTCGTCGTTGAATCTTCTCCTCCATACTCCTTCGATACACACCGGACCGAAAATCACACGAAGAATCTTCCTCTCAAAGCACCCTAGCAGATTTTTATCCGAATCTTTCAGTGTCCATGCTTCTGACCCATAAAGCAGGACCGGGATGATTAGGGTTTTGTATAAAGTCTCCTTGGTTCTCTGAGAGAGGGCCTTACTACTTAAATGCCTTCTAAGACCGAAGAAACAGCGGTTGGCAAGAGTAATTCTTCGCTTGATCTCTGCACTGATGTCATTCTGCGATGTAATAGTGGAGCCCAGGTAGACAAAGTCCTTGACAACTTCGAAGTTATATCTGTCCATCGTGATATTTTGACCGAGTCGACGATGTTGAGATTCCTCTCTCGATGACAGCATATACTTCGTCTTGTCCTCATTAACCGCCAATCCCATTCTAGCCGCCTCCGATTCAATGCTCGCAAATGCCCCTGCCACAGCTCGCTTCGTTCTGCTGACAATGTCTATGTCATCCGCATATGCAAGCAATTGAACGGACTTTTGATAGATTGTACCGCTGGTGTTGACATGTGCGTTGCGTACAATGGCTTCAAGAACGATGTTGAATAGGTTGCATGATAACGCGTCGCCTTGCCTCAATCCTTTCTCAACATCAAAGGAATTGGTGGTGTTCTTACCAATTTTGACGGAGCAGCGAGATTTCTCCATCGTCATCCTGCACAAGCGGACGAGTTTGGCAGGGATGCCGAGACTCGACATGGCTCTGTATAATTCGTCCCTTTTCACGCTATCATACGCGACTTTAAAATCGATAAAAAGGTGGTGTGTATCGATCTGGAATTCCCGGGATTTTTCTAAAATCTGTCGGAGTGTGAACATTTGATCGACGGTTGACTTGCCTGGCCTAAAACCGCACTGATAAGGGCCGATCAGATCGTTGACAAAAGGTATTAAGCGGTCACACAGGATGGCCGACAAGATTTTATAAGCGACGTTTAGGAGACTAATTCCTCTGTAGTTGGTACATTTCAGAACATATCCCTTTTTATGGATGGGGCACACTATACCGAGGTTCCATTCATCGGGCATACTTTCCTCCGACCAAATTTTGCAGATGAGCTGGTGTATGCTCCTAGCCAATTCATCTCCCGCTGATTTAAATAGTTCGGCTTGTAAGCCATCCGCACCTGCAGCCTTGGACGACTTAAGTTTGGATATCGCCAGCCGCACTTCAGTTAGGTCGGGTGGACGGAACTCTTGGCCATCATCGTCCAAGTTGAATGGAGCGTTCTGCCTATTAGCGGCATCTTGGCTGTCTTCGCTATTAAGCAGTCTAGAGAATTGAGTAGGTACCTACGTAAATGAGTGTTTGCATGGACGCAAGAAAGTATACACATAAACACGTACACACTAGCATGTTTATCGACAATTTAAATCAACAATGTTGGTCGGCATAATGTGGACGATGCTTAATGCGGACGTGCAAATCAACATACTCGATCAACTTTTCTTGACCCGAACGTAACCATTGTATATGAAAACTAAAGTATTCTCATGGAGTCGTTTTTATTTTCGCTGGATTTGTACGGCTGGTGGCAACATGTTCTATGATTTTGACAGCGTAGACATTAATTTTTTAGAAAGAGTAAGTCTTGTTATATTGTAAGGGAGTAAGGGAGTTAGATCTCGACTTTCAAATTTGTTTCCTCAACAAAAAGTGTTGAGAGAAGTTGGTGGATTTCGACACTACGTGACTCAGTAGTCGGCGCTTCTGATGATATTACTATAGTTTTCGTATACAATGACGTAACCCGATTCAAATGGATAGAAATCAACAATGTTGAGTCGACTGAACAATAATTTATAAGTCTGGACGTGCTGATCAACACAGATGTCATTTTTATTGCGGTTGTGGTGTCTGCGTGCAAAATATTTTGTTTTGTATTTTGATTTGTGTAATTAGATACAGTGTAATTAGATACAGAACGCAGTGGTCGTGCAAAATTGAGTAGGTAAAAAAATTAGTATTTCCATTGACGTATGTACCTACTGGGCATCAAACACCAAAGCCACAAAACAATCACCAAACTGATTTGTATAGACACTGCATGGGGTTTTGTGCCTCTATTTGTAGGCACATGACAAATATGTGACATAGCACATGTGAGTATACCCTTCAACACTTACACACTAACAGGCAATGTATAGACAGGTTAAAATGTTGAGCGAGTTTATCGACAATATAAAATAAACAATGTTGATTGGCGTAATTTGGACGCCGCTTTATAGTTTTCAACTCAAAAGCCAAACGAAAATACAGCGTCCGCCATTTTCAGAACCCTATGATTCAGAACTTATTTATCAATCGACACTGCAAAATTTAGTGCTTTCATTATGATTCAAAATAATGTGGTTTGCAATTTTATAATGACAAAAAATTGATAGAAATTAGCTAGTTACTAAAAATTGAAATGAATTAAAAATATGTTTCTGTTAGATTGCTTGTTTTGAAGTGGACATAATTTCTGGACTATTTGACGCATTCCATTCAAACATTGCTTTCATTATTGTCACAACACTGTTAAAGTTTTATACATAAGTCAGAAAAAAACAACAAGCAACGGAAATTCGGAGAAAAGAGTGAAACGAAAAAGAAAATCAAGTAAAACATAAAACTGTATGAAAACTATTTTCCAAAGATGATAAAACTTTGATAAAACTTTCAACTTCGTCCTGTTTGTCCCGCAACTAACGAAAACTACGAAGACGAACTGTGTTGCATACTTTTGGTGTCTGCGTGGAAAAGTTTTTTCTAGTACGGGACGCGTCGAGAGGCAAAGAAGAGGCCGAGAAAACGTATTATTGCTGCTGTTTCCAATGTCCTTACCCCACAGCAAACTATATTCTGCCAGCCATCCTTGGCTAGAGGATAAAGTTTTCTTCTACCAATTTTAGCTATAGAATACAACGTTCAAATGGGTGTGTACTCTTTGTCTTTGCGCTGTCGGACAAAGTTGCTTTGATTACTTTTAATAGAACAATTTATAGAAAAGAAAATAGACAAACAAAAAAATACAAAAATAAGCAAAAAAGCATATAAAAGTAGGACAACACCCCTTTGGGTTCTTGAAATGACTTGATTTTTTGTTCACTTATTTTTGTTCGTTTTATTTTGATGTGAAGTAGTGCAGAAGAAAAAGGTACTTTTTTATTATATAATGTAGTATGTTTTTATAGTTTTTTTTCTTAATTTTCTGATTCTTTTGAAGATTGTTCCTTTTTTTCTTCGTAATTTTTTGTGTTTCATAGGAGTGGTGATGATGGAAATATTCTGATAAAATATTTACTATTTAAAAATGGAATGGAAAACAAATGGATTGTTGTATTAGTTTGTGATAGACAATGGATTGAAGTTATGGGTCACAGCAACATAAACAAATAAAAAAAAGCATATTAGAATTGGTGAACGTGTCCTGTTTGCGAAAGTGAAATTTCTAATTTAATTTAATTAAAGGTACAAACATTTATGGTAGTGGTCTAAATTTTAACTGAAAACTTTTTCATAAAGAAAAGTAAGAAAATTTATATGAATCTACCTTACTACCACAGTAATGTTATGCTTAAGTAGGTATGCCTTCGAATGTGTAAAGAGAGGAATGTATTGGGTAGGTTTTGGGTCACATTATTCTAATCGCTGATGGTGAAATAAGCTCTTCAGTATTCCACGCAGCCACGAATTGAGATATGCCTTGAGAAATGTGACCGCGCTGCAAATTTATTCTGATTATGCTGACTATTATGGTCCTTAAATGTGTCGGTCTTTAAAATATTTTCATTCCATTGTTAGTCAAAGTTTTTTTAATCGCTTCGTCCGGTCCGCCCGAGGTCCTTAACATTATGTCTATACAATTTTGATTTGTCTTGGTCTAACCTAATTCTACATTAAAAAGAAAACAAAGGGCATAGTTCCCCTTTTACTGGTCAGAGTAGCATCTTCAAAATGTATTTAAAACAAAAAAAAATTGATCTCCTAAAAGAGATAGCTTAAGAACCTTTCTGTAATTTTACCCGTTAGGTTCTTGAGAAAATCTATATAACTGTAAGTCCACTATAGACTTCGACGACGACTTCAGCCAAATGGGCTTTTCAGACAGCCCCTTGCGAGCTGCTTCGAGCAACGCATACTAAGTTGATTGCGATCGTTTTCCAGTTGTGCAGACAACGTGAGGTTGGGGTTTTACTGTGCTGCGCAAACCCTCACGCATACATACGGAGTCTGAAAGGGCTGGTATGGCGCTGGCCATACCTTCTACATGTTCCAGTCATTTCAGCCGATAAATTATAATATATTTTTTTTTTTTTTTTTAACCACGTTGACGTCGCTGTATAATTGATACAACTCTTCGTTAAATCTTTTCATCACACACTCTTTCAAAGCACTTTTGCTTTCAAATCACCAAAGTAGATTTTTCATACGTTCTTAATAATGCTATGCAATGCTTCTTTCTCAAATATCACGAATTAGAGTCTTGTCAAGGGTCAACTTCACTTCTAAGACCAAGAGCCCACAGCAGATTTGGCGTACGAAAGTTAACCAAAAAAAATTATATGAGTCGAAAGGTGTATTAAGGCTGATAAAAGAAATACAAGTCTGGCAGTCCCTGGTGGAATAAGGTGAAAGTGTGCCTCGTCGCTGAAGATGATTTCCTTTGTAAAGTCACCATTCACTTCTGTCTGTTCAACCAACTATTCGGCGTATTGATGTCGCGACGCTTGAAATGGTCAGCAGGCTTCAGTTCTTGAGTCATTTGAACCCTGTAAGCGTGTAAATTCAAATCTTTATTCAAAATTCGCATGATTGATGTTCGTGAGATGTTCAATTGTCGGGCACGACGACGAGTCGAGGTTGACGGGTCTTCTTCCACACTATCGCGAACAACAGCAATGTTTTCCGCAGAACGAACTGGGCGAGCATGCACAGGTGTTTTCACGTTTCCTACAGACCCCGGTTGCGGAAATTTGCGCACAATTCTACCGATTGTGTTCGATTATGCTGACCCAAAAAAATCACGAAGTGGACGAAATGCATTTTGATTTGAAGTCCCATTGTCGTAAAAGGCTTCAACAATCTTAACGCTGTGCTCAAGTGTTTACCTCTACAAAAAACAAAAGAATGTCAAATTAAGTTGGGCAAAAAACATGACATTAAGGTGTGACTCATTATAATTAACATCGTGCATTATGGTTGGACCAGCCTTTACTAAAAGTTTGTGATGCTTTTTCTGGTGGCTCAGGTAGTTCAGCGGTTTCCAAAGGTTCTTACCCAAAGAAGGAACAAAAACTTGGGTTTGAAGAATCGAATGAATAATTCTTTATTTTCTAAAATTGTTAACAATTTTTATATTTTCATAAATAACAATGTTCTTCATACAATCTTTCAATTCAACATGTGTCCTCTGCACCCAATCAGTGGAAAGGTCTGGGCGGTACTCACCTTGAAGAGGTTGCCTGAGGAAAGTTCTATAATTATTCTCGTAGGAATTTCTTGCCCCTAGCAAGCAATCTAGGGAAAGGTTTTGGGCGGAACTCACAAGGAGAACCTTGTCCAAAGGAACCTTGAGGAGGTTGCCTAAGGAAAGTTCTGTAGAAATGCTCGTAGGAATTTCTTGTCATTAAGAAGCAGTCTGGGGAAAGGACTTGGGCGGGACTCTCTAGGAGAACCTTGTCCATAGGAACCTTGAGGAGGCTTCCTAAGAAATTCTCGTAGGAATTTCTTGTCCCTAGCAAGCAATCTAGGGAAAGGTTCTGGGCGGAACTCACAAGGAGAACCTTGTCCAAAGGAACCTTGAGGAGGTTGCCAAAGGAAAGTTCTGTAGAAATTCTCGTAGGAATTTCTTGTCCCTAGCAAGCAGTCTAGGGAAAGGACTCGGGCGGAACTCTCTAGGAGAATCTTGTCCAAAGGAACCTTGAGGAGGCTTCCTAAGGAAAGTTCTGAAGAAATTCTCGTAGGAATTTCTTGTCCCAAGCAGTCTAGGGAAAGGACTCGGGCGGAACTCTCTAGGAGAACCTTGTCCAAAGGAACCTTGAGGAGGTTGCCTAAGGAAAAATCTATAGGTCTAACTAATTGACCTAACGGTCCTACTCTAAGATAATTTCTACTAAATATTCAGAGCGGCTTCTATAATGGTGCAAAGCACAACAGCAGCCTTCAGTTGACACACCTAATAAAGGTTTTTGTGTCCAACCGGATCTCTTATTCTCTATACTCTAGATTGGTATCCATACAACTAGGCGAGATTAAAAGACCATTTTGCCCATTTCTATACGTCCTCTTGTTAATGATTCGGTAAAAAGTCACTGTGATCTGTAAGAAAGACAAAGTGAAAGCTTATATTTTTCGAAATCCTAGTAAATATATTTGTTTAAATATATGCTTAATTATGACTTATAAATTATTCAAGCGACTGGTTACAACATGATTAGGGTATATGTAGGAGATGTATAGTTTCGCTTGAAATATGGTAAGGGCATGTGTAGGTGTTGTTTTCTTTTCAACACAAATGTTCAAGAATTTTTATTTACAAAAAAAAACATCGTTTTTTAAGAAAACCGCTCCAACGATTTTTAAATTTTTTTCATAAGTTTATATCTATCAAACAAATCACATGACTTACTTTTTTTTGAGCTCTTTCTGTTTTAGCTTTTAAAATAACAAATTTATAGTAATTGATAGTAATTTATAGTAATTAATATTAATTTATAGTAATAATTTACATTTAAACTTGTTGTTTACAACTTTTTTAATGATATCATTATGTTATAGAACCAATACACATGCAAATTGTCAACTTCAAGCTACGTTAAAGTAAGCAAGTTTTGTGCGATCCAGTCGTGCCCATTTCTTGTTTTAAATCGTATGCAGCCATTTTTGAAATAAGTAAATAAATTTTTGTATATTGGTTGTATGGAAGGAACCGTTATTTTTGGAGCAAAACAAAAAAAAAAAAACATTTCAATTTTCCCTGAAGGGAATCAACCTTAAGTGCAAAGTTTGAAGAAAATTTCTTCAGTGCAGCGGTTCAAGCTGCAATTTGGGGGTACAGATAGACAGACATCTGGCAGAATTGCGGGACCCACTTTTATCGTGTTCTTTGTCATCGTAATGTAAGGGAAAACTATAATCGAGTTTTTTTTTTTTTTTTTTTTGTAATTCAAAACTTGCCCTATTATATCGTAGGTAGAAATACTGTGTTCATGTTTTCCAAAATTAAAAAAAAAAAACTATTTATAAATGCAAATTAGCACGATTCCTAAATTATAACAACAAATATATCTGCATCAACTATCAATTTCTGCTAATCTCTAGGTACTCAAAAAAATCCAATTCGAATTAATACAAAGTTTTCATATCAACAATAAAAAATACATCAAATATACAAAAAGATACCAATAATACCACACGTATCGATACGATTTTTTTCTTAGATTTTGTTTGTCATTTCAAGTACCTATCTCAATTTCAATTTTACTAGCGGCAAATTAATTAAATGGGAAAGGAAATGCGCGTATCTTGCTCCCAATCCCCACTTAATCTAAGGTCGTATAAGTTCAAGTTGTCTAGCGAATAGGCATCAGCGGGTCTTGAATTGTCTTCTTTAAATTTTAATTACCTATAGGGCATTAAGGCCATATTTTAGGCCCAACCTTGCACTTCATCCTGACGGGATGAGCTGTGGTACAGTAATAGTCCATATCCTAACTTTACTTTTAAGAAGTGTTGCCACGTTGGCAACAAGAAACAAAAAAGTCTATAAAAATATCTGGGGTGAAAGAGTGTTTTTTTTTAAGTGAAAGGGAAAAGTGTAAAACTATGGCCAGTAAACCCCTTCCAAAACTGGTGTGTTGATGAAATTTTGTATAAATGTTTCATTTTTTATAAGAACGAAGAATCTAAACAGATCTTATCTATGGTGTGAGTGTGGCTTTTGAGGGGTAGTGTTTTATCGGTTTTAATCAGAAAACACCGTCATTTTTGCTTTAAGACGACGATAACTTCTTTAAGGATGCGTGTTTCGTCTTAAATTTTCTTTTATTGGATTCAACGTTAAAAAACACCCTAAAACCATGTGGGATATTTAACATATGTAGGTACCTCGATGACCCAAAAATATAATTTCGTGTTGAAAGTCCATATATGCCTTCCATCTCAAAAAACACCAATGGAACATGTATATTTTCACGGATCCTTTCGATTTTTGGTTTTCAAGACGTTAGAATATTTTGTTCAAGTTTAATCAGTCCAATATGTTATTGGTTTATTGGTCATAGTTTTACATTTTTCCCTTTCACTCAAAAAACACCCTTTCACCCAGATATTTTTGTGGACTCTTTTGTTTTTTGTTTCTTGCGAAAAAAGCGACATGTGTTCCGAGTTTCATCAGTACTTTGAAACATGAAACATACTTTCACCCAAAATCGAGTCATAATTTTTTAAAAAGGAATACGGGTGATTCTACAAATAAATGAATTTTCTATGGCCTCGGTTATCGATCTGATTTTTGTTTACAACAGTCAATCTAGTCGATACCCACATTGGAAGAAAAAATATCAAGATCAAAGTGCCAAATTCTCAGTCCCCTGACGTGTCCCAGCTTTTTTTTTTTACAAGCGAAACAAAAAAAACTGTTCTTCTACTTTTGGTTTCACACCAAATTGACGTTGAATATTAAATCCTTAGTATGAGGTAAACAAATTGTTCAAATTCATAAATTCATTTTACTAACAAAAAAAAAAAAATCATTAAACTTTGTCCCTCGGCTTTCTTATCAGTCCCGTGACAGATTAGAACAGTCGAAAATTTCGATAACTAAGGTACCGATCAAAGTTTCAGATATGTTATAGAAAAGTTTCAAGTTTCATTAACACATAACAGTAAACATTCATGACGTCCGTTTTGTATTACTGTATTAACAAATAAAATTATCAAAAAGAAATTTGTTTACTAATGCGTTTTCCTGATCGCGATAACCGGTCCCTAATGTTACATTGATGCAATACCTTCGCCATCGCAGACTTCTTTGAAATGTTGCATGTAGGTTCTTCATTCACTTGCAGATTCAATGTAAATTTCAATGCAGAATGGTTCGACCCCCTTTTTACAACGCAGAATCAATCCCCTAACAGGCAAATACCAAAGCAATCTCAGACCTCGTACGAATCGTAGTCAAAATCAGTGAACACATAAACAAAAATTTCAATTGCACTGAATGCATCAAGAAAGAAAATGCCACCATTTCCGTTATCGAATGCTTGCATTAATTAATTGAACATCTTGACTCAATACGACTCGATCAAATTCATTTATCAGTCGAGTTCTCGATGTTGATATTTCTACTTTGATATTTCACTTTGACAGCTGTCACTTTGACATCTGCCACATTGACATCTGTCACTTTGACATCTGTCACTTTGACATCTGTCACTTTCACGTCTGTCACTTTGACATCTGTCACTTTGAGATCTGTCACTTTGTCATTTCTCACTTTGACATCTGTCACTTTGACATTTGAAAGTTTCCAGAATATTCCTGTATAGTGTCCTTCCTTGGGTTAATACAAATCTATCAAACCCAAAATCGTGAAAATCGAACGATTCATTCTCGAGTTATCCTGCTAAAAAACGAAATGTGCACATACAGCGCCACATGTTGAGAATTTTAAGAATTTTTGCTTTCCTAAACCTTCGCGGAAGAATTACAAACAAACCCCCAGAAGGATGTATCCAATTTGGCCCAGCCATTTTCAAGTTTTAAGCAGCCGCACAAATCACGATCCATATTTATATATATAGATTTTGTGTTTTATACATACTAGTCCCCGGAAAAAAAACTAAGTCCACTTAATTGAAAAAAATAAATCCTATAAACTAATAATTTTAATTTTGTTGACTAGCCGTGTTGTAGTATGTGAAAGGACGTTTTAATGTTTATTTAGAGTTAGTTTTTACCACTGTTTGCTTCAAAAAGTGTCGTGCCGAAATTATATGGTAATGGCTTCAAGTATTCCGAATCCAACGAGACATTTCGCGTCATCGTCTGATGTCTGGTCCTCGTTTTATGGGTCTATTTATGTGGAAATTCGATCTGCCAGTGTTGTCACCGTAGCAGCTCTTCTTAAAGTTTAACTTTAGGATATGGACTATAATTACAGTACCAAAGCTCATCCCGTCAGGATGAAGTGCGAGGTTGATGCCCTTAACTCCCTAACTATTACTAGAGCTATGTATTTTTGTTTGTATTTGTATGCTCTGCAGACAAAAATAGATCACTTTACAAAAAGAAAAAAAAAAAAAAGCGAATTGAATTCATTTAATAGCGCAATAAAACAAGTCAAAGAGGGAGACGAAAAACGAGAGATTAAAAATTATCAGACGCGAAGCTAAATACATTTTACTTTAACATCATTGACTCATGTTTGCTACTTTGAACTCTGACAGCGCAGTTCGCCGATAACCCATGATGGACTTTAAAGATTTCTACAATTTGTTTTTAGTTAGTCGTAATAATTTATTCATTTGAGATTAATTTTCTTATCACCCAGAGGCAGAGGACGAGGATGGGGAGAAGAAGATGAATATTAATGGAAGTATAGAATGGTGGAAATGAGAATTTTAATAAGATTATTCAACGTAAAACAGCGATAACCCTGACACATTTAATTTTGAAATTTCAAATGCCACATAATTGTGGGTGAACATTGTAAATTGATGTTTTTTTTTTTTTACTTTGGAACACCCATCGTGCATTTCTATTATTTTTCGATAGAACTTTTAACACTAGCAATTTTCTCAACTTTAAAAACATTGGCATTACAGATTTAATCGATTCAGGGTATAATATGAAAATGTTAAGGCGCAATGTGATTATTTGAATGTGACAAAGATTACCTACTGATCTGAATTCGTACGAATAGCTGTCAATGTTAAATGAAAAATTCAACAAAAATTACAAAATTAAGTACTTTATTTTCAGCAGTTGTCAAATTGTTGCAATGAATGCGACCAATGTCATAAATTCCAACTAGGAATAAATTATTACAAGTGTCACTTGTCAGTGCCAATAAAGTAAATAAACAAATTTAGTAAATTAGGGTGATCTATAGATTTTTTTTTTCGTTTTACTTGCGATATATGTATGTAAGGGCAATAGTTAAAAAAATCGAAATCGAGTTATTCATTTTCCCTATTATAACGATGATAGAGAAAAGTAGGTTTCTAGAGGGGAAATTAAAAAAAAGCTCAAAAAAAGGGCACCTGCCATACAACCAAAATACAAAAGTTTTTATCTCGAAAACGATTCTAACGATTTTGATACAAAAATTTCAATTACTTTTTAAGGTAAGCCAAATATTTTAGTAAAAAAAATAATATTAATAAAGCTTATTAACGGTAGCTGTCATAAAACCGATTTTTTGATTTTCGAATTTCTCGTTACCAAATTTTCACCGATTTTGACCAATTTTATTTTATACAAATTTTCAAAAAAAAAAAAAAAAAAAAAAAATAATGTTTGTATTCTTTAAAAATCGTAAAGTTTTTTTTTTTGAAAATTCAAAAATATTTATTTTGACTTGATAAGTCAATAAAGTAATAAAAAAAAAGCGAGTTCTAATTGTTCATTTTTAACTTCCCATTGGAAGTCATAGTAATTGGTGCGATTTGTCGAATTGAAAATGTTGACATATCTTCACGTTTTGAGGTCTCTAGAATCAGAATCTGTCGTTTTTAGCAAGAAGTCCGTATGTGTATGTACGTACGTTCGGGGTACTTTTTTCGTCCACGAAATCTCGAGAACGCGTAAATTTATCGACCTCGGATGGATTTTATTTTACAGATAATATTGTCATAACGTGCTGAAAAGGTTTTCTAATAAATTCAATAAAACGTTTTTTTAATACAGTAATTTAAAAAGGAGCTGTAAAATGTCATTTATCTGGAATATCTCGCGAACGGAATAAGATATTCACTTCAGACTAATTTTATTTTACACATAATTACACAATACCAAATAGGTTCATATTAATAAAAATTAAACAGACATTTTTTTGTAAACTAAGAAAAAAAGTTGAAAAATAATTTTCGTCTCAAATATTTCAAGAACAAATAATGATTCCGAACCCAGTCTATTTTTTTTTGCATATAATGACGTAGTCAAAAACTGGTAATTAAAAAAAAAATCAATAAACAGTTTTTTTTCGAGCAAAAAACTGAAAAAAAAAAAAATATTAAAAATTCTTAACAAATGTTTTTCAACTCCAATATTTTGAAAAAAAAAAAAAATCTACCAAAAATATATACCTACCTACACCATCTAAATGTTGTGTAATTTTAAGATTTTTAAAACCACCCTTTAAAAAGCTAAAAATCAAAATGTTCCAAGAAAAAACTTTTAAAAAATGTTTTAATTCGAAAAAATCTTACGGTTCGCGTACACTGAAACCGATTAACCGGCCGATTTCGGATCGGAGCTATACGCACGAATGTCTCGGACGTTTGTCTGCATACACTACTACCGTTCTCGCCCAATGCTTGTTTTTAACAATGCCGATTTTGAAGGATGTCAGTCGGAGTGTGAAACGTAAAAAGTAAACGTGGCTCTATTATATCACAATAAATTAGCTATTCACTGTTAATTTTATCTTATTTTAAATTTATAATTTAATTTATTTTATTCTGGCAAGAAATAACTGACGTAAAATCCAAACATGTTCGGATTTGTCGGTTGATCGGTTATTAACGGCCGACATCGGACGATGTCGGTTGTAGTGTTGTACGCGCTCTCTTCTTTTTACATACGTTTGATTCAAACGGCCGAGTTCGGCCGACGACGGACGAGCATAATTCGGCCGATAACGGGTTAAGTGTACCGGTTCGCGTACACTGAAACCGATAAACCGGCCGATTTCGGATCGGAGCTATTCGGACAAATCTCCCGGACGTTCGTCTGCATACACTTCAGCCGTTCTCGTCCGATGCCTGTTTTTAACGATGCCGATTTTAAACTATGCCAGTCGGAGTGTGAAACGTAAAAAGTTAACGTGGCTCTATTATAACCACATTTAATTAGTCTTTGAATATTAATTTAATTTAATTTTTATTTTTTAATTTAATTTCATTTCATTCTCGCAAGAAACAACCGACAAACTGACATAAAATGCAAACAAGTTCGGATAATGTCCGTTGGTCGGTTATTATCGGGCGGTCCGGACGATGCCGGTTGTAGTGGTGTACGCGCTGTCTTACGTTTACATACGTTTGATTAAATAGCCCGAAATCGGTCGACGACGGCCGAGCATAATTCGGCCGATGACGGGTTATGTGTTATGTGAAATTTGCATATGACACTTAATTTGCCTTTTTATATTTTTTGAAACCATGTTTTTTAACATTGATTTTTAATAGTCTGTTTTGAAATAATTGGCTTGAATAACTAATACCTCCATACCCAGAAGAGTTAGAAAAAAAAGTTTTATAAGTAAGATTCTTAGAATTTTGTAAGCTATTTACAATAAAATGTAAAAATTTTACTATACCTACAGCGGTGTCAAAAACATTCCGGATTTTTTTGGTCAACTGCATTGAGTGTTGGTTTGTGAGATAAAAATGATCAAATCAAATATTTGTAATTGTTCGCCTTTTTTATTAAACAATTGTATCATTTTAAACAAAAAACATGGTAAATTATCCATTAAAACAAAAAATAATAGTCAAAAATTAAAGTTAATTCAGAATTTTAATGTGACAAACTAACCGGATTGTATCTTGTACAATTAATTATTTTTTTGTATTTAATATTTTGTCCAGTAATTAAATTTTCGGAAATAGAAGCAGGAATATTCTCCCATTCATTTTACAAGACTGCAAAAGAAAAGTTGTTGACGTGTGCTTTTTTTTCCCAACCCGCCTTTTTAAAATGGCCCACAGGTTTTCAATTGAGTTTAGATCGGGTGATTGAGACGGCCATTCTAAAACACGAATAGTTTTAGTCTTTTAGCAGCTTTGAAGAATGTTTGGGGCCATTATCCTGCTGAAAAACCCAACGCAAAGGCATTTCTTCCTCTGCATATGGAAGCATTACTGACTCCAAAATGTCCTTATATTGAAAACGGTCCATAATTCCTGTGATTTGGTGTATTGGACCGCAGCCTGCGCCTGAAAAACAGCCCCAAACCATCACCGAGGCTCCACCGTTCTTAACTGTAGGGAGTACATTTGCAGGCTTTAATCGCGTACCTTTTGAGCGTCTTACTGTCCTTGCACCATCGGAGTAAAACAAGTTGAATTTGCTTTCATCACTGAAAAGCACGCTCCTCCATTGGCTTAAAGACCAGTTAAGATGATTTATTGCAAATTCAACCCTGAGTTAAATATTTTGATTAGGAATTTAAAGTCTTTTCCAAACACCTTTCATGGCTTACCTTTTTCTACGATGTTTAGCAGTAAGAAGAGGTTTCTTCGCTGGTCGAAATTCAAAGAGACCGAAATCTCTTAAACGCTTCCTTACCGTACTTGGCCCTATAGGTGGATTTAGTTCATCACAAATTATCTTTGAAGTTGCAAAGGGGTCTTGAAGCACAAAATTCTTTATGCGCCTATCAGTTTGAACAGTTGGTTTGCGAGGGCGTCCACCAAAATGATCTGCTTCTACTGATTTCCCGCTTCTAAATTTTGTATTGATGTCACAAACCGTTGACGTTGGGATTTGCAATATTTCAGATATTAAATTTTGTTTTGTACCGGCTTGGAACTTTTCTATTACCTTGTAACGAATATAACGTGTTTTAGCCATTTTCTGCACTATTTAATTACAACTAACACAGCTCTCAACTTGTAAAGTCTGTTTAATCTACGGCGTGAGTCAAAAGACTCGAAAAAACCGCTACTTTAACATCGAGACTCGCAATCTCCCTGCAATCCGGTTAGTTTTGCACAGGCATGTTATTGAATAGCTTTATAAAATATTTTTTTTATTGTTCTTGTCATCGTAGCATTATATTTTTAAGGTTATTATTAAATTATCTCATACCCATTACAAATTATGGAAAACCTATGGAAAGTTATTAGTTTTCTACTTGATATTAAGAAAAACATTATACTGAGGAAAAATCCGGAATGTTTTTGGCAGCACTGTACCTATATACCGATTATCGAAAAACCCAAAGTTATTACACTATAAAATATAAAATTATATAATCAGCCCTATCGGGAATTCCTTGGGAAATAATTTTCCCACGGAATTTTATAGTTCCCGGGAACGCATTCCTCCTATCGGGAACTCCCCACGAAATGCTTTTCCCTGGAAACAACTTTTTCCAACATGAAAATGAAAAAAAAATATACGAACATTGTTTTCGAAGAGTTTGACATTTGATTTTGCAGTAAACAAAAATAAAAGTTTATTTATTCTGTGCAGTGTTTAAATTATAAACAAATTGATAGGTAATGCAAAGAATATGGTGTTTACTATTAAGTGACGAGATAAAGCAAAGAGGACGAAATGAGCAGAGAACAATAAGGCGGCGTTAAAGGGATCATTCAAATCCTTTAGAGCTACCAGAACCATTGTAAATTGAAACATTTAATTGACTCATTCAATTTTGATATCGTTTTGCTCTACAGATTCCATCGTTATTATAGAGTTAACAAGCCATTGATTAAACATTTGATTGATACCCTGCACGATTTTTTTCCTTGCGTTTCCTTGCAGAAGGTTGGTATCAGACAAGAGTGGGAAAATACCAAGAGGTTGGGTTGGCTTAATCTTCATTTCAAATGTATTGGTTTTCTTTGAGAACAAAATTTGCCCGTTATGGATCAAGATGCAAATGACCAAGTAAACCAAAAGTAGAAGCATTTGGAAATCCTTGCACTGATTCGCCCATTGCACAAATCCCAATGATGGTTTCTTCGAATGAGTTGAACTTAAAGTCTTATACTCTTTGCGAAGGTCTCCGCCAGTAGCTTTTTTGTTTCTTAAATTTTCTGACATGTTTTTCCTCACTTTTTTTTGCATCAAGCCATTTATCTAAAGTGCAAAACACTATTAAAATAATTAAACACTTTTTTCCACTCGCCAACTAATTTTGGTGGAGGGCCAATGGAGTAGAGATCACTTTCAACGTTTTTTCAGAATTTTTGGACATTTTTCTTCGGTCTATTTGTAGTAAATCCATTGGCAATATCGATTTTTTTCCATTAAGTTAATTAAAACTTCTATTTGCTTCAAATTTGAAAAAATTGATCTTATTCTTTTTTTTTTAGTTTTATTAATTTTTGGTCTAGAGAATTGTTGTTTATTTATTGTTTTGAATTCCCACGTCAAATGACAGGGGAATATTCCGAGGGAAAAAGCAACAAATTTACATACAAAAATTGTTCACGATAGGTAGTTATTTCTCTCGGAATTTTTCCCTAATTTCGAAAGAGGTTCGCGATACCTATGTTTCGAATATGGGAAACATTTCATGGGAAACACAATTCCCGATAGCCCTAAATATATACTCTACCACCCTCCACTTATGTAAATATGGGCATATGTATGTGGTTTTCAAGTGCACCAATAGGAAGTTACTACAATGAGGGAAGTATTCGTTTGCGGCAAACGTAAAAATTTCCCAAACGACTTTTTCGTTTGCCAGCCAGTTTTGACAGTTCGTTTGCAGCAAACTCTTAAATTTGTTTGAAACAAACAATTCATACTGTTGTAGCAAAATTCTATCTTTTGTTTCAAACGAATAGAGTGTTTGTGTCAAACGAATGTACTGTTTCTGTCAGACGAAAAGTGGTGTTTTGTAAACATATTTACTGTTTGTGGCAAACGAATAGTGCTTTTAGAGTAAACGTTAATACTTTAACGACAAGCGAATGGGTCAATTGTTAAAGAAGATCAAAGTGGTTATGGCAAATGAATAACACGTTTGTTGCTAATGACTTGTACGTTTGTCACAATCAATACAGTGACTGCTGGTTTTCCCTTAATTCTGAAATTATATTATTTTATTTTAATTGAAAAAAAATGTCAAGCTCTACTTACCTGGAATTGAACTGGTATCCTTCCGTATCGAGAGCGAGCATGCATCCACTGAGCTAATTTGCAACATAAAATCCTCCGGCAAAATGTTAATCAGTTGAAAACTTCACACATTTCCTTTTATTTAGTTCAGCAGAGGAAATGTACTGATTAAGAAATGTGGCTTAGACAATTTCATGTATTTAAATTATTTTAACTATGACGAGGACGACGGAAGTATTTAAAATATTGGGTCAGTTTTTGTTTTTAACTATTACTACGTAGATGTGCTTTTACGACTGAATCAAAACTTTTAAGAAAATCGTTTTGCTTAACACAATAATTGTTTTTATGCGTTGTAAATTAATTATATATTGATGGAAACCCAACATGTGCTTTAAATAAGTATTCAATGTTTATATTTTTATCATTTTAACTTCATTATTACAAAAAAAAAAAAAATTTCCATTCTCCAGTCATATGGATTTAGTGCGATACTAAAAAGATGTAAGGGGATAGTACGATGCTAAACTCGTTTAAAATTAGCAAAACAAAATTTTTAACCTAGTATCATACTAAAATTGATTTAACATCGTACTTAATCATCTAAAATTTTGCACCATTGTTTTTCGAAATGAACAACGGAGATGAAGGTAATTTTTATTAATTTTTAAAATTGAACTTTTATTTTGAATGTACATAATTATTTCAACAATTATTTTGAATGCGAAGATTTTTAAACTAGCATTTATTTTATTTTTTAATGCAAATATTTTCGAATTTTGACTTTGCTATTTTTTAAAGCAACAAATTTTCAATTTTGTATCGCACTCTTTTTAAATGCAGCATATTTTCAATGGAAATTTGATTTTTTGTACAAACAAGTAGTGCTGAACTTTAGTACAATACCAAATTGATAAAGCAAAACATGTATTGAAACGTACCCAATACTTGCCCTATAGATTACCTGAAATTGGTTAGATAGGAATTAAATAAATAAAATACTTTTTCCAAACAGGAAATTTATTGCTGCAAGCGAAATTTATTGCTGCAAGCGAATTTCTTTTAAAGAAACCTTAAATCAAAAATTCTATCGCCTCAAAAGCATAAAATGTTTACCACAAGCAAGTTGATTTGTAAAAATAAGATTTAAAAATATATATACAAATTAGTTTACTTTCTACAAATTAACCATTCGTCCCAAATGTTCGATTCATTAGTTGCAAACAATTGTAATTTATATAGTAAACGTAAAACTTTTTGCAGCAAACTGCATTTCAAAAGCTTAATTCGCAATCGATTCATTCGTTTGCCATAAACAATTACACTTGCTTGCAAACATCATGTCGTTTGAATTTGGGAAACATTGTCATTTACCGTAATCAACCCAGGCAAATTGAGCTCCGAACGAATGGGTTATTTGTTATATGTTTGATGCAATGGAATTACTTTCTGTGCCGACTGTAATACAATTGCTACAAATGAAATACGTATGCAGGGATTGTATAACATTTCCAGCAAATGTATTACAATTACAGCAAACGAAATTCGTTACTCGCAAACGCCAAAAAAAAATATTACTTCTTTCTTCAATTGGGTTCACATCACAGCCTATCTGACTTAATATTTTTTCTCCAGATATTATTTTTCAAAATTTTTGTTTTATAAAAATATCGGGAGACCAAAAATCTTCAAATCCTCCAAGCATACAAATAAAAAAACTGATAGATTTTCTGTAAAACTGTTTTTCTCAAACTAAGATCTTGTACGAGTACTTGTACTGTTCTTAAACTCACCGAATCAATTAATTTTGATTGAGGCAGTTGCACTTTTTAATAGGCACGATTTAAGATATGTGATGGGCCGGCAATTTGCCAGGAAATGGTTTTCAAATTATTATTATTGAAATCTTATTCTTATTAATATTCTTATCAAGACCATAAAGTATTTCAAGTGCTAAAAATATACAATCTCATTAAAATTCGTCTGTCAACATAAGTTTAAGATACAAAACCAACAGTTATATTTTATCGTTGTTGAAGAGTGGAAAGTTTCTTGATAAAATAATCTTAGACAAAAATTTTAATATAACAAGCTTTAATTCTCTAAAATTATACAGTTACATACACAAAAAAAAATGTACCGTCTTAAATGTTATGTGAATTGTTCATTCATTAATGTATATTCATTTTATATTTCTGTTTATTTATGAATAAACATAAAACGCGTGTAAATTAGCGCATGTTGATGCTAAAATAGAAATATTAATTAAATTTCTTGTTTATTTATGTTTGACCGTTCGTCGGTCGACCCAATTAAAATGAAAACCTTCGTTGATCTCAATATTTATTTTTTTTTTCTCGCAAAATGAAGCGAAGAAAAATATTGGAATTGGCGCCCGGACGTTATCTTATC
Source organism: Melangyna quadrimaculata (assembly GCA_949320155.1). Lineage (NCBI taxonomy): Eukaryota > Metazoa > Arthropoda > Insecta > Diptera > Syrphidae > Melangyna > Melangyna quadrimaculata. The sequence goes on along the minus strand of OX439483.1, from coordinate 79,208,843 downwards.
GTAAACAATTTAAATTATGATGAAGTTTTATTTTTGTGTTTAACTCTGTTATTTTATGAAAGGTACATTCCACGTCATGAAGTTGAGGTCATATTTTGTTAGTAACAGATTTATTCAAATTAATCAAACCCTGCTATATAAATTTTTATAAAAAAAAAAAGATAAAGAGTTATGCATTCGATTAAAATAATTTGTTCGCCTCTTAAAAAAAAATAAATAAATCGGGTGGCACAACGGCTCATGAAGAACCAGGCCTAGTGACTTACAACTCGCAACCATTCCTGTGTGCGCCTGTCGACAGGAATGGAAGGGACCTACAATTTTTATGCCGAATCCGAACGGCTAGACGAGCAGCACTTATTCGTGACAAGTGATACTCTTGGAGGATTTGTCAATTCCTCGCAAGAGGCAGTAGCCCTGAAAAAAAACCTTTTTAGTTTTTAGGTGGACGAGGCTGGGAAGCGAACCACAGACCTCCAGCGTGACAGTCGAACGCACTAACCATTACACTACGGGCTACTACCGGCCTCTTAACCGGTTTTTAAAAGATTGTTTTAAAACATTTTTTATCTTGTCTACGCCTACACTGAAAAATATGCCCATATTTTGCATTTCAATTGATGAAACCCTCGTTGATAACACGTAGATTTAATTAACAGACAAATTTAGCCGGTGAACAATTGAGTTGACATAATAGACTCATAAGAATTAAATATAGAGGTGCAATAAAACTTGATCCCGGTTTAAAAAAAATAATTTGATGGGATAGTTTCAGACTTTGAATTGGAATGAAACACGTCCTCGATCAAGTGGCACCGAGTGTATTTTTTTGTCTACGTGTTCGAGTAGGTAGATATTTCTTAATTTAATGGACTTGCTGTATTCAATCAGTCATTTGATTATCTCGAAACTCATCTAAACACAGAGCTTTCCAGAAAATCTGGTTACAATCCAGTTCTACTTGAATCCTTGCAAATTTCATTTCATTGATTTTAATTTTTTTCGGATGTTGAATCTAGATACTAATAAATTTGGATGCATATGTTGTGCAAAATGTGATATAACGTCAAACGTACATGTAGATTTATTTATTTATGTATGTATACGAACGAATATGAAACATGTCTGATTTCTATTAGTGTCTGTTTCATTATTAATTCATCAAACATTTTTGATGTCACGCTATAATGTATGACATAATAGACATTATGTCTTGTTCTGTTAATTGATTGGATCAATAATAATTTTGAGGTGTAGCAGTTGTGACTAAATTAATTGAATGTGAATGAAGTCATACTAATTATTTTGTTTTGTTTTGTTTTTTTCAGGTAAGACGAGGCGTTGTACATAAATGAGTAAGTGTAGCATTCCTTTGTATCCTACATGTGAGTTCATCTTAGATTGAGTCTGAGCTGTTTACTTTATTATTATTTTTGACGTTTTTATTATCCAGGTGACTAGATTTCTTTGATTTTAAGTTATTTATTTAATGCGTTAAAGACTAACGTTAAAGTTTACAATATTTTCTTAGATATATATGTACATTTTAAGTATATTTGACATGGTAACCACATCTCGAAGCACTTTAATAACCCGATTTGAGAAGGTTTGTTTTTTTTTTGTCGAATGTTACACGAATATCAATTTAAAACTTTTATTTTAATTAACGTATTTCAATAGAAAAACTTTATTTTAAATAATGAAAACTAAGGCCCTCATTATGAATAGCGAATTGAACGTTCGCTTAAAGGCGAACGAGTTAGCGAATTTCACTTATCACGGTATTAGCGTTAGCGAGCTTCCAGGTTCGCTTCAGAAATCAATTTCCTTCGCATATACTTAATACGCATTTGTGTTTTTAATCGGCAAAATAATATTTCCACATCCATATCCATTAGTCAAACAAAATAAGTGAGTGTTTCCGTGTCCCTTCCTCAAATCAATTGGGTTTTTGCAAGTTCAGGAAAGTGAGATCTCAAATCTAGCTTCGACCAGACGGACGCCAGAGATTGAGATTCTGAACTTGCCTTAGAAATCGAACATTTTATCGACGCGGAAGACCTACAAATTTGGAAATCGATTGGCGTTTGTTTTAAAATACATATCAAATTATTTGTTTTTTAAGTTTTGCTTAAAATAAACAATAACAAATAATTTAAAGCTCTTTAACTTTTAATTCCATAGAGTTATCACATAGAATTTTAATTCGATAAGTTTTGACTCTTTTAGCGAATAGATTAGCGAAAGTTCTCTATTTGTAGTACAGTGATAATCAAATTCGCTAAAGTTAAAGCGAACTTAACTCAAGCGAATCGCTATTCTTACTACGGAATTAGCGAATTCGCAAAGTTTTAAGTTCGATTCGCTTTTCATAATGAGGGCCTAAAACTACATTTTTGTTTCTTCTAATGATGATTTTGGTTGAAATTTTGGTTTACTGAAACACCAATATTTGTATTTTTTTTTACAAATGCACTTACCCTGAGGCCACACGAGCCAGTACTGGCTAACAAGTTGGCTACATACATTAACTGTCAAATTCATATACTTGAATATGCTGTGACGTAGGCGGCACGCAAGTTGTAAGCAAGCTGCTTTCAAGTATCTGCGGTCACGTTCAGCTTTTAATAGTCTATCTAGGATTCTATTACACATTTTTATCGAATTTGCTTTGGTATCGGACTTCAATTATTTCTTATTTAACAAAAAATGACGCCCAATTCTACATCAAGTCTTGCGATGTTAAATGCAAAATACTGCCAATGCGTCGATGCATTGACAGACTTTTCTGTCGTGTCAAAGTAACATTTTTTGGAGGATTTTTAATCCATCATCATCTTAGCCATCCTTTAATGGAATTTGACAGTTCATCCGTTGACAGATAGGTTAAAAACTAAATTATGTCGTACGAGGAATATTAAAGATGAATTATTGACCAATTCGTAGTATACTTATACTTATACTTTTATATATATTTTTGTGTGAAATAAAGTTCCCCTGAAGAAGGCAGCAACCCCTGCCGAAACGTCGGGAAAACCAAATGTAACTTGATTGTTTCATTGCCATATCCATTGTGACCAAAAAAGCCGAAGGATAAATCAAGATTTTTATCTTATACACTCTTTAAGTAAACGTACGAGGAATATTTTGTTCCAAAATGTCACCCAAAGCCGCTAAAATCGCCTTTTCCCGCGCAAAAATTTAATCTCAAAAAATTCATATATCTTTAAGTTTTTAAATGCGCCATCACCGTAGCAATATTTTAATTTAATTTGACAGTCTATGACAAATCGGTAACAAAATTTTCCGAAATGTCACCCGAAATCCCCAAAACTCTCATTTTTCCCAAGCAAAACATATACTCTCAAAAACTTGGGATTTTTAAGAGATTTTGTATAATTCATCACAATCATAGCCATCCTTCAATCATATTTGACCAGTTGCCTATTTTGGAAATGTTAAAATTTCTTGGTCCTTCCTCTCATTAAAAGTTGTGTTAGAGAGAATATTTAATTTTTCATTAAATGTTCAACGAAAAGCTATCTATATAGCTTTATATACAAGTCTGAACGAGGCCACTGTCTTCTCTTCTGGCTTCCCAACTGGCTTCGAAAATGGCAAGCCAGTTGACGAGCAAGTTGCTCAGGTTTGTATGTGCTAGTAAGAAAATTTAAATGTATTGTAACTTGTAAGCCAGTACTGGCTCGTGTGGCCTCAGGGTTACAGTACAATTGTACTGGTCATTTTATCTTGGGTTAAAATTGAAACATGTTTCTTGACATAGTGACTGGTCAAATACCTTTCATTATCTTCATTAGTATTTCGCTAAATGCGCTTTTTGTATTCAAAGAATATTTTTCATTTTCTTCAAAATTTTTGTTAGCACTAAGAATGTTTTACATGTTAAATTCCATGTATATGGCAGTTGTAGAAAAAATCCCGCGCAGAAAAACATTCTAGTTTTCGACATGGCACTAGAGAGTTTTAAATAGATTCTGGCAAGGCCCTAGCATGGCTGAGTAATGGCCATAACTAGGGCCTTGTCGATTTTGAACCCTTTTGCCTTGGCAAAAAAACCACTCTAGGCCCCAGACCAGCAAAAACTAGATTTGTTCATATTTTTGCTAGAAACATTAAAAAAAAGGTATTTTAGTATCGGTTGTGATCCGATAGTAAAATAACTCAGATCAAAAATAAAAACCTGAATAATAAAAATAATAGCGCAGATTTTTATGAATTTAATTCGATATTAAAGCAATTTTGGTATGATACAGGGCGTTTTTGTAAAATACTCTTATTTTATTGTCATATTATTTGATCTAGTATCTAAACTACATCCCACCACAAAAACAACCGATATAAACCACTGGAATTAAGTAAAAATAGTTTAAGACAGTTAATTATAATTTTTGATTAATTTTAATGAAAAGTTCAAAAAGCCTTGGCGGGGGTGTGAAAATAGAGATTCTCTTGGCAGGATTTGCATAGCGTAAAATTTTTAACTTTTTTTTTTGAAACCAAAACTGATCAATTATAATAAAAGTTAAAATTTGTATTTTCGATTCATCGATTCAATTTATTTAGGTAAAATTTTGCATATGTATTAATAAAGATAGTGCTTAGTCTGATAGGATGCCGAAAACGTCCAACAAATTCTTACTAGCGAGAACCTCACGAGAGTATGAAACATTTTCCTCGTCTTAATTTTACTAACTGAAAACTTGCAAGGGCTTGACGTATATTTGACAAGTTTTCCTCGTCTAGATTTTCCCTAAAGAAAACTGACTAGTGTCATGTTGAAACTAGTTAGAAACTGGGCATTTTTCCAGCCGGGATACTAATACATTTCTGACTTTCACAATGTTGCTGAAAATTCTAAGTTTTACCGATAAATTCCAGAACTTCCCAATTTCGCGGTTTTGATGTTACATAGATAGCTACGTGATTTTTTTTTACTTTAAATAAAAGGGACAAATGGATGAATCACACTGAGAAAAGTTTTTAATATAAGTATAAGTAATTTTATAAAATTTGAATGTAGGCCTTAAAAAAGGCCCGTAAAAAAACATAGCAAATTAGCATACCTAAATTAAACCAAGTTTGTTAATTCAATTGAATAATATAGGCGTTTTCTGTCTCTCAAAATTAAACCTAAACCCGCATCAACATACAAGTAAGGTATTGCTTGTTCATAAGGTATCTATATCTTAAATTACCAACCTACTTTTTACTTCACACTTCAAAAAAAAAAAAAAAAAAAACAAACAAACAAACCAATTGGATGATAAATCGGTGTTTGAACTTCCATGAACCCTTATTTCAACGGGTAGTAAAGTGATGGTGTGTACTAATTTATTTTAATGACTACAAGATAAACAATGTACCTGCTAAACTCGTGTTAAAATGAATAGTTTATAAACCACAAGACCTAACACACCAAACCGACATGTACAATGGAACAATGTTAAGTGAATGTTAATTGTTTAGACTCGAAAATAAAGTGTTTTCCTGTTCATATGATTTTCATTTATTTTGTTTTTTTTTTTTTTTGTTTTCATCTGTCAAAATATTGTGTAGGTATTTATAGATTATAATATAGTAACTTAAAGTGAGAATAAGGCTAAGCCTCAATCCTAATAATTAAAAAAGCAGAAGGACCAAATAGGTACTTTTTTGTAAAAATTAACTTTTTTGTAAACAATTCGCTGGAGATGGTAATTTGTCAACAGTTTCCTGTTTTTGTGTTTGCTTAAAGCATATGGTGAAGTTAAGTTATTTTGTTCCTAACACACTACTTGAGAATTCTGCCTTAATATAGGTAAACCATAAATGTAAGCCCCGGCGTTCTCACTTAGACTCTTCAGTTGACAGTGAGGGCCTTGTCAAGAGGCAATTTATATTAAGTTCAGTCCAGCTAACATCAATTTTACAGCGAAAATCAATTGTGAACTATATCCAACCCAATTAGAATTTCTTATCAAGAATTGTTGGAAATTTTGTAACCAGTGTCCTGGCATTGTTTACATTTATGAATGTTTTTTTTTAGAAGACTTAGCATTTTTTTTTAATTGGACTTGTCGAATTATTGATTCAAAATTTTTTAGTACTAAAGGCTGTTAAAAGCTATTTTGAATCAATAATTCAACAAGTCCAATTAAAAAATAATTCTAAGTCTGCTACTTGGCTGATGTATTTCAGTAGTATATAGAATTCGTATTATAAAAAAACCATTCATACACAAATGTAAGCTATTATAACGGGTGATTTTTTAGCTGGTTTGTTTTGACAACACTGGTTTTAACAGCTGACGTGTGTTTAGTACCTTGTGTCACTGTCAAACAGCTTCAGTTTGGTTTGCAATTTAACCATGGATCGTCTTACAAATGAACAACGCTTGCAAATTATTGAATTTTACTATCAAAATTCGTGCTCGGTTCGAAATGTTCATCGCGCGCTGCTTCCATTTTATGGTCGGCATTCTCGACCTTCTGAGCAGTCTATTCGGAAGATTGTGACCAAATTTCGCACCAAATTTACTTTGTTGGACATTAAACCACCAACACGTTTACGTACTGTGCGTAGTGAAGAAAATATTGCGGCCGTATCAGCTAGTGTGACAGAAGACCGCGAAATGTCGATTCGGCGCCGTTCCCAGCAGTTAGGCCTTTGTTACAGCACTACGTGGAAAATTTTGCGGAAGGATTTGGGCGTAAAGCCTTTTAAGATACAGCTGGTGCAAGAACTAAAGCCAGCCGACCTACCACAACGCCGAATTTTTGGTTAATGGGCTCTTGGAAAGCTGGCCGAGGATCCGCTTTTTTATCGAAAAATTGTGTTCAGCGATGAGGCTCATTTTTGGTTGAATGGGTACGTAAATAAGCAAAATTGCCGCATTTGGAGTGAAGATCAGCCAGAAGCATTGCAACAGCTACCAATGCATCCCGAAAAAGCCACTGTTTGGTGCGGTTTATGAGCCGGCGGCATTATTGGGCCATATTTCTTCAAAGATGATGCGAATCGCAGCGTTACTGTCAATGGTGAACGCTACCGAGCGATGATAACAAACTTTTTTTTGCCCGAAATGGAAGTTCTTGACTTGCATGATATGTGGTTTCAACAAGACGGTGCCACATGCCACACAGCACGCGAAACAATGGCGCAATTGCGAGGCGAGTTTGGTGAACAGTTAATTTCACGTTTCGGGCCGGTCAATTGGCCGCCTAGATCGTGCGATTTGACACCATTAGACTATTTTTTGTGGGGGTATGTCAAGGCTAATGTCTATAGGGACAAGCCCGCTTCGATTGACGCACTGGAAGCCAACATCCATGCATTCATTCGTGAGATACAGGCCGATATGTGTGAAAGAGTATGCCAAAATTGGACTCAGCGGATGGGCTACCTGAGACGCAGCCGCGGTCAACATTTGCATGAAATTATCTTTAAACTTTAAATTGCAAAGTTCAAACTATCGATTCAAACAAATATTTCATTCATTTTTTCGAATTTTTTGTGTTTTTTTTTTAAAAAAAGTTCTAAACCTCTTAAAAAATCACCCATTATAATTTCGAAAAAGTGTGTGACTACAAAACAAAATTAACCTTAAGTAACTGTACATTTTTACTTAATCGTATTTGTTTAAAAATTTTGTAGTAAACAATAAATTTCCTAATTTTGTAATGGAGCCAACCTAAAGCTATACCCCAAAAGACCAGAATGTTTTAAAAACTAACCAAAACTACTAATAAATCGATATTGAATTAAATTAAACAGAATATTTTTGTTTTGATTAATAGCACTTTTTATTGGACGTTCACATAGTGCCCTACCTATATATATTAATTGCAACAAATTGGAAGAACTGAAAGGAGAATGGGCATTTTGGTCTACCTATTGCCGCCCACCAATGAGATATTATAGTTGGAAAGCTTAGCCCTGGTACATCATTTTTTTGTAAATGAACAATTTTTGAAAAACTTTGTTTAAAATAGAAAACTTTATTTCACACAAGTTAATCCTTATACTAATAAAGAGGAAACAAATATTTTGTTCCTTCGCGCATAACTCATAAAGTATTCGAAGAACCAAATTTTTGCATGACCAAAAATTAAGGCAAAAAATTCTACAATATCCCAATAGTAGTAAAATTTTTTGGTCATTTGCAAAGAACATACGAAATGCAACTTCGTCGTCGGTTCCAACGCTCGTCTACAACGACACCCCTTTTGTAAGCTCGTTAGAGAAAGCCAATTTGCTTGCAGCACAGTTTGCTGTTAATTCGACGCTGCCAGAAAGTGTTATGACTCCTCCCGTACTTGAGAGCGCAAACGATTTTATGGGACGAATCTTCTTTCGCACTCGTGCAGTTGCCAGAGTCCTAAAAGATCTTGATATACACAAATCTGCTGGCCCTGATAGTATCCCTCCCATTGTTGTGAAGAGGTGTTCTTCAACGCTGGCAAAACCACTGCGTAAGCTTTTCCATCTGTCCTATTCTACTGGTCTGTTTCCGAGTGGTTGGAAAACAGCATTTGTCCAGCCAGTCCCTAAAAAAGGCGTATCTTCTTCACCCTCAAATTATCGTCCAATTGCACTTACGTCCCTTCTTTCCAAGGTCATGGAGACGCTGACCAATTTTCAGCTCAAGAAATATCTCGAAGAACGAAAGCTTCTTAATGACCGGCAGTACTGCTTTCGAAGCAATAGGTCCACTGGTGATCTGATGGTATATCTCACCGAACAGTGGAACAAATGTTTACATCGTTTTGGAGAAAGTAAGATTATTGCACTTGATATTTCTAAAGCGTTTGATAGAGTTTGGCATCAAGCTCTCTTATCGAAAATACGCGCATTTGGTATCGATGAATCTCTTTTTCGTTGGATTAGAAATTACCTTTCGGACCGCTCAATACAAGTTGTATTAGACGGTTTCAAGTCTGAAATCCACAAAATAAATGCTGGTGTACCCCAGGGCTCCGTTTTGTCCCCGGCTCTATTTTCATAAATGATCTTTTATCTGAAACTTCTATTCCATTAAACTCTTTCGCTGACGACAGTACCCTCAGCTTTTCATATTCGTTTTTAGATTCACATCCATGTCCTTCGGATGTGGAACTCGAACGGCAGCGTATGATAAGCTCATTAAATTCTGATCTCGACAGCATTGTCCAATGAATCAATAACCGCGTGGAATTTAATGCTTCTAAAACTCAATGCTGTCTTCTGTCGTCCAAACGAAACCCACCCCCCATGCCACTATCCATGAGTGGCACTTGCATTGTGGAAACCGAAAAGCTTTCAGTACTCGGTATGTGTATCACAGACCACCTTGTGTGGAATGATCACATTTTTGATGTCGCCAAAAATGCTGCTAAGTGTTTGGGTTTTCTACGGCGATGCAAGAAATTTTTCACCCCATCTGATCTGGCTGTTATATATAAAGCCTTTATCCGTCCAAAACTCGAGTACAATTCCCATGTTTGGGCAAATGCTCCACTTGTGTCTTTTGGATAGGATACAAAGAAGAGCTATGAAAATGATAGGTGACAGAAATATAACGGAAGCATTTGCAGCTCTCGAACACCGCCGCAATGTTTCATGTATTTCGTTGTTTTACCGTTATTTTTATAAGCAGTGCTCTACTGAAATAGCCAGTTGCATTCCGCCCCTAAAAGAATTTAACCGTAATACTTGTTCTTTCAGGAATGCACATCAGTTTACCCTTGAGCCCAACTTCGGACGTACGGTCAAGTATAGAGATTCTTTTTTAAGCCGAACTACCCGAATGTGGAATGCTTTACCCGGCTCTATTTTTCCCTTCCATTTTGATATTCAAAGGTTCAAAACCAATGTGCATCGGCATCTCCTCTTTAATCCTTCCCTGTTTTCCTAACGCTCGCACTGTATTTAATTTAACAATTTAAGGGTACCAAAAACCCCTTGAGTGCGCGTACTAACAAAAAGAAAAAAAAAATTAACTGATATACGTGAAACAAATTTTATAATTTTCTTTATGTCTATGAGACGGTTTTAGGCTATTTTTTATTTCTTAATTTGTTTAAATTTTCAGAATATTATTGTTTTTTAACTTTTTGTCACCTTTTTTCTAAGAGTTTGTCCCAAATATTCACTCGTACTCTCAAAACGATTTGTAACCGCTGCCCGTTTGTTTAATACTTTGCCCGAAAGCTTAAGATGCGAGAGAGTAAAATCTGTATTCTTAAAAAAATATTTAATTTTTGCCAATTACTTTAAACCATAATGAAAGTGATACATTTGCAAATATTATAGTTTGATATTTCTTTTCAATTTTCTTTTGAACTTCACCTATACTGTACAGATAAGCATACATACGAACACTTTTAGTATTGTATGTAAACTTGTTAAAATATGAATTGTTATTATTGTCAACTTTTATTTTATTATATTGAATTCTTTAATTTTTATTTTATACACGTTTATTTATATTGATCTCCCTATCAATAAAATAATATCTAATAATTTTCAAACTTAATGGTGCATTCGCCTCTTGCCTTTTGGTAATTGAATGCTCCTAACTATTTCGTATTGCTTACTAAGCTTTATTTAGTTTTTTATGCATTTTTTTTTTAATAAACATGAATATTGTTAGCTTAAGGTTGTATGAAATGAAGCTATGTATATATAATATAAAAAAGAAATAAGATTTTTTTGATAAAGTCAACATTTTTACGAAAATTTTAAGACCTATATCTTTTCTTAGTTTATACATTAGCTTTCTTAGTTTATACATTAGCTGAGGAATAAATATATAAACTTTTGAAAGTTATTAATTTTTCTAAATTATTTCTATCCCGGAATATTTTTTGTTTTGGTCTCTTCTTCCGCAAACTGAACTCATGCCTGCTGACTCAGCACATTGGTGTAATTGTAGAAGAGTAAACAAATAGTATATAGCGCCACAATGTAAAGCTGCCATATTGCAGCTATACAGAAAGGTGAGAAGTGTGTGTGTGTGAACTAGGTAGGTATGTTTATGTTATGCCCAGCGGGAAAAATTCAAAAATTCATTGAGGAAAAATCAGCATTTTCCTTGAGGAATGGCAGCTGCACCGTCCACTTTTCAGCTGATTCCTTTGATGAAATTAACATGGGCGTGTCGTAGGCGGAAAGCACATGCTGAAAATCCGATGAAAATTCACCAACGAAATCACTACTTCGTTGGAATTTGTTTATTCACCGACCCAGGTTATGAAAAAACATGGTGGTTGCATAATCTGTGAATTCACTACATAAATGTATGTGGCTTATTCACCAGTTCAATATTTTCGATGAAAAATGTAATGAAAATTCAATTGTCAAATCACAAGATTAGTGTTAGTTGTTTATTCAGCAATAAGTTAATTCAATTTGAAAAATCTGAAGAAAATTAAATAAATAGTGAATTCATTAACTCTGTTGTGTTGTGAATTTGTGATTGGTTAATAAAAATATAGAATTAAAACTTTAAATTAAAGTGAAATCACTAGGTCAGTCGATGTTGGTTAATCACCACGTCACCAACAACCTGAAATAGCTCTGAGACAATCTGAGATTGCCTCATTTTTATACAAATCCACAAGTCCTGTTATTATGTTTACTGGCAATAGACTATGTAAACACAGAGAATACAAAAAAAAATTCAACTTCTATCAAAACACACATGGCGGTGCACACTTTACAAAGCATATGAGTGGACGATGAGCTGATGAACTTGGACATTACTTTTCAACAGTTTTTTCATCTCATAATTTTCCCTATCAAAATAGCAATTTTTAATTCAACCAAAGAAAGGGTTGTTTTCTAAACACAAAGCAGAAAATGGGTTCAAATCTATGAAATGAGGAAACCTTGCATGAATCTTCACTTACTTTTTTTCCTTTTATTATTTGGCTAGTGAATTGATTGATGAATTGAGCTATAAAATTCATTCGTGACGATATTTCCGGCTGGGGTTGGAAGAAAAGAGTCACACTATGTGATCAAATTATTTGTGTATTGTGTATCTCATATCATCGGCAATCGTAAGCGCGGCAGCGCAGCCCCAGCCAGTGGTCGTCGTCATCGTCGTCGTCCTCATCACTCATCCAAATTTATTTCTTCAATTTCCGTTTTATACTGGGTGGAACTAAAAATTTGTTTTTTATATAAACAAGACGGTGTTTCCCGGAAACAAAACAAAAAAAAAATTATTTGGTTCGAGTAAAAAATGACGGGAAAAACATGTTACTGTTGTGTGTAATAAAAGAAAGAGGTATAATTAATATTAAAGCAATTGAATGGTATTTGGCGAACAATTTAAAAGGGAAAATGTTATGAAAAAATTCAAATGAATTCACTTTTAAAAAAACGCTTCACATATTACGAAATGGCTACACAGCCAAAACATTATGTGTATCCGGAAGCTTTAAAATAAAAAAAATACATAGGTGGGAAGGTAAACAAATATCAACAATTTCCTTTAATTTGTTTGCGAAGCAACGCGAGCTCTGGTCGGCTAGTAAACAATAAATATTATATAAATATTACGCGACGCGTTTCGGAGTGTTCTCCATCATCGGGCGTTAAGCTCTGAAACATGGCAACAAATATTGCAACTAGAGCTAAAATTAATTGCAAAAGTGTTCCATTGAAATGAAAGTGTTTTTTTTTTTTCGATGAACTGAATAGACCTCAAAATAACGGAACTTTTATTCCATAATGGTCAATAATATAGAATAATTACTCGCTTAACAGCATGAAAATTCTACTTTTTTTATACGATTTAGCGAATTTAATGAAGCGAATAATAGTGCCCACAATCGATATATACAACGTTGGAAAGCTTAGTTCAAGAGCATTATTTTTGAATGTGGACACAGAACTGTAAATCATGGGGTTTAGGCAAAAATATAAAACAAAATATAAAACAATCACAAAGTGTTTTTCTTTTTTTTTTGTCGCTTATTTTAGCCAATTCCTATTGTTTAGGACAAAAAATATACTCTCTCCATAGTACATTGTACACTCCATAGTACCTAATAATTTCGTAGGTCTCGTTTCTAGGCACTAGGTAGACCAGGTCCCATATATTCTTGCCATTCTCCTTTGTTGATATCTTTTAAAGATGGCATAGAAAAATTGAATACAGATTAAATATTCACAATTTTATAAAATGAGAAAAGTACGCATACGCCCTAGTGAAACATTGTTGAATCTTATATTTAAATTTTTTTTTTTTTTTTTTTTAATAAAGCTCACACTTAAGAACGAGAACCGTGCTAATAGTACAGGAGGCGACCATAGGTTTGTTTACCTATCTCAGAAAAGAATGATGCCAATTTATAGCTTTAGTCTTAACATTAACAAAACCGCTGGTCGGACAAGGTTTTTCAGGTGCCAATGGGTAGAAAACGCATTTTTTCGGTTGCATTTTTGGCTAAGGATACCTAAACCATGATAGATTTTTATAAATGGAGTATTAAATGAAAGTTTAGACTGCCCTCTTTACAAATCCAGTGGTCGGACAGACTTTTGTTGGTTGTTGTGGCGAGTCCGACCACTTTTGTAAAAACAGCTATTTTTGTATCCATTGCGTTTAACAGGTGGACAACTGTGCAAAATTATTTCATATACCTTTTTACCACTTAAATGCATTTTAAATGCAAAGGTTAAAAAAATAGCTCTTTTTACAAAAGTGGTCGGACTCGCCGCAACAACCAACAAAAGTTTGTCCGACCACTGCTTTTTTAAAGAGGGCAGTCTAAGCTTTCATTTGATATCCCATTTATAAAAATCCATGATTGTTTAGGTACCCTAAGCCAAAAATGCAACCGAAAAAGTGTGTTTTCTACCCATTGGCACCTAAAAAACCTTGTCCGACCAGCGGTTTTGTTAATGTTAAGACTAAATCTATGAATTGGCATCATTCTTTTCTGAAGCCGCGATGAGATAGGTAAACCTACGGTCGCCTCCCGTCCGGAAAAATTATATACAGGGTTTTTGTTTATGAATCAGCTTTTTTATGGTGTTATGAATTTTTGAGTAACAGTCCCCATCGATCCTAGCTCCGCGTCTATTAAAAAGAGGTGGTCAAAAGTCACGAAGGATGGTATTTCGCTGATTTTGATCAAACAAAAATCGTCGACTAATGAAATATGACGTAAATATTTCAATTTATCATTGAAATATAGGATCAAAAGCGTGCTCACAAATATCTGGGGCGAAAGATGTTTTTATAGTAGGGAGTTATAGAATGAAGAATGAGGTGTGGACTTATATTGAAAAAGTATATAAAAGAGTGTCTGTGAAATTGTTCAAAAATGTGACATTTGTCATAACGAAGACATATAGAGGGTAGACGCGTGGTTTTTGAGGAGGGGTCAGGGGGTATTCAAACCCGAAAAATTATTTTGATATAACCTGGGCATATGGCACATCCTTTTAGGGTATTCTGTAATGATCTATCTAGTTAAAGAATGATGAAGCGGCTCAGCAACACTTTTATCGGGCTTATTTTCAAATTCAAGTGAGCTTGGAAATCTCCTACTAGCTCCTGAAAACTGGGGATGAACACTAATTAATATGGTTTTGGAACCAGTAATAACTCTACTCCAACCGGCCCCTGATATAATAATAAAAACGATTTTAACTGTTGTAAAAGGTGTGGTAATAAATGTGGTTGCCGTAGAGCAGGTTTAAGTTCAGACCCTAAAAACTGTAATGAAGAGGAGACGAACTATGATATAGACCCATCATTTGGTTTAGAAGAGCCTGCAGCTGCAGATTCAGATTTGGAAGACGATGCAGATTTATCGTGCATACTAAATTCAACAATGGAGTCGGATTTCAATGTTAAATATAACAGCCCAAGACTATCAAACTAATACAAAAAAAAAAAATAAAAAAATAAAAATTTAAAAACTACAAAAATTAATCAATATTATTAGGTATGTGACTGTGGATAAGGCCTACTGGGGATACTACTAAGCAAAAAAACGCATCTTGTACTCAACTTCTAAGGTGATGTGAAATAGAGTACCCACATACACATCTATATTGAAAATCACAACGCTCGCGATGTGCGATATGTTCTTGTATCCCGAATATATAGCCGCAAACATGTTCTATTTAAAGAGTGATTTGCCTGGTTTGGCTCTCATAGTCATTATCATTTGATAGGGAACGTTTCTCTATGAAGAGTGGATATAGCGTCTTGATTTTTCTTTAATTAGATTCAGCATCAAAAAATACCCTAAAATGGTGTGCCATATGCGTAGGTTACCTCAAAATAATTTTTTGTGGTTTGAAAACCCCCTGACCCCCACTCAAAAACCACCCGTCTTCCCTCTTCATGTCTTCGTTATCATGACAAATATCACATTTTTGCACAATTTCAGTGACACTATTTTATAAACTTTTTTCAATATATGTAAGTCCACACCCCATTCTTCATACCAAACCCCAGATAATACGTATGCAGGCTGGGTTTATGACGATACAGTTAAAGAAAGTTTTGAAAATCTAACCCGATCGATTTCACAAAGAGTTTAAAAGGCTGCCAAGCTGGAGTAGGCTTTATCAATTGCTTAAATCCAAATTGGAATGTAACTCTTGATAATCTAAGAATGAAATGAACAACTTATCTTATTCGGAAAATCTTATCTAATTTCATAAATAATACATTGCATTTCAGCAACGAATATTTTCCAGTATTATTATGATGCTTTAATTTTCCCTTTAAAATTTTGTATCGATTCACCTGTTCGAAGACTTGTGATACAATTTTACGTTTGAATTAAGAATTTTGTCCCATTTCGACGATAAAGCATACTTCCATTCCGATGTTATTCCATCGGTGAAATGATCGAGTTCCAAAGTTCTAAAAACTCAAGGCTACAATTAAGTAAACGCAAATTTTGTAAAATTTTGAACATTTCTCGCGGAAGATTATTGGCAAGATAGTTTTTGAACATTGGCCCGGAGTGTTGTAAATGGAACAATGTGTATACTCGGTGTCATCATCAAAAATATTGTATCATAGAGCCTATTGTAGAAGAACGCTTATCGTACTTACTTACTTACTTACTTAGGTCCTCGGACCTATTACGTCCGTGATGTTTCCCTTACGGGACAAAGGGCCTCCATTACACCTACGCGCCATCGTGTACGATTTCTTGAAATATATTTCAGCTCTCTCCAACTTTTCCCCAGTCTTGCCGGTTCCTGTTCGAACGTTTTTCCCATATACTTCTAGGCCGGCCCACTTGTCTTCCCTCCTGTGTAAGCGGGTTCCACTGCATTGCTTGAGATGCAATGCACCGATCGCCTTTTCGAAGCGTATGGCCAATCCACTACCACTTTCTTCTTCTTATAATAGAGTCTATGGGCTCCTGACCCGTTCTCGCATGAAGTTTGGTATTGGAGATACGGTTGGGCCAGAAAATACCCAAGATGTTTCGTAGACATCTATTAACGAAGGTTTTCAGCTTTCTAGTGAAAGTGTCAGTGACTTTCCAAGTGCTGCATCCGTAAAGCAGAATGGATTCAACATTGCAGCGGAACAGTCGTAGCTTGGTCTTTAAGCTTCCAGTTCAGTTCCGCCACCCGTAGAGACAATACTCCCAAGATATTGGAAATCCTCTACCATCTCTACCGATTGTCCAGAAATATTTACTTTGATTGATGAGGAAGTTCCAAGGCTGATCCTTTTAGTATTTGCAGAGTTGATCTTAAGCCCTACGATTTCTGCTTCTCTCTCCACCCTTGTTGTCATTTCATGGAGATCCATGATCCTATGAGAGAGTAAGCATATGTCGTCCGCGTAGTCCAGATGTTTGAGGTGAGATTGCAGAGTCCACTGAATTCCTCCATTTCCATTTGACAAAGCTGCGTGCAGTACGTCACTTATCACCAACAGGAACAGTATTGGTGACAGTATACAGCCTTGCCAAACTCCACTTTGGATTTCAAACTCCTCTGAAAGCCTACCTTTGTGCAAAACGTGACACTTGGATCCATCATATGTAGCCTTGATAATAGCAATCAATTTATCTGGGATGCCCCTCCTGCGCAAAGCAAGCCAAACAAATTCTCTATTTACACTGTCGAACGCCTTTTCAAAATCGATGAACAGCAAGTGAAGTGGTGATCGATATTCAACGCACTGTTCGATGATGATGCTCAAGGTGTTGATGTGATCCACACAGGAAGATCCAGTGCGGAAATCTGCTTGTTCGGTGTCTTCGAGGTGGTCTTTAATTCGGTCAAATACTATCCTTGCTATTATCTTGGTCACTGCAGGCAGAATGCATATTCCTCTCCAGTTTTCGCACTGTGTGAGATCTCCTTTCTTTGGGAGCTTGACAATCATTCCTTTTTTCCACTCTTCAGGAAAGCTCTCTGTTTCCCAAGCTCTCTTAATAAGTGGGTGCAGCAGCTCGCTCGATGTTCTTGGGGCTGTTCCTTAGAGCTCCGTAGGAATACCGTCAAGTAAAGCGGTTGCTTTGTTGTTTTGTAGTGCTTTGATGGCGGTGATAATTTCTTCTTTACTGGGGGGTACGGTGCGTATTCGGGAAATTGTTACTTCGGGTGGCTCAGTGGGAATAGGGTTCACTTCATTGGCGAAAACGCGGTTTAAAACCGCAGAAAAGTGTTTGCTCCACCTTATGAGCTGATCCTAATCCGAAATTAGCAGGGATCCGTTGGTGTCTTTAATCAGGTGTTGTTTAGAGCTCCGGACACCAGTGAGCTCTTTGGTAATTCTGTAGACGGTCCTACTGTCACACCTACTAGCGGCTTCTTCTGCTTCTGTAGCCAATGCGTTGATGTAGTTACGCTTATCACGTCGCACACTACGGTTAACTTCCCTCATCTTCATGCGGTACGTAGACTCAAGCTCGTTTCTCCCTGCTACAGGGGTAGCTGCGATGCGAGCCATCTAACTTCAATTATCCCTAAGATGTTCATCCTATACCGCATGGATTCCTTCTCTAGTTGCAGGAATCTGGCATTCTGAGGACCTTCTTTTCCATCGTCAAGAAGCGTCTTCACATTGCAGATACCAATCTTTATCCGGGTACAATAGCCAAAAGTCGTCAACGAGTTATCATTAATTATCCGAGGCGTAGTGTTGGTTTCGGTAGCGGGTTGATTTCAGTTACGGAGAATGCTAACCTCCGTAACCTATCCTAGAAAGCTAGGCCTTTTCGCACTTGTAATTTTGGCCTATTTATGTATATTGGGTTACACAAATAGTTGCCCGGGGACCACCACGAGGAGGTAAAACAAGCACTTCATCGTGACTGATTGTTGCGCTACTGGCCCAGACCAAGTTCTGAGCAATCAATAGTTTCCCGATCAGGCACGATGCAGGTCGCCCAGCTTATCGTGGCGGATTTAAATTCTTAAGCATGATTGCCTCATTATACCTAAAAAAAAAAATAATATGATTTGATACCAAAAATAATGATTCCTATCGTGATGTAACCAAGGCTGCTTAGGTAGGTAGGTACTCTTATTCTCAAAAGATAACAGTCTATTGATGCATCAAATAGAGATTGCTGGCTCCCATACGGATAACGAGAACGTTTCGAATAAATTGAAAATGTTGACTAAAAATTGGTATAAAATAATAATTGGTATATTCATAAGCTCAGATTTGGCCACGGGGATTCTTTATCGTCCAATAAGCTGTTGCCCCATCAAGTTAATTTAATACCATTTCAGGTAAAAATATATTTTGTGTGACTCAAAAAGTGCAAATTGGATTAAAATAGCATTCAAGTTGATCCCAATTTAAAATTTGAACTGTCAAAAATTAATCTAGAGATCAAAATGAATGCAATATTGACATTCGGCCTTTATTTTTTTTTTAAGGACGGCTAAAAATTTTCAAAATTAATTGCTTTAGGTACCTATAAGTATTTAAATCTTGTGCGTTTTATTAAAACTTTGTGTATTGAATTTTGAGTTACTTTCATAGAATTAAATTAAAAAGTGTATTATCACTATCCCTTTTCGATGTTGTTGTAATTTTTTGAACCTCTTTCACGATTCCCAAACGAAACCAACTAACAATAACACGGTCTTATGCAAAAGATTAAGTGCCTGACTAGCAAGCTTTCACAAGTCCGATTACAGTGTGCGGCGCTTCACGTTCTCCCATAAGAGCATAAAGCATAATCCCCGTAAGTCGATTTTGCCACTTGCACTAAAACTTGTACACCGCGACCGCCTTCATCATAACAAAACTTTGCCCGTCATTTGTGTTCACTCATTCAGCACCCTTATAATACCGCAGCAACTTATACTGCCATAACTTACTCTCGTTAGCTTTGTTACTACTGAACCGATACCTATATCTACTGGCCGCACTTGACCAATGCAATTGCAAACAATCGATCCGCTCCAAATGCAACAACCATCGTTCGTCATGCGGCAGACTGTCATTAACGTCTTGTCGTAGGTATAGTTAGGATTAGTCACTGCATTCCACCATCAGCACTGCTGGTTACTTGCAAAACGCCTTGAGTGTTGTTCACATGAATGAAGTTATATTTTTGCTGCAGTGGGTGATTGTTTGGCTTCAGATGGTCGGTGAAGGCTTTTTGAAGTCGTCGTTTTTGAAACAGAATGCGAGTAGATTAAGGATTTTCTTTTTTTTTGTCCAGTACAGCGCAGCAGTGGTGGCAGCAAAATTGTCATGTTTCCATTAGAAGAAAAAACAATAGATTTTATGCAAATGTGACGTTTTTGTATAGTTATGTCATCCTTACGCTTCACTGTCACTATGCTTCGTCTTCCCTCAGGGGAGTGATTAATTGTAAGTAGTAGACACTAGCTTATTTTTCGTTCGTGGCAGACATATGCAAGTTAAGGGTTTTTTTTTGTGTGAACTCTTCGTTCGTTTGTTTGTTTCTGGTCGCAGCAAATAAAGACGGTAAAGCTTTGGGGCAATTTTTTGAATTCATGTTTTTTTTTTCTCCACAAAGATCAAGTGGAACAATAGTGTGGTACAACTATGTTATTCTTTGCTTCTTTCTTTGCTATTTGTAAGCCGATTCTGAAGAAATAAAGTGATATAATGTTTTGTGGAAAAAGTGAAGTTGGCATGATGTTCCCAAGTCGTTGCACTTTCTGATGACTACAGCATAAAAAAAGTTTAAGCTTAAAAGTTGCAGTTTTGCTCAAGTAGATTGGAACAGAATTTTTAGACAAATTTTTAGAGAGAAATGTATTTGTAAAGCAGGTTTGTAAAATATTGGTTTCCTCTCACTATTATGACAGAATAAAATATTTCCATGCACGAATGTCTATAAAAATGATGAATGTCATCATTGGTACGAAGAAACAAATTATTTCGGAAAGTGATGATCGTGTGAAAATTGCTCTATACAAGGCAACGATGATGACATACAGGACATGTATACAAGAATCAATATTCGGAATTACTTAAGATGGTACACTATGACTATTTCAGATAATAATTCATTTTGTTAATCGATTTTATACTCGTTCCATTGTATTGCGTAAGCCGGTTGCCAAGAATTTGTAAAATACTGATTTAAGTGTTCGATTAAAAAAATAATATCCGCGTATCATGTCAAACATGCGTGGACAATTTTACTTGCAATGTAAAGGACATGTACAATATGGGAAGTTATGGATTCGTAAACTCGTCGTAGACTCGTCTTTTTGATCAAATTGTTTTTATGATTATAGAGACGACGAAAAAAAGTTGGTCTCGCAATTCTCTCTCTCTATATGTCTGTTCGCACGGCTACAACTTAGACAGTTTGTTGGATTTTCTTCTAATAAGTGTTTTTTTTTTGTGTGTTTTAGGGCCAAAATAACAACACCTACCATGCCAGTTTTTCTAGCAAAAAAGGAAAATCTCATTTTTCTCAAAAACTGCTACAAACGATTTCGATAAAAAAAACTCAGTTAATTAATATAAATAAATGCCTTTTTGTCAATTAAATTTTTTCGAAAAATTATTATTTTTGGTAACCTCTTACGTGTAAGCATTTTGTTGAGTTTAATTTAAAAAAAAATTATTTTTGATATTTTAAATAGTATTGTAAATCAAAATAAAAAAAAAATCTTTTCTTCTTTAAAAACTTGTCTCTTGAACATTTCCTATAGAATACTTAAATCATCATATTCCTTTATAACTTTTAAGGTTTTCACGGTTGTTTATAAACATAAATGATTAATTTTCGGATTAGCCGTGTTATTTTAAATTAGAACGTTTCGCATCAAATTACATTGAGCGTGGTCATCGGGAAACTGCTGATGAAATGTTATGCATTAGATTGGCTATACGCAGGTTGTAATGAGTATTATTTACTCCCAACAACCTGCACCTCAACAACAACAACTTCATGAGAACGCACCGCTACAACCTGCGTAGCCAATCTAATGCATAACATTTCATCAACAGTTTCCCGGTGACCACGCTCAATGTAATTTCATGCGAAACGTTCGGGGTGAGTGCAAAATCGCAGTCTAATTTTAAATAACACGGCTTATCCGAAAATTAATTAATTAAGTCTATGATCATATTCCTAAACCAAAATGGGTACCTACCATTTAAATGTTGAAAAACGTTAAGAAAAATCTTATTTTTCTCGAAAACGGCTTCAAGAATTTTGTTAAAAAATGTAAGCTTCTTTTTTTTTATCCACCACTTTTCATATTTTCAACTTTCTCATTATTGGATGAAGTGATTAAAATAGGTGTGATTTTTTGGCAAAGCTGTCCCCAGTGTAGTAGGATTTTACAAGTATTACAAATACAACTCCGTACTGCCGATAAAAGTAGAAGTAAAATCCTACTGCGGATAGAATTTTGACTTTTATTCGAGTCTCGAATTGTATAGTGTTTGTTTTGTTTTAGAAGTTGGTACGATTGGTAGTTAAATTGAGTCTCGATGGATGTGTTCATGGAGTAGTTATAATTCTTAATTTCCATTGGACAAAAAAATCGATCTATTTTTTTAGTTGGCCAGTTTATATTAATAAGATCTCAGAGAACTCCCTATTTTTATAAATATAAAAGCTATTCCTCTTGAAAGTTTCTTTCTTTTGCTATTAAAAAGTGAGAATGAATTTTTTGCACTCTTTGATCAGTTATTTTCTTCTTAAAAAGGGCTTTTACAAGAAAAACGCATTACTTTTTGTTTTCGCAGCGAATATTTCGCGTTAGTCTTACTTCATCGTGTACAAATCGCTTAATTACCCCGTTTACATGCAAGTCTGAACTAGACTTCAACCCGACCACTCAATTTAGCATGTTTATGTTCTCTTTCACCTTCTTTCCAGTTGTTTGTGTTTGTTCGGTGTCAGTGTGGCGTTCATTTGATGGTGTAAGTGAATATCAATGAAAAACGAAGAGCACATCAATAAAAACATGAAAAAGACAAGGAAAAAATCTTATGGAAAAAATCGTTCTGTGTTTACATTTCACACGATTTCTGGAAAAATCGGGCAATGTAGATCGGGACTCTGCGAACACTTCCCTTGACTTTTGTTTTGATCTTAACAGAAGAAAAGTAAGCAAAACTCAAAAGAAATTTCAAACAAATGGCAGCTAAACAAATGTAAACTAAAAAAGCTAAATAATAATTGATTTAAAATCGTAAAATCAATAATAAAACCAACATATATTTATAGAAACAAAATTTTTAGCGAATTAAAAATTTTGATATCCTCACGACCCGGCAAAATAAGTTCTTGGTTATTTTTTTTGTATTCATTTAGGTATTTGACAACTAACCATGAATACCAACCTAAGAAAAAAAAAACCGCATAACTGCGGATAGTGCGAAACGTTTTTTTGGTAAATCGTACTGTAATGCCGATAGCGTTACCAAATAAACACACCTTATATTGTTTAAGCTGATAAAAAGTATAATTGAAGGGCTTATTTGAATAACATGATAAGCCACACTTTTTCAAAAACACCGTTTTTTAGCTAAATCTATTGGTACATAGTATATCTACAAGCACTTTTAATCTTATGGCTTTTTCCCCAGAGAGGCCGTTGTTATTCACTAGAGTGACTTTTTCAATTAAGACTTTTTATTGAATTTTTCAGTAGTTACGTGATAAGCCACAAGTGTAAATTTTTATAAAAAAATGAGTTTTCTCGAAGAATTCATCGATAGCGAAGATTTTTCGGAAGATTGCGATGATAGTATTGTTGATGCTGATTTTATCATCTTTTTTATCATCAGAAATTGCTGAGGTATGTGCGATATTATTGTTTTTGTGGCTTATCATGTTATCACGCTCAAATTATTTGATTCTTTTTGTCTTAACTTAAAATGCTATTATCTCGAGATTTTGATTTTTTGCACTAAGCCCTTCAATTAATATTCACATCAAAATTTCAAAAAAAAAAATTATTTTTTTGGTTTAAAAAAATGAATTCAAAATTAAAACGAATTGACGAAAGGAGAGAGTCCAAAAAAACCCAGAGTCGATAAGAAAAAAACATATATGGTTTGAAAGGGCGTTGACTGTAGATATCAAATATGAAATTATTTCCTTTTAAAGTTATCCCCGGGTCTGGCTATGACAATTTATTTATTTTTAACAGCAAGGTGTTTTTTCATGTAAACAACTTTGGTGAGGGTAGTACAGAAAATAAAAGGTATTGATTAAAAAACATACCAACATATCTACTCGACACATGGTAATCCGCAAAAAGTTTCGTAAGAAAAAGTTTCTATTAAGACAAGGATTCGAAAACTATTTTTCGAAAAAACTGATTTTGATAAAGCAATGCTCAAAAATACTAGGTTTCGAAAAAAAAAATTGTTACAAGAGAAGAGGACGCTATATTTTTGTTTGGAATTTGAAGGAAGGTATAGGAGGAAATACATGTGCCTTCAATATTCCATTCTTTTAATGCGAAAATGTGTTAACTGTACTTGGTACATTACTAGTCTCGTCAATACATATAAAGTTCTCTTATCCAAGAAATCAATTAAACGAATTACGAAATAAATTATGAACACAAAAGATTTCTGAATTTTTCCACTGACTTTGGAAAATTCTTAGTTTTCCCGTTTTCGTTTTCATTTCGGCGTTTTAAAGTTACATAATAAGGAAAAAGCTGGTCTTAATTATTATTCATTAATACTTATAATATAACAGTATGCGAATGATTTGTAAGTTGTTCTAATTTCTTACGCACATACTATTTCCTCAAACTGTTGTCCAGAATGCTTAGGTAAGTAACTATTTTTTTTTCGAAACTGTTGAGTAACGGAATGGTTGATAACCGCCATTTTATGAATGAAGACAGAATCATCTTGTGGCTGCTGATTTTAGTGACTTTTGTTGAACCTATTTAATAACATGAATCAACCACAATATGAATTTGTGCCACTTTTTTCTTTTTTTATATGAAGAAACACTGTATTTTTAAAAATTTTAAATTGTCATATTCCGTCCCGGGGATAATTTTTTAAGAAAATGATTCCATATTTATTATCTACAATTAATGTCCTTTCAACCCATGTATGACGTTTCTTAATCGACTCTGTGTTTTTCGCCCATATATTTTTGGGCATTCTCCTTTTATTTGAATTTGATTTTTTTATATTAATAATTACATAGCTTTAAAAAATGTTTTCCTAAAAATGTTTTCAAAATTGTATACAGAAAAAAAGTTTTATTTTGAACAGCTCTTAGGTTTAAAAATGTTTGTTTGCATGAATTTATATTTGTTTAAGAAACCAAATGGCAACTTTTTTGTTTAGCTTAAACTACTTAACCTTAGGTATTTAAGCAATTTTGATATAAAACCATTCTGTTTAATGTTTTTAAGAATGTTTTTAAATAACGCTCATATACCTTCTTACGATTTTTGAAATTTTATATAACCCACTTGATTATGAGCATACGATCAAGTACGTGCAACTTAGTCGTGTAGTAAATCAAATAATTCAATTTCGCTATTACAACTTGTTTTTAACATTTTCTCGTTAACCATATAAAAATATAATGAATTCACGCTCAATGTCTAGCTGTATTTAGTTGTTAGCTACAAGAGCAAGTTCGAGCGATCCAGCCGAGTATTTTATCTGTCCCTGATTTTGCAAGGAAAATACCCATTTGGAAGCGTTACTCGATAGTTAACCTTATTTCTTTTACTTGTATTTGAAACATAAACAAAAAAATCCAAAGAAATTCTGGCTTATACTCATACTTTTTAGCACAATTGTGCGGTAGAATTGAATGTTATGTTCTCCCCTCTACAAGGTTCCTTTTTTTTTATAACCTTAACAAAATAATTCATGGAGCCGAAGCACGTGCCTCCTTTTTGCATACTAATTAATTATCCTTTCTTGGTTTTTTTTTTTTTTTGTCTCCTCATTGGCTTTCACATATTAAGAAGTACAATTTTCAGATTACCACTTGCCATGGAAATTCTTCAGATCACTCATTAGCAGTTCGAAATACTTAAAGACTTGAAGAGAACACCCTTAATTAGGGAGAAAGTAAAACCATAAAGTTATTCTTTAGGCACGAACATGATATCCCTCCATTCGATAGCGTGTTGTTGAGTTTACAAAAACACAACGAACACAAAAGAAAAATCTGGATTCATTGAATCGACAGGTGCTTTTGTATACTTATGTACATATGTGTGCCCTCTTAACATACATAGTTCGTGTTATATCCTTTGTTTCCTTTTTTACTTACGATATACTTAGTATAGGGCAAGTTTAGGATTCGTGCAACAAAAAAAAAAAAAAAAAACTCGAGATAACAATTTTCCCTAACATAACGATGAAAGAGAACGCAAAAAAAGTGGGTCTCGCAATTCTGTCTAGCTGTCTGTCTGTCTGTCTGTCTATCTGTCTGTCTGTCTGTCTGTATGTCTGTCTGTCTGTCTGTCTGTATGTCTGTCTTACTGTCTGTCTGTCTGTCTGTCTGTCTGTCTGTCTGTCTGTCTGTCTGTCTGTCTGTCTGTCTGTCTGTCTGTCTGTCTGTCTGTCTGTCTGTCTGTCTGTCTGTCTGTCTGTCTGTCTGTCTGTCTGTCTGTCTGTCTGTCTGTCTGTCTGTCTGTCTGTCTGTCTGTCTGTCTGTCTGTCTGTCTGTCTGTCTGTCTGTCTGTCTGTCTGTCTGTCTGTCTGTCTGTCTGTCTGTCTGTCTGGCTGTCTGTCTGTCTGTCTGTCTGTCTGTCTGTCTGTCTGTCTGTCTGTCTGTCTGTCTGTCTGTCTGTCTGTCTGTCTGTCTGTCTGTCTGTCTATCTGTCTATCTGTCTGTCTGTCTGGCTGTCTGTCTGTCCGTCTGTACGTCTACCCTGTCTGTCTGTACCTCGACATGCAGTCTAAACGACTGAAGCGATTTTCTTCAAACTTTGGACTTAAGGTTCTTATGGGATTCCCTAGACGGGAAATTGAAATTTTTTTTTTAGCTCGAAAAATAACGGTACCTTCCATAGAACCAATATAAAAAAATTGATTTATTTCAAAAACGGCTCTAAAAAAATTACGAGCTACTTAAATTTCTACGCTTGGTAGAACACATGTTTGTTTGCACATGTAAAATTTTTCGAACAAATAATTTTTGGATTTTTTAAAAAATATTGATTTTTTTTTTGAAAATGCAATTTCTTGAAAACCTGTCAATACATTTTTTTTTTAAATTTTGTGTAAAGTTGTATTTAATTTAATTCTAAAAGTTGGCATACCAAATTTTATTTTTAAAAATGTTCAAGAATCTTTATATAAAAAAAAATTAATTTTTAAAATAACTGCTCTAACGGTTTTTGATTTTTTTTTTTCATAAATCCATATTTATCAAACAAATCAGATGGCGTACTTTTTTTGTTTAGCTCTATCTGTTTTATCTATTTAAATAACAAATTTATAGTAATTTTTATGTAAGAGGTCTTTTGCTTTTAAAAACTTTTTTTTAATGATATCATAATGTTATGGAACCAATAGGTACATATGCACACCGTCAACTTCAAGCTACGTTTAAGTTGTTAGCTACGAGAGCAAGTTTGTGCGATCCAGTCATGCCCATTTTTAACTTGGGATACACGATACCTACACGGATACAAATGTTAGGTTATTTTATTTAAATAACGGCCTTCGTATTACAGCCGTTTGGAATATTATGTAAGTACATCAAAAATTAACGTAATGTTACAGATTTTTCTAATTATTTTATTCTAGTCGTTTTGTTAATTATTAATAATTAATTATTAATAGATTCGTAACAGATAAGAATGTACCAAGAAAAAATATGTAGGTATGCTTATTTCATTAAGTTTTATAATGCGATAAATATAAATTAGATTCAAACTCATTTAAATAAAGCGGAAAAGTTAATTGTTTCGAAATAGACAAAAACTTAATTAATCAAAAATATTTGGATCAATAAAAGTTGATTTTTTTGAGAAAAATGGAAAATAAGTTAGCAAAGTAAAAAAGCCGATGATAAAAATGATAACACTACCCAGTAGTTATTCAATTATTTATAAATAATATCTAAGATCCTAAACAGGCGCCAAAGTCGTAAAACTTGTTCGATTTAAAAAAAAAAACTAAACGGAAATCGCTTCGTCTCGGCAAATTTCAGGGAAATTTTTATTTATAATTTTTTTATTTGTCCTTACAAACAAATTTCTGTTTTTACTCATAGTCATAACTCGTCAGACACCTTGAGCATAAGCCACAGATTAAAATGAAACAATTATCTTCTATTTGTTCCTTACTTTATTTAAGGTAAGTCAAACAATTGAAATGAGTTCATTTTGTACAAGTATACAATGAAGGCGCAGGGACATAAGTCCCAAATTTTTTTTCGGGACTTATGTCCCACTTTACTGGGTCATTAGTCCCGAATCCAATTCAGGACTTATGTCCCACCCTACTGAGACATTAGTCCTGAATTTTTTAGTTGAAAATGGGACATAAGTAACGAATGAAACAAAAACTGTTTCATATGGTGCTTGGAACTAGGTCCCCGGGAATTATGTCCACTGAGGGACTAAGTTCTCACTTAATGGGAACGACATCCACTTTACTTAAGTGGTCTTCGTTCCCATGCAAGGTAGGAACCAGCTCCACTCAAAAGTATAAAGTAGGAACCAATTTTCAACAACAAAAATTAAAAAGAGTGATTATTTGATTTTTATTATTTTTTTTTTTATTATGTGCGCGCACTAAAGGGGTTGTGACTACCCTTAATATGATTGAACACAGTGCGAGCTTTAGGAAAATAGGGAAGGATTTAAGAGGAGGAACCGATGCACATTGGTTTTGAAGTTCTGAATATTAAAATGGGAGTGAAAGATAGAGTCGGGTAAAGCATTCCACATTCGCGTGGTGCCGGAAAAGAAAGAATCCCTGAACTTGACAGTACGTCCGAAGTTGGGATCAAGGGTAAACTGATGGGCATTCCTAGAAGCACGAGTATTACGGTTGAATTGTTTAAGGGGAGGAATGCAACTGGCAATTTCGCTAGAGCACTGTTTATGAAAATAACGATAAAATAATGAAATACAAGAAATATTTCGGCGGTGTTCTAGAGAAGCAAATGTATCAGCTATATTTCTTTCACCTATCATTTTCATAGCTCTTCTTTGAATTCTATCCAATAGACTCAAATGGGTTATTGGAGCACCTGCCCAAACATGAGAGTTGAACTCGAGTTTTGGACGAATAAAGGCAGAATAGGAAAAAATTTCTTGCATCGCCGAAGAAAACCTAAGCACTTAGCAGCATTTTTAGCGACGTCGAATATGTGCTCATTCCACAGAAGTTGGTCTGTTATACACATACCGAGGACTGAAAGCTTTTCGGTTTCCTCAATGCAAGTGCCACTCATGGATAGTGGCATGGGGGGTGGGTTTCTCTTAGACGACAGTAAACAGCATTGAGGTTTTGAAGCATTAAATTCCACGCGATTTTTAATTCCCCATTGCACAATGCTGCCAAGATCGGAATTTAATGAGCTAACCATACGCTGCCGTTCAAGTTCCAAATCCGAAGGACATGGATGTGAATCTGAAAACGAATATTTGAAGCTGAGGGTGCTGTGGTTAGCGAAACAGTTTAATGGATTAGACGTTTCAGTCAGGAAATCATTTATGAATATAAGGAAGAGAGTTGGAGACAAAACGGAGCCCTGGGGCACACCAGCATTTATTTTGTGAATTTCAGATTTGAAACCGTCCAATACAACTTGTACGGAACGGTCCGAAAGGTAATTTCTAATCCAACGAAGAAGAGATTCATCGAAACTAAATGCGCGCATTTTCGATAAGAGAGCTTGATGCCAAACTCTATCAAACGCTTTTGAAATATCAAGTGCAATAATCTTACTTTCTCCAAAACGATGTAAAGATGTGTTCCACTGTTCGGTGAGATATACCATCAGATCACCAGTGGACCTATTGCTACGAAAGCCGTACTGCCGGTCATTAAGAAGCTTTCGTGTTTGGAGATATTTATTGAGCTGGAAATTAATCAGCTTTTCCATGAACTTGAAAAGAAGGGACGTAAGTGCAATTGGTTGATAGTTAGAGGGTGAAGAAGATACGCCTTTTGCATAGACATAGGCAAATGCTGTTTTCTATCCACTCGGAAAAAAACCAGTAGAGTAGGATAGATGGAAAAGCTTACGAAGTAGTTTTGCCACCGTTGAAAAACACTATGGGAGGGATACTATTCGGGCCAGCGGATTTGTGAACGTCGAGATCTTTTAGAACTCTAGCAAACGCACGATTGCGAAAGAAGATTTGTCCCATAAAATTATTTACGTTTTCAAGTACAGGAGGACACATAACACTTCCTGGCTGCGTCGAATTAACAGCAAATTGTGCTGCAAGCAAATTGGCTTTATCTGTCGACTTGACAAAAGGTGTATTGTTGAAGACGAGCGTTGGAACCGACGACGAGTAGCATTTCGTATATTCTTTGCAAATGACCAAAAATTTTTACTACCTGTGGGACATTGTAGTATTTTTTGCCTTATTTTCTGGTCATGCAAAAATTTGGTTCGTCGAATATGAACTTTACAGGTCTTTCTAGCTTGTTTGAACTTATTCCGGTTTTCCTCAGTAGGGTTGGCTTTATAACATCGGAAACTTACTTCTCTGACCCTAATAACCTCTTTACAGCTCGAATCAAACCATGAGTTTTCCTTGGGTTTGATAGATTTTACCCTTTTCGGGATAAAACTTCTCATTCCACAAAGAATTAAGTTTGTAATCATATCTGCACTGGAATCTACGTCACTATCGAGGAAGCACAGTGACCGGTTCAAGTTACTAAAGAAACCGTTGAGACCGTCCCAGTTGGCTTTCTCGTATTTGATTATTTTAGAAAACTGAATTTCGAAACAATTTATCACAAATAGCAATTGCGTTTGACTTTTACATGCCCTTTAAATTTGTTTGCTTTTTTTCAACTATGATTCTCATAGAAGGTTTTCGAATCGCCTTTTTTAATTTTTTATTTTATGTCATTCAATTGTTAGATAGGATTTTAGCTTCTATATTTTAATCACCACTAGCCACGAATGCCATTTGGTATCCGTTGGTTTTTGCCCTGTCACAATAAAAGGGTTTGTTGTTTTTTCTTTATAAAAAAGCAAAGCAACAAGAGTAAGAGCCCAGGGCCGCAAGTCATACGTTATTTTATCAAAGCTTAGATTTTTTCTGCGACCAGATAGGTACTATGGTAGCTGAGAACAAATGATACTCAGAATCTTCAATCCGGGTGCAATTAAGAGGTAGCGAGTGTTAAAGTTGCATACAACTGTTGCAAGCTGAATTTTGTATATGTCTTAGAGGATGTTGGGGCTTGTTATTTGAGGCCGAAGCCCATCCTGGGCTGTGAGCGCCATCTTAGGTAAGTAGAGGATGGTGTCATTTACTTTATTTGACACTTGCCAGACTCTACGATGTAAGGCCCCGCTGCTGTAGGTGTCTGGCTGATTAGAAAATATTGTAGAATATTTCCCCAAAGAAGATATAAAATCTTGATTTGATTCTGTTATGTAAGTGGCAAGATTAGTTTGACAGATTTTAAGTGTCTGGCTCGCCTTAGGCCCCACTGTAGATGTCTGGCAAGTGTCAAAGAAAGTAAATGACACCATCCCTTAAGACATATCAAATATTCAAACAAATTAAAAAAATTAATTGGGTGGCACAACGGCTCGTGAAGAACTAGGGCCTTGTGACTAACAACTCCCAACCGTTCCTGTGTGCGCCTGTCGACAGGAGTGGAAGGGACCTACAATTTTATGCTGACTCCGAACGGCTAGACGAGAAGCACTTATTCGTAACAAGTGATACTCTTGGAGGATTTGTCAATTCCTCGCAAGAGGCAGTAGCCCTGAAAAAAAAACTTTTTAGTTTTTAGGTGGACGAGGCTGGGAAGCGAACCCACCCCTCCAGCGTGACAGTCGAACCATTACGCTGCACGCTACTACAAATATCGAATCAAATATTCAGCTTTGATAAAATAACGCAATGTTGCAACACTTGTATGCAACTTTAACACTGGCTACCTCTCAATTGCATTCCTATTGAAGATTCTTAGTATCCCATTGTTCTTAGCTACCATAGTATCTGTTCGCAGAAAAAATCTTAGCTTTGATAGTTTGACGTATGTATGTCTAGCGGCCTGGGCTATTAGACTATTTAGAATTATGTTTTTTTGTTCAGTTTTTTGTTCACTGTCATGACCATACTAACAATGAACAAAAAACGAGGAATGTTGTTTTCAGTTAGAGAAGTCACATTGTTTATCCTGTTCCGCGCCCAGTGACAAGCTAAGTTACTTTTTCATTGACATACCTTAAGTGCAGTCCAGGATGGTCACGCCTTTGTCATCGTTGTGGTTAATATGTTTTTCATATTGAAATTATTTTCAAGATGAGGTAACTCTGTCCCGAACTTCAACTTTAATTTAAACGAATACACCGTTTCATGTTTCCTTACAGTAAAGGCCGACCCGACCGAACAATGGACTTTTCGTAATATTAGTTTTTTGTTTGTATAAGCCGATGACTTGATGATTCTTATTGGATTTGTTTTTCTTGTCTTTTTTCAGGCACACATTTCTCACCTAACGATTAATGGTTATAAGATGTTTTGATTTTTTCTCTGACTTAATTTTTTTTTGCTTAAACGTTCTTGCTTGACATAGCAACTCATATTACAAATTGAAAATCAAGCTCAAAAACTACCTATCCGATACATTTTGAATGGAATGGACAAACACAAAATAAAGGAGATTATGTTGCCAAGTTGTTTGACATTCTCTGGTCAGACTTTTTGGGAGTACAAAATAATATAGTGTCAAAAGGGGAAAAGATTTCGTAATGCGATAGCCACCGGAATTTGGAAAGAGAATACAGTTACTGTTTTGAAGCTGTCTCCTAGTTTTGATGCATTTTATGTAGCTGTGGAAGAATCGTGCCGCAACTTTGCTAATAAGGTCGTATTACTATTTACTAGTATGTACCTCTTGAATTGATTTTTTCTTTTAAGAACTGCATAGTGGATAAGTTATTTAAATACAAAAATGTACACCACAGCTCGTGGAGAACCAGGACCTAGTGATAAATCACAAATATTTCTGTGTACGTGTCGGCAGCCCTTATTGCGTAATGGTTATTGCGTTTGGACTTTTATGCAAGAAGTCTAAGTTCGATTCCCCGGGCTCTTCCAAATAAGAATCAAAAATATTTTACAAGGCTGTTGCTTCTTGCGGGAATATACGAACTGTATCTGAAGCAATAAGTGCGTTATACCTGCAATACGTCATGTAGAGCGATAAGATTTTTAAAGAAAATGCAGCTATTCTTTAAACAAACCGAATGGCGCACAGTGGCGCATATTGACTTTTCTGGTTACAAAAATCATAGCTCGTGAACAAAAAAAGATATCGAGATGATTTTTTATTTCAGCTTGACTCGGGGCTTAGACAAGCGAGTAGAACTAGTAGCATTTATGTGTGTTAGTGTATCAGAACACGAGAGAGCCAACTAATAGCCCAAATAGTATAATATTTTTGCCTGCGAGTAGACTGCCAGTTATCCTACTAGTGTAGTGTATTTTTTTCATTTATTTGTTTTGTTTCCATAGTTTCCATAATTTGTTTATTTTTCTGTATGAAATATTTTTAAAAAATCATACTAATTGACAAAACGCGCAGAGAGCTACTAGTCACACATACATCCATAAAACTAACACTATGATACAAATGCTACTAGTTCTGCTCGCTTGTCTAAACCCCGGGTAAAGGAAAATTCCAAAGCTATACATTTTGTGAATTTAAAGAAAAACTATTTACAGGGTGTTTCAGAATTTTCTGCTGAAATACGACTTTGTCCCAATAGGAAATGCACTTAATATTTTACCTCAAAAAATGTCAATAGTAAATAACTGAAGTAAGAACAGGGTGCCCTAAAGTCAATTCAAAAGGTTGAAGATCTGCGATTTGGCTTTTGATGCCATTCACTGTGCTCCTTATAAGATCTGCAGTTTCCTTTGCATACTGGAACATTATTGGTCGGCAGAAATGAACTGATGATGGGCGAGGGTTTTCCCAATATTAACTATTGGAAGACTTAAGTCTCAGGGGAACAATTGAGGCCATAAACATGTTTGCATCCGTTATTGTTTAACCATCATGTGTTACTATTTTTTGTTTATAGGCACTTTGCCCCGATGATCCATTCCAGCCCCACTTGCTTTGTAACGTGAGCCTTCTTGGAAGTTAATTCCTGTTCACTCTTTGTTTCCAAAATATACTTATTGTGTGATCCAAGGTGTCTTGAAGGCTGACTCTAGCTGATGTTTCTGTTACTTCACAATCTGGAATTTCATTATCTTGGACTGATGCTTTTTTCGTGAGTGTTATGGTCTTATAAGATGGGAGAACATTACGTTGTGTCTCATTAAGGAACTTCTTAAAATTCCATACTTTTCTTTTGTTAGTCCCAGATCTATAAACAAGGCTTAGGCGTTTGCACTATCATACTTGATATGATCTTTTTGAGGAGTTCGAATGCGTTCTCTTACCCTTTTAAGTCGTAGTGGACTTGCTACTGATACTACCTTGGTTATATCGGCCTTACGCTTCTCATGATCCTTATTTTACTTTATAACTAAGGATGTTGACATTGTTGTAACATTGATCAATTTCTGTTTCTTGGTAGATGACGAGCACTCAGTTATAGATTTCCTTGGCCTTCCTCTAGAATTATTTAATGTACTTGGTAAATTATCCGTTTCATCTGTCCTTTCAAAATCAATGCAAAGAACATTTGACAACCAACACTCATATTTCTTTAAAAATATGAGTTTCGTTCTATTGACTGCATTCCATTTTGACTTAAGGTTTCGATAAGATGATGACAACTTTTTATCGAATGTAGCTATTCCTACAACTGACCAATTGTCAGCTGAAATGTTATATTTTTTTTTTACATCTGTGATGAAATCTTCTTCCATTTTAAAGTTCTTTTAAAGTAATTTGTTTGTTAAAATACAAGTAGTGTCTATGACTTATCAATTACGTGTTTGCTTTATAACTTATCATTTAAACTTTTTTTTTTATATTTATATACCTACTTCTTTTGTGATGATAATATTTACATTTACCTAACATTCTTGTTGCATTAAAATAAAAAGGATTACACAATAGGTACTTCATCTGTCATAAAAATGATTAGATTTTTACAAATCACGAAAACTACCTGACCTTTATCATTAAAAAAAGTTACCTAGCCATACTTATGTCCTAATTCTTTATAATTGAATAGTTAGAATAGTTAGATTTATTGAACAAAATAATATTTACAATTTGACTTATAACTAGTTAGATACGATGATATTATACATTTATTGGCACATAGGGGGCCTAATTTTATACTTTTTCTTAATTTTAAAGGATTATAAAAATAAAATACATGTCAAAAAATTAATTCTAATAGTCGGTTGACTTTATCGTCTTTGGGGTGTTCCGTCCTGGTTGTCAAGTTGTGGTTTAGGTGGGGGGATTGGTTGGCATTTAGCCTCGGTGATTTGCTGACCCTGTGTCAGCGTAGAACGAAACTGTTCGCTCGTTGTCCGTGATGATGTTGTCGTCCAGGATGTCCATCGTACTGAGATACCTCGCCTCGGGATGTCGTTGCTGAGTAGCCATTCTTCTCATCAGTTGATTTGAGTGACTGTTGGTGAGTCCTACTAGATTCTTTGCTTGAAGCAGTAGGTACCTGTCCAGGGGGGGGGTGATGCTCGACTCTGTGTAAAGACGCTCGTTGCTGTGATGTCTCATTCGCTGCCAGTCGAAATGTAGTCCGGTACAAATCCTTAGTAGCTTTCTTTCGAACATTTGAAGTTCCTTCATGGCCGTCTTCGACATGGAGAACCAGACTGGGAAGGAATAGCTGATAACGGGCCGCAGTAGCTGCTTGTACATAAGAAGCTTCGTGTTTTGGCTTAGTCCGTTTCGGGGTCTCATCAATGGGTGGAGTCGGTGGAAGTACGTTTCGTGAGTGTGGGTTGAACCTTAACAACTCGTTCAAGTGGATGCCTAGGTACTTCACGTTCTGTTTGGCTGCTATTGTAGATCCGCCCAGAAGTTTCAGAACCAGACTTCTGCAGTTGGCTGCGCTGCAACTACCTCTACTGGGTCTCCGGAAGCACACAAGCTCCGATTTGGAGGTGTTTATCCGTATGACCCATTTGCTGTAGAAGGCGTAGAGTCTGTTGACGTGCTGCTCAACTTTGCGTAAAGCTACCAGAGGAGACTTCGAGGTGGCATACGTAAGGGAGTCATCAGCATACAGGCGGTTTTCGCATCCAGATGGCACAGACTGGTCAGGTGTCATCAGGCTGTAGAGGAAGGGGCCTAGCTTCGAGCCTTGGGCAACTCCGGCTTTGATGTTCTTCACCTGTGATTTGCAGTTGTCCATTTGTACGTAGAATTTTCTGGAAGAAAGAAAAGAATTTTTATAAGCGACGGGGGTAAATGAAATACGCAAAGCTTATGTATAAGGGCTTCAATCCATACGCTGTCGAATGCTTTCTGGACATCCAGAAAGCATCCAACGGTGACACGATGGTTGTTGAGCGCTATGGTGATGTCATGCTGGAACTTCAGGAGCGGATGCAAAGTGGAGTGCTTTTATCTAAAGCCAAACTGCATGCCCGGGATGATGGCGTTTTTGCTGCAAAACCTTTTTAGTCTCCGAAGTAATACTTCTTCCAGTATTTTACTTATGTTGTTCAGAAGCGAAATTGGCCTGTAATTGGACACACAATTGTAAGTGCCTTTCTTGGCTACGATCTTACCTGTTTTCCACCTTTGGGGGAAGTAGCAGTTATTGATGCAGTTGTTCGTGATGATCGTTAAAAGAATCATCACTACATGTGGCAGCCTTTTCAGGGTGTAGTTTGAGACACATCTGGTCCGGCTGGCTTTTTTGGTTTTGAATTGGGTCTGGGTATGGGTTACTTGCTGGGTTGGTGTCACTTAAAACGACTCTTTCCGGATTTGGCTGCAGGGTTTGCTGAATCTTTATAATTGAGATAGTCAAAAAATGACCGGATGACCATAAAATATTTATTGTATGTAGTTAAGAAAACATTTTTACATGTAAACATAATTTTTTTATGACCACTTGCATTTTTAAGGACATAATAAAAAAAAATCCAATTTCAGCCATAAATTAAAAAAAATAACTTTCTTTAACTTCTCTCTAAACCACAAAAAGGCAAAAACTGTCAGGTGATTTTCTTAGTAAATGTTTCAGAAATACTCAAAGATTTAATTCCCGTTGAGTTTAGACCGAGGACTCTTAAGGGTTTTTTTAATAACTCAACTTAAAGTCAAAAAATTGAGTCAAAAACATTTTCGGAAAATCTTAAAATTTTGCAATAATATATATAAAAAAAAATGCATAATAATTGTAATACAAAAGGTCCTTTTGAAACTTGGTTTTTAGATTTTAACGCCGAATCTATGAAACTTTTCATTAAAAAAAATATTTTTTCTTTGATTTTTAAAATAAGGAAACTTTGACTACCTGTATCATCCGAATCCTTCGACCGATTTAAAAATTTCTTTCGGCTTTTGAAGCTTCTAATGCAAAAAGGCGCCACAGAGCGGCGACTCCCATGGCCAAAATTTGTATGTACACAGTAAATTTTCAAGGTCACGACTTATCTCTTTTACAAAAATTAATTCTGCCTTGAATAAAACTTTGGTGATGAGGAGATTGGTGTCAACAATCACAAAAACATCACACTTTTCAGAGGTTCAGAGGCTAAGGTCTTATATTTTAAAAATATAAAATATAAACCCCTAATCGATCGAACCGGAGTGACGTACTGTTGTTTTTGTATTTGATGTATAATTCTTTCTGTGGCCCAAATTTGAACCTTGCATAAATATTCCAGTCGAATCGTCATTTGACCTTGCGTTGATCCGCACGGTCTGTTTTTTTTTTTTCATGAATAGATAGGAGCTTGCAAGAAAAGCTGAACCATAGATTTGCACCACCTGACATCTTTTTTTAGCAAAGTTATTCGTAAAAATGTACTTTTTGACTTTTTTGGATTTTTGCAAATATCTCGGCTCCAGTACATTGCACAGTAAAAAATTTAAAAACGTTTTGGTTTGTAATAAAATTATCTAGCATGTAGTGTAAAGTTGTTTTTGTTTGAACAAATAAGTAAAAAGTTAGTTTTAGTAATTTTCTTTTGGTTTTTCATTATTATTTCGAAAAAAGCTTATATTTTGGTTAGTTTTTCTTTTGGGTGTTTGTCTAGCTGTTGCTATTCCCTACAATTTAAAATGAGCTCTTAACTCTCAACGGGAGCCGAGAAATCTATGAATGAACACAGGCAAGTCGGAGCCCCCCAAAAAAGACATTTTTAGTTTTTTACGAATATCTTGGCTCTAGTATATCGCAAAGCAAAAAATTAAAAAAAAATATTACTAATTAGAATACTAGTTATTGTTTCAATAAATTAACAGCTAGTTTTAGTCAATTTTGTTAATTTTTTTTTGTTGAACAAATACTTATAATTATTTTATTATATATTTTTAGTTATAATTTTGATAAAGGCTTGTGAATCGGCTTAATTAAAAACTAATCTTTAGTCCTTTTAATTTCTTAAAATTAAAAAAAAACAAGCTCCTTACAACAAACTAGAGCTGAGCAATGAATGAATGAATGAATAAGGGCAAGTCATACAAAAAAAAACCTTTTCTGTATGATAAATAAATAGTACAGTAACTTTATATGTACATTCACGTATGCGTCAAATCTGGTATTTCTGATTTTTTGCTGAGTTTTTCAGGATCTTGACCCGGTAAATAACCTAAATTTTCGACCTCGAGTGGCGCGGTGACCGCTTCGTGATCAAAAATCAGAAAAATCACAATTTCGCGCTTTGTTCAGTTATTGGAGATTTTAGTCCTAAATAATTAATTTTAAATAAAAGCATTGTTTTACGATTTCAAAGTGTCTTAATTTGCTTCAACGTGAGACGAAAACCAGCTCTGTAGACCTAATGGTTTCCAAAATACCAAAATACAACAATTCAAAATTTAACGATAAAAAAAAATTATATAAAAAGTAGTGTTATCAAACAGTATAATGGCAAATAAAGAATGGTTGACATAAATACATCAAAGCACTGGAGCGCGTAGACTGAGCCAAAATAATAGGACAACCATACCGGAAGGGGGGTCTA
This sequence comes from Melangyna quadrimaculata, assembly GCA_949320155.1. Lineage (NCBI taxonomy): Eukaryota > Metazoa > Arthropoda > Insecta > Diptera > Syrphidae > Melangyna > Melangyna quadrimaculata. The sequence continues at coordinate 79,170,095 of OX439483.1, read as the reverse complement.
TATACCTCCGTTTAGATGGGAGGGGCAATTGTGTAAAAAAATGACTTAAAGAAGAAACAACACTATTGGAAATTAATGGTTACACCCACAATATTCTTATATAGCGTATCTTGAACCCAGAAAGTTATTTAATCGATAGTTTTTGAGAAATTAATTTCCAAACCCAAAATATTGAAAAAGAAATTTGCTCCAAGGATCCTGTTTCTACTAAGTAAATAGTAGACATTTTTTTTTTCAGAATGTTGAGTTTGGAAATTAATTTCTCAAAAACTATCGATTAAAATAACTTTATTTTAACAGAAAATTGAAGAATGGGTTTCTGGGTTCATGATAAGCTATAGAAGAATATTGTGGGTGTTACCATTATTTTTCAATAGTGTTGTTTCTTCCTTAAGTCATTTTTGTACACAATTGTCCCTCCCGTCTTAACGGGGGTATATAGACTCCCTTCCGGTATGGTTGACCTATTATTCTGGCTCCAGTGCTTTGATTTATTTATGTCAACCATTCTTTATATGCCATTATACTCACCCCTATTGCGATTGTCAATCGTTGATTGATAGTTGATAAATATTGAAATTCTATATTAAACCAGCCACCGAAAAAAGTTTTGATCATTGAGAATGATGCTGACCGTTGTGAATTATTAAAAAACTGACAAACATCAATGAATAAATGATTAGTTTTTTAGTAAATTGAGTTTAAAAATCCAAAATATCAATATTTATTAACTATCAATCAATAATCGCAATAGGGGTGACTGTTTGATAACACAACTTTTTATATACATTTTTTTATCGCTAAATTTTGAATTGTTGTGTTTTGAAAACCATTGGGTCTACAGAGTTGGTTTTGGTCTCAAAATGAAGCAAATTAAGATACTTTGATTGCGTAGAACAATGCTTTTATTTAAAATTAAGTTTTTAGCGCGAAAAAATCGTATTTTTTCTGAATTTTGACAATGATGCGGTCACCGTGCCGCTCGAGGTCGAAAACTTAGTTTTTTTACTGGGCCAATATCCTGGAAACTCAGCAAAAATCAGAAATACCAGATTTGGCGCATACGTGAATGTACATTTATTGTTACTGTACTATTTATTTATCATACAGAAAAGGTTATTTTTGTATGACTTGTCCTTATTCATTCATTCATTGCTTAGCTCTAGTATGTCGTGGGGAGCTATTTTTTTTTTATTTTAAGAAATTAAAAGGACTAAAGATTAGTTTTTAACTAAGCCGATTCACAAGCGTTTATCAAAATTATAACTCAAGTATTTGTTCAACAACAAAAATTAATAAAACTGACTAACTAGCTGTTAATTTTTATTTATTTGTTAAAAAAAATATAAACTTATTTAAACAATAGCTAATATTCTAATTAGTAATATTTTTTTTCATTTTTTACTTTGCGATATACTGAACCCAAGATATTCGTAAAAAACTGAAAATATATTTTTTGGGGGGCTCCGACTTGCCGGTGTTCATTCATAGATTTCTCGTCTCCCGTTGAGAGTTAAGAGCTCATTTTTTTTTTAAATTGTTAGAAGAACTTACCAAAATATAAGTTTTTTTCGAAATAATAATGAAAAACCGTCTAAAAACCAAAAGAAAATTACTAAAACTAACGGTAACTTTTTACTTATTTGTTCAAACAAAAACAACTTAACACTTCATGCTAGATAATTTTATTACAAACAAAACGTATTTAAATTTTTTACTGTGCAATGTACTGGAGCCGAGATATTTGCAAAAATCCAAAAAAGTCAAAAAGTACATTTTTACGAATAACTTTGCTAAAAAAAGTTGTCAGGTGGTGCAAATCTATGGTTAAGCTTTTCTTGTAAGCCCCTATCGATTCATGAAAAAAAAAAAACAGACCGTGCGGATCGACGCAAGGTCAAGCCCTTTTTTACGACGGTTCGACTGGACTAAAATTGAAGTACGTAAGTTAATCGGTCGCTAGCTTTCTGAATATAGGTAGCAAGACCAAGCAACGCAACGGAGGTTCTTCAGCGACAGTCATACAAATTAGGGTACAGATAAATTTGTGGTCACTTAATACAAAAACAAAAGTCTCTGTTCCGATCCATCATTAGGTCCTTGTTTTTAATGTTTTCAAAATATATGACCTACGTCTCTGAACCGGAGTGTTAGAGTGACTTTTTGTGTTTGTTGGCTCTCAATATTTCTTTGGCCAAAGTTTCATCCATGTATCGATGAGGTCGAAGTAATATATGTTGCAAGAGCTCGGTCTAAGGTATGCTTTCAATTTTGCTCCCATCAGCAATCGTTGGCACTAACAATTAAGTTCACAGTTTCTACGTAGATACCTCAGGAAAAATTTCAACATATAAATATCCAAATTATCTGATACCTACTCTAAATCTTAAACTTGATGATGTATTCGTTTTAAGTATTTGAGTAAAAAGTGGCAAGAAAGCGGTTAATCACAACCTTAACAAATCTTTTAAAGACGTCAAATAATTCAGCATTAGAGTGGATTTGTTTGGATTCAATTGGTGTTTGGTTAAATTGTTTGCACTCATTCACTGTGGTCTAGTCAGTTCAAATGGCTCATCAGCGATGATTTTTATTAAAGTCAAACAAACTTCAACTCTAATGACATTTTTAATACAAAGTTCAGACCAGGAACACATCGCAAAAAAACACACAATAAACATTATTGTCGGAGATCAAGTGGCTTTTATTCAAATCATCATAATATTATTTAAATCTTTACTCATTTTCTCATTGCTCAAATTTAGACTTGAAAAAAAAATCATAAATAAACAACTCAATTGCATGGTTAAAAAAATCATGTCCGACTTAATCAATGTGTTTAGTAAGTGATAGGTCACGAGCATGTCAGCTTGTATTTACTGATCTAACTTAAACTAGTTAGTGCCAGGCATAACAATTACCATTGCTCCACATACCGTTGATCGAAACCAGATCGAATTGGAGATGTTTCATAGCTGACACTAGAATTGCTTGGTTTAATGTGCATTAAAATATATTAGAACAGAATGTTGTGTTACTTATTCAATCAACATTAATCAATTTATTGATTGAAGTTGAAAACACTTGAATCCCATTTAATTTATAGAAGATGAAAATCATACATAATGGGTTGAAATATCTTGCTCATCTTCAAGACTATTATATTTGTGTATTTAAAATCAATTTTTACAAGAATCACGAATTTTTCCCGAGTAATTTTAAGGAATTATAGTTCTGAAATTATTTGCATTAAGGACAAAAGTCAAATGTGTCGGTCGTATTTTATATCAATAAGGCACAGTAGATCATGTAGTACCGTAAAAAAAAATAAGAAAAAAGGTTTATTGTATTTCGTTATTTTTCTCGCTGATATATTTCTCACAGGATATATTCTGGGTGTTGATGACAGCAAAAGTTCACTGCAATTCTAAAACTTTTACCTACGAATTTTTGGCGAGCATAAAAAAAAAAAAAAAAAAAAAAAAAAACGGGTGGCACAACGGCTCATGAAGAACCAGGGCCTAGTGACTAACAATTCGCAACCATTCCTGTGTGCGCCTTTCGACAGGAATAGAAGGGACGCGCATAAAAGGGATTTTTAAAATTTTGGAGATAGTAAAGTGTGATTAATCAAGAGGTATTTTTTGAAATGCGAAATAACAGCAAAAATTCAAATATATTGTGAAATTACTAACGCGAATTTAGAATGAGTTTAACTCTAATTGTATGATGGTGGATTTACTATCCACGAAACACAATTGGATTTGCCGAATCCAAACAATAATTTAATTAAAAGAACAAATGCACTGTGACCGGTGGTCGTCGTGGCGAAAGAAAATTAAAAGTGAATGACAACTATCAACTGGACGATGGGCGCGTTTATCGAATTCCACAACAGGAAGCACAAATGGTGCTGCCACCACGGTAGCTCAGCGATGGGGTGGGTTCAGCGACGTGTGGGTTTTTTTTTTGTTTTATTAATCGAATAAACTATTCGATTAATAAAAAGAAGGATACAAAAATTGATACTAGATAAAAAAGGTAACGTGAAGTACAGGGTGTACTTTCACAAAATGGGCGCCAGTGATTTTTTTTTTTTTCGAAAGAAAGGAAATCACAAACCTTTTGAAGCGAACAACAACGACGAATTTTAAAAGGAATTTAAAGAGCAAATTTACTTTTTCAAAAAATTTTTAATGAATTTAAAATTTCTTGGGAAACCTTTACGTGTAGGATTAAAACCCAAGATCTTTTCAGTTAAAATTAATATACACGAATAATTTAATAAGCTTACGAAGAACCGTTAAGTCACAAAAGAACAAGGTAAAACTGGACCGTTAACACCGAACAAAAGAAATAAATAACGCGTCCCAAAAATTTATTGAGTTTGAAACAAAATTAAACCGAACTATAATTTAACCGGGCTAAAACTATATCAATAAAAAACACTATCGGAAATTTATTCAATTTAACAATAATTAACCAGAATAATTTTATCAAATCTTCAACTCCACTTATCTGTCTTTTACTCCTCTATCTCCTCGCAATTTTCCACCTAGTTTCTTCGCACCTCGAATCCCTTTTCTTTTAAAAATATTTCCAAACTTGGTCCTTTCATTTCCGGCTTTCCTTTTTTAATAACACGGGATACCGGCTTTCTGGAAAGACTCCTCGCTCCCAGAAAACAGAGAGTTGTTGACTCTCAGCGAAACTTTACACTCACGCTCACATGCACGGATTCAGCAAGTTGTTGGATGTTATTCCAAAACTTGCCGAACCTTAATGGCCGAGTTCAGACCCATTCCAAAACTATATTTTTCGAGAAAAATCCAAAGAATTAAAATCAAGACGAAGCTTATTCTGAGCATATTTTATCAGTTACCAAAAAACTATACGCGCGTGATTCGAAGCGCGATTGAAACCATTCTACATTTTTTTTGAAGAGATAAAGGAAGGCAAATTTTTCAAAATGTGAACCCTACTCTATTAAATAACTTCCGATAGTTGTTCTATAGACAATTCAATACTTTAAAACTAGAATTAAGAATTTCAAAAGTTAAACACTAAGCGTTAATGACCCATATTACCATACATTGATAAGTTAACTTAAATTTAGGATGATGTTTTGTTTATTAAGATATAAGTAAGAGTCCGCCTGACACGCTTACTTCTTAAGCTCATCCGCCGGCACATCAACATGAGACCGTCCGTCCGCATGGAAAACAAAGTATCGTATTTTGGAACCAACTGTTCCACTTAATTCCGATCGAATACCTGTGTTTATTGCTTTTCCAAAATACTTTTAGAGCAGGTCTCTGGTTGATGGAACCCAGTTATCTACTGACTCCAAGAGCATTTTGGAGCCACAATAGAAAATGAAGGTTAAATGGATTATGGATACTGAAATAGGCCAGTGAAACTTGTTGTGGTAAAATTTACCGCAACAATATCGTAAAATCTTAATAATTAATCTAAAGAACCATTCTTGATATTCTATTTTTAATGATAATCCCTTTCAAATGTTGGCCGCGACTGCGCCGCCGTAGCTCGTCCATGCGGAAGTTCCAATTTTCCATGACGCGTTCGGGAATATTCGTCGGTATCTCGCGAATAACACGGGTAATGTTGGCCTGCGCAATGTTTCAATCGTAGCTGGCTCATTCACAAACATCTTATACTTTACGTAGCCCCAAAGGAAAAAGTCTACGGTGTGATATCGCATGATCTTGCTAGCCAATTCACTGGTCCGAAGCGTGAAATTAATTGTTCACCGGAGCGGTCTCTCAATATGTCTATTGCTTCACGGGATGTGTGGCAAGCAGCGCCGTTTTGTTGAAACCAAATGTTGTCAAGATCTCGGGCTTTAATTTCGGGCAAAAAAAGTCCGTTATCATGGCGCGATATCGAGCGCCATTTACAGTAACGTTGGTGCCATCCTCTTTTTTGAAGAAATACGGACCGATGCACAGTGGTCCGTTTGTTGAATTCTGTGGACAAAAATAATTTCCCACGCCAATACTTCACGAAAATTAATGAAATTTGGTGCACTTAATGATTTGCGGTCGCTGAATTCAGTGGTACTGCCTATTTTGTTTGTATTCGAAATGGGGGCTTCACAATTAAGGCCCGAACATAGTTCGAAATGTAAAAGTTCCAAACGAAGCCCTTTTAAAGCCAAGAATATTATGAAATTTATGTGTGAAGTGTCTTAAGAAATGTGTCCGAATGTGTACTAAATTATAAAAATGGTTCCAATATTAATATGTACCAAATTAAGAAAATTTAATCCAAAATGTTCCGTCGAGTTTGTTAGGGATTAGAATTGTTTTGTGTGATATTCCTTTAATTGTTTTCCAAGACTGTCCGAAACTCAAACAAATTTGACAATTCTCATAGTTCAAAATTGATAAACCAAATTTTCGGCTAATTACTGAAAAGTTTGAAATATTGTAAAATAATATCTGTACAAAAATTGTTGTTTTTTGTATTGCATCATTTGGATCTGATATCAAACTAAGAATTCTAATAATTTACAGTTGAAGTTGTACTGGACTACAACCATTTTTTTGGTTTTTGATTTTCTCGAAAACAGTTATGTTGAAAATTTTGAAAATTAAAAAAAAAAAAAAGTAACATTTTTTTTCTAAAAACTAGTATTTTGAAAACGACTTGGTGAATATTTTCAAAACTAGGGGTAAGATATATTTTTTATTATTTTGTAAAATAAAAAAATCATTTTTCTAAATTAAAAAAATAACGGTACCTTCCATACAAATGTTTAAAAACCGTTAAGAAAAAAAATATTTTTCTCGAAAACGGCTCCAAGAATTTCGATAAAAAGATATGCGTTTACTATTTAAGGTAGGGTCAATATTTTGATGAAAACAAATTTTACCAATAACGGTTAATAACGGTTAATAACGGTACCTGTCATATGTAGAACCGATTTTTTTGTTTTCAAATTTCTCGTTGACGGCTGCTCCGATTCCAACCAAAATTTTTATAGAAGAGCTCCTTCACAATTCAAAGAATTTAAAAAAAAAAAAAAAATATTTTTGGATTTTTAAAAAAATATTGATTTTTTTTTTGAAAATTCAGTATCTTGAAAACGGACTAATAAATTTTTTTGTTATTTGGTGTAAAATTGTTTTTTATTAAATACTAAATGAGAGGCAAAATTTTATACAGGGTGTCCCATTAACAATGGTCCAAACTGAAATTGGTGATAGGCCAGGTGATGAACTATCAGAATTTGGTAACTTTTCCATACCGAATCATAGCGGTTCTCGAGTAACGGCTATTTTTTGAAATTTGAAAAGAATCTAACTTTGAACCAGATTTTTGCTCACCCTGTCCATAATTGATTTTTGTTTTTTACAAATTTTGCATTAAAAAATTCACTTATAGTTTCACTAACTTTACTGAGTAAAATATTTTTGATTGGCATCACCATTTGCCTACAAATCATTAGTTAATATTGAACTTTGCCAAAATTAATTTTTGACCTCAATCTTCTGATGAGCCCCCTGAATAAAATTCGTATGGCTCAATACAGGTTTTATATTTCAAAAATTGCCTAAACGAAGATCTCCACCAAAATTCAGCTCTTTCGGAGTTGTATTTGAAGTGAAATTCTAATTTTATCGAAATATTTGAACAAAAATGTTTTATTTTTTTTTGATTTTGAACCTGTTTGATTGCGTTCAAACGGTTATAACTGTCTATTTAAAAATAGCTTTGGCAAGTTTAATATCTTTTTTGAAACTACAGAAAAATAGGCTATGTTCTTGTACATCATCAATTTCTAACTACGTTAAAGTTGTTAGCTACGAGAGCAAGTTTGTGCCATCCAGTCGTTCCCATTTCTTTTTTAAAGTGGAGTATGCCGTTCCATATTGAATGTGCGGTTAAACGGGAATAATATCGTGTCGATATTTCAGTTTTATTTCAACTAAATAATTTATTTTTGGTACGAAATTCCTTAACAAACATGCGGAATCGAATATAAATATTTCACATTCAAATTCACCTACCCCTCAATCCGTTTAATAAAAAGAGAGATATGTATCGAAAACGACACACACACCTAAACACAAAACCCATACTAACAAAAATCAGTCCAATGCACCATTAAGTAACGTAGATATTTTGAATTATATTTCAAATAAGCTTTATGACACTTTTGAGCGTTGTGCAGCCAAGTGTAATAATTTCAAATGAAAAAACAATAAATAGTGAAAACATTATTGACAATCTAGTTTGCACAGGAGGGTATACCTAAGTATGTACCTATTTAAATATCTACATACATTCTACGTGCATTTTCAATTTATTTAATTATCATTTTCATTCGAGTTGGAGTTTTTTTATATAAATATGAATTTGTGAATTATTAGTTGCACACACTAATTTATTTTATCCGAAGGTTGAAACAATTGAATTATTTATTATTAAATTACTTATTATTTATTTCTTTTAATGGACAAAAATATTTGCATTTTAAAGACACAAAATATGCAGAATGGGTTCGTAAAATAAATAATGTAGAAGCATGTTAAATAAAATGTTTTATATATGTTATGTTATGTGAAATATTAAACAAAACATTTCACATAGGTACAGACAAGGTTTTTGAGAATATATCTGGTATGGAAAAAAGTGCCTTTTGCATTTTGATGTGTTTATCTCTTTGGTATGCGGCAGAGGACTTATTATTTGAAAGGGATGGAAATATGTGACCTATTATTCTTGCTGTTAGTAGGGAAGAAACCGCGTTTTCAAATACTGCAATTAAAAGACTTAAGTAGGTTCCTATTGTCGACTGATCTCTAAAGTTAAGGTACCTATTCAAGAAATAACAGGCTAAAGTATATGAATCGAAGTTTTGTTTTGGAGAAGGCGTGTCTAATATAAATTAGATTAAATACAAATCATTGGCGACTAAACTAACAACGAGAGTCGCTTATTTGTTGTCACCATTGGTGCCCTGTTGTTCTGCGTAAATTATTTACCCAGCTTGGTAAAAAAATAGAAAAATTCGTCTGTGTATAACTCAAATGGTGTTGAATTGGTTATCACTTCCAAGCCAATGCACAGTTTTTGTTTAGTAGAAAGTGCACCTCCCTTTACAGCAGCAGGGTCTGCAATTAGCTTTTCAATTTTGAACAGCAACACCTTCTGTTTCTGTTTCACCGATTTTATTTTATTGTTGGGCATTTAATTACCCTTTAGTAAGCGCCTTCTAATTTATTTATTTAGCTACAAATTTAACAAATTATTAGCTCTGAGACTGTAAAATTCTATATAAATCTTTTTTTAAACAATATTTTGATACATTGAAATCAATAACAATAAAATACTTATTAAAATCTATACATGCAGCAAACAAAGGTTCATGAATTCGATAGTTTGATCTGTTACAGCTTTGGTTTAAAAAGTCTCCAGATCTAAGGGATCGTGAGTATATATTTAGGTTGAGTTGTGATAAAATATATTCGGAATAAATTTCTCCAATCAAAACATCAGAAATAAATAAAATTCTAAAAACTGTTCTTCTATTCATTAGTGACGGTAAATTAATTGAAGCAAAGCGTTGATTGTATGGTGGCAGATGTGTGTTGATATGCCATGGAAGATGACGAAGGGCATACAAAATCGTTGATGTACAGATTCCAGTCGATTAATATTGGTAGCTTGGATATCAAACACAGCTACAGTTTTCGATATTCGATCGCACAAGAGAGCAGTATAAAGTTTTTAAAATGTATGGGTCTTGAAATTCTTTTGAAAATCGACAAACGAAACCCAATGAACATTTTTCTTTGTTAATGATATGATCAATATGTTTATTAAAGTCTAATTTAAAGTCCATTATAACGCCAAGATCACAAAAATGATCAACTCTTTCGAGTGGTTGACCACAAAACATATAGATATTAAAGAAAGGCGCACGTTTGCGAGTAAAAGACAAACACTTGCACTTTGATACATTGAGTTTCATATCGTTGACTTTACACCAAAGGGAAACACTATTTAGATCTTTTTGCAGTAATTCATAGTCATTATTATTTTTGTGGGATAATCGAAGCTAAGCATCATCGGCAAACAAAAGAAGTTGCGAATAGTAGATTGCAGTATGTAAATCATTAATAAATAATACAAATAGAACGGGACCTAATTGGCTTCCTTGAGGAACTCCGGAATGCACAATTATTCTTGTTGATGTTTTATAAAGTAAACAAACTGTGATCAGCAATATAAATATGACTCCAGCCAATTTAAAAATCAATTCGGCAACCCGATGGTCATTAGTTTTTTCCAAAGTAACGTATGGTTCACACGGTCGAATGCTTTTAAAAAATAAAAGTAGGCGACAAGTCAGTTTGCCATACATTATATTTTGTTCTGCTGATCATGCTCTGTTAACTTGAGGGGCATTCTTATCGGCTTTAGTCATAAGAATATAGCGACAGTTTGAGAGTTGCATTTGGATTGACGAATTTTTGCATTTTAATTAAAAAATTGTGGCAAAAGTAATCATTTAAATTTTATTCATCTTATCAAAACTAGATATATGTACATTAGACTGGACCTTAGGCACCTAAAAAAAAAAACACTCTTCTCCACCCGTCAAAAGTTTGTAAATAGTAAAAAAAACCCTAATTTTTTCAGATATTTTCCCCTCCCCTTAGTCGCCCTGTTTTCAATTAAAGATTGATATATATCAAAATTCATTCAGCCTTAATACGATTAGAAATTTCCAATCTTTTTTTTTTTTTACTGTCACTGGATAGTTTAAACTCCTAAAAATTAACATGGAAAATAATTATATGTGAGGGATTCTATTTTAACAGACATTTAATTTAAATAGTAAAATGCTATTTTTGTTCTTTCTTCACATTCATAGAACAAAAATAGCTATTCACTATTTAAATTAAATGTCTGTTAAAATAGTACATGTGCACATTATGTACAATATACACTCCTTGTCACTTGTTTGAGGCCACTATTTTCACAAAAGTTTTTTCTCGATAAATACCTGTAGGAAATATTTTTCCCGGAAATTTTCGATACCGGTGAGTACACTTTGCAATAAAAAAGGATAAAGTTAAAGGGTTAACTTGGAGAATCAATAGAAATTTCCCAAATTATGTCAATGGACTGCATAAAATGGATATAAAAAGTTGCGTCACTTGATTGAGGCCACATCAAAAATTGCTTTGCAAAAGTTAACATCGTCTATTGTTTTCAAACAAAAGTTAAAAATATTGAAGAAAGGATAGAAAATTATATTTTATTTTAAATTTCAAGTTGAAATGGGCTCTGTAAACACGTAGCAGAAAGAGGATCAATAGATGCTTCAAAGGAACTGGAATTCTGAGGCCGAGAAATAGCTCGGAGACTAAATAGAAGTAAAACCGCTAGCAGACATTGAAAAGTATTCAAAAAATCGAAAAGGAAGCAGCTCACGCAACAACAATCCGAGAAAACCGACTGATTCTGCTGCTAGCTTCAAATTCCGCACTATCAGCGCCTAAAATAAGGTCATAAAGCTGGGTATCAGCCGGTATTTCAAGGAACACAAAGAATGAATTTCACCAGGGAGCATGCTGCTTGAAGCAACGCATGGATATGGGTTGTCTTTTCAGATTCTTTATTCTTGACGGACCAGATGGTTACAACTTTTATTTTCACGATTTAAGCAAAAAAAGGAGGACTTATTTTGTCAAGATATCACAGCCTTACATCAGGTGTTATGGTGTGGGGAGCTATCTCCTGTTATGGAACAATTCAATTGGAGTTAATATCTACAACAATGAACGGAAATAGTTACATTTTCCTGCTGGAACGGACATTTTTAAAGCTAAGGTATATTTTCGAACCTCTAACATGGATATTCAAACAAACTAACGCCCCTATCCATACTTCCAGAGCAGCTAGAAACTGGATTCAGTCGGAAAACGTTGAACTTTTAGCATCGCCACCTCATTCACCGGACTTAAACATCATCGAAAACGTTTGGGCCTGGCTATCTGGGATAGTGTATGAAACTGGTAGACAGTTTAAAGATAAATAAAAAAAAAGGAAGAACCAGGGCCTAGCGACTAAGAACTCGCAACCATTCTTGTGTACGCGTGTCAACAGGAATGGAAGGGACCTACAATTTTATGCCGACTCCGAACGGCTAGACGAGAAGCACTAATTCATGACAAGTGATACGCTGGGAAGTGATCCCAGTCCTCCAGCGTGACAGTCCATCGCCCTAACCATTACGCTACGGGCTACTACGGGTCTGGAGCCAGATTCCACTGGATTATTTAAGAAAAACTGTATGATTCAATTCCAAAGCTTCTATGAAAGCTAATTTAAAAAAATGGCGCCCATACTCATTATTAATTGACAAAAGCATAACAAAATAATGTTTAAACACAAAAAAAGTAACCATTTTTTCTGTTTTGTTCTTTTTTTATACGATTTTTCAAGTGGCCCCAATCAAGTGAATCATTTTCTTATACCCATTTTTGCAGTCCATTCTTATAATTTGTGAAATTCCTATGGAATGTCCAAGTAACCCCTTTAAATGTATCCTTTTTTATTGAAAAATATATATACCTACTAGAAGGCACCAACAATTTCCAGGAAAAATATTATCTACAGGTAATTATCGAGAAAAAACTTTTTTGAAAATATTGGCCTCAAACAAGTGACGGGGAGTGTGCATACCTTTTCTAAGGCTGGCCACAATGCAAAATTTCGGGATTACCTGATATTTCAATTTTCAGGCAGCGAATTTAGGGGCCAGTTATAGCTATCATTAAAAACCATAATTGAAAATATTAATTGTCAATTTTGAGAGATTATGAAGAAAAAATAAATGATTATTTTGATGCCAAAGTAAAGCTAATTGACTAAATAATTATTTCTAGGTAAAACAAAATTCAATTTGACACAACTTTTCTCATAAAATGACATTTAATTTTTCAATGATGAACTACCTTACCAACGATCATTGAAAAAATTAAAAGTTACTTTATGTGGAAGATATGGGTCAAAATGAATTTTTATTGAAGGAGATATAATTTCGAGGTCGTAAGATATATTTCTGCATTTAAATATTCAATGATTAAACTTTCGAAGGGCCTTAAAATCAGCAGTTAACTTTTTCAATGATGGTTTCCAATGATAGCTTTAACTGGGGCCTTAAATAAATGTTAACGAATTTCTCATTGCGGCAAATTTATTTTACAAGGACAAGATATTTAAAATGCTATGATCACTTCAATGAAATAATTTTGTAAAGTTCAGAGTATTCACATAATGTAGGTGTGAAACAAAATAAATGCCTATTTGGGTTTTGCCTCACAAAATTCAAATATGTAGTTTCCGCGGCATACAAAAAAAAAAAAAACTATACCTAGGTACCTATCAACAAGGGCAAAGTTTGATATACTAAATAAGAAATTTTCGTAAAACGTTGAAGCTGTGAAAAAATACGAACAAATTTTGTTTTTCGTTGTGAAAGACAAAAAAAAAAACCTACATATATGTACATTACTTCTGTTTTAAGTGGAGTGAATGAATATAATTCAATTAAAAAGTACAATTGACCTCAACTCCAGAAATAATTGTGTTTCGCCCAGGTATAACAGTGGGCTCTTCCTTCTTAGTAGTGTATAACAGACTGACTGAAGAGCCCACTGTTATACCTGGGCGAAACACAATTATTTCTGGAGTTGAGGTCACTTGTACTATTTAATTGAAGTATACAATACACATCTAGTTTATTTTAAGTCAAACCTTGCACTTCATTCTGACGGGATGAGCTTTAGTACACTAATAGTGCACATCCTAAATTTAATTTAAATAAGTGTTGCCTCCTTACCATATTATAACAACGAAACTCCACATAAAATCCTAAATCGAGAATCAGACATCGGACGATAACGATGATGGAATGTCTCATTGGATTCAGAATACTTGAATCCATCGAAACATATTATTTTGTGGGCACTTTCCTACCCTTGCGCGCCGGGGGTGCGAAATACCCTTGGCGGATAACGGTTTTTGTTTTTTAACAAAAAAAAATGGTAATTATGTACACCTTTATAAAATCATAAGATTGGTGTGGACGCAGAATTTCACACTCTACGGCATATCCGAACCCTACCAAAAATTCATGAATTTGTTCTTTGCATAATAGCTTTCAAGTGAGGTAGAGGCGTATGTGGATGTATGTCAAACCGATATATATTTGTCTTGTACAATCAGCATATGGATACATGAATTTAAAGTAGTTTTTAGTGCCCAATCCCCAATCTAATGAAACCAAAATAAATGCAATACAACACCCCTGGAAAAAGTTATTTAGTTTTTTTATAAACAGAGGACTGAACATTTAGTTTAGCATAACATAACTGAGTTCCAATAGTATGGAGATGAAATTTCGAACACATGGATCATTTGTCCTAGAAAATAAGAATCAAAAGAGTCCATCACAAATATCGCCCCTTGACCTAAATTACAGGAATTTCAGGAGACTCCCTCTGTTGAGGTAAATATCTACACCTCTGTACTGGCATTAGCGAAAGGAATTTTTAGTACCTAAACTATGTTTTTTTATTCGGTTAAGATTTTATTTATATTTTATCTTATTTAAATAATATTTTTTGAGGTAATGCCCTTTCGAAAATTACAAAAAAGTATGGTATTTTCATGAATGGTGAATTATTCAGCAAATACCCATTTTTCTTATTTTCCATTTCTAAACCTTAAGGTAGAGGGGCGGTCAAAAAGTTCGTGGATTGACAGAGAAGGGGGGCGAAATTAAACATGGTTTTATTTTCCCTTTTCAATATATTCTTCCTTAAGCCTAATACATTTTTCACATCGGTCAAAGAGTTTATTTATACCGTCGAAAAATAAATGTTTCGTCAAGTCCTTCAAAGTATGCAGAAATTGCCGACTTCACTTCTTCATCGTCGGTAAATTTTTTTCCTCGAAGTTCTTTTTTCAATTTGGGAATACAAAATAATCAGAAGGGGCCAGATCTGGGCTATAAGCAGGGTGATTCAATATTTCGAACCCACATTCCTGTAAGGCAGTCGTGGCAACATTGCTCTTGTGAACTGGAGCGTTGTCGTGCAAAAGCAGAACACCTTTTTTCCATTTTCCTCTCCTTTTTTCTTTAATTGATTCTTTTAATCTATGCAGCAAGTTTGCGTAGTATCCACCGGTAATATTGACACCTTTTTGCTTATAGTCGATTAGCAAAATCCCCTCCGAATCCCAAAAAAGTGAAGCCATGATTTTTCCAGCCGATTGTGAGACCTTGAAATTCTTAGGGGGTTTTGCGCCTTTTTTGAGCCACTGCATTGACTCCTGCTTTGACTCCGGTTCAAAATGATGAACCCAAGTTGCATCTCCAGTCACAATTCGGCCCATTATTTCAGCCCTGCTCCCGATACAGACATTCAAAAACTCACGTGAGCACTTCACTCGCTGTCGCTTCTGAACATCTGAAAGCATTCTCGGCACCCATCTTGCGCTGACCTTAGACATACCAAGGTGATCATGTAGAATGTTCAAAATGGTTGTAGGTGATACTCTTACCATTTCTGCAAGTTGTTTTTTCTTTAACCGAGAATCTCCCGCAACAAGTTTCTCGACTTTTTTGACGGTTTCTGAGGAAGTCGCCTCAATCGGCCGGCCCGAGCGGGGATCATCTTTGATTGACTCTCTGCCTTGTTTAAATAGACAATGCCACCTATAAAGCATTGTTTTTCCAGGGCAAGAGTTCCCGTAAACCGATGACATCTCATCCAAAATAATCTGCGGCGTTTTTCCTTGCTTGGTCAAGAACCTTATCACTGCACGAAACTCAATTTTTTCCATAATTAATATTTTTTTCCCGATTGATTGCGATTGACAGCAGAAGCACAGATACTAATGACGCGATTTGAACCAAAATTGGTACATATTTACCTTATGAATGTTCAAATAATACGAGGTTAACCAAATTCATCCATGACCCCTCCAACCATTCCATTCCGCGAAGTTTTTTACCCCCCTCGTATATCTGAACTTCTAAACAAAAACAAAAATTGCAATTTTATTATCCTATATACATTTTAATAACTATCTTACCAATAAGAATATTAACAATTTTTTTTCTATTTATTTTTTTCTTCCTTACAGATTATTATGGAAAAAGCGAAAGCATATATTAAAAATGAATTACGTGGGGGTTCCTTAATGCAATCGGAACCCCCGCCACCACAATCACAATCATCCGCACCAGCATCATCTTCGTTGGGCCAAACGCATTCGTCTTCTTCAGGAGCGGCATCTGTTCCGCCAACACATCGAACTTCTCCACCAGAAAGCCAGCACCAACAGCAACACCAACAACTTCTTCAACATCATCATCATATGCAACAACAGCATTACCAACAACAACTTCAACAACACCACCATCAACAGCAGCAACAACATCTGCAACAGCAGCAGCAGCACCAACAGCAGCAGCACCAACAGCAACAGCAGCAGCAACAACAGCAACAACAGCAACAACAGCAACAGCAGCAACAGCATCATCACCATGCAAAGTCAAGCAGCAGCAGCAGCCACAACCACACAACCCCAGAAGTCATCCCGCTCTGCTATGTATGTGCAGGCCAAGGAGGCTACGAGCCCATCCGGGTTCGTCCGAACCCGGAAAGACTATCGGAACCATACTTTCCGTTTTTAGAGCGTCATGAAGCACCCGTTGGAGTTCCACAATTGCAAGCGACGCAACAATATGTTATGGCTTGCATGCTCTGTTATCGCTCGTTAACCGAACAATGGGACGCTTATGAAAGGGAAAATAAACCGATTCTGCAGCGGATATATCACATGAAACGACTTGATGGAAAGAATTACATTGGGGCTGACATTGCCACCCAAGGAGAGTATGCTGCCCAGATGTTAGGACTTAGTGCTGAGCATTTAACCACATCTGGTGGAGACCGCAGCGCTGGTGAACGAGGTGGAGGGGAACGAGGTTCCAGCTATCCGCCGTCAGCGTATTCTTATACGAATTCCGTGCAACGCCCAATGTCCCGAGATTACGGGCAGCACCCCATGGGAATTCATGTCTCCCCGCAGCCTGTTCCACAGCAGCATTCCGCTGCGGCTTCACTTCGCAATGACTCCCCGCATCGTCCTACATCTCGCAATGATTCACCGTCACAACACCAGCAGCAAAAAGTTGACTATTATAGAAAAAGTCCGTCAGTGAGCTATCCCCCAGGACAGCGGCCCTCAAGTCGTAATACCGAAAAATCCCACAGTCGTCCGCATTCTCGAGAAAACCCCCACCATTCGTCATCGCAACATCAAATGTCCGCCCTGTCACCTCAGCAACAAATAGCTCGTCCCACGTCGGCGCCTTACGACGGCATCAATATAAAACCGTCCTCGTTTGCCCATCATAAGCTCAAACTTGGCCAGATCTCTTATATGAACTCGATATCTGGGCCGAACTACCCATCCCAGCAGCAGCATCACGCAGCAGCAGCTGCAGTGGCTGTCCAACAGCAACAATACCAACAACACCAACAACAACTTCACCACCAACAGCAACATCAGCTGCATATGCAAATACAACAGCAACATCAACTCCAGCAGCAGTACCATCATCATCAACAGCAACAACAACAGCAACAACAGCAGCATCAGCACCAGCAACAACAACAACACCTGCAACATCAGCAACACATGCAGCAATCCTACCATCATCTTCCTCCTCAAACATCGCCCCACGAATATGGCAGCAATAAGTCCCAAGCCTACGGATCCAGCAGTGTTGGCATTCATCCAGCACCACCGCTGCCGGTTCCAACGGTGCCAGTCCCAACAACCGCCCCAGCCAACCCCATCGAAGATGAAACCGTTCTTGACTTACGGAACTCACATCATTCTTCGCCAATTGCTCAACCACCGTCAGCATCACGGACACCAACGTCACAACACGCGTCCTCGAATACCACGCCCAATCCGGTTGAAGTGGGAATTCTCGATCTATCTATGCCGGATAAAAATTCGACGACCGAAGTGTGTTATGTTTGCGGTGATGAACAACGTCGCGGCAGTTTGATCGAACTGAATACATGCAAACCGAAAGAATCAAAAGATCGCGATCGTCCATATTTTACGATATTCAACGAAACCCATCCGCGTCCGGCCAGATCGCGACCCAAAGATCCACGTGGAATGATCCAGGCCTGCAGATTGTGTCATGATCATCTAATGCAACAGTGGAATAATCACCAGGTACGTCCGATCATTATATTATTCATTATTTCAATATAATCTTGTTTTCTTGTCTAACCTTTTCATAAATTAAACAAGGTTTCAAAATTTTCAAAAAAAAAAAAAAATTAAATTCGAATTTTTAACTTTCGTAACTCAAATTGATCCTCTCTTGATTTGCCAACAATTTGTTCCCAAAATATACGATGTCGAAATGATTAATGGTGGAAAGTGATCTTCACGCGAAATTTTTATTTTCATAACTCAAAATAACTTACCCTCTTAGGTGAAACTACACTGGTTAACAAAAAAAGTGGCACACCTTGAAATTTTCCAAATACAAACAATTTTTTTTTAATACTGTTTGGTTTGTTAAAATAAAAATTAGTAATTCATGTCATCAAAAAATAGGAAGAATTTAAAAATGATAACTTAACATTCTTGGTTTTTGTTATTATTTTTTTTTTAACCAGTCGTCGTTCCTTCAACGGTTTGTATCGCGTCCTGGAACATCTAGCAAAGCTTTAATTCGTCTGCACTCAGGGAAAAAATGCGATCCAAAATTAAATACGGTCGTATTTGGTTTAAAGTATTTTAAATGAAGTAGAGCATTTTCATTTTAACGTTGAAACAATGTAACACTTATCTTTTACGGCACCACAAATGATAGTCCAACGGTGTCAAATCGCAGCTCCGCTCCGAGGTGGCCAAACGACATCAGCTCTGCGGCTGATAATGCGATCTTCAAAAAGAGGGCGCAAAACATCGAGTGTAGCTTCGGCTGTGTGGCACGTAGCGCCGTCCTGTTGAAACCAAATGTTTGCCAATATCCTCCTCTTCAATTTTTGTGAACAAAAATTCGTTCAACATGGCCCGATAACGATCGCCATTGACTGTAACGGCCACTCCTTGCTCAGTTTCGAAGAAAAATGGCCCAATTATGCCTCTGAAATCCGCACCAAACAGTGACTCGTTTTGGGTGTATTGGCTTTTCAATGTATGCGTGCGGGTTTTCTGTGCCCTAAATGCGACAATTTTGCTTGTTTACATACCCGCCAAGATCAAAATGAGCTTCATCTGAAAAGATGATTTTTTTTTGGCAAAATCGGCATCTTCTCTAAGTCGATCGCAGGCCAACTTAGCGAAGCGAAAACGCATTGGATGGTCAGTTGGCTTCAACTCCTGAACCAATTGGACTTTGTATGGCGTCATACCAAGGTCTTTATGCAAAATTCGTCTCAATGATGTCTCCGAAATGTTCAATTGTTGAGAACGACGCACGGTGAATTGATGTTGATGGCGCTTCACGCACACTTTCTGCCACAGCAGCAATATTCTCGGGTGTACGCACTGTTTTTGGCTTTTCACACTTTGGTTTATGGATGAGGATGCCAGTTTCTTTCACTTTTTTCACAAGATAACGAACATACGGCACTGACGGTGCTTCTCTTCTTCCAAAATCCGTACGCAATTTTCGCACACATTCTGTAACATTACCATGATTTTCAAAGTAATGTCGCAATATTTTCCAGCGTTGTTGAAGCGTATACACTACCATATTCGTTCAGCGGAAGGATAAAACTAATTATCTGTCAAATCAGACCTGAGCTAAGTGTTACCATTCACGAAATAAGCACTAGTTGAAAAAAAAAAAAAAAAAACGTTAGATGGCGGACCCTTTATTTGTAAGCTAGAATTTCGAGAGCGCGTTGTAGTTTTTCGAAGTAGCTTCCTTACATTTGTGATGAAAAATAATATTTAATTAATTTTCCTATATTTATTACTATGCATTACTCATAGCATTAAACGATTCACATAAGTCATCACAAATAAAATATTCACCACAAAAATGAAATGCGTTGAGCATGAATATACATTTGTCTTTGTCTTACATATAAAATTTAAACAAAGAAGTGTGGCGTGGGTAGCCATTTTGAATCAATACCTAACCAAGCGAGGTTTAATCTACGTTGATTCGCAGTAGATAAATGTTGTTCTAAAAGATGGACGAATTTGATTTACCTATGATTCCACTTTAAATCAACATATAAACGTAGTAAAATCTAGTTCGTTTTTAAGTATGGAATCACTTTGAAATAAAGTCGCTCCACTTTGATTTAAGAATTTTCGGCGTTGGCGCCAAATCGTTCCGAAAAGAAAAATATTAGAATCAAAGTATTTTCCTTTGATTTAACGTTGCTTTTTTCTCTGTGTGGCCATACTTTGTGTACGGTTCGTAACGATGGCATTGTCCGAATTATCCCATTCTTCGATCACATCCAATTTCAGCCCATTGAGTGCCTCTGGATGGGCAGGTCTTATCATTTTCCCCAGGTGGTCCATCGACATTATGTCCTGACTCATCGCAGGCCTAGCCATCAGGTGGATTTCCACTTCTTGCAAGCACTCTGTAGCGCATCTATCAAATTGGAGTCTAGCGTTGACATGCATTAAAAAAACAAGTTTTCTCCATAAATGCGGTGCGAATGGAACCTCATATTCCTCCATAGAAGAGTTCGCAGATCCTTCCACGATGCACATCTAGTTATTTCCAACAGTCTTCCGGAAAAGTTTAAAGGGTTCAAGTCAAAAATATAAAATAAAGCTATGCAAAAACATAGAGGCATATTTTTCACTTATGATCAAAAAGTATGACTGCGCTACTTTTTCTTGTCTCAGTTTATTATTCGATACTGTTTTAGTATCACATACTTAACGACATACTTGACATTTAAGTTCGATGATCAAAGCCAGCAATTAGAATCTTTGACACTGACTAATCAAAGTCCACTCAACGAGTATATCAAGCAAGGAAATTCAAAAGAAGAAATTCAATTAAATTTTTAAACCAATTGATATGAAGTGAACACAAAATATTGTGATCAAAAATAAATGACCGTAATCGAAATTATAAAGGCGGGATTATGTCATTATCATTATCATAATGAGCACCCCAATGATCCTATTATAGATTTAACATGCGTCATCTGCGTAGTGGTAGTCTACATTTTAAGTTTGGGTGATAGAGTCAATTGAATTCCACAAGACAACATTGAGCACATCATTTTATCGGTTATTATTATTAGCCCAGTCAATAATTACAAAAAAAAGGGCTAAATTCGCAAAGCGCGATGTAGTTCTGCATTTTTGATATTGGGGCATGTTAGAATAGTCTGTAGCTAAGTTTACAACTTCGAAAAACCTGTGCTCGCTGCGGGAAAAATGCAACAGTGAAAAAACCGCTAAAATCATCCCATTTTTTCAACAGTGAAAAAACCGCTAAAATCATCCCATTTTTTCCGACATTTTCCCTTATAACTTTGGAAATATGCAATTAGCAAAAAACCGTCCGCTATAAACTTGTTTTTTATAAAATTTTCTACAAGACCACTTGGAAACCTGGACTATCATAAAATATAGTTACATATCTTTGTTTTAAGAAACTTTTATAGCGATTTTAAAAGTTCCGAAAACTGTTCACTTTTCAAGTAAATATGTAATTTTCTTCGATTTAAAACTTTTAAATACGCGATCGTTATTCATTGTATAAGATTACTATTTTTTCGGACTTACCGCGTTTAATTTATTTTATTATTTCCCGACGTTTCGACAAGGTTCCACTTGTCGTGGTCACGGGCTAACTTATGATTTGTGGGTGTGGTAAATTCTTCTTTTCTACACTATTTTCTGCGAAGATTGTACCGGTGGTGTGTTGATTGCGATGGCAATTTCATATGAGATGTCCGAAAAGAAAATAATCTTATACAATATATAATTTCGTGAACATTTCGGAACTTTTAAAATCGCTATATAAGTTGCTTGAAAAAAGATATAAATATTATAGCTATACTTTATGATAGTTAAGGGTTCCAAGTACGTGTACAAAAATGAGTGCCAAGTTAAGTGTCCTACTTTGACCACAGCAATGATGCAAACGTTGCTTGTTGCACTTATTTAACATCATGTTTCTTGCCAAAACTATTTGACCGATTCGGATGGAATTTTCGTCTTGTAATACTCTAGACTATTTAATTCCAAATTTTAATCGGAATTTAAAAATTTTTGACATATTTCAAAATTACTTAGTTTTTCAGATTTTTTTTGTAATTCCTGGTAAAATAGCATGCATGAATTAAAAGCTAATGTAATCTTGTAGAAGATTTAATAACAAACAAGTTTATAGTCGAAGTTCTTTTCCTAAGTTGCATATTTTCAAAGTTATAAAGGAAAATGTCGAAAAAAATGGGGTGATTTTAGCGATTTTTTCACTGTTGCATTTCATTTCAACATATCAAAAATGCAGAACTACATCGCGCTCTGTGAATTTATTGTCGAATTTGACTGGGCTATATTACCAATAAATTTATTTTTTCTGATAGTTGAAAATCCATCTTATTTCGCTTTGATCAAATAGCAATTAAATAAGCTAATAATAATTACAAGTTTGTTTCAGGGTTGCAAAAGCTTAAGGCACTTCTTAGCTTAAGCTTGGTTTTAATTCACAAGCTAGTCGGGGTGCCGTGTCATTTGGCCATGCGTAATATGGCCATATTTTGAAATATGGCCATGTGACACATTGTAAAAGCGTCAAATGGCCGTATTCGAACATTTGGCTATTTGTCGCTTTTACAAAGTGTCATATGGCCATTATGGCCATATTTCATATGGATTCAATAAAGCGGTGCCGTGACATTTGGCCATGTGTCATATGGCCATAATTTGAAATATGGCCATGTAACACATTGTGAAAGCGTCAAATGGCCATATTTCAAGATTTGGCCATTTGTGGCTTTTACAAAGTGTCATATGGCCATTATGGCCATATGTCACTTTCAAATTATTCTTTTGCCAGAAGAACGTGTTTACAAAAACCTTGTAAGCGTTTTCAAAAATTTTTAGTTTAGTTTTTAAGATATTCTCCTGAATATTTTAAAAATTATTTAACATAAAATTTAAAAAGCAAAATTAAAGTATTTCAAAACAACTTTTTGAAAACGTATACAAGTATTTTTAAAAAATTCGCGCGAATTTTTAAAAAATACTTGTATACGTTTTCAAAACGTTGTTTGAAAAACTTTAATTTTGTTTTGGAAATTTTTCGTATGTTAAGTAATTTTTTAAATGTTGTCTGAACTGTCTTTAAAAACAAAATTAAAATTTTCCAAAATAACTATTTGAATACGTTAAAAAGAATTTTTAAAAAATTCGCGCAATTTTTTTTTTTTAAATATGTACTTGTAAACGTTTTCAAAAAATTGTTTTGAAAAAATTTTATTTTGTTTTTAAAGAACACTTTAAAAAATAATTTACATAAAATTTCTATCTGGCACATCAGGGTGGGTCAAAGGACCACAATTTTTTTGACCCAAATAAGTGGGTATTCGAGCATTAAACCATATGCCCAAAAGTCACAAAGAAATATGGCCATATTGCACTTTGAAAAAGCGTCAAATGGTCATGTTTTCGATTATGGCCATTTAACACTTGCACAATGTGTCATATGGCCATATTTTGAAATATGGCCATATGACGCATGGCCAAATGTCACTCATAACCCTAGTCGGTGACTTATGAATTAAAAAAAAAAATAAAAAAAAAATTGTTCATAAGGCACTACTTCCTTATGAATTAAATTGTTTGTAATTCATAAGTCACTATGATTTAGTGTTTTTTTTTTTTTAATTCAAAAACTCATAACCCTGCTTGTCACTAGTCACTGAATAATAATTTGTGAATTATCTACATATGTAAGTTAAAATAGTTTTTGTTGTACTGATTTTCGTAAAAGCTTTTAAGAGACAGCATGATATTGATAACCCATTTCCTGTACAAAAATATTTTATAAATATTGATTTTTATTCAATTCGGTTAACACTTTCATTAAGAGTTATGCAATCAAAACAAGCTTACGATTTTCCAATTCAACAAATAGTATATGAATTAAACTTGCAAGAATTATGTTTCTTAATTTTTTTTTATATTTTAAAGAGTATAAAAGACCTAGAACAATTTCATTTCTTTATGTTTTTTTTTAATTTAGAGTTTAAGAATTAATATTTCAAAAACTGTCCACTAATCCAATTGTATTTAAAAATAAAATAAAAAAGAGTATTTCCGGGCTTACAAAAAGTTTTAACATAGCATTGTAAATGTTACCGTTGAGTTAGTGAAGTCAATTTCATATAATTTCTTAAAAAGAACACTTTAAAATTTGTACTTAGAAAACCTTAAATCTTTTTGATCAGGAAATAAGTTTTTCAGCACTCGCGTAATGCAATTTATAAATGTCAGAAAATTATTACTACGCTTGATTTGAATTGTAAGATCACTAAGCTGAGGTCTTATTCTTATCAATAAATGAACAACGATTTATAAGAGGACTATATCCATAGACATCTACTAAAAATTAACAATACTCATGTATACAACTGCAACAATTTATTAAAACAAAAAACAAAATTGTAAAGCTTTTTATTATATTGTTTGCTCTTGAAAGTTAAAATTATATATGTATTGTAAGTATTCATCATTTCAGCAAATAAACATTAAAAGCTAAACAGAAAAACATTTCTTATTTTTCCTCCGATCCCATCCTATCAAAAACATCATACTCATGTCAAACATTTTAACAAACTTCAAATATGTTAATTAGTTAGTAGCGGACAAGGTGGTCAGCTCTGCAAATTGGTGTGCGCTAAAATACAAATAAAAACACCTTCCTCCTACGTTTTGTCCTGTCTCATCAAATTTTCGCCTGCCAACTCGGGCGACAACAAAACTGCAGACATCATCGTGCACCCTCTGATGCTGTTTCTATTTGGCGTAGTAAAATCATTATTTATTGTATGTAGCTTTTCTCTTAAAAATTCGAAATATTTATAGAAACGGTTGTGCTATTATTTGACACCCAAAAGTACACAAGAATTTTTTGGCAGAATTTTACTGCAATTTCGCTTTTAATTTTGTGTTTGCCACTATGTGGACTTGCATATGTTTATTCATGCGATACACAAACAAAGGTATAAGCACTACAATAAAGGGGCATGTTTTGGGTTTTCAAAAAGAAAAAAATTAGGTCGGGATTTTCATAAAATAAGAGAATATTGTATAATGAATTCAATACACAGGGTGTCCCCCACAGTCACCGGCCCAGACGAAAACCTTGGGTTCTTGATGTTATTTTAAGTCGGAAAATTTAAGAGGCAATTCAATTTTCTCGTTTTCGTTTCCTTTTCGACTTATAACGATTTTTTTTTAATTTTTGGACTCGTCTTTTTCTGGCTTTAATTTTGTCCAGCTGCAATCAATTTTTGTTTGTATTAGAGCAGTTAGCAGTTCTTACTCGCCCTAAAATTTGTTTTCTATGCGGATAACGGTTTCGGCCTCGTAATTTATTATAAAATCCCTTTGTTGGCATTTGTTAAATTGGTATCAATTTTAAATACGTTAGTAACAATCATTTGTCCTATTTTATTATAAAAGCTTATTTTGGTCTCTAAGAAATACTTAACTTTTTTTTGACAAAAAATAACATTTAAAATTATTTTAAAAATAAAATAAAAGAAAAATCAATAAGTTCAAGAAAATTTGAATATTTACTTAAAATCGAATACAAACATTATTTTAAGCTATTTAAAGCTTGTACGAATCGCTTTTTTATTTGTTTTTATTCAAAGATTCAAATTTGATTGAATTTAATATATTTAATATTTGTTATTAAAAAAAAACTTACAATGTCATCAAAAACTGTGTGTCCAAAACCACCCTGCAATTTTGGGAGACTTTGGCCGGATTACAGTTCCAGCTCCTCACATTCTCCTTGAATAGAAGCAGGGCCCTATTTCATAAACATTGACAGGTGACAATTTGTAAATGACAACTTGACAATTGTCTAAATTCTGTCCCATAACAAAATTGACAATTTTGTAGAATTGTCGGGGAATTTGTGACAATTGTCAAGATTTCGGATCATAAAAAAATTGTCATGACAATTAATTGTCAGGGATTTTTTGAAAGTTGTCACAAATTTCTCGACAAAGGAGAATGGGCAAATTTGTATCGAAATTGCGTGCAAGCGGCCAAGAATGGTTTTATTACTTTTGGATATGGTTTGGTCCTACAAGTACGGTGTAGAAGTTTTTTCGTTGTGGTAAACTTCAAACTGGGATAAAATGCATTTTTGTGTTTAACACTTTAATAAAGTTTTAGTTAGTATTGTGGCTAATGTGAATGGAAAAATAGAAAATGAAAGTGAAATAACAATTAAAGACCAGTCTCGAAGATATTTGTTATAAACAAAGCACATACATACATCATTAAATATCAGTACAATTACCATACTTTGTATAATAATCTAGATATATTAAAAACATGTTCTTTTAAGTATGTAATCAAATATCATCGGTTTGGTTTCTTGAACAGCCTAAATACCAAACCACACACATAATATGCGTGCAGCATCCAACTTTGCGCCTTCCACTCAGACAGGAACAGTAATAGTGTGCAATAGCTGCTCTCACATTCCTTTTTTCGGCCAATCCAGATGTTCGAATAATAATTCCTAGAAAATAGAGCTTAACATGTCTAGGCTGCATTCGGATACGCAGGAACCAAATGTCTTGCTCTTGGATATATTGCGTAAAACCTCTTACTCGTTATTCTAACATGTGACTTAAAGCTCTATTCAAATTGTCTTGCGGAACTTTCTTATGTTCCAAAGCCATTGAGAACCTTTCTGACCTGCGTCATCAACCAAAAAAAAGCATGTTTGAGCCTTACATTCGTGTAAAGAGGACAATCTTAGATATGTCATTTGATACTCCATTCTTAGAAATCCCTGAACTAAGAACTAGCTATACTTAGACCAAAATGCAATAGGAAAAGTGCATTTTCTCACCAAAGCAGCCTAAATAAGCTTGTCCTACCTCCGATTTAACGATTTGACTAAAAGTATCGGTCGGCTTCCTCTTTTTAAAAAGCTGCGATGGAATAATTAAGTTCGCACTGTTGCCTGCTAAACTCGTATAAGGGGTCTAGTAAAATAACCGCGGGCTATCTTGACCTGGTACGTATTGTGTCACTAGACATTTTGAAATAAGGATAACGCATTAGATAGTTTTTGAAAATTCCATCTCCCCCAAATATGCATTTTAAAAATGCATTTGCAAATGTCTTCATATCTCTTTTTCTTAATGCACTGCAGCGAAATGCGCATACTGAAAGTTACTCCCTTGTAGCAGACCTTTCATTTGACACTAATTTCATTCGCTCGCACCCAAAAATGCCTATTCTCCTTTGTAGTAACAATTTTTATATCGTACAGATAAAAAAGTTAAAATTACAATTTTGTGACTATGTAATTGACAATTGTGACAGGCAATTGAGTCTGGGTAGTTAATGGACAATTTTGGTTAAAAATTTCTAATATTATGTTTGTGAAAGTGATAATGAATTTGATGTGAAATTTCGCGAAGTACGCCGTCGTCGAATTTTTAGGGAAATATTTAACAATGATTTTGCTGAATTAAGTGATTGTCGTGTTAGCAAAAGTACAGCGGAATATATTTTGTTAAAAATTGTTCGACACCTCCAGCATCCCACAAAAACAAATCATGTCCTTGATGTGTCCCAAGTTTTATGTGTGTTACACTGGCTTGGAAGTGGAGCTCAGTACCCTGTAGTTGGTGATGGACAGAGTGTTTCAAAAAATTCAATTCAGCGTTACGTCAAAAGATTTTGCAATCTGACGGTAGATAACCTTATGTGGGCAGATATCCGCTGTCCTTCGGAAAATATAACATCTATACCTCAACGTTTAAACATTTTTGAACATCCAAATTTGAAAAATCTTAACTTTGGTAACGATTGATAAAAACAAATTTATTTTTGGAACACATGTAGTCACTTTGGTCATATTTATAAAAATGTTTCTGAAAAAATTTAAAACAGTTTTTTTATTTCCCTACATGTTGCCATTTTTTTGTATGTAATTTTAATTGAAATGTTGTATAATTTTTTTGAATACATTTTTTAAAACACGACGAAAGTTACTACATGTGTGCAAAAATTCAATTTTCTTTATCAATAGTTATGAAATTTTAAAGTTTGATGCACAAAAATACATGGGATTTCCATATAAAACTTCAGACATCTTGGGGGCCGGGTTAACATTAATAAAATTACCTAAAATTTTACAGGATTTATTTAAAAATGTATTTAGAACAAATTAGGGGGGGGGGGGGGGGTTCATTTAAAATAAGACAATGACCTGTGTAAGGACCACCCTAATATTCATACATAATTAATATTGTAGATTAATTCAGTCTCTTGAGTACGTTACAAAAAAAATTGTCAACATATGAAAATGACAAAATTGTCACGATAAATTTGTCATGGTATAACAGTGACAAAATTGTATTTGTATTTAACTGACATTTATGTCACCTGTCAATACGTTATGCAATGAAAACCTGTCAGACAAATTTGTAGAATTGTCACTTGTCAATGTTTATGAAATAGGGCTCTGGTGGTCATTCAATGATACCTCTGAGCTCTACCAATTGAAAACTTAGACATTTGTTTATGCTAAGGATTTGTATTATGTATTTTTGTTTTAATTTTTCAAAACCACATTTATTATAAATTCGTGAAAATTCAGTATAAATACTAACCCCCTTATTTATAAAGAAAAAATAGTTATTTCAGCACCCGTGTTTAGGAAAACTACACCATGGAATAAAAATTTTCTGGACTCAAAACAAAGGCATTTAGTTAGTGCTCCATTTGAGTCCGGCGCATTTTTATTTCATGATTTAGTTTTCCTAAAAACGGGAGCTGAAATAACTATTTTTTCTTTTTAAATAAGGGGGTAAATATATTCAACAGTTTTAATCTAATTTCTTATTTATCCTTTATGAGTAAGTATGTACGCCCAGATATATTTATTTATTAAGTTTTGTTCGACCAATTGACAACGAACGTTGGCGTCGAGGGTGAAAACAATTTGGCTCGAGTTCTATCTACAGAAATTGATGAGAAACGTTCTTTCAATCTGAATGAGAATTTTGTAGTTTTTTTTTTAATTTGTTTTATTATATTTCGTCGAAAGATGAACAAACAGTTCAAGGTCTATTTTATTTCAGATTTTAAATTGTATATATGTTCATATGCATATATTTGGTTTTCTTTTACAAACCCGAATGATATGCAAGTTTTTTCTTTAGTTTAATTTATGACTAAATCACCTAACGAACCAAAGCTGTCGGTTAAACAGGTCGGGAGGAGAGCAAGTGGGGTATTAGGATTAGTTGTTTTATATGTTTTTGTTTTGTTTTTATTTTGTTTTTATAGCGACGATTAATTGGCAAAACGAGGAAGAAGAGGTTTTTGAACTTTTTTGTTGAAGCTGCTGCGCATTTGTTGGATTCTGGCCAATTGTAATAACGGGGGAATTTTGTTAAGGGAATATTTGTTGTGTTTTTTGTTTCTGCCAATTGATTTATTTGCTTTTTAGAATGTTTATGATTATTTTTTTTTTTTTTTGTTTACAAAGTTTGATATACATATTTTTAAAATTGGACTGATAAATTTAATTAATTTTTCATTTGGGACCATAAATGAATTATTTAGACATGTGATATTTATTGATTGGTTGTTTTCAAAAATTTAATATAATGTTAGTAAATATAAATAAACGATATAAACGAATTAAAGAAGTTTTAATATTGATTTAAAATTAATAAAACAAAACATCAATATGAATGAGGAATATTTTCTTTGATAAACTAGATACCGGATTTTAGCTACAATATATGATTATAATTGCATTTTTTGAGGGACTTTTTTGGGACTCAAGACTTAGTCACTGATTACAAACATGCTTTTTATGGAATGAAAAATGTTGTTCCAAACATATAAAACCTCTTAATTTGATGGTTGTTTTGTTAATCGGTTGTCAGATTATGAGTGAAATAAGTTCAGACGATACCTTGAGAGGAAAGCCATAAAACTGTCATATTTAACTAACAATAATTATTCCTTCATCCTGACCTTTCTTTAAATGTTCAAATTCTAAGTGGGCTTTAGGTCTATATTTGTTTGAAACGTCGTCTGATTTAGATACTAGATACAAATATAGACCTAAAGCCCATTTAGAATTTGAATGAAAATGAAAAAATAAATCAGAAAAAAAATATGCAATAATTGTAGTTATAATAATGTAGTATATGGTTGGTGACGTGAAATAACGCCAAACGAAATAAGACCAAATTTAAAAAAATTGGCTTTATTGTGTTTTCAAAAAAGAAATAAGACCAAATTTGTAGTTTGGCTTTATTTCGTTTACTTACTTATTTACTTTTGATGGCTTCGGCCTCAACTAACAAGCCCCTCCAGCCAGCTCTGTCCCTAGCTAGCCGCTTCCAGTTGCACACACCGAGTGCTTCGATGTCGTCATTCACTTGTTTGCGCCACCTGTTACGGGTTCTTCCTCTGCTGCGTACCCCATCGGGGTTGGATTCGAAGACTCGTCGGGCAGGTGCGTTACTGTCCATACGCTCCACGTGCCCCAGCCATATCAGCCGCTGTATTTTCAGATTTTTGACCAGATCAACGTCGCTGTATAGCCCGTATAGCTCGTCGTTAAATCTTCTCCTCCATACTCCTTCGATACACACCGGACCGAAAATCACACGAAGAATCTTCCTCTCAAAGCACCCTAGCAGATTTTTATCCGAATCTTTTAGTGTCCATGCTTCTGACCCATAAAGCAGGACCGGGATGATTAGGGTCTTTTATAAAGTCTTCTTGGTTCTCTGAGAGAGGGCCTTACAACTTAAATGCCTTCTTAGACCGAAGAAACAGCGGTTGGCAAGAGTAATTCTTCGCTTGATCTCTGCACTGATGTCATTCTGCGATGTAATAGTGGTGCCCAGGTAGACAAAGTCCTTGACAACTTCGCAGTTATATCTGTCCATCGTGGTATTTTGCCCGAGTCGACGATGTTGAGATTCCTCTCTCGATGACAGCATATACTTCGTCTTGTCATCATTAACCGCCAATCCCATTTTAGCCGTCTCCGATTCAATGCTCGCAAATGCCCCTGCCACAGCTCGCTTTGTTCTGCCGACAATGTCTATGTCATCCGCATACGCAAGCAATTGAACGGACTTTTGATAAATTGTACCGCTGGTGTTGACATTATTTCATTTAAGAAATTGAAATAAAGCCATATTGGCTTTATTTCGATTTCGACTAATCCGATTATTTTATCAGATTTTTCAAAACTTTCAAATATGTCTACGATCTGCTTCGTCACTTTACGAATAAATCTCAAATTGACGAAATCGGTTTTTGAAAATTTTGAAAAATCTGATAAGATAATTGTTACGAAAATCACGCGATTTTCTGGTGCAGGGAATTAAATCCACTGAGGGACTAAGTTCTCACTTAATGGGAACGAAATACACTTTACTAAAGTGGTCTTCGTTTACAATTATTTGCAAAAAAGTGGGCTTTTAGTTCCCTTTGAATGCGAAATAAATTCCCATGTTAAAAGAGGAAAAAGAATAATTCTTCAATTATTTTTAAGTTTTGTTATTTTAAGGGCTTGTTTCACAATATCTGAGTAAAGTTTCAAGTAAGCTACTTAATTAAGTAAGTAAGTAAGCTCTTAATTAATAAGTAAAGTTCTGAGTATTTTACTGGGCAGATGAAGTACTAATTTAAAAACTAAACTGGCAATTAAAATATTTTCAGCTGTTATTGCGACCAATAAAACAAATAAATATAATGTTCTGGCCTTGATAGTTGCCTTTAGGACGAATTTCATAATTTTTTTAAATGTTGTAATGCAATTTTTGAATGAAGTTGTGTTGTGTAAACCTATGTTTGCATGTACATGTTTTTATTATATTTTAAAACTAACGTACATCAAAAGTGCTGCCTACCATTTAAGCTCTTGACATTATTACAATCTATAATGCCACTTTTTTTCAATCATCATGTCCAAAATAAAATTTGCTGCATTTTAGTTCTCAGATTGGGTCTAAGGCACTAAAGAAGAGAGGTACCCAGATTATACATACGTAGGTGGTATGGTTTACATTTTTAAGCAAATATTAATTTGTAGGCAACACGGATGGTCCACGAATTGACAAAACAAAATTGACACATACACCAAACCTTCGGTAAACGGTTGAAATACCATAGTTTTGCGCCGATACGCTTGTTACACATTTTTTTTAAACTACACACATATGTATATATTTGAAAAAAAAAAATACCATATCAAGAACACTTTACCACAAAGACAACGACACTTAAAAAATATCAAGAATCCGACAACTATTATCGATTATTTTTGAATAATTTCATTTTCAATCAGTCAAAACAATAATATTGTCTAGAAAACTGGAATAACTTACAGGTACCTAATTGACACATAAATTTATAAATTTGATAATTGTGAAACGCAGAGTTTGTTAATGAGATGATTTACTTTACGGATAATTTAATAACTTTACTCAGACATTGTGAAATAAACCCTAAATAATACATTTCTGTCCAAAAAAAACTTTCTATCGAGATATCAAATTTAAATAACAAAATTTCTAAAATTTCGAATTAAACTGATGCTTTTTGATTCAGTTTTCGCGTTTACGAAAATAATCAAATAAAAATCGCGCGAATTTTTTTTTTGATTACTTTCGAAAACTCGAAAGCTGAAAAAAAGCATCAGTTTATTTCGAAATTCAGATTTCGAGTTTTCTAAAATAATCAAAAAAGAATTCGCGTGATTTCGAATTTCAGTTTTGTAAAATAATCAAATAAAAATCAAATAATCTCTCTTTTTAACTTTTGTTGTTGTTGAAAATTGGATAAGAAAGTGGAGCTGGTTCCCACTTTGCATGGGCAAGAAGACCACTTTAGCAAAGTGGATTTCGTTCCCATTAAGTGATAACTTAGTCTCTCAGTCGACTTAGTTCCCGGGGGCTTAGTTCCCTGCACCCGATTGTCTTATTAGATTTTTCAAAATTTTCAAATATATCTACGATTTGCTTCGTCTCTTACGAATAAACCTCAAATTGACGGTTTTACCGTTGGATACACGACTGATAGCAGAGTTTCGCCTAAAGAAATCTCAAATTGATACAGAATTATGATAAATTTGGCTTCATTTCGATTTTAAAAACGGAACAAAGCCAAAAATGTGTTTAACGAAAACTATTTGCCCTTATTTCAATTTTGAAATGGAAACAAAGCCAAAAATTAACTTTGCATAATTTTGGCTTTATTTCTATATATGCTTTTTGGTTTTATTTCATTATAGTTTCGAAAATAAGGCCAAATTGGGGTTATTTAATTTTTGAAAACGAAATGAGGCCAAATTTGGAATTTGGTCTTATTTTGTTTGGCTTTATTTAACGTCACCTGCATAAATGGTTTCTTTAAGTGACAGTTTTGCTGCCAACTCAATAAGTTAAGCCAAATTATTTAGTTGCAGCAATTCCCTCCATTAACACTCCTGCTATAAAATGCTTACCAGCTGACTTAAAGCCCTAAAACTCACAGATTTTAGTACGAAGCAGACTTTGTACGAACTCAAAGAATTTAAGCCTCCTTATACTAATGTTCATAGCTCTCAAATACACTAGGATTTAAAAGTTTCAAAGTTTCACTTATTAATTTAATACAACGAAAAAGTGCTATTGAGGGCTTTTATGTTTTAATATGTTTGTGTGAGACCTGCAGGCTTGCTTAAACCATGAAATGCTTCTCCATGTGTTTCTGAGATAATGGTGACACTGACAGTTCTAAGTTTTAAATATTTTCGGCATAATTGTACAGCTTAAATTTTTAATTTAACAGTTATATTTTGTAAACTGTTTGTAGAAGACTGATTTTTCTATCAGAATAATTTGTTCCTGAATTTATATTAAAGAAATTAAGTATATGTAGTAGGGTGGATCGTTTTCAACATTTTTTGCCAAATCACTGCGTGCAACTCATAGTTAATGGTTTTCTGAACTTATCCTCATCATTTATTTTGAGTCCCCCTTGGGAAAAACTAAATCTGGAAGCCAATGAACATTTGTAGTTTTTCACAAAAAATTATATATTATGAATTCAGGGTGGGAACATTTGGCGTGTACAAAAATCAGTGCCAACTTAAGTGTCCTACTTTGACCACAGCAATGAGTCAAACATTGCTTGTTGCACTCAGTTAACATCATGTTTCTTGCCAAAACTATTTGACCGATTTATATCGAATTTTCAAATTTTGTCTTTTTATACTCTAGGCTATTTGATCGCAAATTTTGAGCAGAATTGGACATTTTTTGACCTATTTTTTGAGCGCTTCAAAATTACTTAGTTTTTCTGATTTTTTTTTTTATTCATGGTTAGATAGCAACTCCAATATAACATACATGAATTTTAAACTAAAGTGGTCTTGTAGAAAATTTTATAACAAACAAGAACATATTGGATGTTTTTTTCCTAAGTTGCATATGTCCAAAGTTATAAAAGAAAATGTCGGAAAAAATGGGGTGATTTTAGCGTTTTTTTTTTCACTGTTGCATTTTTCCTGCAGCGAGCACAGCTTTTTCGAAGTTGCAACTTAGCTACAGACTACTCTAACATGCCCCAACAACATATCAAAAATGCAGAACTACATCGCGCTTTGCGAATTGAGCCCTTTTTTTGTAATTATTGACTGGGCTATTGGTATTTTTAGTGATTTTATATTTTCTATAAAAATAGAAGACATAAAGTCATCTGGTTTCAGTGGTTGATGAAGAATTAATAGAAGCACTTATCCACTAAGGATTTTAAGCCAATTTTTTACCTAATTCCACCATTTTGAAAGAAAACATCAGTTCATATTTTTTCAAGTTTGAGTTTGAAGATATTTTTTTCGAAACAGTAATAATCGATAATACTATTAACTTGATTCAAAAACTCAATAAAAGAACAGACTTTAAGCTTTCAAAAAATCATTATTTATTATCAGAGTTTCCGTTCTTTTTAAATAATTTTGTGAACGATTTATTTTCATTTTTAAGTATTTTTTAAATACCTAGTACCCCTCCCACCTATACGGAAGGAGATAGACCCCTACCTCCAGAGTGAAAAATACTTGTATCAAGTCCCTCTATAAGAATCCGTTATTATTTTGCGCCAACTATACGCGTCCCTAATTCTTAATATGTAGGGTTATAACTTTCTTCTGAAAATAGACTAATTTTCGATGGCTTCCCGATTTTGTTTTTCCCAAGGGCGACTCAAAATAAATGATGAGGATAAATTCAGAAAACCATAGAGCATAAACTATGAGTTGCGCACAGTGATTTGGCAAAAAATGCTGAAAACGATCCACCCTAATGTATAGTCAAAAATTATACAGTTACAAAATCGGATTTTTCTGTATACAGTTCCTTAAGCGTAATTTATAACCGGAAGATTGAACATTGATTATACATTATACATATTAAGGCCCCAGAATTCGACGTATTTCCTCTTATATTCCAGAAAACGGAAGAATCTTAAGTATTTAATAACTTTAAATGAAAATTTCACTTTAGAAACCTCCAGTAGGAATTATACGACCTAAAAACAAATGTTTGCCTTTCGAGCCACTCTAATCCCACCTGTCCTTTTTATTCTAATCGTCACTTAGAATATGGGTAAGGTAAGAAATGAGAGCAATACAAAATATTAATAAACACTCGGCAGTTATGATACAATTGAAGTAAAAACGTTTAAAATTCAAAAATACAAAACTATCAACTTAAACGCCTTCCTACGCATGTATAATAATAAATCAAATAAATCCTTTTAAATACTTCAAGCCATACGCTTGCCATAAAAATAAAAGATTTAAATTATGTACACGCAAAACAAAATCATTTATGTATTTTTGGCACACAGATTCCCCACATCTTTTTATTTGGAACAAAATACAAAAATGTCAGTCTTAAACTGGCTGTGTTCCAATTTTGTATATTTTGACAGACATATAGACTTTTTACCCCATGCATGTCGTTGCCTTTGCCTCTTTGGGATTTGCAATACCGAATACATCAGTTTTGCTGTTGATGTTTGGGTGTAACATCGGACAACAGACTCTAACGTTTCCGTTCCTCCATATTTGCTTCGGTTATGCCCAACTGCCAACTCTAACACTCGAACACCGTTAGCACTTTCAATTAATATAGGCGGAAATTCAAATTACCTACCCAAGCACAGAAAAGTTTTGATCCAAAAAATGAAGAAAAAAAATATATATATATAGACATTATATTCATATGTATTCTACCATTCGGCCGCCAGCCATAATACCACACACGCAATCAATTAAATTGAATTTCATTGCAATTAATAATTCAGAACTTGAATTGCCAAATGAGATGCGATAAATAGATGGATTTATGTAGTTGTTTGTGAAATTTGCAAAATGGGTGGGCTTGTCTACCTCGTTTTTAGTTACGTTTTTCTTTGTTTTGTTGTTGAAACTATAATATGTAGTTCCGAGAATCTGCATCTGAATTAAAAATGAAATGTTTTTATTTTGTTTGAAATTTGATATTTCGATACAATTATAATTAAAAAAAAGAATTAATTTAGTTGAATTTATAATTTGAAATCGATAATTTAAGTGCATAATCGAAATGTTTCAACATTTTAATTAACTTTAAAATAAGAGCCATTCAAGAGAGATTGGTATACCTTGTTTGTTTAAATTGAGTAACGATATATGAATACATATGCATGAACCTACACATGTACATCGTGCATACCCTACCCATATTTATGTACCCTTTTTTTTAATATTTAGAGCGTGCAAAAGGGGTTGTGACTACCCTTAAAATGATATACACAGCACGAGCGATTAGGTAGATTGGAGGGGATGTAAAAGGAGATACCGATGCACATTGGTTTTGAACGTCTGAGGCCACAATGGGAGGGGAAAATTGAGCTGGGTAGAGCATTCCACATTCGAGTAGTGCGACTAAAGAAAGAATCTCTGTACTTAACAGTACGTCCGAAATTGGGCTCAAGGGTAAACTGATGGGCATTCCTAGAAGCGCGAGTATTACGGTTGAATTTTTTAAGGGGAGGAATGCAACTGGCCATTTCACTAGAGCATTGTTTATGGAAATAACGGTAAAATAACGAAAGACATGAAACATTTCGACGGTGCTCAAGAGATGAGAATGTTTCCGTTATAGTTCTTTCACCTAGCATTTTAAGAGCTCTCTTTTCAATTCTATCCAATAAACTCAAGTGGGTTATTGGAGCACCTGCCCAAATGTGGGAGTTGTACTCAAGTTTTGGACGAATAAAGGCTTTGTAGATCACAGCCAGATCAGAAGGGGAGACAAATTTCTTGCATCGACGGTAAAAACCTAAACACTTAGCAGCGATGTCGAATATGTGGTCGTTCCATAAAAGGTGGTCTGTGACACACATACCGAGGACTGAAAGCTTTTCGGTATCCTCAATGCAAGTGCCACTCATGGATAGTTGCATGGGGGGTGGGTTTCGATTTAACGACAGTAGACAGCATTGAGTTTTTGAAGCATTAAATTCTACACGATTTTTGATTCCCCATTGGACAATGCTGTCGAGATCAGAATTTAATGAGCTTATCCTACGCTGCCGTTCGAGTTCCACATCCGAAGGACATGGATGTGAATCTAAGAACGAATATGAAAAGCTGAGGGTACTGTCGTCAGCAAAACAATTTAATGGATTAGAAGTTTCAGATAAAAGATCGTTTATGAATATAAGGAAGAGAGTCGGAGACAGAACGGAGCCCTGGGGCACACCAGCATATATTTTGCGAATTTTTCAGACTTGAAACCATCCAATACAACTTGTATTGAACGGTCCGAAAGGTAATATCTAATCCAACGAAGAAGAGATTCATCGATACCAAATGCACGCATTTTCGATAAGAGAGCTTGATGCCAAACCCTATCAAATGCTTTAGAAATATCAAGCGCAATAATCTTACTTTCTCCAAAACTGTAAGTTTTAGTTTCGATTTCTTATTGTGTTGAAAAAAGCTAAATTCTGCATAATTGATAAAAAATATTCGCTTTTAACTTTTTTTAGCTTTAAAAGAAATGCGTGTTTATGCTGTATGCAACAAGTATTTTTTACCATAGAGTTAGAGCTCTATTCTATACCCTTACGTAGAGTTGGGAGGAGGACTTTTAAAAAATATACTTAAAAATGAAAATAAATCGTTTAAAAAAATTATTTAAAAATAACGGAAACACTGATAAAAAATGATACATTTATTTCATAGAAGTCTGATCTTTTATTGAGTTTTTAAATAAAGTTAATCCTGGGAATAGTTTTCGAATACCTTGATTTCCTTAGTTGATAAGTGCCTCTATTAATAAAAATAAAAGAATTTTGCCTTTCGGTCTGCGGACTTGCTTCATTCCATCGGATTCATAGACTGGACTGTTACCA
This sequence comes from Melangyna quadrimaculata, assembly GCA_949320155.1. NCBI lineage: Eukaryota > Metazoa > Arthropoda > Insecta > Diptera > Syrphidae > Melangyna > Melangyna quadrimaculata. The sequence continues at coordinate 79,131,320 of OX439483.1, read as the reverse complement.
AATAGAAAGCAGTGTTATTTTCGGACGAATCCAGAACTTTAATCTGCAATGTTTTGATAGAATGACACAAAAGGCTAAACCCACGTTTCACAAAGGCACAATAAACCACGGAGGAATAAATGTTTTGGCTTCGGGATGTTTTTCTAGCCAAAGAATCCGCCCAGCCCATAAAATAGATGGTATAATGGATTGTTTTGTGTATGATGACGTCCTTCAAAACAAAATGCTGCCACGCGCATAAGTAGAAATGCCCTTGAAATGGACATTCCAATATGAAATCGATCCAAAACATACCGCTAAATTAGTGCAAAATTGGTTTTTGGAAAATAAAATTAACGTTTTGAAGTGGCGGGCACAGTCACCTGACCTCATCTCCATAAAAAAAAAACCTATTGGAGATTGAAGATCGCCAGATTCAACGTGATAGCTGCAAAAACGAGTATTTTCTTGTTTTTCTAACAGAAATTGCTTGGAAGTATCCCCCAGGAAATCATAAATAACTTGATTGAGTCCATGCCTGGTAGTTGTCGAGCACCAGTTATCAAAAATAGAGGCTTCATAACAAAATATTGGAAAACAACTACAGAATTTAGTTTGGTCGCAATCGCTTTTAATAATTTTTAAAATTTTTTGTTGTATTTCCTTTACTGTGTAACTAATATATTTGTTTTCTTTGCGATTGAAGAGCTAACCTACATTAACCAAATAAAATTCATTTAAATATATTCAAGTTTAGAAATTAACTTAAGCAAAATGTAACCGAGTGAAATTTAGTGCTTTTGTTTTGTCCGACACTGTATATGTAGTAGAGTAAAAGTGGGTATTAGGGTAAACGTACATATTATGGACCACCATTCAAATGCATTATAATTTTAATACAGGGTGTCCGCCGGGATGGTATACTTCTTTGTTTTGCCGCCATTTTGGTAAACTTTAGTCTTGACAGTTCATATTTGGCAGTCGTGAAGTAGACACATGGCAAATTTATTATGGAAAAATATTCAATAAACCACCGTGTTTTAATCGTTAAAACATTTTATCAAAATCAATCATCGGTTACTGTGACGATGAGAAAGGTACGTTAAATTTTTGGGAGAAACAACGTGCCAACAAAACGCACGATTTTTCGTGTAGTGAATGATTTCGAAGAAAGAGGGTCTGTAGGTGATAGGTCCAAGCATTGACCACAACGTACTGCAAGATCAAGGAAGCGTTCAAAACAATCCATCAGCCTCAATTTGACGCCGTGCTCAGGAGCTTGGACTTCAAAGAACAACTTTGGCCACAATTTTGCACAAGGATTTGCATTTGTTTCCATTTAAGATTAAGTTTACACAAGAGCTTCTTCCACAATACCATTTACGCCGCGCGCCGTACATATGCCAATAGGATGTTACAGCTAGCCCATGACCACCCCGATTTTCATGAAAAAATCGTAATGAGTGACGAGGCACATTTTCATTTGAATGGATATGTGAATAAACAGAACAGTCGGTTGCATCCATTAAAAGTTACACTCTGGTGTGCAATTTGGTCAAGAATCATTGAACCTTACTTCTTTGAAAACGGTGCAACGATAACTGTGAATGGGGAGCGATATCGTGATATGATTGAAAACTTTTTAACGCCACAACTGCATGCTTTGGGCTTGATTAACATGTGGTATCAACAAGACGGTGCCACATCGCATACAGCCAGGATTACAATGGAATTACTGCGAGACCTCTTTCCACAACAAGTAATTTCAAGAAATGGTGATGTTGATTGGCCTCCAAGGTCGCCTGATTTGACTGCTCCGGACTTCTTTTTGGGGGGATATCTGAAAAGAAACGTTTATGCAAACAAACCAGAAACGCTTGAGTAACTCAAACAAAATATTCGCGATAAAATTAATGAAATACCGCGTGGAATGTGTGAGAATGTAATGAAAAATATGCTCAAAAGGGCCCGCATTTGTGAGACTAACAGAGGCAGACATTTACCTAATATTGTATTCCATACATAATTGCGCTGACATTAAATAAAACATTTATCAATATAAGATCCATTCTCTTTCATTTAATCAAAAATTATAAACAAAGAAAGTAAAAAACCTTGAACATTTTTGAATTCAACAACAACAACTCAGGTGTTCTACCACTAAGTTATTTGTTTGGCTGAAGTTATAGCTATTTCACGAGTGCCAACCCGATCATCAGACTTCTTTGTGTGGTGCTGAGTCTTAATTATGTTCATTTTTATTTGAAAAGCTTTGCCCGTCATAGAGATTGAACTTAAGACATCAACTGTGACTGGAATTCGGAAGCCGACGCGACGGCCTACCCATCGCGCTACCGATACCTTCCCGGCGGACACCCTGTACTTAATTGTAAGTACATACTAGCGTTATTTTTTAATATTATTTTTTCATTTCTAGTACCTTTTTATAAAATTGCCCCTCCCGCCCAAAGAAAGGGGAGGGAGTTAGATCCCCCCACCCATATTACAAAATGCTTGTATTGAACTGTTGTAAACAAAATCAATTCTTTGCGCCTAAGTTATTGGTACTCTCCCCGGGAAAAATCCCCCCCCTCTCTCTCTCGTTAGCTGTCGTCAACAACTTTCCACAGGGATTTAAAACCCCATCTCCAGCTGAGGTACTAGACACCCGATGTTTACCACTAAGAGGTGAGAGTAGGAGTTGGTAGACAGAGGTGTGTTTTGAGAAAAACATGTAGACGCTTGTGTCCTCTTGAATGCACAAAACTAACCTTCCGAAAATCTTGTTTCAATTTTTTGTTTATCAGCGTTATATTCACTCTTTTCTGCAGAAGTACACATAAATAAGACAATATCTCAAATGTATATAGCACTAGATATGTCATGGTTATTTACGAGCTCTTCCGTCAACAAGTTTACTTCATAATAGCACTTATGCATGAATGTATGTCATTTCTCAACAATATACTACATTATCCTTTTAATTGCATAATCTGGCTCTTAACAAATTAAATTCCTCCTCCTCAATAAATATGCATAAGTATACTTACCAAAGACACGCACCCTGCACTCATTCGAAAGAGTATTAAGATAAAAATAAAAAATAAACTTAAACACCATGCGGATACATGTTTGTTTATTGTTCTTATATATTTGATGTGGCTGGAATGACACCACCATGTACATACAAACATATATAACGACAACACCGATGCGGAAACCCATCAAAAGCTCCATTTAAATTAAATCGTTATGTGCTGCACATTCCTGACACTTGTGAAAATTACTCATGCACATTTGCACCACTACAGAGAGTGTCTGTGCGCAAGAGGGTGCATCAAATAAAAAATAAAAATTATAACAGAAATAGTTACTATATTTGCAAACATAAAGGGGTTGGCTGCACCCCCCCCCCCCTGGTTGGCGAAACCCAACGTTCCCTAACAACCACGTTTTTCTGCCTTCCGACCTCTTTAACCATAAAGTGGCACACAAACACACCATTTCCTTAATATGCACCATTGTTATACTCGACATTGCGTTAAATAATAAAAAGAAATAAATATTTAAACGCCACCACAAGAGTTTTAAAATTTACAAAAATACCTCAAGGGTTGTTATACATTATATCAACTCGTATACTGTCACTAACCATCGGCTTTAAGAACAATTCTGACATGGTCACAATAGCTTGGATTATTATTTGTTTTGTTTAAAAATAAAAACAAAACAAAAAACAAGAAAAACATATAAAAACACATAAATAAAGATAAAATGTTGAATGTACAAAAAAATGTAAAAATAAAATCGCCGAGACAAGAAAAATGGTTATAAATAGACAAAACACACTGCAAGATGCATAAACAACGCAATCGTTTCCTGTGCTCATTTTTACCATCGCGCAGCCAAAGCCAACCCCCGTTACCTTCGCCGCTCACTTCCTCCCCATTGCCATCATATTACTTTCCTATTTTTATTACGCTGCTGTGCTCCTCCACATTGTTTTGTTTTATGGCCCCGGCACTGATCCTAGTCAGACGGGGAATGATAAATAAATAAATTATACTCACTCTTTTAGTTTTTTTTTTTCTTCTTTTTTTTTTGCTAACAATATCTAAGCTGTGTAGATTTTTATGGGACGCCGCGCGCGCCGTGCCGGCCGCCCTCTGCCACCCCTTCTACCCCTATTCTGTGAAGGCTACTTTAAAATTGGCTTTAAACAAAAGTAGAATATTTTATAAAAAAAAGCATAGAAAAAAGTATAAAATAAGAAAGACGTGTGTGTAGATAAATTTAACAAAGAACTGATGGATGGCTGGAGAGAGTCGTGTGGGTAGCGAGGGTATCATTGGGCAATGTGCTTAGAAGGCGTGAAGGTTGATGTTTATGGCGTTTAAATTGATTTGATAAAAGCAATAGGAATTTTTAAGAGCTTCCACACCAGACGGGACATTTTGTTGTCTTTAATATTAGCAAAGTGTGTCATGTCTTAAATTAAAATAAGAATAGGAAATGTAAGTAGGCGTGGAAAAGATCAAAAAAAGGGCTTATTTTGATGATAGTGAAAATGACAAATGTAGTGCAATAGATTTACTTTAAGGTTACAAACCTTTGCTACCGGAACTACATAATATTAAATAAAGTATACCTACAACTGGGTCCAACGGATCTGCTAACATAGGTATCACTTCCAAAAGCTACATTTATTTACAAGGGTAAAAATTTAAACCTCGGATAAAATGTTAAGCGATTTTAATCCAATTCGCACACGGCCACGTTTATGTTCGTTTAATGAAAACTGCCTAAAGCAGGGGTTCCCAAATATTTTAATTTCGTGGTGGATTTACAAGTTGAGTATCTATTACGTTAAGTATTTATACGGCATCCTAGTCCAAATATACGGCATCCTAAACAAATCAGTCACATACACCAACCCACTGATCTATCAAACTAAAGAGACCAAAACTGAAAAGATACATGTATCCCGTAAAAAGTTAAAGTCGATTTTATGGAATGATTTTAAAATAATGGGATATTAATGAAATTTGGTATAAATGTTTCATTTCACATGTTTACCAAGAATCAAAAGAGTCCCCAAAAATATCTGTGGTTAAAGGGTGTTTTTTTGACGGAGAGATGCAAGTGCGTGATTATTACCACAACATCCATGAACAAATTTTGACACTTATGAAATTTGCTAAGAATATTAAATTTATATTGGCACCCAAGGATCAAAAGCGCCCATACAAATAATTAAGGTCCAAGGGTGTTTTTTGGGGTGTAATGTTTGACCTGCTTAGCGGAAAAAACATTAATTTTTGCTTCAAAATTAATCTAACTTTTTTTAAGGGTGCTTGTATCATATTGGTTTTCTTTAATTAGATTCGGCGTTAAAAAATACATTTAAATCATATCATATGTAATATCTCGATTACACGAAAATACAATTTTTCGTAAGACCTAACATTTTGCTCCGTATAGGGCAGGTCAAACATAATCTCTCTAAAAAAAACTCGTTCAATCACGTTATTTTAATGAACTCTTTTGATACTTGGAAACCATGACATATTTTATATTTTTAGCAAATTTCATCAGTGATGTTATGGTAATAATGACGCACTTACATCCCGCCGTCAAAAAAACAACCTTTCGCCACAGATATTTTTGGGGACTCTTTTTTCTTGGTAAACATGACAAATGGAATATTTTTACCAAATTTCATTAATATCTCAAAATGGTTTTCGGTAGTATTTTACTTGTAGTACCTACTTAAAAAAAAAAGAAATCAATTCATAAAAAGGACTTTAACTTTCTTCAGGATACATGTATCTTTTCAGTTTTGGTGTCTTTAGAATCAGCGTTTTAAAGCACCCTAAAAACATGTGTCACATGATAAGATTGTATTGTAACAACATTTTCAGCTTGATAAATTCCCACCACCCATCCCTCTCCACCTCTTTAAATGCGTCTATACAAAACGCCAATGCGGGGATTTCGGAAGACTTTGGATATGTTGTTGAGGATACAATTCTGCGGCGATACCAGCAATTAAATTTCATGAATTAATTTGTTTCCACTAGCCCATATAAAATTTTCAATTTTCTATCTTTCGTAGACTAATGGCCAGTTTGTTCACACTTGATCATCTTTAATCAAGGATTATTCTAGTTGATAATCATGGAATGCGTTTGTTCACTAAAATTTTAATCAAGGAATCCATGATTTGAGCAGTTAATTGAAGATATCACTAGTAAGCCGAATTTGCTTGATTAGCACCATTCAATCAAGGATTTACAGGAATTCAGTTTGTTCATGCTTGATTTACACACTCGCATGATAAACAGAAATACGTATGCTCATTAGATATACCATTGTAACCATCTTGGGTTTTCTGTGACGTCTCAATAATCTTTCATTATTTTTTTAATTTTTATGTGAAGACTTATAGTTAGGGCGTTAAGGCCATATTTTAGGTCAAACCTTGCACCTCATTCTGACGGGATGAGCTTTGGTACACTAATAGTTCACATTCTAAGTTTACTTTTAAGAAGTGTTGCCCCGGTGGCAACACTGGCAGACCGGAGATATAAGGGTTCCCTTCTGACCATGTTATAACACATAAATTAGCCTATAAATCGGGAACCAGACATCAGTTGATGTCGTGGAATATCTCGTTGGATTTAAAATACTTGAAGCCATAGGAATATGTTCGTTATTTGACCCCTTCCCCACCCTTGTAAGAGAGGGGGCACAATACCCTCAGCGAATAAGGGTTTTTATTTATCAGAAAAAAATGGTTATAAAATGAATATTCATAAAATTATAAGATGACCATCGACGTCGATTTTCATACTCTACAGCATATCCGAAGTATATTTTTATCCATGTATTAGTTTTTTGTATAATCGCTTTCAAAATGGGGGGAGGAGAAAGTGGCAGTATATCAAACCATTATATATTTTTGCTTGGTATAATCTAAGCATATGAAACATGACCTAAGGGTAATTTTTAATGCCCAATCTTATGCAATCAAAATAATTTCAATATAATTTCTCTAGAAAAAGTTTTAACCTTTGATAAAATGATGCCTAAATTTTCAGTGAAAAAGTGAGCATAACATTACCAAATTTCAATGGCATGGTGATGAAACTTGGCACGCATGTCTCATTTGTCGTAAGATATTAGAATCAAAAGAGTCCATACAAATATCTGGGCGAAAGGGTGTTTTTTGAGTGAAAAGGAAAAGTCAATTACTACTACCAGTAAACCCCTCCTAAAACTGGTATGCTGATGAAAGTTGGTAGAAATCTTTTATTTCGTGTTAGAACCAATACTCAAAAAGAGCCATGCAAATATATTGGTTTCAGTGGTGTTTCTTTTAGGCGGAAGGAAAATATGGGTTATAAAGCCAACATTTTTTTTTATGTAATCGGGGTACAAATATTCAGTATGGTACATGATTTTAAGGTATTTTTTAACTGAATCCAATTTAAGTACAATTAAGATGGTACAATCATCATTAAGAAAGTAATCGTCGTTTTAATGGAAAAATTAATGTATTTTTTAAGTAGAGCAGACAAAACATTTTCCCTCAAAAGACACCGATGACAATAGATATTTGAGTTATTGTTTTTTATTTTTGGTAACAATAAAAAACAAAACATTCCTACCAACTTTTATCAACGTACTAGTTCTAGGGGGGTTTACGGGGCATAGATTTACACTTTTCTGTTTCACTCAAAAAAACACCCTCTAGCCCTAGATATTTTTATGGACTCTTTTGATTCTTATTTCTTACGACAAATTAGACATGTGTGCACAAGTTTCATCACCATACCATTGAAATTTGGTATTGTTATGCTCGTTTCACTGAAAATTTAGTCATCATTTTATAAAAAGGTTATAACTTTTTCTAGGGAAATTATATTGAAAATATTTTGATTGCATAAGATTGGGCATTCAAAATTACCCTAAGCTCATGTGCCATATGCTTAGATTATACCAAGCCAAATATATAGTGGTTTGATATACTCCCACTTTCCCCTCCCCCATTTTGAAAGCGATTATACAAAAAACTAATACATGGATATAAACATACTTCGGATATGCTGTAGAGTATGAAATTCTACGTCGATGCTCTTCTTAAAATTTTATGAATATTCACTTTATAACCATTATTTTCTGACAAATAAAAACCCTTATTTGCCGAGGGTATTTTGCTCCCCCCGCTTACAAGGGTGGTGGAGGGGTCAAAAAATGAACATTTTCCTGTGGATTCAAGTATTCTTAATCCAACGAGATATTTCACGAAATCAACCGATGTCTGGCAATTTATATGAAATTTCGTGTAAAAATATGGTCAGCAGGCAACCCTTATATCTCCGGTCTACCAGTGTTGCCACTGTGCCAACACTTCTTAAAAGTAAATTTAGGATGTGGACTATTAGTGTACCTAAGCTCATCCCGTCAGAATGAAGTGCAAGGTTGGCTCCCCTAACGCCCTAACTATTATTAAATTAAACATTTAAAGAAAATTGTTTTTGTATGATAAGAACAGTAAATATATAAAAAGCAATAGGAACAATCAAATTAGTTGAAATTAATATTTTTTTTTTTTTAGAATTTATAATGACTATTGTGACGTCACACAAGAAACGAACAAACCTTGTTACTTTTTATTACTGTATGTAGCCACTTGACGTAAAGTGAAACAATTAATCAAAAAAAAAAAAAAAAAAAAACAATACACTTTCTCTGGCTGCCATCGCGAACTGTGTTTTTTGTATAAAAAAAAGTTTAATGGTTGCAAATTAGAATTTATTTACCTTCCAATTATTGTAAACGCTGTTTTCAAATAAGAATCCACAAACACAAAATGTCACAAACGTCAACAAAAATGAAAAAATCTTAATTCTTGATTAAGTTATGACAACCGAACTGACAGAAAGACTGGAAATGGAACGATTTGTGGAAAGGCCACGATTTGTTAATCAAGCTGAAAAAAAGTGAACAAACAGTCTTTGAGTATCACGGATCTGTAATCGTGGATGAGGAAGAATCCGTGATAATCAAATTGCAGATTTAACCCACTGTGAACAAACTGGTCATAAACTGGATATTTCACTGAAACACTGAAACAGTGGTAAAGAAATGAAATACGTGAAACATAACAACGGAGTTCAAGTGATGTAATTGTGAATATTTTCGTTATTTTGGAACTGGTAAGGTTTTCGATTCATACAATTCTTCGCATATCATTAAAAAATTGGCGAATATGTTCATATTCTTGAAATTAAAGGTTAAAGCCTTTTTAAAAATTTGATACCCTGACTAATAAATACTCCCATATCTACGAAGACGTGTGGAATTTTTATGACTCCTTGACTTGACATCATGTTATTTTATTCTTATCAATCGATACTTTATTTTGTATTTATTACAAAAGTACTCAAACGTCAGTCTTTAATAACCACGTATAGGTAGGGCATAAAAGAGGGAAAATGTTTAAGAGGTTAAATAAAGGTTATCGCGCAATTTATTGTACTTTTCTTTTTCGCGGAAAAATATCATATAAAACAATAAAAATAATACTCGTCGTAAAATATGATGAAATGAAATTCAATTCCGAGTCGATATGGATAGGTATTCGTTTTAACTAGTGATTTTCCATTTGTATCCTTGTCCCCTAGAATGCCATTTCATTAATACGATGACCAGTTGCTGATGCTATATTGCCAATAAAAAATCTAATTAAATTTATAATGAGAAAAAAATAATTTATGATGAAGTTTTTTGTATGTTTCTTCTTCTCTTATATTCTCTTCGCCAACTGGAGGAAAGATTGCGCTGATTTAATGATGTGAATGGGTTTTAATGGTCATATTTTTGTTTGTCTTTTTTTTACATTTTTCTTCTGTCTTGGGCTTCTGTCTCATTCTCACAGACAAAAAGCAGTAGGTATACCTAAAGTTTTATAGCGGTGTTTTTTTGGGCTATAGGACGTTACTTTTAATGCGATTTTTATAGCCTGCGTATATAGCTTGAGCAATAAATCACGGAAGATTAGAAGGGGGAAGTAAAATCGAGCAGTTTGGGTCATTGGCATTTTTTGTTTTTGGAAATGTTTGATCGTAATGTTATAAATTTATTTATACATATTTAAATTGGAAATACATAATTGACGCGATGTTAAAAGAGATATTTGAATTATTAGAAACGGCACGGAATGATTAAATGCAAACATTTTGGCCTTGTTGGCAATGATTTTTTTTCATCCTGCCCTGCGCCTTTTGGTAAGAACTGTCATTATGGTGTGCATGTTAGTACGTGAACTGATTGATGTCTTTCCAAGACTTTAAGACTTTCTTCTTTAGCCCAGTCGCTCTTTCTTCCGCAGTACAATCAACTAAGTCCTTTAGTTTTAGTTTGTTCTCAATAACCTCTTATTATACATGTAGTGCTGACAGTTCATGGACGTCATTATTTACTACCACGGGGTGAAGACTCCCTTGCTGATTCCAAATAACTTTTAGAAAGTGTAGCTTTTATGATTTTTGCTATTTTCTTTGTGTGTCAATGAAAAACGCTGAAATTGGGTGGTCTAGTGTACCGATAAAACTTAAACATTTTCAGCAACATTGGTCAAAGTCTGAAGTCCAAGCATTTGGGAAGATTGGTCATTTAAGGTATTGCTGCCGAAGGAACTAATGACAGTGACGGTTTCCTGGCACCTGAACACTCCCTACCTGGGGAAACGGAGTTGCTTGGACAACGCAAGAGTACTCAAAGATCTCGACATACATAAATCCGCTGGCCCGGATGGCACATCCCCCATTGTTCTGAATAGATGTTCTTTCACGCTGGCTAAACCACTTCGCAAGCTTTTTTATTTATCTTTTTTTTCAGGGCTCTTTTCAATTAGATGGAAAACAGCTTTTGTCCAACCAATTCCTATAAAAGGCGATTCTTCTTCACCCTCTAATTACCGACCAATTGCACTTACCTACCTCCCTTCTTTCCAAGGTCATGGAGACGCTGATCAACCGTCAGCTTATGAAATATCTTGAATAGCGAAAGCTTCTTAATGACCGCCAATACGGCTTTCGAAGCAACAGATCTACCGGTGATTTGATGGCATATCTCACCGAAAAGTGGAATCAATCTATACATCGTTTTGGTGAAAGTAAGATTGTTGCACTCGATATTTCTAAAACATTTGATAGAGTTTGGCATCAAGCTCGCGTGCTTTTTACCTTTCTGACCGTTCAATCCAAGTCGTTTTGGATGGTTTTAAGTGTCAAGTCCGTAAAATAAATGCTGGTGTACCCCAAGGCTCCGTTCTGTCTCCGACTTTTTTTTATTATCTTCATAAATGATCTCATGTCTAAAACGTCTAATCCACTAAACTGTTTCGCTGACACGATAGCACCCTCAGAACCTCCCTGTTCTTTGAATGTGGAACTACGACGGGAAAATATGATCAGCTCATTGAACTCTGATCTCAGTAGTATCGTTAAATGGGGTAGCAATAATAGAGTGGAATTCAATGCTTCCAAAACCCAAAGCTGTTTACTGTCGTTAAAGTGGAATAAACCCCCTTTGCCATTATACACGAATGGTTCTTGCATTGAGAAAACAGAAAAACTTCTGATTCTAGGTATGTGCGTTATTGACCACGTTTTGTAGAACGCGAACGATCACATTTTGTAGTAGCCCGTAGCGTAATGGTTAGTGCGTTCGACTGTCACGCTGGGGTCGCTTCCCAGCCTCGTCCACCTGAAAACTAAAAAGTTTTTTTTCAGGGCTACTGCCTCTTGCGAGGAATTGACAAATCCTCCAAGAGTATCACTTGTCACGAATAAGTGCTTCTCGTCTAGCCGTTCGGATTCGGCATAAAATTGTAGGTCCCTTCCATTCCTGTCGAAAGGCGCACACAGGAATGGTTGCGAGTTGTTAGTCACTAGGCCCTGGTTCTTCATGAGCCGTTGTGCCACCCGATTTATTTTTTTTTTAGAACGATCACATTTAAGATATTGCAAAAAATGCAGCGAAATGTTTGGGCTTCCTTAGACGATGCAAGAACTATTTCTCTCCTTCTGATCTGGCAACAATTTATAAGGCGTACATTCGCCCTAAGCTAGAATATAACTCCATATCTGATCGGGTGCATCTAAAACATCATTGCACCTACTGGATGGAATACAGAAAAGAGCTTAAAGGCTGATAGGTGAGAGATCAGTTTCGGAAACATTTGTTTCACTGGAACATCGTCGAAATATCTCTTGCCTATCACTGTTTTATCACTACTTTTTCAAACAGTGCTCTAGTGAAATTGCCAGCTGTATTCCTCCCCTTTAACATTTTACCCGTAACACCCGCTCCGCTAGGAATGCACATCAGTATACCCTTGAGCCAAATTTCGGGCGTCAAATACAGAGATTCTTTTTTTAGCCGTACTACACGAATGTGGAATTCCCTACCCAACTCAATTTTTCCTTCCCAAGCGTTCAAGACAAATGTACATCGTTATCTCCTTTCAATCCTCCCTCTGCTTCATAAATGCTCGCACTGTGTTAAATTTCAACATTTAAAGGGTAGTGCGTGCGTGTGAATTATAAAAAAAAAAAAAATACAGAGGACTTAGAAAGGGAAGAATGAAATCAAAACATTGCAGATTTTAACCAATCTCGTTAAAAAGTTCAAAGGTTACCTGGTAAATCATAGACTTTCCTTAATTCGGAGTCTTACAGTAAAATATGCACTTCACGGAAAAGACCTAAATCATCTTTATTTTTTAGCTTAAACTGGAGAAATGTACAGATTTACAGTGCTTCAATTCATCAAATGCACTCTTTAGTGCATTGATTTGGATTTTCCTTAAAGCACAAGTCAATGTTTTTTTTTTTTTTTTTTTTTTTGTTATTTGTCTTGCTTCTCTTCTATCGAGAGTTTGTTGTGTCATTTTTTGACGGCCGAATTCGGGAAGGGGCCTACTAGTAAGTAGAATTCCATACAATTTCCTGTCGAAGCTCATCATAGGCTTCGTTCTTCTTCTATTTATCGCTTGAGAGTCGTTGTGGGATTTATCGCCGTTGAATGGTTGTTTCTGCAACTAGACTGATTGCTCGATAAATTCGTGTTTCTTCAGTGATTCTCAATTGGATTTTCTCAAAGTCCTTAAAAACTACTGACAAGAGAGAAATCATATGTTTGTAAATATTATCTTTTCGAACCAGAGATTTTGTTTATTCCGGGAACTGTTTTTTAAGCCAACGCAACTATAGTATTAGTATTTATTGTTTAATCTACGATAAGATTTTTAACTTAAAGATAAATGATAAATAAATATTATTTTAATAATATACATGCTATTACATATACTAAAATACAAAATATAACAATTGTACAGCATTTTACTTAACATGACAGTATTTTTGAATTTATCTCTAGACATAAAAATGTCAAAATCTTCGTTAAAAAAATTAAACAAACTGACACACCTGGAAATAGGTTCACGCTGCCCATACAAAGTTGAGTGGCGGATTTCATATAATAACTGCCTTGATCGTATGGGTCTTGAGGGGAGATACAAATGGATTAGAGAAAGTAGATATTCACTTTTTATGGAAAAACACAAAATATCACGAATAAACATTACACATGAGACTTTTCTTCGACTTTCAAGAGTATCAGGCCCTAATAACAAACATTTGCTATTATAGCTTAATATCGCATTTTCAGATAATGTAAAATTTCGCAAAGAAAACCTCAAAAATTTTTTTTTTTCAATCCTTTTAATATTTTTTACAGTACTAGGGTACCACACAATGGAACAATACTCAAAATAGGTCTAACCAATGAACAGAAAAGGGACTTCACCGTGTATGGATCTTTGAAATCCAGAGAGTTTCTTTTAACAAATCCTAAAAGAGAATTTGCTTTTGACACAACATAATTTATGTGAAGATCAAATGTAAGCTTTGCATCAAACTCTATTCCCAGATCCTTAAACTCATAAACCCTTGATAAATTATTTCCATTTAGGATATAATTTGCCAAAATTGGATGCAAAATACGGCCATACGTCATCAATGCACACTTCCCATAATTAAGTTCTAGGTCATTTGAACTACACCAGGCTTGAAATAAGTTTAGTTCACTTTGAAATAAGATACAATCATTTAAGCTTGTAATCTTACAGAAAAACTTGATATCATCAGCAAAAATAAGAAGATGCCAATTTTGTATAACATTCACTACATCGTTAATATATAACGAGAACATGGAAGGCCCCAACATGGAAGGCCCCAACATGGAAGGCCCCAACATGGAAGGCCGAGAACATGGAAGGCCTTCGGGAACACCCGAAAATGCAAAAATTTCCTTAGAACAGTAGTTACCAATTTAAACCAATTGCTTTCTTTCAAACAAATAAGATTTAAATCATTTGAAAATAACACCGTCAAACCCATATGCCTTAAGCTTATCTAATAAGATACTTAGATTTGTTCTACTAAAAGCTTTTACAAAGTGTGTGTAGCATACATCAACCTGCGCACCTTCTTCCATAGCAGTTGCTCAAAAATAAGTAAACACGGCCAAATTGGTGCAAGTAGACCTACCCCTATAAAACCCATGTTGAAGATTGGAAATTCCATTCTGAATTATATAAAAAAACTTTTGCTGAACCAACTTATCCAGTAATTTGGGCACTGCCTGCATTTGACTTATAGGTCTGTAGTTAACAATTTGATCTTTCTCCCCCGATTTGAATAGAGGAGTTATACAGGAAATTTTCCACTCCTCCAAGAAAACCCCAGAGGACAAAGACTTATTGAATTTAATTTGACGTGGCAAACTCAATGAATCTACGCATGATTTTAAACCACTGGGATAAATTCCATGAAGATCTGGCAAAAAAGTGGATTTTAATTCATTTATTGCTGCAGTAACCTCATGAGTTTCACAAGATATGCTGCAACAAACAGTTATTGGAATAATGTTATTAGACGAGTATGTACCTGTATGTGGATTGGAAGTACAATCAATAGTTTGATAATGATTTGCAAACATTTCAACAATTTCAGAAGATTTCGTTGATGAAAATCCATTATACTGCATACAAAATAAAAACCCGACACATTTACGCTTAGTATTAATAAATTTCCAGTATCCTTTAGGGGTTTGCTTTAAGCTTATTTTAAGCGATTGAGTTAAAGTATCATATAGAAATTTAGACAAAAAAATAAATTCTTTTCTTAAGCGACAAAAAAGTTCATAATCATACACCGAATTAAATTTTTTAAATTTATTATTATTTTTCGCGTTTTTAAGTTTTTTTAATCTTATATTGTACCACGGTGGATGATTATCTACTTTCTTTTTAACTTGTGAAATGAAAAGATTCAAGCCCTCAGAAAACAGTTCTAAAAAGATGTTGAAACTTTCAGTCAAAGTTCTACTTTTAAACTTAGTTTCCCAATCAATAGATTTAAAATAACTATTTAGTAAAATCAAGTTATTAGAATTAAACTTAAATATAAAATAATTAATATCATTAAATTGACTAAAATTATTATAATTTAAATTTTCAAATGTAATTTCAATCGCTTTATGATGAACTGAATTCGATATTGAAGGAACACATTCAGACAATTTTGATTTTAAAGGAGAATGGGCATTTTTGCGTGCGAGCGGCCACGAATGAAATTAGTGTCAAATGGAAGGTCTGCTACAAGGGAGTAACTTTCAGTATGCGCGCATTTCGTTGCAGTGCATTTATGAAAAGAGATATGAAGACATTTGCAAATGCATTTTTCAAATGCATATTTGGGGCAGATGGCATTTTGCAAAAACTATCTGACGCGTTATCCTTATTTCAAAATGTCACAATACGTACCAGGTCAAGATAGCCCGCGGTTATTTTACTAGGCCCCTTATTATACGAGTTCAGCAGGCAACAGTTTACTTATTTCATTGCAGGTTTTTAAAAAGAAGAAACCAGCCGATATTTTTAGTCAAATTGTTAATAAAACCGGTTGCGGAGCTAGGACAAGCTTATTTAGGCTGTTTCGGTGAGAAAATGCATACTTTTCCTATTGCATTTTGGTCTGAGTATACCTAGTTTACTAAGGATTTCTAAAAATGGAGTATCAAATGAGATATCTAAGAATGCCCTCTGTACACGAATGCAATGCTCAAAGATGCTTTTTTTGGTTGGTGACGCGGGTCAGAACGGTTCTCAATGGCTTCGGAGCCTAAGAAAGTTCCGCAAGACTATTTGAATAGAGCTTCAAGTCACATGTTAGAACAAAATTAAGAGGTCTTACGCAATATATCCAAGAGCGAGACATTTATTTGTTGCGTATCCGAATGCAGCCTAGACATGTTAAGCTTTTTTTTTCTAGGAATTATTATTCGTACATTGTGATTGGCCGACAAAAGGAATGGGAGAGCCTGCGCGCATAATTATGTGTGTGGTTTGGTATTTATTCTGGGCAAGAAACCCAACCGATGATATTTGATTACCAGCAGCGAAATTAAGTCCGATTATAGAGCATAAGTAGCCAACTTAAAAAAAAAACATTTTTTAAATATACCTACCTAGATAATTATAGAAAGTATTGTTATTTTACTTATATTTAATGATGTACGTATGTGACTGATGTCTTTAATTGTTATTTCACTATCATTTTCTATTTTTCCATTCACATTAGCCACAATACTTACTTAAACTCTGTTAAAGTGTTAAACACAAAAATGCATTTTATCCCAGTTTGAAGTTAACCACAACGAAAAAACTTCTTCAACGTACTTGTAGGACCAAACCACATCCAAAAATAATTAAACCATTCTTGGCCGCTCGCACCCAATTTCCATACAAATTTGCCCATTCTCCTTTTCACTAACAAAAACTAGATCAAGTAATCTGTTCAAAGAATTGTGGATCCAATTAACTTGCATAAGGCAAAAACAATAAAGATTAACGATAAAAATAATTTCGTTTTCAGTATTGTCACGATTTGCCATCATTTTATCATCATTATAAGAAATACTGTTATTTGTAATAAAATAAAATCAGTTTCATTCAAACTTTCAAAACTAATTGACTTATCTAAAGCTATGCAGCCTAACTGCGGGTGTGTATAAACGAAAATCCAATTAAAATTATTGTTAATTTTATTAGAAGGCCTTATAACTTGAGATAATCAGATATTATCAGATGTCTGAAGCTTATCTCTTTTAAACGTAACATCCATACTAATAATAATTTTGAAAATCTTTTCTGCAACACTTTAAGAATACCAGCTCCACAAAACAAAAATTAAACAAATCAACCAACACATCATTTTTTTAAAACATAATTGCCCACCCTACCAACTAATATCAACATCATCGTAAATTAAATCCATCATATCCATATAACTTCGCCGCGCGCGCCGCAGTAAATAAAATTCCTTCAACAAATAAAATGTTTTTCTACCAAATTGATTTATAATTGCGCTTGAATTCCATTAAATAAATATCCTTTCGCTGGAAATGAAAACAACACAAATAAAAAATAAACAAAAGAGTCCATGCTCACGATTCTTCAATGAAACACGAAATGTGTACTGCAGGGATATATGTAGGTACAACAAAAACTCACCAACTGAAACTAAAAATAATAAAAAGTAAAATGAAAAAAAAAAAAACCTATTTTAATAACCAAAAATAAATCATCTCACTCGTCTGGCAGCGTGCTCTGCTCGCCCAACGATTAAGAGCGAACGCGACCCAGTAACTTTAAAATGAAGAATGAGGAAGGAAGACCGGAGTTGGGTATGAGGGAGGATGTTAAGGAGTCGGGTTGCCAGCATGTTTTTGTTGATAGTAGTTGTACAATAGGGCTGGCCACGATACAAAAAAGGATTTGTTTTTGTATTTTTTGGACCGACATTTTTATCGACAAACTAGCACATTTAAAATTAAAACTAAACTATTTTTAAATACAAAAATAATATTCTTATGAAAATATTTTGCATGTATATTTTTCTTCTAAAAACAACAAAAAGCCGCCAAGAAACCGAGATCATACCGGCACAGAGTCGAGACGAGACTTAAGCAGTAACACTAGAACGAACCAAGACGAGACTAATTTTGATAAGACCAAAACGAGCCTCACAAAAGTCTTGTCTCGTAGCCAGCTATAGATGGACTAATGACCACTGGCCAACCTAGTCTTATAAACCTTTGGTTTGACTCCGAATGTAACTACTCTTTCAAACAAAGGCCGAATAGAGGTCTGTAGAATAATGAAACACTGGCTGAGAGGATACACAACCGATGTTAACATCAAGCACCACCTATACTAAATGGCGAAGAAACCCAAACCCTGCCAGCAAAGAACTTTGTAAAGTCAACTTGGTTGATATAATCAAAATATCCAATCAGACTTCGAAAACGAAGTCAAAGCTGTTTTCAACAGACTAACTGGCTGAACACAATAAAGAAGTAGCCGCATTTGCAATCGTAGCCGTGTTAGTTGTCAAAATATTGTACGCTCACAAATTCAATGTTTTGAACACATTGCGACGCAGCTGCTATCGCATCATCACATCGTGTCGCACAATTTGGTCAACTTTTAACTTTGTGTGCAGCTTTCACAATTTCAATAGGAAAAAAAAAAAATACAATCGACTGTGCGGATTTTTCTTCAAGATTTGTAGACCTCGAAAAGTATCAATGATATTGGAAAATTTCAATAACCAAAATGCGATTTATGGCTTTGCAAAAAGGGTTATCAGGTATTGTAAGTGTTGCCGTTGTTTTCTTATAATTTGTTTTCTGTTTTAAATCATTTTTTTTTTTATAAAATGACCCCTCCCACCTAGACGTGGGGGAATAGACCCCCTCTCATACGTTTTTTTTTTTTTGTATCGACTAAATCTACACGCTCAAGGTTTTTGTCACACCTTAGGGGAATCACACTGTGTTATTGAATATTATCTAAGTTCCAATATTTACCTTATGTACATATTTTTATTTTTTTTGTGAATCAAGGTGCAGTGCATTAACGCCCACGGAATTATCCCCCGCGGGTGTTAGTGCCCAAAAAAAAAAAAAGGAATTAACCCCCGCGGGTGTTAATTCCTTTTTTAAAATGGAATTAACACCCGGGGGGGGGATAATTCCTTTTTCTGACGGGTTTGAATTCCAATTTAAAATGGAAATAAACCCCATCTGGCAGACTTTGTTATCAGCCGGTCTGCTTTCAAAGTTTTTGTACTAAATAGTACGTTGGGCGGCCCGCTTCGCGGGTTCAAGGATTTTAACTCCCTTTTCGGGTCCTCTGTCCCGCTCACGCGACTCCGACGCTACGCTAAGGGTATGCTCAGTCGCCTGGCAGGCGCCTATGTTGTCAGTCGGTCTGCTTTCAAAGTATTTGTAGTAAACAGTGATTTGGGTAAAAGTATTTAAGAATCATATGTGTATGAAGTTTGGGTCTTAATGCCAATTTCAAAAAGCAAAAACACCCGCTGGTCTTAGTTCTTTTTTGTGGTGGGCCTTATTACCAATTCGAAAAGGAATTAACACCCGCGGGGGTTTTTTCCTTTTTTTTTGGGAACTTATACCCGCGGGGGATAATTCCGTGGGCGTTACTGCACTGCACCGTGTATCAAATGTGAATCAAATGGCTTAAGATCATGCATTAAAAAAAAAACATCGCCTCTTGAGTTTGGAAAATTAAATTTTTCCGTCTACTTTTTTTGTACGAATAATTCGTGGATCCGATGTTATAACGGTCTAAAAAAACTTTGATAAAAACAAAAAAAAAAAAAACTAACGAACGTCGCATGTAGAGTAAGGTGTGATCTACAGTCTACACAGTACAATTTTTATTTTTTACTTAAAAACGTTAGTTTGATCTATCTGCACGTCTAAAAAAAAAAAAACTTAATTTTAAAACTGTAAAAACTAATTAAATAAAATATATAGCGGGATAAAATTTTAAAAAAGTAACGGACATCGCCCCTGGAAAATTATTTGCACGACATTTTAGTGTTTTAAATTTTCCAATATAATTGATACTTTTCGAGGCCTGCAACTCTAAAAGAAAAAGAAAATAGAAAAATGCAGCGATCTTCAGCTTCATGGATAAAAAATAATTTTTGAGGCTTTCAGTATTTTTGTGCTGTGTTTGATTATAGAAATAGTTTGTTTTATAAACAAAAATTGTTAATGAATATAAAACAATTATTTAGCAGTTAATAAGAGGGATATATTTTGGAATTTATCAACAAAAATTATCAAGTTGTACAGCTGATGTGGGAACATAGAAAATAGAGCGTACGATATTTTTAACAACTGTTCTAGCTGCGACTGCAGTTCTTGTTGCGGCACTCTATTGTGTACAGGCAGTAACACCAATCCAGCCAATCCTTAAAGTTTAGGAATACAGATTGAGATTTTCAAACGCGCTGAATTTTATTAAACTTGATTTTCAAAAAAAGACCAACTCAAATTATAATAAAACGTTTTTTATTCCATGGCAACCCTTCTCGCACCGCATAACGATGTTAGAGCGAGGTGGTGGATACAAACCTTCAATGGCCGCCAGTAGTAGAGTCTCCCTTTTTTAAATTGGATTTTTATTTCGTTCCATATGTACCATATACCTACATATACTTCATATACCTACCTACCAACTCTGGCCAATACCCAACTCAACCCAAAAGGCAGCAGAAAGTGTGTTATTATAAAGTTTAAAGTTACAGAATAACGAACTATAAAAAGGGCAACCTACAGTTTGTGCAAAATTTAAAAGTGTGAATACCAAATGACTTAGATAAAAATTAACAAAATCCACACATACTCACACTATCGAGAAGAGTACGAATCTACGAATTCCATGGTCCATGAATAACAAAATGAAGATAAATTAATTCGACCGAGGTGGTAGAGATGCAAAAACTCGCATATCTCGTGGGCATCGTTGTTTGTGGTGTTCGTGGCGGGCTGCTCGGCGGCGTGATGCCTAATAACACGATTTATTTGGTTTTCCGAACTGGGTTCTGCTCTCATCTATTTCCTTGCAAAACCAACAAATAAGCACAACGTCTGTCCATACCAAATTTGATTTTGTGTTGCTAAGAAAACGTAAAGAAGATTGGATTTTAATTTTTGTCCTCTGAGTAAAGGATGTTTCGTAATGAGGGTTTTGTCTACAATTAATTCCACCCATCTTTGGTTGGGACATGTTTTAATTTGGGAATACCCAAGTTCGCTCGTACCAAACAAATTTCAGCTATTGAGTACGCAACAATTTTGGGGAACTTGCGCAACCCAAACCATGGGGTTATTCCGTAAAATGATATTGTCTCGACTATACCCCGTCTGTATCACATCTATGGCCGTTGTTTTTTAATAATTTTGAATTCTGCTCCAAGTCAATTTTGTTTAGAAAATTGACACTCCCGTCTCAAGAGAGACGGTTATCATATACTCTGTATAAAGGGGATACAGATAAACGGGAGGTGTCAACAAATAATGCTCTATGCAGTTAGTAAAGAAATTATAATTAAAATTTGACAAGCTGCGGGACAAATCTCAAAACAAATATGTTGTTTTTTTTTCAGTATTTTGAAAAGTAACTAAAAGTAATAAGTTCTTTAATTATGATTGTGACCTTTTATAAATTATTAAAAGTAACAAGTGCATTCAATTTTGAAGCAAAATGTAAAATTTTGAATAAAATTAGGGATCATTTTTGTTATAATTTGTTTCTTTAATTTTAAGAAAATTAACTG
The DNA here is from genome assembly GCA_949320155.1 of Melangyna quadrimaculata. Lineage (NCBI taxonomy): Eukaryota > Metazoa > Arthropoda > Insecta > Diptera > Syrphidae > Melangyna > Melangyna quadrimaculata. The sequence continues at coordinate 79,109,553 of OX439483.1, read as the reverse complement.
CTCAAAAACTGTTTACAGAAAGTACTTGATTTAAAATCAAAACATCGCCAAGGAGAATTTTTTTAAGACTTAAGGTGATGTCGCACAGTGAAGCAAAAAGCTTTCTAAAAAAAAAACTTTCATAGTGTGACGACCCGAAAAGTACTTTCTTCAAAGCGTCTTCTGAAAGTGATTTGCTTTCTTGAAAACGCTTTCACAAAAAAAAAAAAAACTTTCATTGTGTGACTAGTTCCTGAAAGCGTTTTGAAGAAAGCGAATTACTTTCAGAAAACGATTTCAGAAACTTCGTGTTCGCTTTCTGAACGTATATTTTTTTCGGCGCAGGGTCAAAAGTCCATAATGGATATTTGACCCACTTGGATGGGTTAGAAGTCCACAATTCTGTGGTGGAGATTTGACCCACCCAAGTGGGTTAAAAGTCCACAAAAAATTGAGTCAATATTCCCAAATTTTAGAAAGAAAGTGGGTCATAAGTCCACAATAATTTCATATTAAAATATTTTAAAAAGCAGAACAATTATGAATTATTTATTTATTTTGTTAAGAATTAATTTTTAAACTCTTTACTACACGCAAACTTAAAGTACACCAACTGAAGCGGAGTGACGGAGTCGCGTGAGCGGGACAGAGAACCCGAAAAGGGAGTTAAAATCCTTAAACCCACGAAACGGCCCACCCAAAGCACTCTTGTTAAAGAAAACTATCTATAAAGTGGTCCACTGAAGTGGGTCAGAAATCCACAACCAATGGGCCAGAAGTCCACAAGATTTTTGTGTGGACTATTGGCCCATCGGAGTGGGTCAAAAGTTCACAATTGATTTATGGAGTTTTTGACCAACATAAGTGGGACAAAAGTCCATTATGGACTTTCGACCTGTGGACTTTTGACCCTGCGCCATATTTTTCACTTGAATTATTGCTTTTCTTTCAGCTGCATTTTGTGGGATCGTTACGTTTGTCCGCTAGGTACTCAGTTGATCGCGTAACGTTTGCCCGTCGATTTTTAAAGTACATTTACAACCTCTATCCCGCGAAATGTCATCTAGGGAGTGCCAACTTTCAATTATTGTTGTACCGGACGATATGAAAACCCAATTATTCAAAATTGACATATTTTTCTCTTTAAACGTCATTTTTGGCTAAACTAAGCACTGTAGAGACTTAAAAATTGCACATTCATGACCTTTGAAGTTCCACATTTCAATAGATTTATGGCACGATACGCAAAACGAACTTTTATCTTTAAACTGGATTCGCGGCCAAACTATACGTCTTATACCCTCCAAAGTGTACACAGAGAGAAAAACCACGTAAAATCAAAGGAAATCACTTTGATTTTAATATTTTTCCTAACGATTTGGTGCCAACTTCGTTGTTCCAACAACTTCGTTTGAACTATAAACATTGTAGATTGGACTTAGCTTGGTTAGGTATAGATTCAAAATGGCTACACACGCCACGCTTGTTTGATTCAGTTAATGCAAGACAAAGACAAATAAATTGTATTATTAATGCTCGACGCATTTAATAAAAATATATACAGGGTGTCCCATTAACAATGGTCCAAACTGAAATTGGGGATAGGTCAGTAGGTGGCCTATCAGAATTTGGTAACTTGTCCGTGCCGAATCATAACGGTTTTCGAGTAACGGCTATTTTTTTTTTTTTTTGCAATGGCCTCACCATTTGTCTACATATTAATATAATGTCCCTCAACTTAGCAGAGCAAAGTCAGCAGAACATACAAAAATTGATGGCCTTACAAGGTGCTTATTTGGTGCTAATTAAGTACCCAAAAATTAAATTTAATGCTCCAGTACTATTGGAAATAATGAATGTTCTGCTAACTTGATTTCAAGTTAGCAGACGAATTCCTTAATCCTTTAGGTAAAAGATGGGTGAACTATGTTAACGAGCTACATAAATGCTCTACGAATAAAAAAAAAATCGAAAAAAAATTGACTTCAAAGTAGTTAAAAGACTGCAGTACTTTGATTGCAATCAAAAGACTTCAAGAATGCAATCAATCCAAAAGACTTATAACAGACTTAAAAGAATTCAATAAGTCTTTAGTATTGCATTCTTTTAACTTCAAGTCTTTTAACTGCTTAAAATGATTGCAATATAAAAGACTTCAAAATTGACTGTGAATTAATCTTTGGCGTAAAAATACTTAGCAAAAGTATTTAACTGCATTCGCAGAGATAAGTCAAATGACTGGGATTTCAAAGAATGAAATACATAAGTATTGCATTCTTCCCAACTCTGGTGGCGGCCTAGTTAAGAACGATATTTTTACAAAATTTTAAAATGCACAACTTTTGTTTGGGAAATCTGTTGAGGTTGAGAAGTGCGTCAAATTTGTTGTTCTGAGGATTTCTTATTTTGCAGGTCAGCAAGTAAATTTGATGTTAGTAGCCCTTAGAACAAGAAATTGAATCAAAAATACACTCTTAAGGTCAGTGTTGCTGTTTTGACCTGTTTCATGTTAAATTTGACAACATTTCATCGCTGTTGACATGAAATGAAATACAAATCTTGTCAAAAGTGTTTTGACTTGTTTTTTGACTTTATTCAATAATTCAATGTGCAACTTAACTTATTAATATGGAGTACCAGCCTAACAAAAACCATTCCCAAATCCCAATCATATGCTGTCATTCTGGTTTAGCTACAAGCTGCACAAAACAACAGGTTTTGGTTTACAAACTAATCCCTATCTGGGAGCAGAGTGCGAGGAAAAACTTAACGAATTGAAAATCAAATCGGAAGTGAGCGACGAAGAAATTCATATTTTTAGAAAAAACTGCAAAAGTTTTATTACTAAACTAATAAAAGAATTACAGCGGAGAGTGCCTAAAAATTCTCAAACAGATCAGCATGCTTTCTGTCGACACATGCCTTTCCCAAAACAAAAGCTCATTGCTTCCAGTTCTGGAAGAGTTGAAGGTTGAGCCTGATACAAAAGAAAAGATTATAAGCCAGTGGAGCAATCTTTGTTTCATAAAATGGAAAAACATAAAAGATACAGTGCGTTTTCTGGTGCGAATTTTATTCATATGAGGATGTCAGTGAGTGGATAAAATCCATTTAAAGAGTTGGCGAAGTTTTCTATATCAATATTGGTTTTGCCAATTTCCAATGCAGAAGTAGAAAGAATGTTTAGTCAATTAAATTTGATCAAAACGAATCAAAGAAACAGAATGCAGCTGTTGTTAACTAATTCTCTTTTGACGATAAGAAATCATTTGCACAATAAAAACTGTTGCAATAACTTGGAATTCCTACAGAAGTAAAAAACAAGTTGGAACATATTCTATATACAAAAATATATAGAGCTATCACATTCAATTTCATTGTTTATATCTATTAGAGTAAGAGCCCAGGGCCGCCAGACATACGTCATTTTATCAAAGCTGAGATTTTTTCTGCGAACAGATACTATGGTAGCTAAGAACAAATGGATACTACGAATCTTCAATCCGGGTGCAATTAAGAGGCAGCGAGTGTTAAAGTTGCATGCAAATGTTGCAACATTGCGTTATTTTATCAAAGCTGAATTTTTGATATGTGTTAGGGGATGGTGTCATTTAATTTATTTGACACTTGCCAGACATCTAGAGTGGGACTTAACGTGAGCCAAACACTTAAAATGTGTAAATCTAATCGTGCCATTTACATAACAGAATCAAATCAAGATGTTATGTTTTCATTGGACAAATATTCTACTTTATTTTCTAATCAGCAAGACACCTACATCGGGTCCTTACATCACCGTAAAACTGTCAAAATAATAATTCTTTGTTACTAAAACGTGATTGTTTCGCTTATTTTAGGTGTTTTTAAATTTCTGCCTGATGAATACGCCCCACTGTAGATGTATAGCTGATGGGGAATTATTACTCAACAGCTGCCCATAAAACATATAAATATTAGCTAAAAAACTACAACGTAAATGGCACGACTAGTTTGACATATTTTTAGTGTCTGGCTCACGTTAGGCTCCGCTGTAAATGTCTGGCAATTGTCCAAAAAAGTAAATGACACTATCCCCTAACACATATCAAAAATTCAGCTTTGAAAAAATAACGCGATGTTGCATCATTTGTATGCAACTTTAACACTCTTAGTATCCATTTGTTCTTAGTTGCCATAGTATCTGTTCGCAGAAAAAATCTTAGCTTTGATAAAATGACGTATGTCTGGCGGCCCTGTTCTCTTACTCTAATAGATATAACCAATGAAATTGAATGTGATAGCTCAGATTTTGAAGATGTTTAACTTTATGTACCTTAACTTAAGTATCTATTTTTATATAAATAATTTATGAAATATTATTTATTTTAATTAACTTGTTGAATTGAAGTTGAAATACTTTATGTTTTGTTTATAATTAATACAATATATTTATGTTATCATTAATATTTGGTATTTAGATATTTGACTTTTTTTTGACAAGAAACAAAATTTTTAAATATTTGACTTTTTTTTTACTTGATTGAGAAGAGACAAATAAAGTCAACAAGTCAGATTTTACTTTATTTGGAATTTCGACTTGGCATCACTGCTAAAGGTGGTACAGAGTACAGGATAAAACTTTATTTAATTTGGGTGCATTGACTTGACATAGTATGGTCGATAAGTTATGCTCGAATTGACCAGAAAGTTTATAAAGACATTGAGGAAAATGTTTTGGAGTCTTACTCACTTGAAATCATGATCATACATTTTTTTTAAGGACGATAATGATCCAAAAAGTCCTCAACGGATTGCTAAGAAGGTGTTTGCGTATTCAAAAAGTCATTTTCTAGATTAGACCGTCCAAAGCTCGGGCCTAAATTCTATCGATAACTTGTGGGGAGACATCAAGGGATGGTTAAAGTAAAAAAAAAAAACATTTTGATCAGAATGTTATATATATTGAGGAAATCTGATAGAGTACGCGTAGGGCATGGAATCTTGATAGTATTCCATGCCCTACGCGAAAATATGCAAGGAATTTTGTCTGAAATAATAAAGAATTAAAGTTTTTCTACAGTTTTTCCTGGCAGGAAAATATTATTTTTCCGCAACCGGTACAAAAATGTTCTATCCAATTTTGTTGTGTGCTAAATTTATCAGTTATCACGATTTAAAATATAAAAAATTAATAAAATAACGAATAAGCTGTTACTAGGTAACGAAACCTCTCATAAATCATGAAACATAAATTTGTTAAAACATTAACTGTTTTTAATTGATTTAATCATGTATGTTGTTAATAGCTTGTTAATCCTGACCTCACATATAGGTACTAGGGTGGCGCTAATTTCGGCAAAGTTGGAATTTCTTTCGGGTCTCCCCCCCTAAAAGTGATCAAGGTAGAAAAATAAAAATGTGTGTAAAAATTTGTTGAAATCGGTTGACGATAACACGTGCCACCGAGCAGTTGAAAGTTCCCATACAAAATACATGGAGATTTTTAGTCTTTTACTAAAAAAAATCAGCAAAAGTGCAAAAGTTGATGAGTATTAATAAAATTTGCCATTTATCTTAAATATTATATGGACTAAAAACAAAAAAATATTTCCAGAATTTTTAATATTTTTCTAACTAGTTAAAAATCTAAATGAAAATGAGTACATTTTTGTTTTTTTGCTAAAGTTGCTTTTATCCTACCAATTTGTGAAATTAATGATCCTAACGGTATATTTTAGGATTTTTTAAATTTAATTACGTCTTCATATGAACTATAAACCCACATTTTCCCTAAAAACTGACGAAATACTTTTTATTTTATTCAATAACCTTAACGAAAATTTAGGAAAAATTAATGTTGATAGTTCATATGAAGACGCAATTATATATAAAGCTTTTACCTAAATATAGGTAATGATGAAATGTTGATAACCTTATACACAAATTTAAAAGATCCTAAAATATACCGTAAGGATCATTAATTTCCCAAATTGATAGGATAAAAGCAACTTTAGCAGAAAAACAAAAATTTACTCATTTTCATTTAGATTTTTAAAACTAGTTAGACAAATGTTTAAAATTTTGGAAATATTTTTTGTCCATATAATATTTAAGATAAATGGTAAATTTTATTAATTTCCATCAATTTCTGCACTTTTGCTGATTTTTTTTAGTAAAAGGCTAAAAATCTCAATGTACCTATTTTGTATGGGAACTTTCAACTGCTCGGTGGCACGGGTTAACTTCAACCGATTTCAACAAAATTTTGCACAGATATTTATTTTTCTTCCTTGATTACTTTTAGGGGGGGGGGGGGACCCGAAAGAATTTCCAACTTTGCCAATATAAGCGCCACCCTAATAAGTACCTACTACAATATTTTTTTTTGTATTCAAGTTTTTAACTATTTTTTTAATATTTTTTCTCTTTTATTTCAGGTATGTTAATCTGCATAATAAATCCATTCCATCTACAAAACGATAAGTATTTTTAAATTTAATTCAATTGTGTTCTCACCTTTCAACAAATGCCCATTTACTCGTAATAAAAAGAAACAATCTATAGAAATGCAAAGTATTTCACGGCCAACCGCAATAATAAAAAAAAAAATACTTTACATTTATATCAATATGGTTTATCCATCTGAAATTACCAGCTTTACTGGATTTAAAAGTCAAATTTATTTTTAAAAACCTGCCTGACTGTCTGTATCTCGCGAAATCAATTCGAAACTGTTTCATGTTATACAAAAAAAACTACAAAGTTATTTGCAGCTATCTCACTTATAACAATCGCTCCATTTATCATTATCTTAATGACAGAAGCAAATAACGCAAAAATCTTAAAATAAATTAAATACAAAAAAAAAGTTTAACGATCGTTGGCAGCAAAATAAAAAATAAATACATAATACATCGAACACGTTTCTAAGACTGTAATTTATTGAAACAACGACCTGTGTCTGGTATTTTACTTCCATTCACCTCTCTCTGAGTCTTTCAAGTCTAAACATGCCCTCAGGGGACGAATCTACGTATAGACGATGGCGAAGTCAGACGGTTTTAGATTAAAAAAAAAACTATATCAACGTTTGCCAACTCAATAACCAGACCGTAACTTAATTTATAATTTACAAATTCTTTGAATAATTAAAATTCAGCTAACAAAAAAAAATCAAAAACAAGATATTTTTATAGATAAAATTAAATTTAGAAAAAAAAAAAAAATTTTAAATTGAAAAAATAAAAACAAACACAAAGAAACTATAATCCCTGATGATTGAAAACAACAAATCGAATAACGAAACGAAATCTCTTCTGACCCGTCATTCCTTGCTCGAGTTAATTGTTGGCCATCTTTATCATCTTGTTACCTTTTTTTTCTATCTCAGATCATCTTTGATCGAAATGATTGCTTTTGTTCGCATCCACAACAAATTAAATTTAAAAATAGAGTAGATTTTACGTCATTTTGGTATTGTGACTCCCTGAGAAAAAAAGAAATATAAGAAACATTTCATAATGTTCAGGATCAATATAGCTTACCCTAAGCTGAAAACAATACAACTCATGGCCGAATCTTATGAATTTGGTGTTATGGTTTATTAAGGCTATAAGGCAACTTTTTAAAGGCTCTATTTCTTCAAAATGTTAGTAAATTCATTTCATGTTTTTACTCTCTTTCAGTCTGAAATACAAAAGTTAATAGCAATTTAAATAATTTTACAAGCATGGGTAAATGTAGGTAGTAAAAAATGTATCGTCTGTGAATTTGTGCGTTATTTTCAGTCCAAAACTAACATAAAAGAAAGCTCAGGAGAGAGTAATAAATTTCACCTACCTGTGATTTTATGTCCGTCTGAATTCTTGGGACTGAAAGTCACAGAAGCTGACAAAAAAAATCAGTAATTATCATGAAAGCCAAACATCGTGTCATACTTGTCTGGAGTATTAGATAAAGCGGAATTTGTGTGAATTTGAGTTTTGCAGAGCTATGATATTTTTGAAATTATTTAATCCTTGCTCTCCAAAATTTGACATTTTATGAGTTTCTGTTTTTTTAATTATAAAACATGCAACGAGTTCAAACTTCCAATTATTTATCAATGAATTATTTACCTAAAACATAAATTAACTTTTTTATTTGGGGTAGATGTAACAAACCAGTAGGAAAAACAATCTAATTTTCGGCGAGGCAATAATAGAGAAATTTACATAGATTCTAGCAAAGGGCTAGCATTTGCCTAAATTTTGTCTACTAAGAAACCTGCAAAGGTTTGTGGAGAATATTTGGCAAGTTTTCACATCACTGAAATCATACTAGTGCCTTGCCCAAAAAGGACATTTTTCCAGCCGGCATTGTTTTTTTTTTACTTAATATCTCTACTAATAATCTCTGTAACCTCCGTCTGCTTACACAGCATGACTTGTGGTTGCCAGGGAAAGTACCCCCAGCCTGTATGACCAGACTCTTTTATTGGATTTAGGCATCAGATAAAACTCAATAAGGATTTGGACATAGGAAAAACACCCGATAGGACCAAAATTCGCAACTAAAAACCATCTTAACTGTGCCAACTAGGCAACTTGTTGACTGGTATTGAATCGAAGGTTGGCACAACCATTTGATCGTCTGGTCCTCGTGCACCATGAGCCACCTTCAAACACCAGTAGTCTGCTAGCTCACAGTCATAGGATTTTGAGGAAGAAAATGGCGCAAAAGGAAACCGAAGTTAATTCTATAGATCCATTGAAACTTTCTTGGACTTGAAAATTGGAAAACACTCAAAAGGATTGAAGTTCGCAGCTAAGAGCCATTTACACTGTGTCACCTAGGCAACTTGTTGACTGGTACTGAAGCGGAGATCGGCCTAATCGTGTGAAAGTCCGGTCCTCGTGCACAATGAGCCACCTTCAAAAACCATTAGTCTGCTAGGTCTCAGTATAGGAGTTTGAGGAAGAAGATGGTGCAAGAGGAAACCGAAGTAAATCCTAGATCCATTTCGTCGCGTTGGGGAAAGAAGTCAAATCTTTGAACCCCGTTCCAGAGAGTTCGTAAAGGTTGTCAAAAAAGGGTTTCCTAAAAGATTGTTGCCTCATTCTGGTCAAAGCGGGACATTTACAGAGGAAATGAAAGACTGTTTCCTTTTCCTGCTGGTCCTCACAACTACGACAGTGAGTATTGTAGGGGATGCCAAGCTTCGCCGCATGTTCTCCTATTGGCCAGTGTTCAGTGCGTGTTGCAACAATCCTGGCTATGTCTCGCCTGGATCTGCACATTAGGTTAATATTTTGGGATTTATTATATGTAGGTAGGCCAGATCTTTCTTGAAATGTGCAGTTGGTTAAACTATTTCACCTACGATTAGATTCTAAGAGAGAAATTGAGAATATATTGCTCTCATAACTCCTAGAAGAATACTGACTCTTTCCGCAAGTGAGTTATGAAGGGCTGAACCTTGCCTGGCCAGCTCGTCAGCTGGCTGAGCTGACGAGCTGAGGTTGGTGTTCAGACTCCGAAGCTCATCCTGGCATTGTCGTACTAATTTTGAGGATGATGTAGCCAAATTAATGGCCTTAACAGCCACTTGACTTTTTGAGAAAAATATCCGTATTTCGGTTCTGGTTTGGATCTTGTTTAAGTAGCTTGCATGCTTTCCTGATTGCCAGTACTTCAGCTTGAAAAACAATAGCAAAGTCAGGTAGCCGAAAAGACCTGGATATATTTAGGGACTCTGAAAATATACCAGCACCAACGCCGCACACCAACTTTGAGCCATCAGTAAAGATAGTTGTGTCGAAGTCTTTCGTCACGAAGTCATCATTCCAATCCTTTCTGGATGGGAATATAACTTTAAAATCTTTACCGAGGCTCATTGAAGGGGCGCAGTAATCAGTGAGAGTCGAAAACATTTCGGTTGGAATTAAACCCGTGATGTTGCTGCGCCCATAGGGTTTGGCAAACCAGGAGTTCGATTCTTTCAGTCTTATCGCGTTGCAAGATACCAGGCATTTAATGTGTAAATCTAGTGGTAAAAGGTGCAGAAAAACGCCTAAAGCATCTGTTGGACAAGATCGAATAGTTCCTGTGGTGTCAATGCTAGCTGTTCCTTGAACCTTCCTAAGTTTGTTGATATTATACAAATTCTTTAATGATGGCCACCACACAATCGATCCTTACGTGAGAATAGGTCGCGCCACGGCTGTGTATGTCCATAAAATCATTTTTGACTGGAGGCCCTACATTTTACCAAAAGTTTTGCTACAGGCATAGAAAGCTATGCAGGCCTTCTTAACCCGTTCTTCAATGTTTAATTTCCAGTTTAATTTAGGGTCGAGAACTACACCCAGATATTTTGCACTGGAGGAGAGCGAAAGTGTTTGACCGTTGAGTCGAGGTAGATTGAAGGGGTCTATCTTTGTTTTGGTAGTAAAAAGCATGAGTTCAGTTTTGCTTTGATAAATACCTAGTCCGCAGCTCGCAGCCCAGTTACTAACCTTCCTTAAAGCGACCTCCGTGATCGCACTTATTACAGGGGTAAACTTACCCGACACTAGTAGCACCAAATCTTCGGCATACGCGACCGCCTTCACTCCACTCCTCTCTAACTTAGCGAGAATTTTATTCATGAGTAAAAACCAAAGAAGAGGAGACAGAACACCACCCCGGGGTGTTCCTCTACTAACGTATTTCGTTGAAATTGTATTTCCTAACGTAGATTGAATCCTTCTATCCCTGACCATGGAAACTATCCACTCCCGGATGTAGAACTCTACGCCAAAGTCAATAAGGGCTTCTAGAATGGACTCAGTTAGGACGTTGTTGAAAGCCCCTTCAACATCTAAGAAATGTGGCGAGTGTATATACTTTGAAGGGCCGTCTCCGTGGACTTACCCTTTAGGTATGCGTGTTGAGAGTTTTCGAGGAGGCATCCAACTAGGATGTCCCTGATATGTTTGTCTAGGATGCGCTCCATAGTTTTAAGCACGAAAGAGGTCAGACTAATTGGTCAAAAATCCCTCGCGGATTCATGGCCCCGTCTACCGACCTTCGGGATAAAAACCACTCTTACATGTATCATTGCCTCGGGTACATGAGTGAGATAGAAACAACCTTTGAAAATTATTTCCAGCCAAGGAAAAAAAAAACCACATCTTGCAGTTTTTGAAGCATAATAGGGATTTATATGGGGAGAAAGAATTAATTGCCCCAGCAATATTTTCTCTGGTTATAACGGTATTGATATGCCCTGCATGAGCTTACAGTGTGATGTGAGTTTCAAGTGTTTCCGGGTTACTGTTTTCACAGCCCGGAACGTGTGTCGTCATCAGTAGTTCCAAAGATTCAGCTGAAGAGACTGCCCACTCTTGTTTCCTATTAACCTATTTTTCTCATTTCTCTAAGAAAAGTTGGAGGTTCAGTTTTCGAAAGTATCCCACGAAGCAATTTTTATAAATTATCTCTAAAGCTTATAGTAATAATAACAATCCCACAGCCGTATTTATTGGATTTCACTAATACTCGCTGCAACTTCGGAATAGTTAAATCAAGTCGAAGCACTTACTCTGGGTTTACGCCACGTCAAACTAATCCATATTTATAAAATATTTTCTTAGTCGTTTTAGTTACGCCTGCCTAATGTCAAATATTTTATAAAAAAAAATCAAATCTAAAACTCTCGTTATAATAAACGTAAACAAACCTCAGCTGATTTCCATTATTAGTTGTTTTAGTTATTGATAGATTTATTAATTGTAGGCATATTTTGGTAAAGAAATTAACAAATAGATAATTAGGCCTATTCGGCGAGATCTAATTATTAATCTGCTATTCTGTTATGAATTTCTATACAAAAGTTTGAGCTGTCAAAAAATGAAATATAATTTTGGTATTCGGGATGCCAAACTGTTATGAAATCTGCTATGAGTGCTGTCAAAAGTTCTAAACTCTGAACAAATCTTTTACGAACCGCATTTTTGGTATCCAGCATGCCACAATCTGTTATGGAATCTTTTATGAATCATAAAAGGATAAAAGACACATTTTGATTTCAATTAATGGAGTAAAAATTGGTATTTATCTTTTATTTCATCAATAATGTTCATACAGGGAGATAAATGTAAGATAATAATAAGAATACATATTTATTTAGGTACACAAATCGTTTTTTCACAAAACACGAAATTATTTTTCTTACACGAAAGCACAAATCAGTTTTGATGCAAGATAGATAAAGTAGTTACAATCCATTTCATGTTCCCGGTTTGCAAAAATTAAATTATTAATTAATTGATTCATAGACAAATTGACCACCAATCCACAGGTTACTTTCAGTGAAGAAAAAGTTTGTTTACCTACAGCAGACCAGATAATTATTGATAGCAGATTTTAGGTCTGTTCCTATACAAATTTCCTTTTTGAAGTTCCATAACAGACTTTCATAAAAGTCGAACTCCTAATGAATACCGATTATAAAAGATCTTTCATGGTGAACATCTTTTATGAATCATAGCAGAAAATTCATAGCAGAATAACAGATCTGGCAGAATAGGCCTAAATATAAATAAAAGAAACAAATTACAACAGATAAAAATTAATATTTTTGTTTATGTACGTACTTAGATATTTGCCCGACAACTAATCATCCCTCAGTGTCATGGGATCTTGATCTAAACGAGTTCTGTACTGCTTTGACCTTCTCCTTCTTTTTTAAATGTTAAAGAATTTAAATCATTCATTAATGTAAAATAAATATCTATTTTGTCGTAGTAACAAAGAGAAAACAAATTGTTTGCACCCATCTATCTAAATTTCATTTAGACGTTTAGATACTAAAAAGGCTTTACTCCGGATTGAACGTCCTATGAACCAGTTTTAGCTTACTCCGCCTCTATTCCTGGTATATATTATTTTTTAAATAAGATTTTCAGGTTTAAAGGCGTTGTTAAATCGGAATAACCTTACGCCGCCGTCGCTAAACCGAGTTAATAAATAAGGCTGTCAGAGTTAAGCTGAAAAACACATTACGAACTGATAAAAAAACGAAAATTTTAAATCGTGTATTTGAGGCACTTTTCCTTATAATTAAGGTGATCCTGATCATGTCGAAAGCTCAATTTCATTTATATGGTGGCGATATCGCATTGCATCTAAAGACTACTAGACATAAAAATGACAAAATGGCTTCAAGAAATTCAAAAAATCTTTAGGCAAAAACCATGTAGTTTTATAAACATAATTATTGCTGTACATAATCACGCCAATTAAAGAATTAGGCGAATGAGCTAGAGTGACAATTTAACTCATTTTCAATTTGCCTACTCCTAGTGAATCTGCCGATAGAAAATAGAACAAATGTCGGTAACAATACCTAGACTACCGACATTTTGTTCAACAATTTTGGTATTACTGAAAACGCAAACGCTCCTCTCTCTATACAAACTCTTCAATTTTATTTTCGCGACTATTATGTAACAAATTCACCCAAAACTGATAATTTAAGCTAGGAATTGTTATAATTCTGAAGTTTTTATTCCATTTTTTCTTTTTTTGTAGAAAAAGGACAATTAATCGGGAACAACTTAGGTGCCAGTTATAGCTATCATTGAAAACCATCATTGAAAAAGTTAACTGTTGATTTTGAGACCTTTCGAATGTTTAATCATTGAATATTTGAATGCAGAAATATAGCTTACGATTTCAAAATTATTTCTCTTCCAAAAAAAATTCATTTTGACCCATATCTTCCCCTAGAACTTAACTTTTAATTTTTTCAATGATCATGGGTAAGGTAGTTCATCATTGAAAAATAAAAAGTTAAGTTCTGGGGAAGATATGGGTCAAAATGAATTTTTTTTGGAAGAGAAATAATTTTGAAGTCGTAAGCTATATTTCTGCATTAAAATATTCAATGATTAAACTTTCGAAGGGTCTCAAAATCAACAGCTAACTTTTTCAATGATGAATTTCAATGATAGCTATAACTGGCCCCTTAATGAAATTGTCCAAACAAAGTAAGGGCAACCTGATATTGCAAACAAATTTACAATGAAATCCCCAGAACAACATTAGGATTTTCTTTATAAATTTGAAGAATTCCATAACCCTAGAAAGATAACCTACGTCGAATCGACGTAACAATTACATGTAACTCTTATGGGACATGAAATAGGGTTATCTTTCTAGGGATAATGGTATTAATGGTTTGAGTTTAATAGAAAAAGAAAAGGAACGATCCATTAAACCATGACTTTTTTCGATTTGTAAGCAGGTTTGGACTGACTACAAATTCTCATTAAACAAAAAAAAAACTTAACCAAAACCAGAGGTTCATCAATGCACTGGGGATAGAAAACGGGAACAACACGTTTTTCACACAAAACTAAGAAGTTGTGGCCCAGCTGGTAAATTAAAGGGATATTGTCCAAGTTATTCCTGAAACTCGAATATGTGGATTGGTAAAAAAAAAGAAAATGTAGAACTATCCCAAACTATACCTTCTCCATCCACATGCAACGTTTATTATTTGTACAGATTTTCTTGGTGAATAGTGTAGTTGCTGACCACCCAAGCAACATCGCACCAGTTTTTCCACGCACCAAAATTTATCTTTCCACAACATTACGTCCACGTCTACTGCTGTGATTTTTTTTAAATCAAATACAATGCAATCGGTTCAAATTTTACTTAGTTTTGAATTGCTTTTTATTAAAATAAATAATTTACAATGACGTACCCATAGTTTGATGATTAATACAAATAATTTGGTTTTACAAATAACAAATTGTTTATAAAGTGAGTTGTTTTGTGGCGTTTAAAATGTCAAGAAATGACAGCTGATATAATATAGTTCGGAAAATGGTAAGGAAGTGCAGGAATTGATAATATAGTTCGTTCAACGAGTTCAGTAATTGAAATAAACGCGAACGCGAATCTGGCCAATTCGCCGGGAGTCAAATATTGCGAGTAAACAGCTCAGCATGAATAAGTTACAATCTACTGACAACTTGCAACACACCCTATACCGAAAACCAATTCGATGAAAAACTTATCAAAAGCTTGTACCTACCAAACAAAAAAGAATCTAATCTTTTTGTAACAGTCGGCATTTTGTTCCTTCACATAATCTGCATTTACATGCGAATCAGGAGCACACAAAACCAAAACAGAAAAAAAAAAAACTTCAACATTGTATCTCTATCGGGCACGAACTTAAATACAAACAAAAAAAAATTCTGGAAACCGGCTTAGAATTTGTTTAACATTCCCTGATGTGTGTATAGAAAGAATTCCTCTCGGGTTTTTCTTTTTATTTTTTTTTTTTTTTGTCTTACTTGTTTATTTTTAGTCAGAGGTGCAAATTGACATGGCAATGGCCAAACAATTCCAAAGAATCGCCTTCGAATGAATGAAATTTTTATGTTTGTTCTTTGCCTCCTTCCCCTTGGTACCCCTATCGTGTTCTGTGTCCTCCTTGTATGTTCGCATCAAAGTCTGATGAAGAATTATAGTATATGAATGTAACACGTTATAAAAGTTCAAATTGTGTTAATTATTTCCGCCTTCAAAAAATTTAGTTTTTAATTAAGAGTAAATATTTAGGTTTTATTTGAAAGGTGAGTTATCTTTATTAAAAAAAAAAACACGTGAGGGCTTTGTTTGTTCTTATTTTCAATTTCTGTTTATTTTTGTTTGATGAAGGAGATGACCCATTTTTGTCTGAAGTCTGGGCCACGTGCGTACATAGATAAAATAGGTACCAAATGAAAGCTGGTATTGAGTTCTATAAGAATGCTAAATATTTTTAAAATCGGTTTTGGAGATTTCAAGATATTTGAGCGTGAAGTTGGTGATTCAAAAGAACGCACGTGGCCCAAAAATGGGTCATCTCCTTTATGATACTGACTCAATACAATCTCAGTAATTAAATTTAACTCAGTTTGTGTCTTGCGTTCGGCATTTATTTTATGTTAAAAAAGGAAAAGATTTTCAAATTTTGATGCTTAAATTCTATTATTTGTGTCCACATTAAGAGACTGCGTTCACTCGAACTTACATTTTGAATATGGTTGGCTGTGTGTGTGTCTGTCCTTGGTGAATTTCAGTTTCCAGTACTCAATTATTGGAAATACAAAATATTAAATTAATTGTAATGAATGTTAAATTACCAGGGTCGTTATTCAGAGTGATTCAACTAAGGATTGACAAAAAGATAGAGCGTAGGTTGAGTCGAGACAAGAAAAAAATCGTGCCGGATGGGAGGTCTATTTCCCCCCGTTTAGGCGGGAGCGTCAATTTTCTAAAAAAAACTGACTTAAAATTTAAAAAAATTATTGAAAAACAACGGTAACACTTGCAATGCCATATTATTCCTTTTTGTTAAGCCAGAATTAAGTTCTTTTATTGCCTTTTTTAAATAAAGTTATTTTCACCAACAGTTTCTTAAACTATTTTTAAAATTCAAAATTTTGAAAAACAAATTTTTTTAAAAATTTCAAACTAACGTTTTTCAAAACTTTACGTTATTAAGTACTATTTTTTCTGTCAAAATTCAATTAGTTTCATTATTTTTTAGTATTTTGAAAAGTAAAAAATTGATAAGAGCATTCAATTTTGAACACGAAAATAGTATTTTGTTACGTAAAATTTTAAAACAAAAAATAGATTGAAATTTTTTTTCAAAACTTTGAGTTTGAAAACTTATAAAAACTGTTGACAAAAATTACTTTATTTAAAAAAAACAATAAAAGCAAGTATTTCTGGCTTCAAAAAAAGGTATAACATGGCTAAAACCTTTGCCATCGACCGTACTTTTTCTGTGTTTAAAAGGATTAATGTCCTATAGAAAGATCGAAGGCAAGACAAAATTAATAAATACAAAATAAAGAAATATTCAGAAAATTGAAAGATGACTCTATGACTTAAGAAGCATCCAACTTTAAAAATTTATAACTTCAGTAATGATAAGAAAATTGAATTTTTGTACACATGTAGTAACTTTTGCCATGTTTAAAAAAAAAAATTATTAAATGAAATTTTAAAACATTTATTAAAATTAAATAAAAAAAATGTTTTCGTTAAAATAGCTATAACTAGGGAATTAACTGTTGTACATTTTTTTCAGATACATTTTTATAAATATGACAAAAGTGATTACATGTATTCCAAAATTAAATTTTTTTTATAAATCATTACCAAAGTTAAGACTTTTCAAATTTGGATTTTCAAAAATACATGGGAATTCCCATCTAAAACATCAGACGCCTTGGGGCCGGGTTAACGTTAATATAATGAATTGAAATTTTACATGCATTTTTTTTGTATTTATTTAGAATTAATTAGGGGGGGGGGGGGGCGATGTGCGTCATTCAAAATAAGACGATGATACTTATAAGGACCACCCTAATGTTGAGTACCGATATTAAACTAGAGGAATCTTTAAAAATTCATAGAAATATAAAAAGCCAATGTTTTGTAGTTGATTATAAAATAAAACCCCTGATTTAAATTTCAGAAGTAAGTTTTTTTTTTAACATAGGCTCGTGTGTGTGTGTGTGTGTTCAATGTGTGCATTTGCACTTATCTGATTGCTAAACGATCGATGTACGAGGAATACTTAATCGTGGCGATTTAACTTTGTGATTTAAATAAGGGGAACGTGAGTAAACATAAAACAGAACAGAAACAGATTGTAATGCATGAGTGGAACTAAAAATGGAAATGCTTTTATATAGTCTGAGACATGGGGTTTTGAATGAAGATGATTATTTTCAATTAAATGATGAATTTATTGTGTTAAAAGTTCTAAGGTATGTGTCTTAAATTTGTGGTCGTATTATATTGACGTGGTGACAGTCGTAGATTAATTTTTTTTGTTATAATACCTTTAGCAAGAGAATGCTAAAGATCTACATATTAAAACATGTTTCTCTAAACGAACTTCTAATTTATAATGTCCTAGTTAGGGCTGGCCACGAGACGGGACTCGGCGAGACTTTTGTAAGTCTCGTCTCGGTCTCGTTAAAATCGAAAATTTTCAGTCTCATTTCGGTCTCGTGTAATTAAGTCTCGTCCCCGTCTCGTCTATCCGAAAAAGACGATTTCCGGACAACCTGTTGATTATTGGAACGAAAAATTTTCGATTTATAGTTTGAATATTTGCAGAAGAAAATAAATATCTAAATGAAATTGCATTTTTAATTTATTTGACTCTGTAAATTTCGGTCCAAATATATAGACTCATCTCGGTCTCGTCTCGTTGCCAGCCCTAATCCTAGGTAAGTGACAGTCATCTATATATATAAAAATGAATCGTGGTTTTTTGCGGATGCTTAAACTTAAAAACGACTGGACCAAATTGGATATTTCCTTCTGCGGGTTTGTTTGAAATAACTACGCGAAGGTTTAGGACAAAATAAAATTCAAAATATTCTCAACAGCTGGCTGGCGCTGAAGGTGTTTTTTAGTAGGGTAACTCGAGAACGTATCGTTCGATTTTAACGATATTGGATTTGATGGATTTGTATTGGCGCAAGTGAGGATACTATGGAGAAGTATTCCGTCAATTTCCAGGAAAATTGGAAATCCGGGAAGATCCAGTTCTTAGTAAATATCTTCGCATTTAACCGAGAATTGTAGTCTGAAATGGATTTCGATCGAGTCGCATTCAGTCAAGATGTGCGATGAATTGCTGCAAGCAGTCGATTACGGAAATGGTGGAGTTTTCTTTCTTGATACGTCCAGTGGGGTTGACAAAAAAAACATTCCTGTTATGACTGATTTTAACTACTTTTCGTACGAGATCTGCGATTGCTTTGATACTCGCTACTTAGGGGATTGAGGCTATACGTTGTTAGAAGGCAGTCGAAACATTCTGCATTGAACTTGCCTTACAATCTGAAAGAACCTACATGCAACATTTCAAAAAAGTCTGCGGTGTCGAAAGTATTGCACCAATGTAACATGACCACCTAGAACGAGTGCACAGTGGCTCACAAACGCGATTTGGAAGCCCTGAATCACACGTTGAAAGATATACGAAATGATAAAAGACGTTTCGATGGCGCAATGATTATACTTCATACGCTGCCGGTCATTCCAAGATCAACTCGCCGCCAGATGAATTGAACACTTGACTGAAGGCGTCAGCTTTATGGAGATATTACAAAAAATTGCATTTGAAAACATACACGCGAGATGCTTTACAAAATGACCTGTCCGTTGGAGATTTCTCCAGGCAAATGTTGGCGATGGGAAAGCTTCCAGTCGACTTGTTCACCGGCCTGATTAAATTTCCTCCGAATTTTCTGTAGCAACGAATGTTTTCCCGAATATCCCTCAGAATTATGTTGACCATAATTGGCTGAGTGCACGAGCGATTTCAGCTGCGAACAACAAGGGTGTCGATCACTTGCATTTCGTCATTCAAAATCATATCGCCGAAGAGTTATGTTCATACGAATCATACTATTTCACGGAACTTGTCATTCCAATGACGATTTTGACGCGAAAATTCCGCTAATCCAAGCTATTTTCCATTCGTATTTAAGAGTCTTCAGTTTCCAGTTCGATTCGCTTTCGCTATGAAAACTAATAAGTCGTAAGGACAATTGCTGGATGTTGGTGGCAAAAAATATCTTGAATTGCATATTTCACACATGGTCAATTGTATGTGACATGCTCACGTGTTGATAAAACATCCCGCTTTGTAAGTGAACCCGGCCGAGAGTAAAACTAAAAAACGTGAAAAATTAAGCACTTCAGTGAAAAAGCGGGTTGACACTTTAAACACTGTCGACATTGTTATACTTCAGTTATTTCCATTGTATTTAATAGACTTTTTAAATTAATCATGTGCCAGGCTCAGAATTATTATTTTCATTACCTACATTAATGAATTTGGGCGGAACAAAGTTTACTAGTACTTTATAGGGCTGACCACGAGACGAGAAAAGTCTCGCCCTCGGGTCTCGCCTGACGAGACCGAGACAAGACGAGACAAGACTGCCTTTTAAGCATCCGAGACTAGACCAAGACGAGAATGCATAATTGGTCCAACATTTACAGAGAGTCTAATAAATTAAAAAATCCAATTTCATGTTTATTTTCTTCTGCACATATTCAAACTATAATCGAAAATATTTCGTTCCTATAATCAACAGGTTGTCCGGAAGTCGTATTTTGCGGAGACGAGGCCACGACGAGACTAAATTAAACGAGACCGACACGAGACCGAGACGAGACTGAACATTTTCGATTTTAACGAGACCGAGACGAGACTTACAAAAGTCTCGCTGAGTCTCCTCTCGTGTCGTGTCCAGCCCTAGTACTTAAACATAAAACACTCTAATTTTAAAAACTCAAAACTCTCCAGCCTTACTAATTTCGGAAGGCAAGTCTTTGTTTATTTTTAAAATAATAATAATCCATCGATTATATAAAATCACTTTGATCACGTTCTAATCACGCACACAAATTTCAACATAACCATCCCAAACCATAACATTTGGTTCTGAGTTTAACTAAAAACACTTTTAATAAAATCAAACAAAAAAGGATGGTCTATCATTCAATCAGAGTGAGGATTTATGTATGAGATTCGCCATGGTGCACTAACTGCGCGCATACGGGATGCGCTATACAGAGATGAGGTCACAGGGTCAAAGATATATACCGACATAAAACTATTTTCCGATACAAGATACATTAAACAGATTCAGCTTGGAGTATAATACCCTTAAAAGGATTATCGCAGATGTGTGAGTTTGTTGGGTTTTTGTATAAAGTAAGTTTAATTTATTTTATTTGGAACATGAGTGATATACTCTTTGCCAATACCTCAACTGTGCGTCGTCGTTGTTTTTGTTACCTTAGGCTGAATCTGAAACTGAACTAATTAAACGGTTCATTTCATTACAAATAAATGGCACATAAAGATAATGCGCATTTATGTATGTAGGTACCCACGGAAGAGGGAAAACCCAACGGAAAGAAAAAACAATAAATATATGTACAAACTCGCATGCAGGTTTTTTTTTAAGATAAAATAAAATTTAAAAAATTCCTTTAATCCTTTTGCAGTTCGTTTTCACTTTTATTCGATATGAGTGAAGGCAAGCGTAATTAAAGTGATCATATAAAAGTTTTTATACAGGGTTTCCGTTAATTCGTGTGCCATACTTTAGGATTTGATTCTTGGTCATATTCTAAGAAAAGAAATTGTTTTACAGTAAAGTCTGATTTTCAACTTTGACATCACTTTTTGACGATTTAAAAAAAAGGCTAACTTTGGTGTACCCTGACCCATGTTAAGGTCAATTTCTCTGTCAGTACTAATGGTAGGGACCTCATTTTGGTCTTTTTTTTTCAGAAGAAATACCAAACTTTAAAACTACGTTTAAATTGAGCTGATAGGTTTTTAGGGTTGCCAGATATTCAATTTTAAATGGTATTCAATTTTTCTTGCCCGAGCAAAATTTTGACTTCGAGGTAAATTAAAAAAAAAAAAAGGGTAATAAACATAAAGTTTTTCATTTTTACCTGTTGATTTTTTTTTCTGATGGTTTTTTAACTACTTTCATTGCAGCACTTGGCATAATTGCAGCACTTGGTAATTAAAGTAGTTTTCCAAGAATTGATAGTTTTTAGGTAATTTTTAAGACTGTGTACTCATGAAAAGGGTTAAAAGTGTACTTACGCCTACTTGACTTGCTGTGGAACCCTAATTACCTTACCTCTTCTTAGGAAGAGTTAAATTTGGGATATGAATGTTTAATGGGTAAATAAAATAAGTGGAAGAAAAGAATAGAAAAAAAAAAATTCATTCATCAGAAAATCAAGTTATGTCACGATTACAGGTGGATAAGAGCGCTTTTTGAAATACCTTCATTTACGAGAAAAGAATACGCAGATATTTTATTCGTTTATGGGTTGTGCAATGGAAATTCAAGAATAGCACAACGAAGATACCAGGAACTTTATCCCAAAAGACGACTTCCCTCTCGATATGTTTTTGGAAAGTTTTAACTGCAAGACCTAACGCGGTAGCTGCAAGCAAAAGAAGAGTTGCGGTCGATGAAAGAATACTGGAAGCTGTTGAAATCGATCCTTCCATCAGCATAAGACGCTTGGCTCTACAGTTTAATGTTTTCAAACACAGAATTTCCATATCGCCATACACCTGTGCAAGAACTGCTTCCCGATGATTTTGAAAAGAGACTCGAATTTTGTAACTGATTTATAGAGAGGCTTGGATGACAACCAGTTTATAAACAGAATTTTTTGGACAAACGAATCTCAATTCACAAGAATTACGAATCTCCATAATATCCATATTTGTATAATCAAGCAATCCACATTCAAGACGGCAAAGATCATTTGAATACAGATTCAGCGTCAATATGTGGGCAGGTGTAATTGGAAATAAATTAATCGGGCCTTTCAAATTACCACCCCGACTTAATTCTACTTACTATCTGGAGTTTTTAAAAAATAATCTACCAGACCTATTGGAGGATGTTCCACTGCAAGAAAGTCTGGATGAAGAATACGTTGATCGATGGATAGGCAAGATTTCCCGATCTCACTATACTGGATTTTTTTTATGGGGACGAATGAAAGAAATCGTTTACTCATCTGAAATAATAACTTTAACTGAATTAGAACGTTTTTCCGAAGGATCACTAAAAGCAGGGCAAGAGCTATTGAGAACAAAGATTCAAAATGAAATCCAAAAACGGGCTCTAGCACAAGCATGCATTCAAAACGCAGGAGGGCACTTTGAGCACTTATTAAGACTGTAATTGTGTCTACATAAAATAAAAAATTACTTAAAACTACACAAATTATTGTTTGATTCATACCCTTTACACCTCAGGTCAAAAAATCATTTTTTTTTAATTTTACTTATTTTAGATTTTTCCAAGTATCATAAAGTGTACCTCTGGGTTTTTGGGTGCACTTATTAATGAAATACTTTTTATTATTGTTTTATTCATCAAGTAAAAATAAGAAAACACCATGTTTATTACGTATTTTTTGGAACAAAAAAAATTACCTCAAAGTCAAAATTTTGTTCGGGCAAGAAAAATTAAACACCATTTAAAATTGAATATCTGGTAGCCCTTAAAACATATCAGCTCAATTTAAATGTAGTTTTAAAGTTTAGTATTTAAAAAAGTCCATTAGTTCTGACAGAGAAATTGACCTTAACATGGGTCAGGTCGGGGTACACCAAAGTTAGCCTTTTTTAAATCGTCAAAAAGTGATGTCAAAGTTGGAAATCAGACTTTACTGTAAAACAATTTTTTTCTTAGAATATGACCAAGAATCACATCCCAAGGTATGGCACACGTATTACCGGACACCCTGTATATGCAGGTATGTATGTATGAAGTGCATGGCCGTCTGGATATTGCAAAAGCGTAGTACCGCGATTTGAATATTAATATGTAAAGCTGCTTGAAAAAGTCTCAAAAGTTGAAAGTTAGAAATAGCTCACAACACTCCAAACTTGACTTCGAGTTATTTTTATTAACTTAAAGTACATAGGAGCGTAGTGCCAGCAACACGTGGTGTTCAAATTCGGTCCCCCACCTAAGTACTAACCGCGCCCGACAATGATTGATTTCGGTGATCGGACGAGAACCGATATTTTCATCATGGATAGCATGAATAAATAAACAGAAATGAAGAAAAATCTCAAGTTTGCTCGCTAACTTCTACTATTTCGGGGAGTTGAGAAAATCGAAAGTTGATTAACTCTAGAGTTGAAAATCAAAAGCTGAAAACGTCCACTTTGAGTGAATGAAAACTATTTCTGAAGCTGAATGTAAACATCCTAAAGTTGTGTTCAACTTTGACTGAATAAATTAGGCCTTAATTTCCTCCTTCTTTAAGAAGGGAAACAATTCGACTATTTCTACAGTTAAAGAATCTATCCACATGAACATGAGCCTCATTACTAAAAAGGATTTCGATTCAAGAAATCAGTGTCTATAACAGTACACATTTGCCACCAAAGTCGTGGAGTTCCTATTGTATGAATCAGTAAACATAAATAAAATGTTTGATTAAAAACCCATGTTTTCAATACAAATTTAAATCTTGTAGGTATGAATTTTGGGACGACCTATTAATATATTTTCACATTAAAATATGCAAATGAATTCTTTTTTGTTATGATGGGATTTTCTTATTTAGGTTAATCTAGAGATGAACAACCATACCAAGCAACCATCAGAAGAAAAGATACCACAAAAACCAAATCGTATAAATTCTACTGTGAAATTAAAATTCGATTAACCCTACGATTTAACCGCAGAGAGAACGAACTTGATACATTAAAAAAAAGAGGAACATTATTTATAGCTTTATACCAGGAATAAATATCCCGCGGTGCTTTATATTGTGGTGCCGCGCAAAAATGTTTTTTTTTTTGTTTAATCAACGATTGTAATAAAATCCTTTGTTTTATATTTTTTTTTTCTAAATTAACCTTCATCGTACCTTTAGAAGTTTTTTGTATATTTTTTGTTTTCGCTAGAATTGCACCGTTATCCCTTTATCATGATGAAATAGGTTCTAAATATAGAAATATATTGTTACGGTGATGTGTTTTTTTGTTTCAAATAAATACAAATAAATTTTTCCGTTCTCCATTAAGGGTTGGTATAAAGCCAGTTGGACAAACAAAAACCAAACGTGATTGCCTTATTCTTGCCTTAAAATAATCAATTTTCCAATTTTCAATTGAAACGTATTGGTGTTATGAAACCTTTTCTGTGCTTGATAGAACGAAACTATTGCTTAGCTATTTGTTTACCTACTAAAATTTGTATTACATAATAAAAATTAACAAATAAAAATACACTATACACTCCCTGTCACTTGTTTGAGGCCACTATTTTCATAAAAGTTTTTTTTTCCATAAATACCTATAAGCAATATTTTTCCTAGAAATTTTTGATACGTGTGAGTAGGTATTTATATTTTGCAATAAAAAGGGATAAAGTTAAAGAGTTAACTTGGAAAATCCATAGAAATTTCCCAAATAATGTGAATGGACAGCAAAAAATAGATATAAAAAGTTGCGTCACTTGATTGAGGCCATTCCAAAAATTGCTTGGCAAAAGTTAACATCGCCGATTTTTTTTCAAACAAAAGTTTAAAATTTTTAAGAAAGCATAGAAAACTATATTTTATATTAAATTTGAAGTTAAAATGGGCTCTGGAAACACGTCGATAGTAGCAGAAAGAGGATCAATAGGAAGGAGCTTTAAAGGAACTGGGATTCTCAGGCCGAGAAATAGCTAGAAGACCGAACAGAAGTAAGACCATTGTCAACAACTATCTAGCAGACACTGAAAACTATGAAAAAAAACGAAAGGACACACATCTCAAGCAACAACAATCAGAGGAAAGTGACTCATTCCGGGGCTAGATTCAAATTCAACACTATCAGCGCCTAAAATAAGGTCAAAAAGTGGGGAACCAGCCAGTATTTCGACGGTATTAAGGATAATTAAAACCAGTGGTAATATCAAGAGTATGAAAATCAAAAAGAAACCGGTTCTACGGCAGCTACACAAGAAACTACGGATGAATTTCGCCAGGGAGCATGTTGCCTGTCGCAACGCATGGAAAAAAGTTGTCTTTTCAGATGAAAAAAAGTTTAATCTTAACAGACCCGATAAAAAAATAAAATAAATCATGAAGAAACAGGGTCCAGGGCCTAGTGACTAACAACTCGCAACCATTCTTGTGTGCGCCTATCGACAGGAATGGAAGGGACCTACAATTGTATGCCGAATCCGAACGGCTAGACGAGAAGCACTTATTCGTGACAAGTGATACTCTTGGAGGATTTGTCAATTCCTCGCAAGAGGCAGTAGCCCTGAAAAAAAACTTTTTGTTTTTAGGTGGACGAAGCTGAGAAGCGAACCCAGACCTCCAGCGTGACAGTTGAACGCACTAACCATTACGCTACGGGCTAACAGACCCGATGGTAACAACTTTTATTTTCACGATTAAAAGAAAAAAAGAACTTATTTTGTCAAGACATCACAGTCATACATCACGTGTTACGGTGTGGGGAGCTATCACCTATTATGGAACAATTGAATTGGAATTTATAACTACAACAATGAACGAAAATACTTAAAAATGCCTGCTGTAACGGGTATTTCCAAAGCTAAAGAATATTCTTGAACCTCTACCTTGGATATTCCAACAAAACAACGCCCCTAACCATACTTCCAGGGTAGCTAGAAGCTGGATTCAGTCATAGCCACCCCATTCACCGGATTCAAGCCTGGCTATCACGAAAAGTTTCTGATACTGGTAGACAGTTTGGAGATAAGGACGTTTTGGTCGAAGCTTACTGCGTTGCCTGAAGCCAGATTTCACTGGAATACTCCAAAAAAAACTCTATGATTTAATTCCAAACCGTCTAATAGAGCAAAGTTCAAAAAAATGCGGGCATACTCATTATTAATTGACAAAAAAAATAATACATTAATGTTTAAAAATAAAAAAAAGTGAACATTTTTATAGTTTTGTTCTTTTTTGTATAAGATTTTTCAAGTGGCCTCAATCAAGTGACGCATTTATTTATACCTATTTTTGCAGTCCTTTCGTATAATTTGTGAAATTCCTATGGAATTCCCAAGTTACCTCTTTAAATTTATACTTTTTTGTTGCAAAATATGTTTACCTACCCACAGGTATCACAAATTTCCAGGAAAAAAAATTCCTACATGTATTTATCGAGAAAAAACTTGTGAAAATAGTGGCCTCAAACAAGTGACAGGGAGTGTATGTTAGCTATAAATGGAATGACAAATGTTTTAAACCTTCGAACTTGATGTTCTAATTTTGACCTTTTTTAAGTATTTTAAATCAATTTGTTTTGCCAAATAAAAATGCTTCACAAAAGGCGTTTGTATTCTTAATTCACTTCTACAAAAAGTTTTCTAGTCCATGTCTTGCCAAAACAAAATTTAAAAACAGGATACTGAGGTAGGGTGTCCATCGTAATGCTAGGTTTCTACTTGTCATTGAAAGACGCAAATTGACACACTTTGACAAGACCAACCAACACACCAACACAAAAAGCAAAGAAAGTAGTAGTAGAGGGAAAGTATAACCCACCCTGTCGTCATGTGAGACTGTGTCTTTCAATGACAATTGAAAACCTAGCATAAAGCAGAGTGCACGGCATGTCGAATGCCGCATGTGTAAGTGACACTGACGTCACCAAAAAAAGATGCATTTTTGCCGCATGTTTGGAATATGCGACAATTGCCGCTTGCAACAAATATGCAGAGCACACGGCATGCGAAATATGTCCCAAAAGTCGCATGTTTGCATGCTGCATGTGTGGCTTACATGTGTTGCTGTCGCATACATATGTGAGTGAAAAACATGGCAAGTACACGAAATGCGGGAAACTGCACATATGCCGCATCCACATTGGTACAATACAATGCAGCTTGTGAGTACACGACATGCGAGAAAATATTATAATAGTTGGTTTTTCGTTAAATTGTATTAAAATTATTATAAAAATGTCGAAAGGAATGTGAGCAAGAGAAAAAATACTAAATCAAGTGTCATAATGCAATGAAAAGTGGATCTGAATCGTTATGATTTGAACTATAAGCTTAACTTAATTCACCTGCTTTTTGCAAAAAATACAAAAGTGCGAAATAAACATGTATGCTTAAAATATCCGATCTTTTTTGTATATCGGATTTCATGAAGTTTTTTTAATCCTTCAATGGGTTAAAAGATGGAGGACGAACTATATTTTGACGTCCGTCAGCAGGTTGCTCTGAAATTGTATATTTCCAGAGCAAAAATTAAACTCAAAAATTTTCGGAACTTTTAGAGGTTTTTTAATCTATCGATATCGTAGCCATCCTTTAATGGAATTTGAATGCACATGGAATAACAGATTAGGGACAAACTATATTTTGACGTTTCGGGAATATTTCGTTTTAACATTTTCAGATTTTTACAAGTCTTTAATCTACCTTCATCGCGAACTATATCGAGAATATTTCGTTTCAAATGTCAGCAGATTGCCCTGAAATAACATTTTCGAGAGAAAAAAATTAAATCTCAAAAATTTTAGAATTATAAATTTCAATTTATCGAAATCGCAGCTTAATGAAAATTGACAATTAACAACTTAAAGTCTAAAAACTGCGTTTCTTGAACTCTGGCTATAATTTTAGATCGCTACCGACTCGAAATAAACAAACAGTTATATGACAGAATTCATGTCACATCTATGAAAAAATGCGGCAGCAGAAATTCGAACTAGCGCATACTTGGGACATGTTGCATGTGCGTGCAACAAACGAGAAAATATTCCATTTGATCACATTCAGCATGCGCCGAGCGGGTACAAGAAATGTAAAAATGCCACATATTTACATGCGGCATTGATGCCGCTTGCAGTGTGCATATGCATGTTCACCACATGCAGCCGTCACAAAAATGCCGATGCCGAGTACACGGCAAGCAACTATTGGGACTCATATCTGACGTCACGGCGCATGCAAATGCGTCATTTTACATGTCGTGTACTCGTAGCTAAACTGTTTAAAAAAGAACAAGTTCTCTTTTTTCACTCCGATCTTTTCTACACTTTCTTTTTCTTAAGGAAACTATAGTTGTTATTATTTTTTTAATGAAATTCACATCTGTTTTATTCCAATAATTTGCATTTCAATGTCAATTAAAGGACTTAAAAGTTCTTTGTTAGGTTAATTTTAATATTAAATAGAAATGTGTTTTCAAAACTTCTATGAAATTTTTAAACGATAAAGTTTTATGAGAAAAAGTACAAAATAAAAATATCAGGACGATATTAATGATGACAAAAGCAACTCTAGCCCCTTATCAAAACGAGCAGACCACATTTCCTACCTACTAAGCATATTTTGTATTTTACTTCTTAATTGTATTTCGTTCAGCAATTCGCCTACCAATTCTTGAAAATAAGGTCGCTTGACGGGGCAGGGTGTGCATATATGCACATTTTACTCTTTGTTATGTTCTCTTTTTTGTTCTGTATTTCGTCCCTAAATGTTCTCTTTTTATAGCTTTTAGAGGAAATTGTCCTCTTCCAGAGGTCTTGTCGTGAGTCTGCAAATTTGTCTGTAGGCTTGATATTTTTTAATTCAAAGAATGTGCTGTAAAACAAAAACGTGTGCATAATTGTCATGTTCGTGTATACATGGTGTCCCAAAATCACCACCACAGAAAAAAACCAAGGAGGCAAACTTAAAAGGTAAATCGCTCGTTCTCGCTCTGTTTTCGACTTATAACGGTTTTTATGATTTTTATTGGTTTTCCCTTTAACTTTACAAACTACAATTGATTTTAATTTTTTGTTTTTTTGACTTCGATATGATTTTTTTCACAAAAACACGTTATTAAGTATTATTTTTTTTTTTTAATTATTTTGAAAGCCCAATTTATGTTCTTAAAAATACATAACTTTGGATATTAAAATTATTTAAAAACTAAAAAAAAAAACAAAAAATATGAATCAGTTGTAGTTTGCCAAAGTTAAAGTGAAAACCAATAAAAATCGTAAAAACCGTTATACCTAAGTCGAAAACGGAGCGAGAACGAGCAAATTACCTCTTAAGTTTTTCGACTTGAAATGACCTCAGGAACCCATCGTTTTCTTCTGCGGCGGTGATTTTTGGACACCCTGTAGATATTCACACGATTATCTCAAAGATAGGATCAATATTTTGGACCGGATGTGAAAGACCTTAATCACTATATTGCGCAAAACAAACAAAAACACTCTTAAAGAACTAATAAAATTATAGTACATATTTCAAGTCTGCTCACATAATTTTCAAAACAAATTCAAAAACACAATGACCTGCACAATCCGTTGAGGGGATCCGCTAATTCACGTTTTCATGTCGTTGTCGTGTCTTAAATCATAATGCTGCCCACACAACAAATTAATTCACTTCAACTGGATAAAAGCAGATTTTTTTTTTAATTTGACAAAATAATAATGATAAACGACAAAACTGAGAGTGGAGTGCTATAGTAGTTTGTTGTTGTTGTTAATACACAATCAAAGAAATTAGCAACAATTTTAAACAATCATAATGTTTGATCATCAATCAGAGTTAATTAACAATTTTTTTTTTGTTGTTTTGAGAAATGTAATCTTTTTATATGTGATTTAGAAAAAATAGAATTAAAGATGATTTAAAGAGTTATGTTGTCTTTGATAGAACTCTGAAGACTATGTTAGATACTTTTAATAAGAGAAGAAAAAACAGTTTAAAACAGTGATTTGTATTTAACAAAAAAAAAGTGGAAGTGTTAAATTGTATTTGTTTTTTTTTTTTGTTTAACTTTTTTATTATTAAACTAGAATAATTCAATGACCCGTTAATTTTTTAATGCCCTAGAGCAGCGGTTGACAAACTTTTTGAGCTTTGGAACCCTTAACGAGTTCCAAAAAAGAACCGGCAAAAATGTATGGAAGCTGGTCTCGGAACCAATAACAACGAGACATATCTCGTTGAAAAGGTATTTTTGTGTACATGAATACTTACTATGGCAGCTCATTCCAAATCGTTGTGTAAAAAATGTTATTGGCCAACAAAAATTTTAATTTACTTACTTACTTACTTAGATCCTTGACCCCTCTAAAGGGCACAGGGCGTCAACTAGCGCTACACGCCATCTCGTTCGGTTTCTGGAAATGTATTTTAGCTCTCCCCAACTTTTACCGAGCTTTTGTGATTCCTTGTCGCCTGTTCTGCGCCAAGATTTCCTCTGGCCTCCAGGTCTTCTGCCATTTTGGATGAGTGGATCCCACTCCATTGCATGTCTTGCAATAGAGTCTGCACCACGACGTAGGGTGTGACCAATCCACTGCCACTTCCTTTTCCTAATAACGATTTCAATACGACTTTGGCCCGTTCTCCGAAGGAGTTCCTGGTTGGAGATGGTGTTCGGCCAAAAAATCTTTAGGATGTTTCGGAGACATCTATTTTCGAAAGTTTGTAGCTTCCTTGTGACAGAGGCGGTCACTTTCCATGTACTACACCCATATTAGTACTGACTCTACGTTTGACCGGAACAGTCGCAGATTGGTCTTCGTACTGTAGACGTTGCTCCTCCAAACTTTAGACAGCATGCCGAAAGCAGCTTTAGCTTTGCCGATTCGGCAGTTAACATCTTCAGTCGTCTTTTGAGACAACACTACCGAGGTACAGGAAGTTGTCCACCGCTTCAACCTGCTGTCCCGCAACGACAACTTGAGTAGAAGATTCAGAAATGTTAAGGATTTTTGTTTTCCCTGCGTTGATCCTCAAACCGACTTTGTTTGCCTCGCATTCCAGATTAGTCACCATATGATGAAGATCCATAATGTTGTGCGAGAGCAAACAAATATCGTCAGCGTAATCAAGATGTTGCAGGAACGAAAACATCGTCCATCGAATTCCCCACGCTTGCTCGGCTAGAGCTGCATGAAGGACATCCCCTATAACCACCAGGAAAAATAGTGGAGATAGCAAACATCCTTGACGAACTCCGCTATGGATATCGAAGTCCTCTGATACCTTTCCGTTGTGTAAGACTTGACACGATGCACCCTCGTAGGTAGCCTTTATAATGGCGATAATCTTCTCGGGTACTCCTCTCCTACGTAAAGCTGACCAAATGAAATCTCGATTTAAACTATGGAAAGCCTTTTCGAAGTCGATGAAGAGCAAATGAAGAGGGGAGCGGAACTCCATGCATTGTTCTATTATGATCCTGAAGGTGTTGATGTGATCAATGCAGGATGAGCCTGCACGAAATCCCATTTGCTCTTTGTCGAGAGTAGAATCGAGATGTTCTTTGATTCGTTCCAAGATTATTTTCGCCATTATCTTTGCCACCGCGGGGAGGATACAGATCCCTCTCCAGTTTCCGCAATCCGTAAGATTTCCCTTTTTTGGTAGTTTGACGATCATCCCTTTTTTCCATTCAATGGGGAAGCTTTCGTTCTCCCATGCCCGTGCTATTGAGGGGTGTAGCAACTTCGCTGATGTTTGTGGATCTGCTTGGTAGAGCTCAGCGGGAATGCCGTCCAAACCTACCGCTTTGTTCTTCTTGAGGGATTTGATTGCTGATGTTATCTCGGCTAAACTGGGAGGGCAGGTGCGAATACGGGAACTAGTTTCTACGAATAGCTCATTTGGGTTGGGGGAACACCTCCGCTATCGCCTATGTGGTTGAGCACGCTAGCAAAATGTTCCTTCCATCTCCTGAGCTGATCCTCATCCGTAACTAGCAGGGTGCCGTCTACATCCTTCACGAGGTGTTGTTTTCGGGAGTTGTTGTTTCCCACCAATTCCTTAGTTATCTTGTAGACGGTACCACTGTCGCACCTAGTAGCTGCTTCCTCTGCCTGTTCTGCGAGGACATTTAAATGTTGAAATTATGTGTACCAAATTTAAATCTTTGTTGGCCAATAACTTTTTTCACACAGCGATTTGGGATGAGCTGTCGTAGTAAGTATTCATGAACACAAAAATACCTTTTCAACGACATATGTCTCGTTGTTATTGGTGATGTAGACCGTTTTGTCCGGTTCTCCTTCATTTTGGAACCCCAACTCTTAACGATAGCAAAACATGAAAAACAACACAATCACATTTCAAACCATTTTTTTGTTGATTGTTGATTTTATGTGAGTGTGGCTCGAAGTTTTCTTTGGAAAGTGAGTGTTTTTGAATCATTTCTGTTTGCTTTTTTTTAATCATGAGAAGCTCACACTTCGATAAAAAAATGTAAACGTAAAACATTGACATTGAATTTTTTTTTCTTAAAATATAAAGGCCTTTTCTTTCTTTTCAGCTCTTAGAAAAAAAAGTTATTTATTATTAAAAAAAAACCTTTAAAAAACACCAACAAATGTTGAAAGGTTTCAATATGTTGTGGAAATACTACAGCAAAATACTTCTTACTCAGTTATATGGAATATAAAAATGCCTGCAGTTTGAGTGACTTATTTCTACAACAAATTATGAAAAAATGCATCAAAATTATCAGAAAACTTATACCATAATAAGCCGTACAAAGCTTGAAAGTACAAGTCTCCTATAAGGCTGCAAAAGAGCAGAGAAAGACTGATCCTCCTAGTATTGTTCCAGTCATATATGAAAAATTAAATTTACAATAAATGTATTTAAAAAAACAAACAAAAGATAAATGAAACCCTTAAAAATATTTTTAATAATTAAATTGGCCAACTGATTTGTATAAAATTTACAATACATTCTTTGTGCAAAAAATATTTTCTCTATCTATGCAAAAGTTATCTTCATATTTTAATTTGAAAATGCGTCAAAATCATCCGGTTTCACGGAACTTAAAAAAAATATTTGTGTATTTTTACTTTTTGTTCTTCGAGTAAGTCGCGGAACCCTAGGGTTCCGAGGCCCTAGCGTACTTTGAGTCCATATTTGTATTGGAGTTGGACCATTTTGTATCTGTCAGTTTAGCTCTTCAAAACTACCTTGTTTTTTACAGCTTTTTTTCCCACTTCAATGCTATCTTCTCCATTTAACCGGCGATTGTCATGATCTCGAGGGGAACCACAACTCTCCCACTCAACTGCTTCACCTAGGGTTCCACTTGTGCGGTTAACCTCATAAAACGTCGACAGGCCTCCCGGTTCTGGATTGTTCCATGTCTGAGGCCAACTAAATGCGCGTTCCGTTGCATTTGTTTAATCCAGGAGATTGCCTTTCTTCCGTGATAGTGTTGGAACGTCTTGTGCTATTGCCTTTTGAACTGGGTTCTCATGGCACCTTCTTTGTACATGACAGTACCAGCTAAGTTGGTCATGCTGTATTTTGTCCAAGATGGTATTTTTGACGTGTAGGCTTCCTCGGATTCTCTTGCTTCTTATTCGATCGCGCTTTGTCACTCCTGCTTTCTCATGCGAAGCATCTTCATTTCAGCTGCCGCAAATTTACTCTCATACTTCTGGTACATTGTCCACCACTGTGAACCGTATGTAAGCGCTGGACGAACAACTGCCGTGTAGAGCTTTCCTTTCAGCTTTTGGGGCATTTTTCTATCAAAGAAGATGACAGAGTTTTCCCGCCACTTCATCCACCCTAGGTTGGTAGGTAGGTAGGTAGGTAGAAATGGCGGCCACGGGCAGTCTAGCCCATAGCCCAATTAGCGCTGAAGTGCGCCGTTTTGATACCATAACTCGTTTGAACCTGTGGATGGAATTGAAGAGAGTAAATATGGGCATATCCTCAGGATATCGTCCCTTTTTATTTAGTTTAGAATAGGATATTGTTGTAGCTTTTAGCACAATCATCAGAAAGTGGATCACTCACTCAACCAGATTAGCACCCGCACCCGCACCATCCACAGTTAGCCCACTAGGCAGTTCGTTGGCTGGCACTGGAGCGTCCACTGATCTGATTGGATGATCATCCGGCCGCTGGGCACCACAAACCCCCACCAGAACCCTAGTCCACTATCTTGTGATCATAGGGAATCGACGGAAGGTATAATGCAGAAGTAGCCGAAATTTGTCCTAGAGCCATTTCGTCGCGTTGAGAAAAGAAATCAAGTCTTTGATCTTCATTTCAGAAAGTTCGTTAATGTCGTCAAAGAATGCTCTTTCGAGTGACTGTTTTCTAGCTTTGGCCAGAGCAGGGCATTTGCAGAGGAAATGAACTACTGTTTCCTTTTCCTGCTGGTCCTCACAGCTCCGACAGTGAGTATTGTGAGGTATGCCCAGTTTCGCTGCATGCTCTCCTATTGGCCAGTGTCCGCTACAGGTTGCAACTACCCTGGCTATGTCTTGCCTGGGTCTGCGTATTAGATCAATTGTTCGGTTCTTGTCATAGGTGAGTCAAATCTTCCTAGATATAATACAGTTTGATAAACTGCTCCACCTACGGTTTGCTTTAGTAAGATAATTTGAGAGAATGTTGCCCTTCATAACTCCAAGCGGAATGTTGACTCTTTCCGCAAGTGAACCACCCTACGCATCACAAGATCCTTCATTATTGATCATTAATCCAAGATATTTAAACTTTTCGCACTTGGGAAGCACTCTTCCATTCAAATAGATGTCCGGAATAGGCCTGTGTGGATCAGAAAATGGACAGCATAGGTATTCGGTCTTTTTCGCGCTAATGTGGTATCCATTTCCCTCCAGAACATCCACCCATACATCAAGTGCTCGTTGCAAGGACACAGGATCTTCACTTATGATGGCTCCATCGTCATCAATGCTATATAGCAACAAAAATATAATATCACAATGTTTTATATAGATGACATCTTGTGAACAATTTTACAACAAACAAATTTCGTCGTCATGTTTTTTTTTCCTAAGATGCATATTTCCAAAGTTATATAGGAAAATAACAAAAAAAACAGGGAGTGAATTATGCACTTTTCTGCACGTTTTGATTTTCCCTGGACACATCACACCTTTTTGAGCGGGAGCGACCTCAAATCCTCATTGTTTATAATATTTGAGATCGAGTCCCACACAAATCTAAGATACTATATGTTACATCCATACTAAAATCTTATTTACCTGGGCTAACATAAATGTTTCAAAAACCGAACATTAATATTTAAAGAACGTTATTTAAAAAGGTAATGAAAGGAAAGGCCTTACATAAAAGTATAACAATAAGGCAGTGTATGAATGAATGAATCAATTCGGGTTTTGATGCACTGCGACCTTTGATATATTGTGCCCTGATCTAGAGCTGAAAGAGATTGCTCACTTAAAGTTCATCCTCCAAATTTAGTTATTTAATAAACTTAAGTATTTGGAATATTTTCAGTGAGGGTAGGTCCCTCTGCTCTATCTGGTGATTTCCCAGATATCTGTGCCTTTGATGCACAAATGTGTGGCATATGCCTAATATGTGGTCAGGTGTTTCCTCCTGGATGTTGCAGAATCTACAAGTTGCACTGCTCGCTAAGCCGAGAATGCTTAGATGTCTCCTTAGCTTGCAGTGTCCAGTGAGGAAACCCGTTATTATTCTTAGGCTGTTCCTACTTACTTAGGTCCTCGGACCTATTACGTCCGTGATGTTTCCCTTACGGGACATAGGGCCTCCACTACACCTACGCGCCATCGTGTACGATTTCTTGAAATATATTTCAGCTCTCTCCAAAATTTCCCCAGTCATGCCGATTCCTGTTCGACCGTTCTTCGCCATGTACTTCTAGGCCGGCCCACTTGTCTTCCCTCCTGTGTGAGTGGGTTCCACTGCATTGCTTGAGATGCAATGCACCGATCGCCTTTTCGAAGCGTATGGCCAATCCACTGCCACTTTCTTCTTTGTATAATGGAGTCTATGGGCTCCTGACCCGTTCTCGCATGAAGTTCGGCATTGGAGATACGGTTGGGCCAGAAAATCCTCAAGATGTTTCGTAGACATCTATTAACGAAGGTTTGCAGCTTTCTAGTGACAGTGTCAGTGACTTTCCAAGTGCTGCAGCCGTAAAGCAGAACGGATTCAACATTGGAGCGGAACAGTCGTAGCTTGGTCTTTAAGCTAAAAGAGTTAGGCTGTTCCTGCTGAGATTAATGCAGGCTTTGTAGCGTTCTTGGTTGTAGTTCCCAAGTAGTAATTTGGCCTGCCTCAGTTTCGGGAGTTCTTTCCAAATTTTGGATCTTATTGCCTCCTCTTCTGATTTGATCTTGTTTTTGATCACATTTTCACCTAGTCCGCAATAGGACTCAGGCCCTGTTAGCGGGGTTGTTGCTCCTATTTTGGATAGGGAGTCTGCCTCTTCATTACCATCGATACCCACGGGCCCCGGTACCCAATAAAATGAGATTTTGTTGTTTTTGCCCAGTTCATTTAACCTCCGCAAGCATTTCCATACCAGGCAGTTTACCTAAATGTTACCTTTGTTTTTTAATCATTTGCAATACCAACTGTTCAGGTAAAATAATCCCGAAATAAACTTTTCTACGACACCTGCCGATCGTGCGAAGTGATTCCTGACAAGATCTAGTATGACAATGTCAATTTAAGACACTCCCGAAGCATCCAGTAGTTTATTTTACGAAACGTCACTTTTCCATATAGGACGGGTTGATGTTCCCTTAACATTGGACTCCCCTAAGTCAGGATTGGACGCACGAATGCTTGGTTACAAATTTATCTTTTGAGAGACAAGAATACCGCTCTTGCCTTCTCTAAATGGGCATTTATGAACTTTTCTAAATTGACACCTAAATACATAACAACAGTCTTCGATGCGATGTGAACACCATTAGAACTTTTTATTATTAAATTTTCCAGTTGTGTCTCAAATCCGATTTACCGCGTCTTAATGGGGTTCGGAACAGTAGGTTTCTCATTAAGACCTTTTACATGATTCATTAGGTGTTGCAACATAGCGTTATAGTGCAAATAAGAAGATAAAGAAATTTAAATATTAAAGTATTGAAATTACTTTTGTTTTAAGTGGAGTGAATGAATAAAATTCAACTTAAAAGTACAAGTGACCTCAACTCCAGAAATAATTGTGTTTCGCCCAAGGTACAACAGTGGGCTCTTCAGTCAGTCTGTTATACCCTACTAAGACACAAATTTTGGTCCATGTTTACCGAGTTTTACAAGAGTCGGTAAACATCGACCAAAATTTGTGTCTTAGTAGGGTATAACAGACTGACTGAAGAGCCCACTGTTGTACCTTGGGCGAAACACAATTATTTCTGCAGTTGAGGTCACTTGTACTTTTAAGTTATAGTGCAAAGTTAACGCTTTTCCTTCACGATACAGACAAAAAAATAAATTGCGCTCATTCAGACTTTTCATATAACATAATGTATGTCATAAAGTGTAAATAACTGACGCAACTCATACTAAAATGACCTTCTCGAGGTTTAAATCCAGAATTATGTAATTAAATCAAATGTTCAGTTTTAGAAAATAAATCGGAAACTGTCCTTAATTTTGTGCATTAAAAAAAAACTTTATTTGGATCATTTTCATGCGAACTTTCTTCTACAGTCCTAGCATGAATCCTTTTGCCTGGATATAAGGGCGTCATCATTTTGCTCTCGTAACATAAAAACAAATATTCTTACTACAAAACTTTTGACGAAACACCTCCATAGTCTCAAGGTCAAGGTGGTTCTTTCAACCACATTTTTTTTTGTTCTTGATTTATATTTTTGTTTTGCAATTGTTTATGTTCGAGTTAATAACTTCTGTGATAAAAAAGTTTTCACAGAGAAACCCAAATAAAAGGCTAAAAAAAAGGACAACTTCCGTGCGCCATGTGACAAAAGTTTTAATTTCCGGACAGAAAACAAATAAAAACTTCAAAAATATACGATTTTTGTTTGGCACGATACCTATTTAGGTTGCGTGTATCTGCTGAATAAATAACGAGCTACCTGAAAATAAATACTTTTACAAAATAAAACATTTAAAGGTCGATGGAAAAATAGTTAGGTTAGGTGTCCCATATAAAGAGGAATTTTTGAAAGAAAAATAAGAATTTTATTTTATTTTAACACGATTTAATGGGGTTGGTTATACACCAACTAGCCCCATAATATCGCCCAAAATATTATGAGTTGTAAGATTTTACTTTATTTATTTTCAATAGTGCTCGTATATTATGATGTATAATGTTGATAGAATTTAATGGTTGGATACGTAAAAGTGCGGTCTTTAAAAAAATAAGTTTGAAAACTAATTATTCAAAAATTATTCACTAAAACAACTTGATTCAAAAATAAAATTAAAGCATAGATTTTTAGCTTTTAAAAAAAGCTTTAAAAAAGCTTTTTTGCGCATTTTATGTTAGCTTAAAAGATATTTTCATGTAAAATATAACAAATATGGCCGCTTATTAACTTAGCAGCATCTATAATATCACAACGATTATAACTGTTATGCCCTTTTTGTGTCATTATTTTTGAACAAAAGAAATTTCTTCGTCAAGTTAGCACTACCACTTCAAAATTTCAGGAAACTAATAATTGGATTAATTGTCGTGAATTTTTCGTAAATTTGTCGTGAAATAAAAAAACAAAAGGATATTTCTTTCTGTAATCTTTTACTGCCAATAAGAAAAACTGCTTCTCTTCTTCATTGTTAGTGTGTAGCTGGTTGTACTCATCCATGAGCTTTACTCCTCTCTCAGCAATGTCGTTGATCACTCTTATATTGCTTACTAAAAATTTAATTTCATTGTAGGGCTCGTTTTCGGGTCACTCATCCACATCTCTAGTCAAGAACTCCGACGAAAATGCAGTAATATTAAAGAACCGCCGCGTATAATATAAAAATATAAAAATATCACGAATTCCTTGTTGTTCCCTCTTTGTTAGTTTGAACTGACTGCGAAACATCTATGTTTTAAGGCAGTAGATAGCTTTCGACATCCATCTAGCACAGTGTAGTCCAGCTGGAGCTTTATATGACATTTTTTTCTCAGAAACTCCTCCCAAGAAAATAACTGTTAGTTCCAGAAGTTCCTTTTGTAGCCATCTCTTGGCTGCAACTTTTGGAGTTGAGATAAAGAAAAGGCAATCATTTCTTCCTTGATTTCAATAATTGCGGCTGCGAAAATTTAATTGGACAAGGCTGTTTCCTATTTTTGTCGATCAATGTTGGGCCAATGCTCGTGACCATTTCTTCCAACATGATCTCAAGGATGTGGTGACGGCATGCCAACCACAGCAAGTCCTTGTCCATTTTTTGTTCAAGAAGAAGGCATGTCCCATTTCTTCTTCCCGTATTGACTTATGTTGTGTCAAAACCTAAGCACTTAACATTTTAATTTGGAAGGTTTTTGCTACCTATAGTGCAGAAGTAGATGTGTTTCACTCTGACAACAACAATTGAGCTCTTCAGTAAGAATTGTTGTTGCCTTTCTTAGACACATGTTTTTAGTCGATGGCTACCGACGTATTTATAAAATAAGCTGCACTGATGTGCTGCAAATTATATAATTTTCAGGGGAATGTGGTTAAATTCTTGCACCTAGAGAGTTGTTGTAATTGCCCATGGTCTGGCATTGTATTAAGAAAAAGATAAACAATAACAATATAAAATTGTTTTTGTTTTTTGTTAAGTGTTTTTTGTTTAGTCGGTAGCCATCGACTAAAAACATGTGTCTAAGAAAGGCAACAACAATTCTTACTGAAGAGCTCAATTGTTGTTGTCAGAGCGAAACACATCTACTTCTGCACTATAGGTCGCAAAAACCTTCCAAATTGAAATATTAATAATAGTGCACTTAACAAAAAACAAAAACAATTTTATATTGTTATTGTTTATCTTTTTCCTAAGCACTTAACTTTATCTCAAATTCCCCATTAAATAGCTGCCTCATAAACTACATTTACGACAGTCTCACCTGTCACAAAATTTCCAAGGGAGTTCACTCCTATAAGCATTCGATTGCACCATAGATAAACAAATGAAGATACAAATCTTTGGCTGTCAATCCGGTTTGCCTACAAGCTAAAAGGTGGGTTTAGCCGTGGTGGAAATCAGTAAGTTTTACTAGTGTGCTTTAAAACACGCATACTAGTGCAACTTACTGATTTCCACCACCGTAACTTTGTTGTTGGATTTCACATTTATTCATGGACACAGAATTAAATTACAAAAACAACAATGTAAACAAATGGGTTTTGGGGGGTAAAACGTACGTAAGATGTGTATCTTTATATTGTTTATCTATGATTGCACGAAATTTTTTTCGAGACGTGAAATTTTTTCAGTTCACGCAATATTTTTTCGGGTAAGTACACGACATATTTTTTCGGAGGAGGTTCCGGATACTATTAAAAATTCCAGGGAACTAAAAAATTCCTAGGGATACAGAATTCTTAGAAGATGATTCAATCCACTATAGTTGTTGCTATTTGGGCTGACCAGGCAAATTTTCAAAGCCAGGTAGCGACCCCTAAATTTTATCCGATTTGAAAAATTTTTTCATGGGAAAGAACCAGTTGAAGGGTTGGGTGAACGTAATTTCACAAGTTTCAAAATAAGGCGCACACTTAAACCCCCTTATACTACGTTTTCATTAGAGCCGAAACGAGGTAATTTCGAAATTTGGCAAAAAAGTGTTTTCATTATCAAATTTGCTAATTTCATTTGACATCTCATTTCATTTTGAGTTTGGAATGGCAGTTAGCCGTTTATTTTTGTTGTTTTCTCTTTCTGTTTTATGTTGTTGAGTATAGTGTATTGATATTTTCATACAAAAGCTTTTAAGAGCTTTTGAAACTGATTCCCGCTGGATGCATTCACCTAATTTCCAACATAATTTTCTGCAAATGAGGTTGAAATTACCTCATTTCGAAATGTGATTTTGTATGTTGAATTAGGTAATTTCGGATCTCATTTGGAAATTTGCAACGAAATTAACTCATTTGGCACAGTGAAAACGGCATATTAAATCGCATTTTTTTCATAAAATCTAGCCTACCATACCAAAACTTTTATCCTAGAAGATTAAAAAAAAAAATTGGAAATTTTAGTGGTTAGTCATAAAAAAGTGATTTTTTTTTTTGGGAAAAAAGGGCACAACAAATTATTTGAGTACGTAACTTATCTAAAGACGTCTTACGACAATTGTTTGGATACATTTAGAAAAAAAAATCTTCTAGGAAAAAAGTTTTGGTATAGTAGTCCTAGATTTATTGAAAAAATGCGATATTAGAGAATAAGGTTTTTTTTTTCTCAGAAAATAAAATTGGTACAAAATTTTTTGTTTCACGACAATTATTGGCATCTTTTTTTTTAGAATTTTGTTTGAGGGTGGGTAATGCTAACAAAGGGTTATTTAAAAAAAAAAGGTCGGACAAATTTACGACAAATTCACGACAATTACTGGCATCTTCATTTTTTTTTTTTTTAGATTTTTTGTTTCGGGATGGGTAATGCTCAAGATACATTTATTGCAGGTAATATCACTAGCGTTTTTATTTCAAAATCAATAGTAAAAAAATTGAATTTCAAACAATCACTACAAATTTGTTTTTGTTTACTGTGTACTACTTATACAAGAGGTAGCCATCTTGAAATTTGACAAGCTGCGCCTGATAATACCTTAGATATGTGTACTGTGGGTAATGCTAACTTACCTGTCAAGTTAGAATTACCCAGGGTTAATTTTTGAAAAATAGGCGCGACAAATTTTTTTCTTTCACGACAAATTTACGACAAATTCACGACAATTAATCCAATTATTAGATTCCTGAAATTTTGAAGTGGTAATGCTAACTTGACAGACATCAATAATTGGTCTGCTTGCGTACTAGCTTGAAACCGCCCAACTATATGCCGTTCACGGGTATTATTATTAAATATGTTTGTTTGGCATTTGTGAGAAAATGGTCCCACAGGCCATATTTCAATATTTTCGGTATAACTCGAAATTGCTGGAATTTTAACGTTCTTTCCAGACATCGTCCATCTTGCGATATTTTTTTTTATCCAAACCAAACAATCAAAGGGCACGGTAGTGCCCAGCCAAGTTCTGGCACTACACCCTTTTTATACAGGATCAAACTCAGGCGATTTTCGACCCCCCCTCTAACTTCAGTAGCAATAAAGTCAGAACTCAGAAACTTCAAACTCGTAGCATTTGCTAAGCTCACCAGGTTTAGACAACTCACCAAATTTCAAGTCCTTATCATCAGTGGTTCCCGAGATATAAGACTGCAAAAATAGCAAAAATCGTAACTGACTCACTGACTGAATGACAGATCATCAAAATTGTGGAGCACTTCCCGACATCGTAGAATCTAGTAATTTCGCAAAAATCGAAAATTTAAGATTTTCCATTCAGGGGGCGTGGTACCCGCCCATTTTCATAGTATTGATATAAATTATTTGGAGCACTTTTGATTGTCGTAGAAGCGGTAGGGCTTAAAGTGCAGGCAAAAGACACATTTTAAAATTTGAAATTTTTCATTCAGGGGTCGTGGTATCCGCCCATTTTCATAGAATTGATATAAATTGTTTGTAGCACTTCTGACTGTCGTGGAATGACGAATATTGGTACAGCGGTAGGGCTTAAAGTGCGGGCAAAATTTGAGTTTTTACATTCAGGGGGCGTGGCATCCGCC
The DNA here is from genome assembly GCA_949320155.1 of Melangyna quadrimaculata. Lineage (NCBI taxonomy): Eukaryota > Metazoa > Arthropoda > Insecta > Diptera > Syrphidae > Melangyna > Melangyna quadrimaculata. The sequence goes on along the minus strand of OX439483.1, from coordinate 79,066,445 downwards.
CATTTGAATAAGAATTGATATCAATTATGAGGAACACTTCTGACTGTCGTTAAATGATCAATATTGGTAAAATAGTGGGTCTAGAAGTGCAAGCAAGCGTAAAATTTTAAAATTTGAGATTTTGCATTCAGAGGACGTGGCATCCTTCCATATTCGCAGAATTTATATCAATTATATGGAGCATTTCTCGTTGTCGTAGAATAATGAAATTTGGTAGAGCGGTAGAACTTGGACTGCAAACATAGGCTAAATTTTAGAATTTTATATTTAACATTCATGGGGCGTGGCTTCCGCCCATTGTCTTAGATTTCTTATTAAGTATATGTATCACTTCGGATTGTTGCAGAATAATAAAATTTGGTAGACTGGTAGATCATGTGGTCAATACAAAGGAGATTTGGAAAATTTTAAACTATCTATTCAGGGGCGTGGCACCCGCCCATATTCTCAGAATTGATATCAACTATGTAGAGAACTTCTGTTTGTCGTAGAGTGATGAAATTTGGTAGAGCAATAGGACTTGACATGCAAGCAAAGGGGAAACTGAGATTTTAAATTCAGTGGGCATGGCAACCACCCATTTTCATAGAATTAATATTTAATATATTGAGAGCACTTCCGATTTATGCAGGATTATGATATTTGGTAAAGTGGTTGGTTTTCAAGCGTGGGTATACAAAGAAAAAGTTGAAATCATGAACTTTTTCTCTGATAATTTTGAGGTTCTCCATATAACTCTACTTAAAATATTTGATATTTAACATTAATAAACTTAGAGTTTGGCGTACTTTTAGATTTCACTACTTTTTACGGCTGACTTGTTACGCAAAGGTTTTTGTATATAGGAGAACTTGGCCCCTTTTTTTAACATTTATGTTTTTGTTGTGATCTTATCTTCCCATTTGTTTTTTATTTATGAATTTTTTTTTTTTTTAATTATCCTTTTTTGTCCACTTTGTTTAAATTCAATGACTCGAAAGAAACTACATAATTGATTTCCTTGAAATGTATTCTAATTGAATTTTCCCCTACCCCATGGCCCGCCCCATTTTTTTGTCTTCCTACCACCAAGAAAGTTTAATCTCAGTCGTTGAGTGCGCTACGTAAAAATATTTGCATATCAAAAGGCAGACATAACTTAAAATGCGGTTTCGAATCCATAAACTTTAAACTTAAATAAGTAATTAATAGTTCGGCGATGATAATAATAATAAAAGTCCTGGACCCACATCGCATTATTAATTAAAATGTGATTTCTGTCTGTGACGCATGTACATATAGACCACGATGTTGGTTGACGTTTGAAGTTAAAATTTCAAAAGAACATCAACTTAACTTATAATTTTCTCTTGCTCTCATAGATCCCGCACATTCCGATGTTGTTTAAAGCATGAACCACAATATTCAACCATGTTAGCGTAGTCCGTTTTAACTGCTTGGCAACTACTCTCTTACCGAACTCTTCGTTGCGGTTCGGAGATCGTATAGCTACATACATAAATGATTACACTCCACTTCACTTTTAGTTAGGGAGCTTGTGGCTGTTGATGAATATAATGCCATAAAATAAAAGTTGAGACAAATTATAACGGGACTATTTTAGCAACCTGATATGGTGGAGTAAGTCTGAGGTCAGATTCGAATTCAGGACACTAAATATCCTTGGAAAAACATAGTTTTGTTCAAAGAGAAAAATCGTGTCCACCCGTATTTATTAAGTCGGACTAAAGTTGCCTTCTAGAAACTATTGCGCCAAAATATATTTTAAAAAAGGATCGTATAAAACTTGTAATTTTAGTTAAGGACAATGTGACTAGACATTTAAGACATGAAAACTTACTAGGTTCGTTATTAATTCGCATTTTAATGGTTTGAAAAAGAACGGGTTAAGCTATGTAATTTCGTGGTATGCGAGGGTTAACCAAACACAAGGCAATTTCGACAAAAAAAAAGTGTCCTAACGTTATATTCGTTTTGTGACGTTTTAGACACAAATCTGAACTGCTGTTTTTTACAAATACTTCGAACCAAATCATTATACGGAAGGAAGCTACCCCTTCTAGATGAGTTAAAACAAAAACGTAAGTTTTTCCTGTATAAAGGAGGCATCAAATACCACTAATATAAGATTAGTTTGAATCAAAAACGGTTCATTCGTCTTAGCTCTACCTCGATGTGGACAGTGGACTTATAGATGTAACATCCGACGGCCGTCGTCGTGACGAAAACCCGTAATTTTTCCTTAACACAAAATCAATATTTTTGCTTTATGTAGAGCAATTATTAAAAACTAGAGAAATAAACGAATTGAGAGTCGAATCTAGCTTAGAAGTAATTTGTTTGTATGCGTTAAAATCGACGTTAGGCTAAATTGGACTGTTAAGGCTCGTTTCACACATATTCGGCTTCATTCGATTCGGCCTGTATTCGGCTGTGCCTGATATGGGTGAAACGATAAAGCGGCAAGAATAAAAACCTAATAGATACCGCATAGCACCAAAAGTTCTCTCGACACGAATCGGTTCCGAAACGGCACTTATTCGGGTCTAGGGACCACAAAGTAAAGGTTGCGTTCACACATATTCGGTTCGGTTTCTGTTTTTTTCTGATTTTTTTTTTTTTTTTTTTTTAAATAAATTTCATTTAATTTTAATTATTGGTGAGTACAAACCTCATATGAACCGTCTGTGTCTAGAGTCTAGACGGAAACAGAAATTGAACCGAATACAGACCGAACCGAATGAAAGCAAATATGTGTGAAACGAGTCTACTTACTTAGGGCCTATGGCTACTTTTATTTTTTGGAACTTTATTAATATAATTTTACTACAGCTGCCACACCAGTTCCCTACATGTTCTTGGTTTCCATGTAGGCTATCGAAGCTGTGTAATCAAAACGCTTGTGGATTTGATTAATATGCGATAAAAATCTACTTAGTTTTTTATTCTCCACCTCTTTCAACTTGTCTGTCATGTTAAGTTGAACTCTTTGCTAGCGGGTATCCTGCTGTCAATTTTTTTATTTACTTTTATTTGTTTCATTAAAATAATAATAATATTATTTGTTCGCACAAAAAAGATACTTATGTATGTATGTATGATATTCCTACCAGTGGCGTGGCGTCAATAATTTGAGATGGGAAGACGTAACGAAAATGATTGATCTGCGAAAGTAAACAAAACTTACCTTTATCTTGAACAAAAAAAAAAAAAAAAAAAAAAAACAAGCAGATAAATTAAAATTAGTTAAAAAAAAACTTCTGTTTGCAGTCTTTTTTCATAGGACGCATAGAGTGGCCTTTCATTAAAACGATTTTTTATTAATAAAAGATACATCATAGTTTGCTTAATTCATGTGATTCCTCCAAGAGAAATCTGTTAAGCAACAATCTATGCTTTAAAAAAAAAATTAAAAACCATAAGGGCCATTTATAGCTATCATTGAAAACCATCATTAAAAAAGTTAGCTGTTGATTTTGAGACCCTTCGAAAGTTTAATCATTGAATATTTTAATGGAGAAATATAGCTTACGACTTCAAAATTATGTCTCCTCCAAAAAAAAAGTCATTTTGACCCATATCTTCCCCATAACGTAATTTTGAATTTTTTCAATGATCATTGGTAAGGTAGTTCATCATTGAAAAAAATAAAAGTCATTTTATGAGAAAATTGAATTTTGTTTTACCTTAAAATAATTATTAAGTCAATAAGCTTTACTTTGGCATCAAATTAATCATTTATTTTTTCTTCAAAATCTCTCAAAATTGAAAATTAATATTTTTAATGATGTTTTTCAATGATAGCTATAACTGGCCCCATAGCTATAAAACAAAAAATAAAGAACAAAACCTTCAACTTCACAACTAAATAAATTAACACTATTTCATTACAGATATTTTTAGAAACTCTTTTGATTCTTGTTTTACAATATCCCAATGACTCTTTTGTTCCAAATCTACCATGTTTTCTTAATATTTACTTTTTGCCCTAAAAAAGTCCCATACAAAAAATAGTTTTTTTTTTAAGATCCAGCGTTAAAAAGTACCCCAAAAACATCTGTCATATTCTTACATTTAGCCATACCAAATATTTCAGATTGATAAACCATACCTTCTTCCCTTTGCCCCTCTTTAAATGCCTTTATACCAAAAGCCACTGCTGTGATTTTGCGAGACTTTTGATATGCTGTAGAAGATGAAATTCTGCAATTATACCTATAATAATATTTTATGAATACATTTTTCACCGCTTACCCATATTAAATTACGCATTTAAATCTTTCCTAGACTATACGAAGCTTAACCAAAAAACAATGAAACAAAAATAGAAAATGTATTGTACAACTTTCATAGCAAATGAGTCGAAGAAGAACAGAGTTACCCAACAGAACGAATATTAAGAGAGTCAAGCAAAGAAATCAAAAATATTCCATTCCATACCAAGTGCCAGTCTGCCAGTATAACACGAGGACCAGCGTCAGCGTCTTATTTTTTCTTGTTTTGTTGCGTGTTGGACAAAGAGGATCTAGAAACAAAAAATGTGTGAGTACCGGGATTCAAGGGGATGATGTGTAAACATCAGTGTAGTATATAGTTTATACTTTAGCTTACAGTATATAGTAAACTGATGAGGTTACCAAAGGCGCCCGTCGAACATGTTATGTTATTTCATGTGATTCAGGGCTGAGCGTAAATATGTATTTAATTTTGTTTCGAACCTCACCCTCCACTTTCAAAAAAGGTACTTTTAGAGAATGTGGCAACTCTTAAAATCATACCAAATTTAGACCTTAAAATCCTAACAGTTGCACCATGCCTTAAATAACAGCATTTTCCACAATTATATGATGATGATAATTTTCCCGACACTATTTAATGAACAATCCGTTGGCTTGGTTGGTGTCGTTGGTGTATTACTATACCCAACCACATTACCGACATTTACCACATTATCTCAATTTACTCTATTCAATGCACGAACCATTCGCATCCATTAGTTAAAAATCTAAATAAACAAGATGGTGGCGTATCCGTAATTTTGTCTTTCCTCTTTCAAGTTTACCCATACCGAGAGTTTGTTTTTTTCTTAATACCTAGCGCTTAGATGTTTACACATCAAAAATGCTAAGGGAAGAAAGGGATACAAAGCAAATTTTATAAGACGGTGAAAGACGTGTTTTATTTCTAAATTAATTCTTTCAAAGAGAGCGTATGTTCAGCATTTGAGCAAAGAGAAGAATGAATTGACGGTGCGGTGTTTATTCGATAGCTTATGTTTGTGTGTTTGTGCGAATTTAATAATTCAATTGGTTGGGTTGCATAGTTTATGTTTATGTTTATTTGGTAGTATTTTTCGTGCAATTTTTAAAAGGGAAGACGGTAGGAATCGTGTTATATGGACGCCACGCCACTGATTCCTACATATGTATATTAATTTTAAGGGTATGTTGTGTATTCTTTAAAAAAAACAAACAGTCGATCTCTTGACTTTAATCAAAAATGACAACAAGCATTTCAAAGAGACTTGTAGAAAGCATGACTTGAATCCCGAAAATTATTGAAGAATATATCTCTTGTTGTTGTAAGGTTCCTCTCATCTTAACCGTTTGAGTTCGGCAGAAGATTTAAGGTCCCCTTCATTTCTTCTTGCTTACCCTGATTCTCCACGAACTGTTGCGACACAAATTCACCAATTTGCTAACATATTTTATGATATATGCTGAAGGTGCGATATTTTTAAAAAAGGCAAAAGAGTTTATGGGGAGCCGCCCAAGCGGACGGGCAATCGCTTGAAACTGATAGCGAACAAACAAGGTTAAGTAGACAGTCAAGGCGAAAAAAAACTAAGTTTTTTCACCACAACGCCTGGACGGTTGACTGCTGAGTAAAAATCTTAAAAGCCCCACTCCATAGAAATGTTGAAAATCGGCTTGATTCCTCTGCAATTGAAGAACGATTAGGTTTATGGCGTATCCGTTAATCAAAATCTCTTCCCTTGTGATAAACCTTTGAAATTGTTAGACATAAATTGCTGCCAAAGCTGAAAGAATATTTAATTACAAAACATCGGTTATTTTTGGAATAAACCTCACACGAACTTATTATTTAATAAAAAAAAAAAAAAATATCGAAAGCGAGCAATTTCATGCGACAAAGTCGAGCTCATGTTTTTTTTTGTTTCTGTTTTGAGTTTTCGATATAAGTTACACCCTTTTTCCCCTTCACAGTTGCTTGTTCTCTGTGCTTTCTGTTTTGTGTTCAAGGGCCGCACACATTAAGTAATAATAAATCGATGGATGGATGGATTGATTATTGCCCCTTGTTTAGTCTATGACTAAAGGCAAACCCATACTTAAACATTTATATGTGTATTTATCTCCACATAATGGATAGCAAATTGTGAATGTAGCTCGGCTCTTAGTCACAGAGAACACACCGGTTAAAGAGAGATGACAGAAGGGTTTGATACGGGGAATACGTACAACATGCTTAATCCCCATAAATAATTTATGTTTGCTGATTTTATGCGATAGTGCGATGACTTGTTTTTCGATTCATCCTCTATTTTTATATTTTATCTTTTTTTTTCAGTTTAATGTAGTAGAAGTAGTAGTTGTTGTTGTGTTATATTTGTTGTCCTCTCTCGCTTCTTATCGTGTTTAATTTTGTATTTGTTTCTTGATTGGATAAAGCTTGTTTTTATGTTTTTGTTTTGTTAATTTTATAACCACGCATTCCATCTATATGAATTCTTCTGTTTTGCCTCTTTCAATGCAGCTTATGCCCTGCAGTCAGAGATGACAATTTACTTTATGTGTAGTAGGTCTACTTTATTTTTGTATTATCTTCCGTCCACTACGTAGCAACTTATTTCTACTTAATTTTGTTGATGTTTAAAGTTGGACTAAGGTCAACTAAGTGTAGGAAATAAGTAAAAGCAAATTAAAATACGAAAGTATATTTACCTATTTCAAACTAAAATGTATTTGGGTGATTCTCCACTAAAAGCTCCTATTCATGGCCCCGACCAAAAATGGTTCAACAAATTAAAAAAACTTATTTATTTTGAAGTCAATAACAGCGCAAGCAACGTTTCTAACTGGGCCACTTCTAAATTTTAAATATTTGCAGATATGTAATAAAAAAATTATTGTTTTTATGGTCCAAATGTCATTTCCGTCCCGTGTCTCCTCCTTGTTTCAGCGCGGAAAAACACATGTTTTGTTTGGTTTTAAATGCATACATTTTAATTTGACTGAGTTCCAGGAATAAGAATATGTAGGTAAATACAACTTCATACAAATTAAACTTATTTATTTGAAACAATTAACTTACAAACTTTAAAACATGTGTCTCATTTCCGTAAAAAAATATTTAATGCTTATAAATTCAAATTAAAGCCCGTCAGTTTATAGGATTTAGACTAAATGAAGAGACTCATTCATGCCTCCTTTGAAATATATTCAATTAAATGGGTGTGACATCAGTTTCGTGCGTAGTTTTAAAGTAAGTGGTTGTATTCGTGACATGTTTCATCAATTTCGTAATTTCCGTAGGTTAGTGATAATAAAAAAAATATTTTGTTACAGTGTTGTGAAGTAATGTTGCAGTTAGTTATACAAAATTTAATAAAAAATATACTTTCTATTTTTCTTGTCTAAAAAGTTAAAAAGCATCGATTTTCGTCATTCCCGTCGCGTCATTTCCGTCGCGTGATTTCCGTCGCATTTATTGGGTTACGGCGTTGAGAAAATGGTTACGGAAATGACTTTAGATGTGTTTTTTCTTTAAAAAAAATCAACAATTTATTGCAAATCATTAAAATTTTTGTGCATGCATTTAAAATCCCTAAAAGGCAATTGCAAAACAAAAAACTGAGATAGTTGGGAAAGCGAAAATGCAACAAATTATTTATCTTTACTAGTTAAATCTCATTTCCGTACCACACAATCATTTCCGTAAATTGATTTAATTTATATTTTAATAATTTTAAATAAATTCCTGTAATACCGTAAGTCTTTTAAATGCATCCTGAATCACATGGCCCTTGTTACAAGGAAAATTTTTAAATAACATTATCATTTCCGTATCGAAGGCGTCATTTCCTTATCAAGCCCAAATTCTCAAAAACGCTTAAAATCAAGTGCCCGAACTTAAAATCATTCATTTATTCAATAATTTATAACAACACTTGAATGTACATACATAATTTTTTCTTAAATTTAGGTAAGGGACATTTTGGGTGCTTAAAAGAAGCTTTTAACAGAGAATCACCCATATACAGAGTGATTCGCCTAAAAGAGAAATTGGTATTAATTTATTGGACACTGTGGCGTATACGTATTTTTCTTCATTTTATTTCACGAATATAATGATATACTGCATGATTCGCATACGGTGTGACAAAAAGCTGGCGCGTGTAGGTTGGATCGATAGAAGAATACAATCGTTTGGGAGGGGTATTTTCCCAAGTTAAGGTAATTTTATAAAAAAAAAAAACTTAACAAAGTAAAAAAATGTATTATACAACAATGGTAAAGCTACCAGTATCCCGTAGCGTAATGGTAAGTGCGATGGACTGTCACGCTGGGTTCACTTCCCAGCCTCGTCGACCTCAAAACTAAAAAGTTTTTTTCAGGGCTACTGCCTCTTGCGATGAATTGACAAATCCTCCAAGAGTATCACCTGTCATAAATAAGTGCTTGTCGTCTAGCCATTCGAATTCATCATAAAATTGTAGGTCCCTTCCATTCCTGTGGACACGCGCACACAGGAATGGTTGCGAGTTGTTAGTCACTAGGCCGTGGTTCTTCATGAGCCGTTGTGCCACCCGATTTATTTATTTTTTTTTTCCATTCCTGTCGAAAGGCGCACACAGGAATGGTTGCGAGTTGTTAGTCACTAGGCCGTGGTTCTTCATGAGCCGTTGTGCCACCCGATTTATTTATTTTATATTCTGACCATTGACGACGCTTGATATGGTCAAGAGGCTTTAGTTCTTGAGTCATTTGCACCTTGTAAGCGTATAAAAGCAAGTCTTTATGCAAAATGTTCATCAACGTCAAGCGTGATTGGTGCAATTGTTGGGCACGACGACGAGTTGAGGTGGACGGCTCTTCAGCCACACTATCGCGAAAAGCAGCAATATTTTCTGCAGTACGAGCTGAACGAGCATGCACTGGTGTTTTCACATCTCCTACAGACCCGGTTTGCTCAAATTTTTGCACGATTTTTCCGATTGTACGCACATTTGGACGATTAAATTGACCAACAAAATCACGAAGTGCACGATATGCATTTTGATTTGAACGCCCATTTTCATAATAAGCCTGAATAACTTTAACGCGTTGCTCGATTGTGTATCTTTCCATGGTTCAAATTGAGTTAAGGCCCAACTATAATAGGCATCGCATAAGCAAACATAAGCTTATGTCAAAAAGCTAACGAAAATTTGCTTATGTTTGCAAAATTACCCGTTATAGCCATAATGGAGTTTTGCGCGCATAAGCAAAATTTGAAAAAAATGCCTTTCCGCTTTCGTACCACATTCATTTTTCAGCTTTGTGTTTTGTTCCGCATTTTAAATACATATGAAAATGCGGCAACGATACAACAAAAATTATACATACTCGTGCACAACTCGTGAATTGATTCACAAAACAGCTGTGGCTTTGTGTTTTTGTTGCTGCATTTGTAAAATTTACTTACGCGGCGAGCGACTGGAATCGCTCTTGCTTTAGTTTGCTTGAGTTAACGAAACAGAGAAAAATTTAAAGAAACGGAGCTAGACTCCATTATGTTAACTCGCATTGAGATTGTTTGTATTTGCACGTTTACTTATTCGCGCTTAAGTCTATTATAGTTTGGCCTTTAGTCTGAAATTGTGAAATGTCAAATGAAATGCAGAAAAAAACTTGACGTTTAGGTGTGGTTCACATTCAACATCGGCCCTAAAAATTTAACCACCCTTTACAATTAAAAAAAATGCGTATACGCCACAGTGTCCAACAATAAAATTATTACAAGACCAACCCTTAGTTGTGTTTGATTATTGTTAGTTATTATAGTATTGGTATTTGTCTTAATAATAATTAAGATAAAAAGAAATCCGTTTGTATTATATGGCAAAACTAAAATGTGTAGTGTTGTAGTCGAAGCGATATGTTGCAAATTAAATTAACAATAATTAAATAAGCTGCAATCCTAACCGTGGAGCTTTATTTAAATAATTCCTTTTATTTAAATAAATAATGCTACTGATCACCTCTATATATATGTATTCACTATCTACTTCACTTCTTGCAAATCTACTTCATTTTTCGGGCAATTTTATTTCACTTTTTAAGTTCAAAATTCTCATCCCTGGCCCCCAGTAGCTGTTAAGTAAAAAAAAAAGTAAGAGAATTTAATATATTCTCGATTTTTTTGTGTTTCATAGTTATTATCGCATCTTGTTTCTTTCATAATAATGCGAATATAAATAAAAATATAAATACCTTGAAAGAAAAGCAATGGCATGCAGATATTAATATACCAACTAATTTGATATGCAAGAGCATTGCCAGATGAAAATGCTTAATTAAGAGGGAAATTTCAAAATCTGTTAATGACCAACTTGTCGCAATTTTGCAAATCCAATACACATTTACTTTTACAAACTCTTTTCCGAAAACTGACCAAACACATTGCCTGAAACAAGAAAAAACTAGAGCTGTTGATAATTCACCAATATGATGGCTGAAATTAACATTTAGCTGAACTCCTCTTAATTAAAAAAATTAAAGTGCTTTTTTGGTGTTAGTGCTTGACTTAAAATTTATAAGAATATTGAATGTTAAAAACAAAAACAATGTGCACTTAGTTAAAATTAAAAAAAAATAAAAGTATAGAAAATCCAATTTTTTTTGTAAATTCATTTTTCAAAACTAATTCTTTAAAGCAACTTCATTTAGTAAGAAAATAAAAGAATTGAATTATGGTTTGGAAAAAAGCTGTACAGTGAGATTGCTGGTGCTGTCTTTTTTTTAAATTTGTTTTTTTATTCGAAGACAATTTGGTTATGCAATTGCCTCTCTTGCGTGGGGAAGTAGGCCATACCTCTCAAAAAAAAATGTTTCTTGTTTCGATCCAAACATGTACCTTATGTCACACCTTTTGCAAAACACACTGGCAACTTAAAAGTTAAAATTTATTTATTTGTGTCATTTTCCAAAATATCCTTATATTATATACCTATTTTGTTTTACATCAACTGGCAACATCTTTGGCCTGCTCCAACAACAACAAAAAAGCGTAAAACAAGCAAACCGACACGTCATTCAGAAGCAGTGCACTATACCCAAATAAATAAACGAGTGTCATGTTCCCTGTTTTAATGCAGCTTCTTCTTGTTCTATTTTTCTATATCTCTGTTGATTTTTTTTTGTTTTGCTTATTCATGCCATTGCTCCAGTCTCTCTTTACCTTCTTGTCTTTCTGTTTTATTTTATATTTTTTTTATGTCAAAAACCGCATCCGTGCATTCATTTTTTTTTTTTTTTTTTTTTTTTTTTTTTTTTTTTTTTTTTTTTTGAAATATTCAACTTTGGAATAATAAAAAACAAAAATTGTGTCTCCTCTTCATTTTGCTTCTTATTTCCAACTGTGCCACCCTACTCACCAACACTACTCTATACTCCCTCACCTTCATTCTATCCACAATCCATTTCCTTTTATTGGTTATGTAGTATATTTGCCTTTTGATTTGTTTTCTTCTCCGTCTATAGTTGTTCAGATGGTTTTCATTTTGTTTTGCTGCATACCTTTCATTCAGTTAACAATAACAAGATATTTTCTTCTTTTTTTTTCTTTTGTCGGGTTTGTCCTTTAGTAGATTGAAAATAAAACAAAAAAAAACCTATAATGTTTTCAAGCTAAGAAAACAATGTTGCCGTGGTGTAGGTTTAACGCATTTAAACCATTTTACTGGCAGGGATTGTTGACTTCGATATACTTTGACTAAAAATTTAAATGTATGCATTAATCTTTTAACTGATAAGTCAAATGGTAAGCAGCGAGATTATAAGTAAATTCAAAAATTAAAAGGCATATACTTAGTTAAGATTATTGTTATTATTATAAAAAGTAGAAATAAAATGCTTTACCATACAAAATATGAAATCACTCAAATTAATGTTGGAGAATGCTTGAATTGTTTGTATGAGTAAAGAACCAATGAATATCTACATGTTGTCGATTAAGGGACATTTAAGATTTTTGAATATCATAGATTTCCATAAAAGGACATAACCATTTCGAATTCCTTCTTCAGATCAACAATTTGTTCGGTTTCACAGTTTCGTTTAAACCTTGAACTGAGTTCAATTTTTAGTTTAAGTTAACCGAGATCATTGTGCCGTTTAAGCCTATGATCAACGTTTGGGACCACTAAACATATGTAATCCATAATGGAATTTATTTACTTATTTTTCATAACCAATTCCATCAGCAAATCCATGTCTGCTGTTAAAGTTGTTATTTCTCTTTTTTTTTGCACAATTATTGGTTTATTTTCCATTTTTTTTTTTTTTTTAATTTTGTTCATGTCACTTGAAAAAAAAATGTCGATAAATTATTAACAACCCAACATAATTGTTGCTGTTTCGCATGTCTTTCGCTTCACAAAGAGAAAGAATAGACAAGGAAAGTTACGTACCCCAAATTCATAAATGTAAAAATACTGTAAAAATACTGTATAATTATTTGAAAAATGGTACTATTTCTGTATATTTTCTCAAAAAAGTTGATGTTATCGGTAAAGGAAACAACAATAATTATAAAAAAGCAGAAAAATCTTCAAACGGACGATATTTGTCTTCAGAAATGATAAGTAAACTTTGCAGTGTTACCGAACTTTTACATTTATGAATTCGACCGTACTGTTTGCAACTCTTTTCATAAAACTCTTTTTCATAAAATGGGCGAGTTCGTAATCGCAGAAATATGTGGCAGATCTGCCGAATGCCTGCTTAGCTTGTGCGTATCGATTTGATTTTTCTTCTGCCCGTAGAAAGCAAGCAGGCGGCAGTTTTTTTTTATAAATTTGTGTTCGTAAACATCGCAGCGCAGAAAATTATTTATACAAAATCCGATTATTAAAAAAAGGGTGATTCTAGGGCTTTTGGGTGACAGTTGGAAAGAAAAATTCGTTGATAGACAAATATCCTGATGATATTTGTACTTCGAAGCCATTTCATATACAGTGTGGGTCAATCACAAGTTTCTTTTTAAAAATGCAATAAAGTCAACAAAATTTAATTTCGTACATGTATTATGGCTTAATTACTAACAACAAACATTCCCATTAATTATGGAACACAACGCCTCGGCTGGCTTCGCAGCAGTTAATTCGGTCACTACAATTTTCCAAAATCTTGTTAAAGGTTTCGGGCTGTAGCTCACGGATTGCTCGGATGATATTAACCTTAAGTGCTTGAATCAATTCCGGATTGCTGGAATAACATCGGTCCTTTACGGTTCCCAACAAAAAATAAGTTAAAGGGGTCAAATCACAGCTCCGATGCGGCCAATTGACATCGCAAAGACGGCTGATAACACGATTTTGGAAATTGGTGCGCAAAAGATCGATTGTGGTATGGGCTGTGTGACGTGGCTTACCATCCTGCATGAATCAAAGCTTGTCCAAATCCATGTCTTAATTTTAAGTAAAAAAAAGTCGGTCAACATGGCTCTGTAATGACCATTGTTGACCGAAACGTTGTTCCCAGCCTCATTTTCGAAGAAAAATGGTCCAATGATGCCACCACTCCACAATCCGCACCAAACTGTCACTTTCTATGGATGCTTTGGGTTCTCGACAGTAACGTGTGCGGGTTTTCCGAGCCCCAGATGCGGCAATTTCGTTTGTTAACGAAGCCGCCGAGATAAAAATGCGCCTCGTCAGAAAAGATGATTTTGACCCGGCACTCACTTTGGAAATAAGTTTTCAATAATTCCCAATGTTGTTCAAGCGTGAAGCGACTGGGAGGTATAATACTCACTTCCCGTCAAGATTTCGATTGGGAAACAGCTGTCAGTGTAAAAATAACATATGGTTCAAGAACAAACCCCTAGATGGCCCACCCTTTACATGTTTTTTCTGTTTTAACTTTAATTTTTTTTCTTAGCAGTACTTTTTTTCAGCAGAATGTTTTTTTTTTTCTGCACAAACTGCCCGACCGACGCCGATTTGATTTCTGCGTGATTTTGATGTTTACGAACGTAACTTGTTTTGCAGGCCTGGTGAAGTCAGATTTCAATTTTTGTTTACGAACACAAACTTTGCAGATCTAAGTTAGTCAGACGATAACGAATTCGCTCAATCTAGTTAAACGAAGTTCAACTGATCTGAAGATCAGTTTTCACTGTGAAACCTGATCTTAAGTTTAAACTCCCATTATGAAACTGGGGGATACAGTGTTTGAGAAAATTGAAAATTACAAAATCTAATCGTATACTTACTTAGTAGAAAAAGGATCTTTGGAAAAACTTAACCAGGGTATTGATTCAAACTAAAAAAAAATATTAAGTTTTTCAATTTTCTCTAAAACTAGAAGACATTCAAGCATCGTCTTTGGTGTGGTCTTAGAATAAATTGGTAAAAGATATAAAATGTTGATGAAGATGTGGCCGTTCTTTTTCAAAATTATTTTTTGATTATGCATGAGTCAATTAATTTTTTGAAAATTACCACTTCCGCTTAAATGGAAAAACAAAGACCCCCATTCCGAACAATTTCCTCTCTCCTTTCAAATGATAGAGCAAATTTTTAACGGTAAATTAGCACTCGAGGTCAAAAACTTTGATTATTCAAGAGGCCAACAACTCAACGAAAAATCAGAACTTCCGGATTTGACAAGAGATTGCCTTCCTTTCAGGCGGTACGTTTACTGAACTACTTAAGATCATTTTTTACTGGCTCTATTGGCAGTATTGGTTTCGTTAAAAAAAAAAATTGAGGTTTCTTTAAATCAAAACTAAAAGGTTTTCCATTAAGGGCAGGTCGATTTTAAAATTGAATAAAACAAGTTGTATATAGTATATGAGATATCAATAAGGTTTTATCTTTATTTGAGACAATAACATTATGTGTGAAATATAACACCGTTCAAATGACCGCCGTGGCTTCGCTGGGTGGCGCGGATTCGAAAGGTCCAGTTTTCGACGACTTTGGTACATAAATCAGGCTGAATTTGACCGATGGCATCGTTTATGATGTTTTTGAGGGCCGCGGTGGTTTGCGGCTTATTCGCATAGACCTGCAACTTAAGAAAGCCCTACAAGAAAAAGTCCAAAGTGGTCAAATCACACGATCTTGGTGGCCAAAACGTCGCCTTGGCGCGAGATAACCATGCCATGAAACTGCTCGTGCAGAATATCGATTGTGTCTTGAGCTGTGTGGCACGTAGCGCCATCTTGTTGAAACCATATGTCTTCGGTGACCATATCATCCAATTCAGGCGACAAGAAGTTGGTGCTCATCGACCTATAGCGAGGTGATGGCCTGGCCAGCATCATTTTCGATGAAGTACGGACCGATGACGCCTCCAGCCTTAAATCCACAAAATCCAACTGATTAAAAGACTATATTTTTACAGCAAGTAAAAGAAAAAAAATGTATGGATTTATGGATGTCTCCGCAGTCTTTCATTTTTAAAGTAATTTACACCACAACACATAAGACTCCGTTAGGCAAAAACTCTTATTATGCCAATAATTACGTATGGATGTCAGATATTTTGCAGTCATAGCTCAGAATCCAGAAGAAATTTGAATGTTTCCTTCAACAACATAACGCGTTACGTGTACAACCTTAAACGTTATGACCATGTGTTTCCATTTAAAAAAGGATTGCTGGGATGCTCCTTAAATGCATATCTAAATTACATCTCTCTGAAGACTCTGAACACCATTATAACTGAGAAAGAGCCATTGTATCTGTATAACAAAATTATTTTCTCAAGTTCTATTGTGTCTTTTGTATATATTCAACCAAGATTCAGTTGTACTATTTCTGAGAGCCAGTTCCTTGTTTATGCTGTCAAACTCTGGAACTCCCTACCCATAGACGTACGAAAACTTCGAGGAGATTCTAATTTTGATCGCGTTCTATTAAGGTATTTGGCTGAAAATTTTAAAATTTTTAAAATATTTAATTCTTAAAAATTAAAACTGACAACTTTTTTTTAAATTAAAAAATGAATGTAAATAATTTTCTGTTTTTAAAACTAAATTAATTCCTAATGTTAAACATAATTGTTAAATTTAAATCATTAAAATAGGTTACCAAGATTTACATCTTAAATTATAGTCTAGTTTGTTATATCCACTAATCTAATGTATCTTAACTTTTGCTATAAAAGACTTAAGTCTATTGTAAAAGATGAATAAATGAAATGAAATGAATTGACAGCAAACTGTGCTGCAAGCAAATTGGCTTTTTCTAACGAGCTGACAAAAGGGGTGTTATTGAAGATGAGCGTTGGTATCGAGGACGAAGTGGTATTTCGTATGTTTTTCACAAATGACCAAAACTGTTTACTACCTTTGGGACATTATAGTATTTTTTGCCGTAATTTTTGATCATGTAAAAATTTGGTTCTTCGGATATGAACGTTGCAGGTCTTTGTGAAGGGAGCACATTAGTGACCACTTAATTAATTGTTTCATACCAAACCATACTTCGATACTTGACACTTACTTCCCAGCAAATGCATTGCCTTAAGCACTATAGATTCATTACAATCAAAGCATTGTTTTGCCTTCGACTTCAGGGTAATAAAAAGATACACATATATCCGACTCGTAGTCATGAACAACAAAAAAAACCATAAGTATCATATTGCTCTGATGGCACGAACGGCCGGCAGGCGTATAAGTAAACAAAGTGCATTTAATGTTATTGGGTTGATCAGCAGTCATCTACTTAGGCCACCAAAATATGTCAACTCAGCACTATGCCGAACGAGCTATGCCACTTATGATAGCTGGTCGTTCGCCCCTAGCCCGCGTTATTAGAATTATGCTGACTTGTGGTTATCGACTGCAAGTGAGGCCAAGAATCGAAGTATGGACTTAATTTCGATAACATATAATTTCTGTATATATAGCAATAGTTTTTGAAAATAAAAGTCTCTTCCTCACTGAAC
Source organism: Melangyna quadrimaculata (assembly GCA_949320155.1). Classification (NCBI taxonomy): domain Eukaryota; kingdom Metazoa; phylum Arthropoda; class Insecta; order Diptera; family Syrphidae; genus Melangyna; species Melangyna quadrimaculata. Next base: position 79,049,259 of record OX439483.1, on the reverse strand, counting down.
TTCAACCAGTAAAGGTCTTTTTTTCTTTATTTATACTTTTTCGAAGCTTGCGAGCTAAAAAGAATATTGAAAATAATTATACCTACTTGGTTAAAGTCTTAGAGCAAAACCTCGAGTGCATTATCCAGAGGTTCGAGCTGAGGCATTCATTGAATGCCAAGCGATTTGTCTCGAAGACCTTTCTCAAGACAAGAAGAGGAAAAGTTTAAAAAAGTCTCCCAACCAACATTATATCTTTCTAGCTTGTTGAATCTTTTTCCTTAACTTTTTGTTTAAATAATTTTGATTTCCTAATAAATAAAGACAAACAAAAATATTTTTTTTTTAATTTTTAGCTTTTGTTCCCAAATTTGTTTGTATTAAATCAAAGAATTTCAAAATTGTTATTTTAACTTGTTCTTAATATTTTCTTGGTTTCACCATAAGTGTCTATTTACAGTCTATAGTTGTTAACTACAAAGGACAATGTTGCGTGGCCTAGTCCAACATTTTATTTATATAATTTACCTACATACATGTATAAATTGTTTGTTTTGATTCAAATACCGAAATATTAAATTAATTTAGTATTCCCTTAGAATGGGTAACTCGGGTGTATGTGAAACAAAATTCTATTTTATTTAAATTCTAGTTTCTTTGAATTATTTGCATACACCAATTTCAATCTCAAGTTGCCAAGTCTTATTGTTCCCTCTACCACACCATCCTCATCTTCACCCTTTAAGTTATCCATTAAAATTTGACTTCTTAAAATATCACAATGGCAACACTAAACAAAACCTATCATTCAATGTTATATCTTCCAGTCCCGCATTAAAACAAAACTTCAACTCGACACATAAACACACAACGTCGTCGGTCGTTCGTTGTCGGTCGTCATCATCATAACGTGAGACCTTCAAAGACTTCTTGTTTTCATCACAATGAGAGAGACGGTATACCTACTTATTTTTTTTTTTTCTCAAAGTCATTACATTAAATAACTAGCGCCGCGCACTTCATCTAGTACAAACTTTTGTGTCTCATTTAAATTTTTTGTCCAAAGATTAAAAAATAATCAACAACAACAACAATTTTTGGGGTGAATAGCTCATCCTGGTTAAAGTTTTTATGTAGTGTAACATCTATATTCTACATCCCGAAGCGAAGAGGCCGCCGCGCCGCGACGCGTCGCGCCACAATCGTAACGCTACGACACAAACAGCCGATGACTACGGCAACGAAGCACCATATAAGTCTTATCTCTTCCAAAACACACATATAAAGATATATATTTTTATAGATACTTTCGTATCTTATAGGTTATTATTCTATTTTTTGTCATAGCTAGCACGCTACCGTCCGTCGTCGTCGTTGTCGTCGTCATTCTCGTGTCGTCGATTGGGAAAACTCATGTTTTTAGGATGGTGTGTGCGCCACAACAACCAAGTGTGGGACAAAGCACAAGGAGGACGCAGTGAGGCAGGCGGCAGTGGTGCCTTTATCGCTTCTAGTGTATTCAGTCGCTCTTTAGAGCAGTGAGTTACGAACTGCTGTAGGCTGTGAACGCGCCTCGCCATCCGACTCTCTATGTGCGCAAACTTTGTTTCTTATTTTCTTTACATTATACAAAAATAAACAACAACAAAAACGAAACGATATTGAATCGTCTTCAGAATTAGGTTCCTGCTTGTGTGTCAGTAAGAAAAAAATCACGATATCTATGAGATACACAAATAACACGAAGGGTTAAAAGATAGATCTATCTTGATTAAATATAAAAAAAATCTAATATATCGCATTAGTGGAAAAAATTACTTTAAAAGTAAACAAGTTATTTCTTAATTTTTCTAAATTAAATAGTTATCAACCTAGAACAAGTTTTATAACACACAATGCGAAGTATTATACGTGGGTGTTTTATTGAGTTTTTAAATCTCGTCTGATCTTCCCTAAACCAATTATAATCACCCCATTCGACCGGCGGCGGCGGTTAGATGTTAAATATAATAATATTAAAATTTATTCATCATCTTTGTGTCAACGGTATTTCGGTATTCGTTTACTTAAATTATAATCGAAACGGATAAATAATGTAAAACAAAAAAAAAAAATCATAAATCATTTGAATAATTAATTTGCTTAATGAGTTCGTGTTCTCGTTCCGTGTCGGGAGATTTATTATCAATTTTCTCCTCCTATACCCTACTCCTTGTCCTCGTTCCCCTTTCGAGAGGGGAGATTTGTTTTGTGTGGTAAATTGTTCGTGTTAGTGATTCGAAAAAAAAAAAATTAAATTAAACAAAAAATATAAGAATGTTAATACTTCAATTAAAATTTAAATTTTTTGTGTTGCTGTATAAATATCCATTAATGTGTGTACAAGGTGTTCATGTAGATAATTGCAAAGTGAAAAAAAAGCAGTTTTAGATAGAAATTACGTCTATTAATATTAAAATAATAAAATCTATATTATAATTGGTCTTAATTGCTTTGGTGAATAAAACAAAATTAGTGAGTGTGTGAAAATTTGATACCTAGCTGTATAACAAAAATTTACAATGGCCGGAATAGATGGATTAATAACACCGGCTACACAAACACAAACAACCCAACCTGCAGCTGCTAATGGACCAGCCACAAATAATAAGGATTTACATAATGTTTGGAAGGATTACACAAAACTCAAAACTTATTTGATTTTAAAGGATAAACAAAATGAAAAGGTATAGTTATGTAGTATTGATTTTCTTGCGGTGTTGTTCTTGTTTTGCTTTTGGGTTGAAGGTCATGTTGGGAGGTTTTTAGATGATTACAAATATTGATATTGCTCTGATAACCTTGACCCCTTTACTGTCTCGTGTGTGGGAGTTGCAAGCACGCTGTTGATAGGCGGACGAGGCTTTGATAGAAAAATTTCTATTTTGATTTTAGACATAATGTACGAATAGAACATATACACTCAAAGAAAAAACTGTGTAAAATAAACCTAAATCGTGGTACAAATTAAGTTAGTCCTAGTGCCGTTTTGAACCTGGTAAGTTCTTGGCTAACTTTCCTTAGATTCCTTAGGTATAAATAAAATTTGCCTTATTTTTAGTAAACATATGTGAGTTTGCCTATGGCATTTTATCCTTAATCTTGGTTGAATTCAGCCTAACATTTTAATGTCTCACCTTAACTTCTAAGGTAAAAAAAGATTTAATATGTTTTGCTTAGGTCAGTTTTACCTACATACTTATGCATTTCAACCTAGTGCTTGGGTAGAGTTTACCTAGTATTTTACCTATAATTTACCTATGGGACGTGTTGGCTTGTGTTATATTTCTGAAATGTATACAATTAAATTTTATTTGAAAAAAAAAAAAAAACTTTACTTACCCCGATGAGATTTGAACATGCGACGTTCCGGTTACCAGCACAGCATCTACGCTTCCACTAGGCCAACTCCCAATACAAAACTTGTATGTTGAAAACTAACTATATATACTTATTTAACATTTTAAATTAGATTACCTACTTGATACAAATATGAAATAGTGAAGATATCATATTATCGTTATCTTTAATGAGAAAAATAAGTATACAGTTCTTAAAACTTCAATTGGTTTTTTGTTTGTATCTATACCTCGAACTAAGGTGAATCCACCATTAGACCTTTGTTAATATAAGGAATAGGTGAATTACATATAAGAACCTATGACCCTGAACTTTGCAGACAATTTGAGTACAATATTTTGGACTGTCCCCAGCGCCGTAAATCTTGTCTGATTTTGAAAATTTGAATGGTGATCGCTTTGTCGTCTTAAAGTCTCGGTACGTTTTTTTATTTACTGTTACAAAAAAGTTATCATGAAAAAAGTAAAGATGTGCTATGGAAAACACCTTTTAAAACTTTTGGACTGCCTCCGACTCCATACAAATTGTTGAATTTTAAAAATTTGAATGACCTTAAATCCCGATACGTCATTTTTTATTTTTTTTTATTTACCGTAACAAAAAAATTTTCATTAAAAAAGTAAAAAGAGCCGCTAAAAAGGGCCTTTAAAACTTTTGGACTGCCACCAACTCCGTAAAAATTGATCAATCTTGAAAATTCTAACGGAAATCGATGGCTCATCCTAAAACCTCGGTATGTCATTTTTTATGTACCGTAACAAAAAAGTTTTCATTAAAGAAGTCAAAAGAGCCGCTAAAAAGGGCCTCTAAAACTTTTGGACTGCCACAAACTCCGTAAGAATTGATCAATCTTGAAATTTCTAAAGGAAATCGATGGCTCATCCTTAAACCTCGGTACGTCATTTTTTATTTTTTTTTATTTACCGTAACAAAAAAGTTTCCATTAAAAAGGGCCTCTAAAACTAAAACTGTTTTCTAAAAATCTCCCGTATAAAATGTAGCACAAAAATTCCACAGTTATAAGAATCCTTTTGTTTAGGGTACTTAAACATATTTTTAAGTTTAAACTCAGCTAATGTTCCCGGGAATTTATGGCGTCAGCATTTCCCTATTACATGGTTAAATGACCTTAAACCTAGGGCAATTCAGTTTTTATGCTTTTTTTGCGTTACCTAGGATGCACTCCAATTGTCTTAGTGCTGGGGAAAGTTATGCTTGTCTAATAACTTCATACAAAAAATAAGACAAATTAGGCTATTTTACTTTAAAACGGATGAATATAAATTGTTTTAGTTCTGGGCAGATTTATGCTCGGCAAATAACTTCCATACTTCATATTTGGATAAAATGTTGAGCTTTTTTCACTTTCGAAAAATTTCGTGATATTAATTTTCCCTTACATTACGATGATAGAGAACGAGAAAAAAGTAGGTCTCGCAATTCTGTCTGTCTGTACCTCGACCTGCAGCCTAAACGGCTGAATCGACTTTCTTCAAACTTTGGACTTAAGGTTCTTATGGGATTCCCTAGATGGGAAATTGAAATTTATTTTAGCTCAAAAAATAACGGTACCCACCATACAACCAAAATACAAAAATTGATTTATTTCTAAAACGGTTCTAACGATTTTGAAAAAAAAATTACGAGCTACTATAATTACTACAGTTAATATTTTGGTGGAAAAAAAAATGTGTAACGGTTTTTAACGGTACCTGACAAACAACCGATTTTTTTGTTTTAAAATTTCTCGTAACCGGCTACTCCGATTTCAACCAAATTTTTTAAATAAGAGGTCCTTTATAATTTTAAGAATTTTGCATATATGTAAAATTTTTCGAAAAATTAATTTTTGGATTTTTAAAAAAATGTTGAAATTTTTTTTTTGAAAATTAAATATCTTGAAAACGGGTCAATGAATATTTTTTTAATTTTGTGAAAATTTGTATTTTATTTAATTCTAAAAGTTGGCATACCAAATATTATTTTTAAAAAAATTCAAGAATTTTTATATATACAAAATTAATTTTTAAGAAAACCGCTCTAACGGTTTTTAAGTTTCCAGCTATATTCCTCAAAAAATGCTCGTCGTCGCTTTGTTTCCCTTTGCTTTGCTTATTCAGTAAATCCCTTTCTGAAGGAAAGTTTCCTAATGAATGGAAAATCTCTTATCTTGTGCCTATACATAAATCTGGGTCTAAGAACCTAATAGAAAATTATAAAGGTGTTTCCAAACTGTCAGCAATTCCTAAATTGTTTGAGAGTATCGTTAAGGCCAAATTAGAATTCTTAACTAGGGAATCTATATCTGAACTGCAGCATGGCTTTGTTTCTGGGCGTTCAACCACAACAAACATGGCTCTATTTTCAGCTTATATCATAAAATCCATTAAGAAAAAGAGTCAAGTTGATGCAATTTACACAGACTTTAGCAAGGCTTTTGACTCTGCGAACCACTCCATCCTTTTGCGTAAACTAGAACTATTTGGATTCCATTCTACATTTCTGAACTGAATATCATCATACCTCAGTGGTAGGTCTCAAAAGATTGTCATTAATAATTCTTTTTCGCGATTTGTGGAATTTACTTCGGGTGTGCCTCAGGGTAGCCATTTGGGTCCCCTTCTTTTCAATATTTTTATAAATGATATTACATCTGTAATAAAACATTCGCAGTGCCTTCTTTATGCAGATAATCTTAAACTATTTTCAGAAGTGGCCGGCGTAGAAGATTGCTATTTGATTTAATCTGATATTAACCTGATGTCAGAATGGTGCAATTCAAATTTCTTAAAATTGAACATAAAAAATTGTAGCGCTATATCTTTTTTTAAGTCTTATAAGCTTAGATTAATATAATTTAGTCTAAGCCGCTCTCGCGTGTAGATAAAATTAAGGATTTAAGCATTATGCTTGACTCAACTTTCTCTTTGAAATCTCATGTTGACTATGTAGTTCCAAGAGCAAATTCACTTGTTGGATTTATCAAACGAAATTGTGGTGATTTTAGTGATCCTTACGCATTGTTATCACTTTATACGGCTCTTGTTAGATCTTTACTTGAATATGCGGACGTTATCTAGAATCCTATTTTTAAAAGTTTCTCTCTTCGTATTAAAATAGACGTTTTACGAAATTTATATTTTATAAAATAAAATGGAGATTTATTCCAGATTGTAGAGCAAGATGTTTATTCCTTGGAATTAAATCCTTAGAATCAAGACGAACTATTCATTGTATAATGCTTGTGAGGGATATTTTAAGTTATCATATAAGATCTTTATCAGTTATCTGTTAAGATCTTTACGTCATAAGGATTTGCTTTTGGAGCAATATCACAGAACATGCTATGGTAGTAATGAACCAGTGAGTAGATCAATAAGGCAGTCAAATGAAGTTTGCCAGTTTATTGAACTAAGCAGGTCTAGAGACTTGTTCAAAGCTTATTTAGTACTGATTTTCACTTTTTAATTATATTTATTATAAAGTTATACATCTGTAAATACATGTAAATATTTAATTTTTCATAACGTGTTAGCTATAAACGCTTGTAGATGTAAATAAAAAAAAATAAAATAAAAAAAAAAAAAAAACATATAAACTTAACGTTAATTTATTTAATTTCACGAAAAAATGTATTAAAAATTACAATCGTAGCATCGATTAAAATTATCAATTAAATTAAGTTTCATAAACAACTAACAATAGGTTTATTTTCGCTCCTGAGTATCTTTAATTACCTAAAATTCTAATAAGCGCAAAAAATTATTCACTCAATATTGTTTAATAATCAATTAAAGCCTTCGTTGCTATAACCACGCTCACTATTGTCAAACAAAAATTAATGACTCTTATTATTGCATTTTGATTTATCTACGGCAATTAAAATATCAATAAAGTATAACCTTCGTATAATAAACACAATCGAATAGCAAAAAACTTATACCAATCGTTTTGAACGAAACAAGAGACTATAAATAATGTGCTCATTAGAAATGTTGGAGGAAACATGAGTATTTGGTTATAAAAAAAAGCCGGCGAAATCAATTGTGATATTGAATACAAAAGAAACAAAGAACATTGCCAAAGAAAAAGCATTCGATCCGGATAGTAATTTTGATTTTAAGTCTATACGAAATGGTACATTTTACAAGGAGTTGTTAGGTTTTCGTCTATTATGTATGCTTAGGCAGCATTTCTTTATGTGCTACAAAATGCCACATTCGTACAGTCTTTAAAGTGATATGCAAAAATATTTTGATATTTTTTATAAGTAGGGGGGTACCTACACATGGTAATTGTTAACTATTATTTTAAAAAGGGAATTTTTCAAAATGTGTTTATCATAAAGAAAAAAATCTCTAGTGATCTCTAACAAAAACTACACAGGATGATATGCATAAGATTTATAAAAATAATTGAGCTTACAATTTAATTGTAACCTAAAAGCCTAAATTTAAAAACCTTAATTGATGTATTCCCTTCGCTTTTAAAAAAAAACTTTGGACTGGGTACATAGTATATAAGCCACATTTGTTTGTCTCATCTCATTCTTACTTAAATCAAAAAGTCCTCTCGATTGAGCCTCTTATTACTAAGTTTCGTTGCCGACTAGTCCGGTTCCGGTCTTGCAAAAATATCGAGCTAGGGCTTGAAGCTAGAAGCTACTAAATTTTGAATACAATTACATTTTAGAATCTTAAATTCCATTTTTGAATTTTAAATCTTTGTTGCCCAGATTAACGAGACTCTCAGTAAATTTAAGTCAAAAGGGTACGGTAGCTTCTATGGGCACAGCAACATCACGGGTTTAATTCCAACCGAACTGTTTTCGACTCCCACAGATTACTGCGACCCTACAATGAGCCTCGGTAAAGATTTTAAAGTTATATTCCCATCCAGAAAGGATTGGAATGATGACGTCGTGACGAAAGACTTCGACTTCAACTATCTTTACTGATGGGTCAAAGATGGAGTGCGGTGTTGGTGCTGGTATATTTTCAGAGTCCCTTAATATATCCAGGTCTTTTCGGCTACCTGACTTTGCTAGTGTTTTTCAAGCTGTAGTACTGGCAATCAGGAAAGCATGCAAGCTACTTAAACAAGATCCAAACCAGAACCGAAATACGGCTATTTTCTCAGACAGTCAAGTTGCTGTTAAAGCTATTAATTCAGCTACATCATCCTCTAAATTACTACGACAATGCCAGGATGAGCTTGTGAGTCTGAACACTAACCTCAGGATCACTCTAATCTGGGTTCCGGGTCACAGTGGCATTGAGGGTAATGAACGGGCTGACCAGCCGGCCAGGCAAGGTTCAGCCCTTCATTATTCATTTGCGGAAAGAGTCAGTATTCCTCTCGGAGTTAGGAACGGCAATATATTCTCAATTTTTCTCTTAGAATCTAATCGTAGGTGGAAAAGTTTAACCAACTGTATCATTTCTAGAAAAATCTGGCCTACCTATAATAAATCCCCAACTATTAACCTAATGTGCAGACCCAGGCGAGACATAGCCCGGATTGTTGCAACATGCACTGGACACTGGCCAATAGGAGAACATGCGGCGAAGCTTGGCATCCCCTACAATACTCTGAAGTCATTTGCATTTAAAAGACCTGAAGTCTTACAGGCATATAGTTAAAATTATTATTACTCACTGTCGTAGTTGTGGGGACCAGCAGGAAAAGGAAACAGTCTTACATTTCCTCTGTAAATGTCCCGCTTTGGCCAGAATGAGGCAACAATCTTTTGAGAAGCCCTTTTTTGACGAACTTAACGAACTCTCCGGAACGAAGATCAAATATTTGACTTCTTTCCTCAACGCGACGAAATGAATCTAGGATTTTTACTTCGGTTTCCTCTTGCACTATCTTCTTCCTCAAACTCCTTTGACTGCGAGCTAGCAGACTAATGGTTTTTGAAGGTGGCTCATGGTGCACGAGGACCGGACGATTACACCATTAGGCCGATCTCCGCTTCAATACCAGTAAACAAGTTGCCTAGGTGGCACAGCGTAGATGGCTCTTAGTTGCGAACTTCGACCCTTTGGAGAGTTTTCCTATGTTCAAGTCAAAGAAATTTTCTATTGATCTAGAATTAACTTTGGTTTCCTTTTGCACCATTTTCTTCCTCAAAGTCCTACGACTGTGAGCTAGCAGACTACTGGTGTTAGAAGGTGGCTCATGGTGCACGAGGACCGGACGATCACACGGTTGTGCCAACCTTCGCTTCAATACTAGTCAACATGTTTGTTAGTTGGCACAGTGTAGATGGTTTTTAGTTGCGAGCTTTGGTCCTATCGGGTGTTTTTCCTATGTCCAAATCCTTATTGAGTTTTATCTGATGTCTAAATCCAATAAAAGAGTCTGGTCATACAGGCGGGTGGTACTTTCCCTGGCAACCACAAGTCATGCTGTGTAAGCAGACGGAGGTGTACAGAGATTACCATATCCGAGTGTGAGACTAGATGATGACCACAAGGAATCAGATCGCGTCCTGGGCAAATCAGCAAATTGCTTAGCGTAGCATACTGCTGCCAAACTCGGGTGTAGGCGATGATCCGTTGGGAGGTCTATCACCAAATATCCTCAAACGGCGCATTACAGCGTTAATTGGGCCATCGAGCGAGGATGCTTGTGACCACCATCTCTACCTACCTACCTCTCGGGGTAGATGAAACAGAGAACAGACCAATATTATAATCGTTTCGTATTGGAACGGGTATGTTCGGCATTTTATGTTGCAATACGTTTTTGCTTAATGATATAAAAGGTTTTTCGAAACCTCAACCGAGTATTTTAAACGCCTGATAACGCCCAATAACAGCATATCCAAAACGGATCTAAACCTTAATTGTAAAACCAATAAAGGTTGACATCAACCACCGAATGAACCATGTTGTATGCATTCAAATATCTATACGTTTCAAAAGCTGCCACTGCAAGATTAAAAAAAAAAAAAGATTTTCACCACATTGTGATTTCTTAACGCTAAAACAATAGACACATACATGGATTCAAATTCAAATCTATCAAAGACAAACATTATTTAAATAATTTTATAAACAAATTCAGATTCTAATGTAAAAATAAAAAAAAAAAAACGGAATGTATACAGTAATCTAAGATACAAAAAAAATATCCAAATTATTTAAAAAAAAAAAAAACAAAAATATTTTGTTCCCATTTGTTTGTAATTTTTTTGTATTTACATACACTGCGCGTCATGAGGTTAGAAGCAGACATTTTTGAAAAATTAATCTCAAATGTCTCCTGTTATTATATAAGAAAGAGATCGAAATTTTGTATAACAGAAGAGAGACTGTTTAATGTGCCATAGAAAAACCTATGTTTGCACTTCAAGAAAAAAGTTAACGATAGCTTAGAGATTAAATGTTGGGTGTGTCACCTTTTCTTTTTTTAAACTAATTTTGTTGTTTCATAAGGTTTTTTTTACACTTATTTGTATGCTTATAATATATGCTTCCTTCAACTTTCAAAATGTCTTCAAAAGCTTGACGTTTAAGATTCAGTGAATCCAAATAGTCAAGTGAAATTTCAATCAAGGCCAACTTAATGGTGTGAAGCAGTCATCGTAATGCTCCCTTCTGCGTATAATTTTCGTGTGGGCCATTCCCTAACATGTTTTTGTATTTTGCAGTCCAAGTTTGCTCCAAATTGACGATTTAAACACTCAAGCCGTATGAATAAAGGCGTTGTTTGGTTGAAAATCCATGAAGTTCGTCCGAATAGATCATTGGGATGTGAAAAACAATAATTCTAGCGTTGGCGACGCTTTTTTGGACCAAGATGCCTGAAAACCATTCATATTGGTACTTTAACTATCAATATGAGATTTCTCGCCAAGTAATTACGCTTCCTTCCCTGTCGTGGCTAAAGTTCAGAAATTGTTCCTCTTTCCTCAGATCGTGGAAAAATTGTTATATTCATATTTTCGAGGAAAGGAGCAATTTCAGAAACTTCATCACAACAGGGCAGGAAACGTTATTACGTGGTGAGTAGTCTTCTATTATAGAACGATATAAACTTGATAGTTTAAAAAGTACCAGGATGAATGATTTCCAGTCATATTGGAACGACAAAGCGCCGCTTAGTCCGTGTTTTCACATCCCAATGTTCTTTTCTGACGAACCAAAAGTGGTGTATTGCTGCATTGACCCCCTTTTCATTGGACTTCAAAATACAAGAAAATGTTAGGGAATGGCTCACACGAAAAGTATACGCATTACGATGACTGCTTAACATCATTAAGTTGGCCTTGATTGAAATTCCACTTGACTATTTTGATTTTGAAAGACATTTTGAAAGTTGGATGAAGCACACATTATAAGCATACTGTGTAATAAAATGTTCACTTTATTTTAAAACCATCGTTTTTCTTCACTTTATGTGTGTGCTTCTAACCTTATGAAACGACAAAAAAGTGACCACCCAACATTTAATCTCTAAGCTACCGTTAACTTTTTTTTCTTGAAGTGCAAACATAGGTTTTTCTATGGCACATTAAACAGTCTCTTTGTGTTATACAAAATTTCGATCTCTTTCCCATATAACAGAAGAAATTTGAGATTAACTTTTCAAAAATGCTGCTTCTAACCTTATGACTCGTAGTGTACATTACTGAAATCAACCTTTATGTACACAAATTTGGAATATTGAAAAATAAATTTACATATGAAATCAATTTCATTATTTTTCTTTCAACACTGTCATAGGAATTTCCTAAACGAAAACAATATTTTATTTACGTATATTTTGTATAGAAAATCTATTTTTAAATGACTGATTGTTCAACAATAATGTGGAATGGAATGAGTCAAAGAAAATATATAAAGAGCTTTCCATCATTTTTTTTTCTCTGGAATTTATTTATTGAAATATTCGACCGACATTTATTTATAAGATAAGGAAAGGCGACTCTTATTCAAAATTGTCGGTTCTTTGTGGGGGTGAAGTTTATTTTTTTTTCTCTTCGAGAATTTTGACAGATGATTTATTACATCATTCATACATTTTTTTAAGAATTCAGTTTTTATTTGTTTGACGAGGAGTTTGATAGAACATTCAAAGTAAACCAACAAAAAATGTGGCTAAATTTCTACCCTAATTTTCGGCTTGATAACTCAAACGAGGGGCTTTTTATAATAAGAAGATGAAGAAATTTAAATATTAAAATATTGAGGGGCGTTTATAATACATAGGTTTTTAACGGATTAATTAAATAAATAAATAGTCCAGGCAATTGATGACTTAACGTGGGCAAAATTGCAACAGAAGCTTTTTTAATTGATTTTTGATCAATAACCACTACTGAATAGCATATCCGAAGTCGGAAAAAATCCGTCCAAGGAAACATCCCAAAAAACGGGTTTCAAAATGGACGAATTATTGGTATGTTGTTTTTGGTTGTTATTTGTATTACGATGCGATTTTTCCGATTTTCTATGTAAGAAGCTATCACTGGTTGATAAAAGGAGGGTCTATGACCCCCCCCCCCTTAGTCCCAAACTGTTCAGAGACATAGACAAAATGATAGTGGCGACCAATTTTCACAAATAAACAATCCCCATTTAAGACCCCCCGTATATATGACAACACCCCCAATACATTTATTTGCATAAAGCCCAGTCAATCGACAGTAAAATCGAAAAGCGTGATGTGAATCTGTAGCTTAGTTTGCATCTTCGAAAAACCTGTACTTGCTGCAGGAAAAATGCATCTGTCAATAAAACCCCGGTTTTTCTGATATTTTCCCTTATAATTTTGGAAATATACTATTTAGAAAAAAACATAATGTTATAAATTTGTTTGTTATAAGATTCTCCAATTCTGAACAAATTAGGAATCAAGTACTCTAGAGCGGAGATCGGTAATAAGCGGACCGCAGGTCGAATTCGGCCCGCGAAGAGTATAAATCAGGACTGTTGATTCTTTAGTTTTAATTCGAAAAATACTTTTACACACAAGCCATGGGTCAATCTTTTTGATTAATTTTGAACTCGTATAGTAAAATTAGGTGCCCGACCTTTCCCAAGGAATAATTAAAATTTGGATGGAAAAAAGTTGAATTTTCCGGGAAAACTCGATTTTAAGTTAGCAGAGCAGGTAATGTATGGGAAATGAAATAATCTTTTTTTCACATCAGATCGCGGAAAATTCTTGGGAAAGGTCGGGCACCTAATTTTACTATACGAGTACAAAATGAATCAAAAAAATTTGGATGAAATAAAGTTGAAATAAAAAATATAATATTTTTTTTTCAAAATTATTTAAATATTTTTTTTTTTTTTGTGGAAAAAACAATTTTGTTTGGGTTCGTCGAGCACTTAAGTAGCTCGTTAACATAGTATTCATCCCATTTTTCTACCTGAAAGATTAAAGAATAGGTCTGCTAACTTGAAATCAAGTTAGCAGAACATTCATTATTTCCAATAGTACTGGAGCACTTTATTTAATTTTTGGGTACTTAATTAGCGCTTTATAAGCACCGTGTAAGACCATCAATTTTTTTTTGTTCTGCTGACTTTGCTCTGCTAAGTTGAGGGACATAACAAGGTTGATTGATGGAAACAAAAATTAGTAATACAGGGTGTCCCTTTATTCGTCAATAGTATTTATGGGCATGATTCTTGGGTATATCGTTTTACAGTAAGGGCCTATCTCCAATTTTGATATCATTTATCAGTGGTTTAAGAAAAGTCTTACTTGTTGTACCCTGACACATGTAAACGGTAATTGCGCTGTTAGTAGTAAAGATATAAACTTTGTTTAGGCCTTTATTTTTAGAATAAACACCAGTTTCTAGATATTTAGTTTCTAGCCTGTTCCTTTTTTCCTGCCCATGCTATGTTTTTGACTTTGGGGTGATTTTTTTCCAAAAAATGCGTAATCGACATAGTTGTTTACTACTTTTTTTGAATGAACGTAAATAATACTAAAAATATTGCCTTGTAATATTTGATTTCAAATTTGTTGTAGAATTGGACAATTTTGTACCTGTTTTTGAGTGCTTTAATTTTTAATTACTTCGTTTTTTATAATTGTGTTTTAACTTTATTGTAAGATAGCAACAAATATGATTAATGCATGAATTCAAAACTAATGTGGTCTTGTAGAAATGTTTATAACAAACAAAATTATAATGGATGTTTTTTTTTCCTAAATTGCATATTCAAAAAGTTATAAAGGACAATATCAGAAAAACCGGGGTTATTTTATGTTTTTGCACTGTTGCATTTATCCTGCTGCGAATACCTACAGGTTTTTCGAAGTTGCAAAGTAAACTACAGACTACTCTAACAGACCCTAACAGCATATCAAAAAAAGAGGAGACCAGAAGACGACGTCTGTCATCAGCTATTCCTTCGCAGTCTGGTTCTCCATCTAGAAGACGGCCATGAAAAAATAAAGAAATTGGGTGGCACAACGCCTCGTGAAGAACCAGGGCCTAGTGACTAACAACTCGCAACCATTCCTGTGTGCGCCTATCGCTATGAACGGAAGGGACCTACAATTTGATGCCGAATCCGAACGGCTAGACGAGAAGCACATATTCGTGACAAGTGATACACTTGAAGGATTTGTCAATTCCTCGCAAGAGGCAGGAGCGCTAAAAAAAACTTTTTAGTTTTTTAGGTGGACGAGGCTTGGAAGCAAACCCAGACCTCCAGAAGACGGCCATGAAGGAACTTCAAATATTCGAAAGAAAGTTATTAAGGATCTGCACAGGACTACATTTAGACTGGCAACGAATGAGACATCACAGCAACGAGTGCCTTTACACATATGCGAACATCATTCCCTTTGACAGGTGCTTACTGCTTTCAGCAAAGAAGCTAGTAGAATAGGACACACCAACAGTCACCCGAATCAAATGATAAGAAGGATGGCCACCGAGCAGTGAGATATCTCAGTACGATGAGATATCTGGTCGCAACATAATCACGGACAACGAGCAAGCAGTTTCGATCTACGCTGACACAGGCCCAGCACATCACCACGTCTAAATGCCAAGCTACCCCCCACCAAAACCACAACTTGACAACCGGGACGGAACACCCCGACGAGAATAAAGTCAACGGACTTTAATTTGATTTTTTAACATGTTTCCACATCAAAAAAGCATAACTTCATCACGCTTTGCTATGTCTTGGGGGTGTTGTCATAAATGCAGGGGGTGGGGGTGGGTGCAGTGTGTCATAAAAATATTTATTTTTGAAAATTGGTCGCTGCATATTATATATCTAGGACTCTGAACTGTTGGTGACGTGAAATAAGGCTCAACGAAATAAAGCCAAATATCAAAAATTTGGCCTTATTTGGTTTTTAATATGGAAATAACGCAAAATTTTAGTTTTGGCTTTATTTCGCTTTAGAAAACGAAATAAGGCCAATTTGGCTTTTTTTTTTTCAAAAAACTGCAAAACAAATCGCCGTTGTTATTTTCATTCGGTTTAGTGCATTAAATCCCACGGAACTACCCCCCGCGGGTGTTATTTCCCAAAAAAGAACCCGCGCGGGTTAATTCATAAATGCTTTTACCCAAATCACTGTTTAGTACAAAGTCTTTTAAAGCAGACCGACTGAGAGCATAGGCGCTTGCCAGGCAACTGAGCATACCCTAAGCGGAGGACGGAGTCACGTGAGCGGAACAGAGGACCCAAGAAGGGAGCTAAAATCCTTGAGCCCGCGAAGCGTGCCAGCAAAAGTACTGTTAAGTTCAAAAACTTTGAATTATAGGTGCCTGCCAGTGGGGGATTAATTCCTTTTTTTTTTGAAACAAACCCCCGCGTGTGCTACTTTCCAAAAAAATGGAATTAAACCCGATCCCGAAAAAATGGAATTAAAGCCATAATGGCCATATGTCACATTCAAATTATTCTTTTCACAGAAGAAAGCGTGAATTTAAACAAAAAAAATTGTAAACGTTTTCAGAAGTTTGTTTCGAATTTTAAATCTTTTGTAAAGTATTTTTTAAAATGTGAATTTAAACAAAAAAAATTGTAAACGTTTTCAGAAGTTTGTTTCGAATTTTAAATCTTTTGTAAAGTATTTTTTAAAATGTTCTGGGAACTATCTTTAAAAACAAAATTAAAACTTTTCAAAACAACTTTTTGACAACGTTTACAAGTATTTTTTAAAAATTCGCGCGAATTTGCGTGTACCAAAATAGATCTATGCGATTTTTTAATTGCCATTTTATCAAAAATCAGTCTTATGATATTCGAGCGTCGTGGGACTGGCCTTAAAGTTTCTACAGCTTCACTTGAAGGCTCTTAAAATAATATTTGTATCATGAATTTCGAGAGGCGATATTCTTTAGTGAAGGTACCAACTTGTAATAAAGAAAGAAAAAACCTAAACATTAGAAGTTATATTGTTTTTGTTTTTATTTTAGTGGACTGTATTGAATGAAATTCAATAAAAAGTATTTAAGCGACCTTTAGTCCAATGCGTTTCGGTCCTGATAACAATTACAGTGGACCTCATCAGTTAGAGCTGTAATTGTAACCTTTCTAAGACGCAACATTTTAGTCGATGGCTACCGACGTTTATAAAATTTACAGCATAAACAAACTGCAAATTATATTTTTCTAGGGGAACATGGTTACATTCAGACACCTAGATATAGATATAGATATTATGCCCGTGGTCTGGCAAAGGTAATAAAGAAAGAAAAAACCTAAACAATAGAAGTTATATTGTTTTTGTTTTTATTTTAGTGGACTGTATTGAATGAAATTCAATAAAAAGTATTTAAGCGACCTTTAGTCCAATGCGTTTCGGTCCTGATAACAATTACAGTGGACCTCATCAGTTAGAGCTGTAATTGTTACCTTTCTAAGACGCAACATTTTAGTCGATGGCTACCGACGTTTACCAACTTGTAGTAATTGTTAGTGACATGGGCTGTCAAGCAGAAGGTTAAATTTCGAACTCTGTCCTTTTCCACGTCAAATGCTTTTGCTTCCTCTTGCGCTAAAGTGACAATGCTTTTTACATTATATAGTAGGGTGGATCGTTTTTAGCATTTTTTGCCCAATCACTGGGTGCAACTCATAGTATATGCTTAATGGTTTTCTAAACCTATCCTCATCATTTATTTTGAATCACCCTTGGGAAAAACAAAATCGGGAAGCCATTGTAAATTTTTAGTTTTTCAAAAAAAAATAATTTATTATGAATCCGGGGTGGGAATATTTGGCGACAAAAAAAAACGTATTCTTGTAGAGGGGCCAAAAACAAGTATTTTTCACCATGGCGGGTGGGTCTATCTATTTCATTATAGGCAGGACGGTCAATTTTATAAACAAAATAATTTGATACAATTAGTATTGTTCGTGATTTTAGATTTTCTAAAAAAATAGAAGACATAAAGTCATCTGGTTTTCAGAGGTTGATGAAGAATTAATAAAAGCACTTATCAACTAAGCAATTTAACCCAATTTCTAATTTAAATCCACATTTTTGAAAGAAAAAATCAGTTCATATTTTTTCAAGTTAGAGTTTGAAAATATTTTGTTCGAAAACTATAAACAGAAAAAGGTTGATTCAAAAACTGAATAAAAGAACAGCTTTCAAAAAATGTATCATTCTTAATTATCAGTGTTTCGGTTCTTTTTTAAAAATATTTTAAATGATTTATTTTCATTTTTAAGTATTTTTAAGAAAGTTCCCCTCCCACCTATACGGAAGGAGATAGACCCTACCTCAATGGTGAAAAATACTTGCATTTAGTCCCTCTACAGGAATCCGTTATTATTTTGCGCCAACTATTCGTGTCACTAATTCTTAATAGGTAGGTATTTAATTTTTTTTTTGAAAAAAGTCCAATTTTCGATGGCTTCCCGATTTTGTTTTTCCCAAGGGCGAATCAAAACAAATGATGAGGATAAGTTCGGAAAACTATGAGTTGCACACAGTGATTTGGCAAAAAATGTTCAAAACGATCCATCCTATTATATAGTTTTCTCATCTCATAGCCGTTTGAACTCGGCGATAATTGTAGATCGCTTCGATTTCTACCGACTGTTAACACGCTTCGGTGCGCATGTATGGACATATACTTTAAAGCATTATATTAGCACATTTCGATTCAAGCCTTTATCTTTACAAAGCAATAGGCATCTCTTAATTATGCTTAATTTGTACATCAACATCATAAATTTAACAAATATAGCACCGTCATTGATAAGATACTGATGTGAATCAAAATGTCATCAGATACATCATAAAAACCACTCTAGATATTCGAATGGTATCATGACAACCTACACGTTTATTGATATATACAACAACAATCTTATCCGTTAAAATTAATTAAGATAGGAAGAAAGAAAGACAAAAAAAAATAAATCAAAACGAAAACCCACATCTGGCCAATCTGAATTTATTTATCTTCGACCTCTGATCCAAATGCTTAGACTAGGCGTATCTATATCGGCCCACGCGAATTATTAATTTGAACTTAGATTTTGTTTGCATTTATGGTTAAGTATTGGTTACATGAATTCTAGGCAACTTTCGAATTATTTTCTTTTAAAGGTGTGCACGATTACAAATAGGACAATCTACTGAATTTTCGTGTATATAAAGGTATAACAATTCTTTGACCTCGTATTTGTACAGTATGTCGCTTTGAAAATGTTGCACAATCCGTTTACATCAGTTTTGCTTTTCTCGAAGCGGTTCAAATGATTTTGATCAAAGACTAGAAGGTCTAATAATTCGATGGCTTCCGTTTTCGTCTTTATCCTTTTTTTTCCTCTAAACATTTTGCAGACTTGCTTTGTGTTTTTATCTTACTATTTGATAGTAGATTGTCGTTTGTTTGCATTTATATATTAATCTGAATGTTTTGGTGCTGAAACACCAGTTTGAAACTCAGAAATAATTGCCACGCCCTTATTTGCTGTTAATTCTTAAATTGTTGTCGCAGTCGATACTGAGAATATGGAAAGATCACTTCTGTAGACTTTATAACGGTGATGACAAATTTAATTCCACTGTGAGGCAGATTACACCATTCAACTTAGACGATGAAGATCAACAATTCCGTCTACCCGACCTCGACGAAGTGAAGATAGCAATTTTTTTTTATATTTATCGCGTGCAAAAGGGGTTGTGGCTCCCTTAAGATGATAAACACAGCACGAGCGATAAGTGAGGTTGGAGGGGATTTAAAAGCAATACCAATGCACATTGGTTTTGAATGTCTGAAGATCACAATGGGAGGGGAAAATTGAGCTGGGTAGAGCATTCCACATTCGAGTAGTGCGACTAAAGAAAGAATCTCTGTTATTAACAGTACGTCTGAAGTTGGGCTCAAGCACTGATGGGCATTCCTAGAAGCGCGAGTATTACGGTTGAATTGTTTAAGGGGAGGAATGCAAATGGCTATTTCACTAGAGCAATGTTTGTTAAAATAACGGTAAAACAACGAAAAAAAAAGGCATGACACATTTCGACGGTGCTCAATAGATGAGAACGTTTCCGTTATAATTATTTCACCTATCGTCTTAATAGCTCTCTTTTGAATTATATCCAATAAACTCGAGTTATTGGAGCACCTGCCCAAATATGGTAGTAATACATAAGTTTTGGACGAATAAAGGCTTTGTAGATAACAGCCAGATCAGAAGGGGAGACAAATTTCTTGAATCGACGCACGGAAAAAACTTAAACACTTGGCAGCATTTTTGGCGATGTCAAATATGTGGTCGTTCCATAAAAGGTGGTCTGTGACACACATACCGAGGAATGAAAGCTATTCAGTTTGTTCGATGCAAGTGCCGCTCATGGATAGTAGCATTGGCGGTTAGTTCCGCTTTAACGACAGGAGACAGCATTAAGTTTTAGAAGCATTAAATTCTATACAGTTGCTTATTCCCCACTGGACCTGTCGAGATCAGAATTTAATGAGCTTATCATACGCTGCCGTTGAAGTTCCACATCCGAAGGAAATGGATGTGAATCTAGAAACGAATATGAAAAGCTGAGGGTGCTGTCGTCAGCAAAACAGTTTAATGGACTAGAACATTCAGATAAAAGATCAAAAGGTATCTAAGCTTAAGTCCAACAAGGCTGCTCGAGCCGACGGGCTCGCTGCAGAGCTATTCAAAGCAGCAGGAGATGACTTGGTTATAACCTGATGCATACTCCTATAGGAGTATGCACCAGCTCATCTGTTAAATATGGTCGGACGAAACCATGTCCGATAAATGGAACCTCAGCCGTGTTTGAACGATCCATAAGAAAGGAGACCCTCTAAACTGCGCAAAGTGCAGAGGAATCAGTCTCCTTAACATAGCCTTCAAGATCTTCTCTGCCGTGCAATGTGAACGCCTGAAGCCGTTCGTCAACAACCTGATAGGTCCATATCAGTGTGGCTACAGGTCAGAAAAGTCCACCATCGACCAAATATTCACAGTACGGAAGATCAACACCTTTTCATCTAATTTAAGGCCGCGTATGACAGCATTTATAGAGACGAGCTATAGAGCAATGTCGAGTTTTGGCATCCCTGGTAAACTCATCCGTTTGTGCAGGAAGACGATGGAGATCCAGGTCGGCAAAGACCTCACCGACACCTTTGATGTCAAAAAAGGATTAAGGCAAGGCGATGCGCTGTCATGCGACTTCTTCAACATCATATTTGAAGGAATAGTGCAAAACTCTCACGTCAACACAAGAGGCACAAAGTTTCAAAAGGCCATCGGCATATGCCGACGATATTGACATAATTGGAAGAACAAAGCGTGATATCACTGGAGATTTTGCAAGAATTGAGAAGGAAGCGGCAAAGATGGGTTTTGCGGTGAATGAGGGCAAAACAAAGTATATGCTGTCATCTAGAAAGGACGCTCAACTTCGACGGCTTGGACAGAACGTCACCATAGACTGATATAACTTTGAAGTCGTTAAGGAATTTGTCTACCTGGGCTCCGCTATTAATTCAGACAACGATACCAGCGCTGAGATCAAACGAAGAATAACTGTAAACTGGATTGCTGTTTCTTTGGGCTAAGGAGGCAATTGAGAAGTAAAGTCCTCTCTCGAATGACTCACTACAGTGTCCCTGTACAAGACACTCATCATACCGGTCCTGTTGTATGGTGCAGAAGCATGGACCTTGTTAGCGGCGGATGAGTACGCTTTAAGAATATTCGAGAGAAGAATTCTTCGGGTGATCTTCGGTCCCGTATGTATACCGGATTATGAAAGGAAGAAACTGCGTTCACGGGTTTTTATTATTGAATAAGTTTTTCTGTTGAAGTTAAGCTTACTTAAGACAAAAAAAATCGCCGAAACTCACCCATGCATTTCTGAGAGAATGGTTACACTGGTGAATATTTTTGGTGTTACTCGAAAACTATCCTGAATTTGAGAAATTTACGTAAATAAATTTTTGTTGGAAATAAGATTTTCTATTAAAATGGAGACAAAAATAATGAAAAGTAACCGAAAAAAAAGTCGAAAAATCATTGATTTAAACTTTGTTTACTATCCTGTTCGTTACTTCCAACAAAATTTCACTTAAGTAAATTTATCAAATTCAGATTAGTTTTCGAGTAACATCAAAAATATTAAAAATCAACCAGTGTGACCATTCTCTGAGAAGTGCATGGGTGAATTTGGGCGAAGTTTGTGTTTTAAGTAATCTTAAGTTTCAGACAAACATAATCAATAAGAGAAACCCATGCTCCTTACTATGTACATATTGGAAAGAATTTTGTCAACCTAACACATTTGATGAAACAATATAATTTTTTTTTAATATTCAATATCCGTGTTTTTTTTTTTTTTTGAAAAAGTGACTAGCAACTCAGTAAAAGTTTTACACGGAAAAAATAAACAAAATTCTCTATAATAGCCGTGTTTTGTGAAAGAGTGACTAGCAACTCAGTAAAAGTTTTACACGGAAAATACAAACAAAATTCTCTATAATAATTTGTTTTGTTATTGTTTTGCGTATAAACCTTTTGCTGAGTTGCTAGTCACTCTTTCAAAAAACACGGCTAATAATTTGTTTTGTTATTGTTTTGCGTGTAATTATTTTGCTGAGTTGCTAGTCACTTTTTCAAAAAACATGGCTAAAATAAATTCAAGTTTATGGCTTTTAATTTACACAGCAATCCACTCGTATCGAGAAAAAGAAAGATGATGCTGTTTTTCCATTTCATCGAGTAGGAGGAAAACGGCGTCGATTGGCGTTCATAAATGCTGCCTTGTTTTCGGCGCTGTTAAGCTAGAGGTGCATGGGCAACAGTACATAAATTCAATAGCCTTAAGAACACTTCAAAGATTAAACATTTAATTGAAAAATACATACATAACTAGAATACAACATTTTTTTAAAGTTATTTAGCTTGAATGAAGAGATATTGTCTAAATTTTACTTTGTGCAATTTTACTTGTCAGTCAACGACTGTATAACATTATAGTATGCGACCTACTCGTAAATTTTTTTTTAGAAGGTATCGTTAAATTGGAATCATATAATTCTATAATCAACTTTATCAGATTTTTGTTTATGCGGCTTAAACGTCCTGAACTTATACTTCGTTTTCTGGAACGTAAATATTTTTTTTATTACATACGAGCTATCCACTTCACCTCAATTCCCTGTTTGGTCAAAAATTCCATTCAAATTTTAGATCAAAACACTAAAAATCTGTTTGGGTTACGTATAGTTTCACTACTTGCTCCATTAACCATGTGCATCAATTGGTATATCATTTGTGTTGTCAGTAGCACCCACACACAACAAATAAATGCGACCTATTCGTACATTATATTATTTATGACAATTTTATTGCAGCCACCACCACCAATCATAGAATTTGAGATGTGTCATAATATCTGTCATTAAGCTTTATTTCATTTTATATCTGACTGCAACTCTCTAATGTGCCCCTGTCTGAATCACTCATTTTTAGAACTGGATTTAAATCCGTCTCGTCTGTATGTCGGTCTTTTATATTATGTACCTACATATTTATATCTAAATTTATACTCGTACCGAGTGTATCTTTGAACCTCCTAATATAGGTTCGTTTAAAAACTACGTAGGCAACAATCTCGTTAGAACAGGGACTTAGAGTTGACAGTTGTTGGATATGTCTGTGGGGGCAATTACCTACTTTGACAGTAGTTCGTACTAATATTCTACTTAACAATAATTACGGGACGGTTTCGGTGAGTGAATGTGGTGTGAGTTCAGCGTATCTAAAGAGGTGAGTGACTGGTATTTATTTTATATCAGGACAGACGTGGGCTCTGAGCAGGCAGAGGGACAGAGCTACTGGGGCGATTCAATTCAGCTTACCTGAGAGATACAATTACAATTATTAATACATTTATGTTGATTATGATGATGGTAGCGGACTGGAATTTAATTTTCATTGCATGTCGTGCGATACCTGAAAATTTTCTATTATTGTACCTCGCGTTAATTTATTTAAATTGATCAATTGTACCCACACGGCTATCAAACAATGATGGTACAATTCTACGACTTGATTGTTTTGCTATAACATGGTTAAACTAGTTGGGCGCGCTAATGTAATTTTTATAATTTTGCTCATATCTTTCAAAAATTTGTATCGATTGCTTGGTGAATAAAATAGCCAAAACAACTATTTTCTTTTATATATATGCTTTCCAAAATAATAAACTGTTCAAAGAGCCCAGTTCCGACAAAGTTGCAATTTGGCGGAGAGCTTTATATCTATGCCTTAATTCTAAGAAGTACCTTAAATTCTGACCAAAATAAATTAGCTAAAATTCTTGCTTCGACATTAATTATGGGTTTCGAGAAATTTAATAAAAAAAACGTATCAAATTTTTGATAAAGAAAATTAATAATACTTTTTCAATGAAGATTGAATTGAAAATTTAGGTTTAATCGGAATTAAAAATTATCTTTTATCTTTTTCCGATTCTTAACTCAGAACGTACTCAGGTTTTCAAAATATTCTAGTCTAGTAGTACAAAATACGAGTTTTTAGGTTATGGTACACCACCAATTAAGTTTTCTCCAGAAAACTTACTACAACCTGAGAAGGGTTTTCTGAATTCGAATCTAACCACAGAGTAGTTTGCTTTAAAAAATTTTGTTTTTTTTTTTTAAATTTCTTTATTCCAGTTGAACCGTCATTTGACGCAGCGATAAGAGGAACGGTATGATTTTTTTTCATGTGTCAAAAGCCGCTTATATGAGAATAGCAATTATGAGAATAGTTAAAATCTCGAATTGTAATTCGAGCTTAATCTTTTCTCATCCATAAAGAAAAAAAAAAACAGACCGTGTCTCTGATCGCTGTGTTAGGCCCTTTTTTGCCACGGTTCGGCTGGACTATTAGGTATCTCCTCTAAATTGCTGCAAAATTAAAAAAAAAATAATACCTAATTTTTTGTATTTTCTTTCTAACATAAGGGGCCAGTTATAGCTATGATTGAAAACCATCATTGAAAATGCGAGATTTTGAAGAAAAAATAAATGATTTTTTTGATGCCACAAAGTAAAGCTTATTGACTTAATAATTATTTCTAGGTAAAACAAAATTCAATTTGGCACAACTTTCTCATAAAATGACTTTTATTCTTTCAATGATGAACTACCTTACCAATGATCATTGAAAAAATTAAAAGTTACGTTATGGGGAAGATAGGGGTTAAAATGAATTTTTTTTTGGAGGAGAAATTATTTTGAAGTCGTAAGCTATATTTCTGCATTAAAATATTCAATGTTTAAACTTTCGAAGGGTCTCAAAATCAACAGCTAACTTTTTCAATGATGGTTTTCAATGATAGCTATAACTGGCCCCTAAATTAAAATTTCTTTATACGAAAAGTATACAAAAACTAAGTCAAAACAGCACCATTATACTTAAGACTCTCAGCGAGGCAAAAGAAGTTTTATCCCAAAAAAAAAACAAGAGATGTAATAGGCCCAATTTCTTATAATTCAAGTGGTTTTGAATGAAATTTGTGAATTTTGTATGGTGAAGTTTAAAGAGATTATTTAAACTAAACTAATAACTAAGACTAAATTGTTATAATAGTTTTGATTCTAGTAACTTCAACATCCAACAGGATCTGTTAATTTTTTGTGATACAAAAATTTCTCAAATTATATTTTGTATGGTTCTATACATTTTGTTTTAATTTTTCTTTATTTTTATTTCTCTTTCCAGGTAAATTTAATTTGGAAACAAATATTGACTCGCAGTCCAACAAATGATAAGTATTTCACTTAATTTTGTATATCATTAGAAGCTTTCTTTAAAGCATTTTTTTTTTTTTTTTTTTTTTTGTTTTTATTTTCGTTTTTATAACACGTTTTGTAGTTAAAATCATGATTAAATAAGGATTTCTCAAAAAGTACGAACCTATAGGTAAAAGAGATATTGGAAAGATTTAATCTGAACTTTGTAGAAAAAAACTAAGACTTTCAGAATCCGCTGCAAACTTTGCTGAAAAAAAAAACGTGTAGGTTATATCAATTCAATACAATACATGTACCAACGCGAGGCGTTGGGTTGTGTATATACAATTTTCTAACAAAAAAAATGACTTAAAACGGAAAAAAAAAAATATTTAAAAGCCAGAAATCACTTTTAATATTTTTAATAAAGGTTGCTTAAGTAAAAAGTTTTTAAAAAATTGACTTTCAAACTTAAAATTTTGGATACAAAAACTTAAAAAAATATCAGACTAAATAAAAATTGTACGTAGTTTTGTTTTCAAAACTCAAAGCTCTTTTTAATTCTTAGTCAAACACTGAAAATCGGATGATTAAGACTTTTACTATTAAAAATATTACCAAATAAAATAAAAAATAAAGGGCAGGACTCGATCGCACAGACTTGCACTCGTAGCTAACAACTTGAACGTACAGCGCCCGTATTTAGGAAAACTATACCGTGGAATAAGAATTTTCTGGACCTAAACTAAAGGCATTTGCTTTGTGCTCCTTTTGAGTCTGGAACATTTGTATTCCATGGTGTAGTTTTCTTAAACACGGCAGCTGAAATAGTTATTTTTTCTTTATAAGTACGAGGGGTATTGTTTCAACTATACATAAAATTTAGTCAAACGCCTTACTGACTTCACTTTATTTTTGCGAGCTTCTTCTTACTTTATTAAAGTTTTCACAATGAATATGGCAATGAAACAATCATATTCATTGTGACCAAAAAAAGCCGAATAAAAAATTAAGATTTTAATCTTATCCACTTTTTAAGTCTATGAGAAGTAGGTACCTATTGTTAATAAAAACCAAAAAAAAATATTTTCTAATTATAATGTAGAATGTGGTGCAGGGAAATAATTCCACGGGAATCTGCTCCACATGGGAATTTATTTCACTTTTAGTGGGAATCTGCTCCACTTTTCAAAGTGGAACCACCGAGAGAGTGAGAATATATTTCACCATACATTTTGTGGAATTGTTGCTCACCTAAAACCGCGCAAATTTTTAATATTTTTTG
The DNA here is from genome assembly GCA_949320155.1 of Melangyna quadrimaculata. Classification (NCBI taxonomy): domain Eukaryota; kingdom Metazoa; phylum Arthropoda; class Insecta; order Diptera; family Syrphidae; genus Melangyna; species Melangyna quadrimaculata. The sequence goes on along the minus strand of OX439483.1, from coordinate 79,022,368 downwards.
TATAATACAATGTTGCTCCACTTAGCGTATGGTCAGTTGCCAGGCAGGCACCTATGTTGTCAGTTGGTGTGCTTTCGGTTTAATTGAATTAAACAGTACCTTGGGTGGCCATCTCGCGGATTCAAGGATTTTAACTCCCTTTTCGGGTCCTCTGTTCCCCTCACGCGACTCCGTCGCTCCGCTTAGGGTGTGCTCAGTGGCATGGCAGGCGCCTATGTTCTCAGTTGGTGTGCTTCAGTTGAAAGTTAAAAGCAAACCAACTGCCATCATAGGCCTGCCTGGTGACAGAGCATACCCTAAGCGTAGCGACGGAGTCGCGTGAGCGGGACAGAGGACCTGAAAAGGGAGTAAAAATCCCTGAACCCGCGAAGCGGGTCACCCAAGGTATATATTTAAAGAACAAGATTTTGGGTCGCGCGTTTTTAAAAATATTTTTTGCGTTATGCTCCAATTTTCAAAATCTAAAACCTTATAACTGATTTAAAAATGTTTAATACTAGGTGTGCAGTTCTTAGTTTTTGAGAACAATAACACTATTCAAAGGTCATAGGAAAAGAAGTGTAACTATTTCTCGCAATAAATGGGCAGAAACTCCACCTTCCAAAGTGAAATTCATTCTCAGTAAAATGTGTAATAAATTCTCTCTCTCTCAGTAAGAATCAATTCCACTTTGGAAAGTGGAGCAGATACCCACTAAGAGTGCAATAGATGCTCATGTTGAGTAGATTCCCGTGGAATTCTTTCCCTGCGACGTAGAATGTACTACTTAAATACCAAGCACATCTTGTTATCTAAATTCTTGGAGCCGTTTTCGAGAAAAATAAGTTTTTTCTTAACGGTTTTTCAACATTTGTAAGGAATGTACCGTTAATTTTGAATTTAGAAACATGATTTTTTCAAATATTCTACATAATAATAAAAAACTATTTTACACCTACTTAGTTTTAAAAATATTGACCAAGTCGTTTTCAAAATATTTAGTTTTCAAAAAATTAATTGTTTTTTTTTTCATTTTCTAAATTTTTTTTTAAATTTTGGTTTACAAAAATGTTTATACTTTTGAGAAGATTTACCACAAAACAAATGAAAAATTTCAATTTTCGACAAAATTAAAAACCAAAAAAATGATTGTACTGGAGGTTTCAAAAATAAACAATTTTTGAATTATTAAAACTAGATATTCCTTGTTTTAATTATTTGAATTTTTTTAACAAAATCATCGGAGCCGTTTTTGAAAAAAATATTATTTTCCTTTTTGCCGAAAAAAAATTGGCAGGTAACGTTATTTTTGGTCCTCAAAAATTTTTAAAAGACGTGCGAGCATATTAGTCAAAAAAAATGTATCAAGTTTGAAGAAAATCCTTCAAGCTGTTTAGGCTGTATGGCCGAAGACAGACAGAATTGCGAATTGTGCACCGACATCAAAGAAATAAAACCGCTTAATATAGAAAAATAAAGACTTGTTAATGCCATACACGGGCGCGGCGGCACGGTGTCTATTAAGGTTGTAGTTACTTGTAAGCCGTGCAATAGCTAAACCTACATCGCCCTACTACCTATTAGGGCTGGTCTCGAGACGAGAAAAGTCACAATCTGGGTCTCGTATGACGAGACCGAGACGAGACGAGACTGCCTTTTAAGCAACCGAGACGAGACCGAGACGAGACTGTATATTTGGACCGAAATTTACAGAGTGTCTAATAAATTAAAAAATACAATTTCAGTCAAATATTTATTTTCTTCTGCACATATTCAAACTAAAGTCGAAAATATTTCGTTCCAATAATCAACTGGTTGTCCGGAAATCGTATTTTTCGGAGCGGAGACCGAGACAAGACTTAATTATACGAGACTGAAAATTTTCGATTTTAACGAGTCTTATTGAAGTCTCGCAGGGTCTCGTCTCGTGGCCAACCCTGCTACCTTTAAGTGGCACACACTCATTTTGTTGTTTTTTATTAATTAAAACCTTTCAAAAATAATGATTTTGACTTTTAACTCTCGAATAATTATCATCTTATTCATGCACAAAACAAAATATCTTGTCATAAATAAACGTCCATTACTATTATAAAACAATTAAAATTTTAATTGTAATGCTTATGAACCGGTTCAAATTGCTTTTGCGCTTTGAATTAACAAATCCGATCCCATGGTTTGGGTTAAGTATATGCTAATTGAAATTATCAATAAAGCTTGGTAGTGGTCACTTTAATAATCCAGTCAAAGCCTCTGAATAAATAATAATTTTTATAATTAAAAACAAAAATAGCAACATTTAAATAAAGCGCCACAATAAAAGCATGGATTATAAATTTAAAAAAAAATACCTGATACATAAATTAAACTGATGCCAATGATTCATTTATCTTATTATACAGAAACTTTATATTATTATTAACACTTCTTGAAATATAACCATACTGTCAAAACCTACAACGGCAGTTACATAAATGAAAATGGTTAAAACCCCACTTTAACCGAAACACCAAAGTCAATCTCACGCTGCGCTGTTGTTTTTATTATTTTGTATCCATTTCAAGTAATTAGACTCGGTTTTGATTGTTTTTTTTAACCGCATAATTAGATATTAGTATCTGTATGTCATTTTATAGCCTGAATTGCGGTCAGATATATGTATACTGCATATATAACTCATCCCACCAACGAGGAAGCATTTATGAGAAATTATTATTTAATTGAATGTAATTTTTTAAAAGAAATCTACACCTATGGGTCTGGACTCTTCAGTTGGCAATGTAAATCTTGTACTATTGTGTCTTGTTTTGTTTAAACATTTATTTTTTCTGGCATGTAATTTTGTCTTTATGTAAGAGATCAAGTTTCATAGCCTTCGGCGTGGCGTCGTGAATGCGTTTCGTTTCAGAAATAAATAAAGGTAGATTCACCTAAGTTTGACAAAAATGTGGACCATGTAAACTGGGTTATAAGAAGAATCCGGCTAAATGATCATTTCAGCAACCAGTTGCTTAACATCGACCCTGTTTTTTCTTGTTTTGACTAAGTTGCTGGTTTCTTTATTTTTATAATATCTTGAAAAGTCAAAGTCCTAGAACCATGCGGTTTTCAGTGTTTGACTAAAAATTGACAAGAGCATTAAGTTTTGAAAACAAAAATTATGCTTAATTACATACAATTTTCAAAAAAATTAGTTTGAAATTTTTTTTTTTTCAAAAATTCGAGTTTGAAAATTAATTTTTCAAAAACTATTCACTCCAACAACTTAATTTTAAAATAATATTAAAGAATAGACTTTTGGATTTTCAAAACGCTATAGCATGACTCTGTAAGTATTACCGTTATTTTTTAATATTTGTTTTCTGTTTTGAGTGATTTTTTTTTGAAAATGGCCCCTCCCCCCTCGTACTCGAAACTCGGGATATTAAATAGACACCACTTCAATTAAAGTATATAATACCATGATAAAACCACACTTTGAATATTGTTCAAGTATTTTGTTTATGTGCAATAATCTCATGATGAATAGGTTACAAAAACTTCAAAATAGGGCAATGAGAATAATTTTAATGTGCAATGGATTTACTCCAATAAGAGAAATGTTGTTGAAATTGTCTTGGATGAGTGTAAACCAAAGAATTATGTATAATGCTATTGTATTTGTGTTTAAAATTAAATTTAGTATATTACCAAATTATTTAAATGAATATATAACATATGTAAGTGATGTACAGCATTTTGCTTTGCGTAATGCTGGGGATTTTAGATTACCAAGGTATAAAAACGAAAAAACAAAAAATATGGTTCTTCATAAAGGATTAGATATTTATAATAATTTACCAAATGATTTAAAAATTGAAAGAAATTTAGCGAAATTCAAAAAAAACTTAATTGATTATGTTAAAAATAGATTTATTTAATATAGAATTAATGTAAAACTTTTGTAAAGAATTTTCAAATGGCAAAACATTTGCCAAATAAATGAAATAAAAAAAAAAAAAAAAAAAAATATTTCGATGATAAAAAACCCAAAACTTCAGGGTTCTGCGATTTCCTAGAGGGGAAATTAATAACCTCAAAAATTAACAGCACTTCCCATACAAGCATTAGAAACAAAAGTTATTTAGTAAGATGAAAGAAAAAAAAATATGAACGACTCTGGATCGAACAACTAGAATGTAGTGGTATGCAGTATTAATAAAACTGGTCTAGTGATAACATGTACGAAGTTTAATCAAAATCCTTATAGTCGTGTTTGAGAAAACCTTATAGAAGCGAAATTATTGTATGACTATTTGTTCTCTAGGGAATCTCATAATACCGCTTCACACCCAATTGGAAACAAATTACATTTCCTTTCTAACGATATTATAACATTATAGATCAATTAGCATGTAGTAGCCCGTAGCGTAATGGTTAGTGCGTTGCACTGTCACGATGGAGACCTGGGTTCACTTCCCAGCCTCGTCCACTAAAAAGTTTTTTTTCCGGGCTATTGGCTCTTGCGAGGAATTGACAAATCACCCAAGAGTATCACTTGTCATGAATAAGTGCTTCTCGTCTAGCAGTTCGGATTCGGCATAAAATTGTAGGTCCCTTCCAGTCGAAACGCGCACACAGAAATGGTTGCGAATTATTAGTCACTAGGCCCTGGTTCTTCACGAGCTGTTGCGCCACCCAATTTTTTTTTTTTTTTTTTTTTTAGATCAATTAGCATACATCGGAAATGTATATAACTTTAATGCAGTTCTTATAGTCCAGTGCATTTATAATCTGACCGAGCAGTTTGTAGCACCCCCAAATTTTTTTCTTGCATTCGATAGAGAGTTGATCAAATATGATAAATCTCAGTTTTCGCATTTGTAACATTTACCGTTTTGCCGCCATCTTGAATTTTACTTTTTACTAAATATCTCGGTTCATATTAGTCCTACAAAAAAATTGTAAGACAAAAAAATGTGTAGAATACAATTTCCTATTTTATATTTTATAAAAGCGAAGAAAAAATCTAACTATAGCGAGCGCAAATCAAGATTTTCAGCCAAGATCTCAGATTTAAAAAAAAATTAGTTCTGGTATAAAACATTGTTTTTAATAGAAAAATATTCATAACTTTTTTATTTATTGAAATACAGACAAAATTGTATAAACAAATTGTTTGAAATTTGGACCCCAACAAACTTGTCGCAAAAAGTTTTTCAAATTTTTGTTTGAAAATGGCCTAAATTTAGGGAAATACTAAATTTTGTTTTTTGTTGGCCTGTAAATTTTCAAATATTACCCCATAAAATAGGAAATTTTATTCTACGCATTTTATGTCTTACAATTTTTTTTTTGTAGGACTAATATTAACTGAGATATTTAGTAGAAAGTAAAATCCAAATGGCGGCAAAATGGTAAATGTTACGAATGCGAAAACTGAGATTTATCACATTCGATCAACTCTCTATCGAATACAAGAATAAAATTTGGGGGTGGTACAAACTGCTGGCTACACCATATAAATTTTTAGAATTGCACTGGACTATTAACTACATGAGTAAGTTTGTGCGATCCATTTAAATCACTGCGACCCATTTAAATCATATTTATTTTCATATTTTCATATTTTTCTTTATTCATGTCAATAAAGCCTTAAGATCAGATCTTTTTAGTTGGCTTTAAAAAATTTATAATTATATAACAACAAAAATGTCAAACTTAACCATATAGTAGATACACAAAAGAAATTTTGATTAAGTTAACAATTTAGTTCGTTTTCAAAAATATATAAAAATATAAATCACTTCAAGGTCCATAAATCTCAAGTAATCACATAACAATTACTCTCAAAATACCATAATACCCGTGACACACTGGTGGAACGAATACTATGGTATTCACTTATACCAATAGTTTGTCATGTTATACCACCCTTATACCACGAGAGCAAACTAGTATCAGCATGGTATCAAAACTTGGGTTTTTACCGTAGTATACGTTGCCTTTTAACGATACCAGCGCGTTTCTCCAAAAGTGACGAGCACATGGACTACAATTTGACAAGCAAAATAATTTTTGTTTGTGTTTTATAAATTTTAAAATTGAATTCAAAATAAAAAGGTCAGAACTATTAAAAAAAAATAAAACACAACCAAAATGGTTAACAAAAAAAGATAAATATTCAGTTCTTCAAAAATAATTCTCAACTATTCCATATTATTATTTTGTAAGTATTATTAATTATTGACAGCAAACATATTGACAAATATCGAAAAAGTAGATCTGCCAATTGAAACTATACAGGGATGTGTGTCAATAGCCCAGTCAACAAAGACTCAGAATTATAAAATAAATGCAAAAAACAGTGCTCTCTGGATTATTTTTTTATATGGTAGGGGATTGAATTCCCTTCCAATAAAAGTTATGCTCATAGTTTAGCTTGAAGCAATAGAGATGCGGGAGTAGAAATATCGAAAAAAAGCTAAAAAAAATGTATTTTTTTAGAAATGCTATAACATACCCAAAGTCCCCAGCCCAGGGCCGCAAGCCTTAGACAGAATTGGGGGATAAACGTCCCCTTTTGTAGTTTTTCTTCCAGATTTGGGAAACTAAGCATAGTAGAGGTAAAGTCAATAACATATATTGAAAGAAAATTGAATTCCCTTCCAATAAAAGTTATGCTCATAGTTTAGCTTGAAGCAATAGAGATGCGGGAGTAGAAATATCGAAAAAAAAGTTTAAAAAAATGTATTTCCTTAGAAATTTAATGTTTGTAAATTAGTTTACTTTTATAATACTATGAACATAACTTTTATTGAAAGGGAATTTAATTTTCTTTCACTATGTGGTACTGCCTTTGCTTCTATTATGCTTAGTTTCCCAAATATGGAAGAAAAACTACAAAAGGGGACTTTAACCCCCCTTTCCTGTCTAAGGCTTGCGGCCCTGGGCTGGGGATTTTGAGTATGCTATACCTTAGGGTCCCCTCTACCACTATCACAGTACCTTGGGTGGATGGCTTTGCAGGTTCAAAGAAATTATTCATTCATTACCCTCAAGTTCAAAGAAACACTACTATCACATACTACACAGTATAATAATAACAAAAATTAAAAAAAAAAAATCAAAAAAATTGTCGTCGTAACTTTTTAATTTTCTCAAAAAGTAGGAGACACAGAACCATTTAGTTTCCAGTTTTCAATTAAGAATTAATAGGGGTAGTGAACAATAAAAGCCAATTCCTCATTTTATTTTACAATTTAAAAACAAAAATCAAAAACGAAATTTTCAAATTTTCAACTTATTTATTTTTTTAATTTGAGTTTGAGAGTAATTTTTACAAAAATTATGGACATCAATAACTTGGTTTGAAAATAAAATAAAAGAAAGGAGTTCTGGCTTTCAAAAAAGGTAAATTTTTTTGTTGTCAGTGTTGCTGTTGTTTTTTAATATTATTTAAAAAAAATGCCCCTCCTCTCTAAAGGGGGGGGAGAAAGAACCCCCTCTATGGCAAATAAATTTTGTATTATGTTCCTTTAAAAAAAAGTTATCATTTTTTGGCGCCATATGAAAACAACTCTTGCTATTTTAATTTTGCCTAATTTAGTATACATACATTTTTTCGAATAGTTTTAGATATGTTGAAAAAAAAAGGAATTGGTAACTCCACTCTCAGCCTCATTACATGATAAAATAACATTGAATGAATGTGTATTTACCTTTTTTGTTTTTTCCAAGTAAATTGGTCAGAAAACATTCAATATCTAAGAAAATAACAGGTTTTTCAGATTTGTTGAATTTTCTACCCCCCGCATCTTCCTTATTATTAACCCTATCGAAAATATGAACAAAACTTTTTTTATAGACAATTTATTTGTCTCTAATTATGTAGTATAGACTTTTGCGCTAACATGTTAGGTTGTGCCAATATTCACGAAAATCTAAAAAGGGGTACCTTTAACCCCCCCCCTCCTGAAATTAGCTCACGGCCCTGGGCTGGGGACTTTGGGTATGTTATACCTGGGGGTATCCCCTACCATATAAAAAAATAATCCAGAGAGCACTATTTTTTGCAAGCAAAATTCCTTCGTTGACTGTACTACACCCATCATGGTATCGACAATACCATAGGATCTGAACTATAGTATGTAAACCCCATGTGTGTCTTTAGTATAACGACCTTCAAGACTTTTCTTTTTTGTATTGTATAAAATTCGACCTCAAACCATTTATTAAATTCCTATAGTAGGTATAGGTAAATCTTTTTTTAATTTGTATCCATTAATTACTTTTTCTCATAATCTTTTTATCCTGCTTCGCATATTCCATTTTAATGCATCTCTTTCGGTATATGTATGAATCTAAATCTGCTTAATATATCTATAATATTGAGCTGGTTTCCCATGCTGATGCTGGTGTTCTGTTCCATCATTGGTCGGCGGTAAAGAGACAATAATGTTGACGTCAAACAATGCGAAAAAAAAATCCTTTCTCTTGTCATAAATTAGCAGCTGCAAGCACAATTTCCCTCATAACGATTATATAACTCAGTTCATATGCATTGCAAATTATTGTTCTTCTTCGGATAACCTCCACCACGCCACCCATTACAATATTCTTCTTCTTTTATAGATACCTACATACAGTGGGTTATTAAAGTATCTTTTCATCATAAACATTAAAAAAAAAAATCAACAACCTTCCCTGCTGTTGCCGCTGCAGCTTTATACACAATTCTCATTCGCACAAAAGAAATAAAAAAAAAAACACAAAATGTGCATAATTGAATTTGTATTTAGCTAAAAGATTGCCACAAGAGGGTGTTGTTTACGTGTCTATACACAAAGCAGGCGTCTCAGCAAGATACTTTTGAGTTGACGTATGTACATGCATCGAGAGTTGAATGAAGAAGATGCACTTGTGCTCTCCTCGCCAACTCAAAATAGACGTGAACACCACCAGCAACAAAGCTGGAATACAAAACAAAAAATTGAATAAAACAGGCTTATTGGCATCGGCCGACATCTGAATCGAGTGAATCCATCCATCGTTGTCCCCGACCTCGTGGAATTGCATTTTTATTATTATTGCGGCGAGAAAAAATACTTTAATGGATTATTTGCGTGCCAAAAGTTTATCTTCAATGATTGCTGTGGTTGTCGATTTCTTTCCTTAAAATTAAATAGGTTTATTAAATAGTGTTGCCACATTATTTATTTTCCAAATAAAGGATACCTAAACACGAAAATTTCAAATTTAAGCCAAAACAGTAAAACTTTATAACTGACTTAATTAAGGTCAGTTAGATTTCCATTCCAAAAAACAAAATACATATCTGTTCGTAAATGAAGATGAGTTTTCGAATAAAATACATTCTTTATTATCTTCGAAGTTGAACAAGTAGTAGCCCGTAGCGTAATGGTTAGTGCGATGGACTGTCACGCTGGAGGTATGCGTTCACTTCCCAGCCTCGTCCAGCTAAAAAACTTAAAAGTTTTCTTCAGGGCCACTGCGTCTTGAGAGGAATTGACAAATCCCCCAAGAGTATCACTTGTCATGAATAAGTGCTTCTCGTCTAGCAGTTCGGAATCGGCATAAAATTTTAGGTCCCTTCCATTCCTGTCGACACGCGCACAAAGAAATGGTTGCGAATTGTTTGTCACTAGGCCCTGGTTCTTAACGAGCCGTTGCGCCAGACAATAAACTCATTAAACGGCACTATGCTTTAAAAACGGCATTATGCTCTAGAAAAGATATTTATTTTTAAAAAATATAATAATTTTTATGTTATTATCATTTTTTTCACAACTTTTTAATTCTAAAACTACTTTACCTATAATTCGTATATAGAAGTTCTTTTAGTTTTTGAGAAAAATCTCACTTCTGGCGGCAAATGTGCCTACTTAAAACCCAATTTAAATTGTCTCGATTCTATTCTAAAACTTTCCTTTCTCTATAATTCGTTTTCAAAAGTTATTCTAGTTTTTAAGAAAAAACACACTTCAAAAGGCAAACCTGCCTACTTTAAAAAACAATTTAAATATAATATTTATGTCCTCATTTTTGAGATTTTCAGAACAATGTGGCATTATTTTTATTATTTGCTTTCTGCAGACATTTTCTTTTTTCATCTTTGTCTCTCTGTTTTGTTGCAAAGAGAATGCGGGGCGAATTGAATTATGCAGAACGCTTTGGGGATAGACACAATGAAAAAAAAAAAACAATTTGCACAATGAAGAACTGCAGTCGCATCTGTAGCAATGATGATGTTGATGTTTTGTTCGTAATACACACTCCCCGAAGTTTGGCCTAAAGGGGATATTCTATTGAAGCTAAGTGAAAAAAGAGATACAATAAAAACGAGAAAATTGCAACAAAACAAAAAAAATAGAGTTAAATTAAATTCAACAAACAAAAAAAAATCTTTAAAAACAGGGTTAAGGTTAACGATTCTCAATCGTTTCGTGTGAAGCAAAGCGATGACGACGAATGTACAAATATAGCAAAAGAAGATTATAATCGATGCACAAATACACACATCCCCATACGAAAACAAAGGAGGAAAAAAAGAAGAATCGCATGCAATTTAATTCCAGCGGACGACGTAAAAACTGGAATTTATTCCTTGTTGTTGTGTTGTTATCTCTGCTTGTTGGTATTGATATATCTGTTTTAAAATTCTTTTGAATCTTGTCGATCGCATAGCAAAGTTCCTTGTTCGTTTGTTTTAGTTTCTTATTGATGTATTTTAATTTTTTAAATTAATTTGATTTTTTAATTAAATATTGAACTCATTGCAATCTATGGGTTGAGGAAATGCTAGAAGCTAGATGATTTACATGCTAATGAGTCGTTGGTAGAATTTAAGATTAAGATTTTTCGATATCATTCGCATTGGTCACTGTGGCGTATGAGTGTTTTTTTTGTTTTGTTTTGTATGAACTGATATTCTATCATCTCATACAAGTTTCCAATGTCTTGCGCTGCATGTCGGAATCACCCTGGGCCTTGAAATTCAGACTATTGTTCCGTTTATTTCAGGCAATATTGATGTTTGACGTTTAAAAAATAAAATGCATGGCTTGATCGCCAGAACTTGCACTAGTAAACTCAAATACTTTGGCTGACTCTTAAAATTTTGCAGTTTTGATGCGGTTTCATTCACATCAGCAACACAAGCTAGATCGTTGTATACATTTTACTTTGTACTAGCGGACCCGACATACAAATGAAAGACAAATAATATAATAATTTCATTATTCTTTATTTTGAAATAACATCAATTTTTCTACAAACAATTCCCTGTAATCAATAATGTTTGTTTAATTTCATCTTAATGCGAGTTGATGGACAATATTTTTAGTCAATTCCTGAGGAGTATAAATGAATAAACTTCACGGTTTTCCAACGCGAGAACACGCCACCTATAAATTGGACATGTGAAAAGACCGGATTTTCTAGATTCAACCAACAAATCGACATTGTTTGCCCTTGTGACTTATTAATAGTTATGGCAAATGCCAAGCGAATTGGAAATTGCAGACGTCTGAATGGAATAGGTGAGTCTGAAGGGATCATTGGGATTCGTTGCAGGAGAACAACTTCACCTTCAAATTTGCCGTTCAAAATTGTAGCTTCAAAAACATTGCCAATAATTTTTTTATGACTAACCTTGTACCGTTGCATAGCTTAGGTGCATTTAAATTCCGAAGCAAAATGATAGGTGAGCCAATTTTTAATCTCAAGTTATGTGGTGGCATTCCTGGTTAATCCAGCGAATTCAAAAATTCAACAGGATAGTTGACTGCTTCGTCAGGATTGGTAACAGTGTCGATCGATTTGAACAATATCTCACTCCCGGGCAATGACTGTTGTAATTTGAAGTTAATAGCGTCAACATCGATATTTTTGCAGCTAAAATAGCTCGCTCACGAAGCCACGCATGAGTAATATAATTATAGCTTGTAAATCTGGAAATATTATTTCAATAAAAGCATCTTACGTATTTACCATGTTGCAGAAGTTGTCTGGCAATTTGATGCATTGTATGTGGTGTGTCTCCGCAATGGTATTGTTCCATTTTCGATGATTCGTATATCTCGACGTTCAAATGCGTCGCCAACCATAACAACTGGAACTTCATTAACGGTCGGTGCATTATATCGGCACGCGTGTTGCCCAGATGGTACGTTGTCTGCTTTGATGACGATCGTATAGTTGTCGTTTTGCAGTTTGTTTGAAACGCTATTGAACAACTGGACCAACTGGTTGTGATTCTGTAAAAACGGTTCTTAAATACCCACAATTTGTCGCTCCTCCATCTGCTCAATATGGTTGTACTGGCAGCGTGCGTTTATTTGCTGCTCCTCATCATCCATGACGTAGATTTGCAGAAATTTGGAATCGGTATCAGGCATCGGCATTAAAGAACCAATTTGATGATATACTTGGCCTTGAATCTTAAACGTTGACTGAAAATTGCGACCATCGTCATTCTGAACGATTTTTGTTGCTACAAAAAATGTCATTTGGAAGCACGAATTGAATTTGCAAATTTTACGCAAAAACAATTTAGATTGAGATGTAGCTCCAGCCAAAATAGTGCTTTTAATGGTTCTGGCGGCGAATTCAATGGTGGCAATACAACTTTTCCAGACGCGCAGCAGAAACCGGCCGATTCACCTTTGTATTTGAGTGCATGACAGTGTTGGCATTGTATGTTCATATTATCGATTACAATTTGTGAATGTGATGAAGAGTCGATGTCATATTCAAACGTAAAGCGAAGAAGTGATGCACGTGTCAATGCGCAATAAACTTGCAAACGCTGTTGTTCACGTGTTCTGAATGTGTCGGTGTCTCGTTGATGGGCCAGTTTCAATGCATTAGTTTAAAGGCGTTCGTTGCATTGCTCCTGACTTTCATTAACAAGCGTGATTGCAGCCTGGCTTCTTAAATTTTCATTGTCCGTCAATTGATCTTCTGCCGATCTATTTAACCGACGGTTCTGGACTAATTGTAAATTCCGAGTCCGTCGACCAATATTTCCCCATCGTCCACGATGACGTGGCTTTGTTTTATGTACGTAACTTATATGTGAATATAATACACTTACAGCCGTATCTATAAAATTATCTTAAAATGCCTTTTAGAGGTTATTTAGTTAAGCTTGCTTAAATATTAAAGTTGCCTTTAAATCACGTTACTTAAATTTGTATCTATAATCAATATTCCTTTCATACTTAACTAAACAACCGTAATGTAACGTAACGCAAGAAAGTTGACAAATCTGATACAAATTTCTAGTACATTTTTCACTCTCAGGCTATTTCTGTCAGATTGCAAAAAAATTTGAATACACAAAAGAGTGAACAAATAATAAGACAGAAAGAGAAGCAAATGGGTGTATGTGTGTACGCATCGTCAAACACAGAAGACAGAAGAAATGAAACCATTCCACTTTAGTTTTTTTTTTTAAATTTTGTTTTCAGAAATTTCCTTCCTATATTCGTGAGAAAGTATATTATTTTCTTTAACAAAAAAAAAAAACAATTTAAACCCGGCCATCACAGTACACACATAAATATTTCCTTACTCAACCTACGCACAATTTGTTTTGATAAAAAAAAACCATTCTCACGTGTCAAAATATATTTAAGTTGGCTTTGCGTAGGCTTTAAACGCTTTGGATGGTGTTTAAGTTAAGAGGTGTTTAAGTTACGTTGCTTAAATGTGGAAATTGATTATAGATACCGCTTTCACACCTAAGTGTTATTTAGAGGTAGTTTAGAGTTAAGAAGCCTTTAAAATTTCTTTATAGGTTCGGCTGTTAATATTCACTGAAATGCGACATCTGAAATATCAAAAGACACCGTCAAAAAAAAAAATTAAAATGGTCAAAATAACGAAACACACTTAATATAATACACTCAGTTGCAGTATAGATAAATAACCTAGATACCGACTGCAGCGCCACCTGCCGGGTTGATTTGTGAATCTTAACCATCCACGGCGCCACCCAAACGCATACAACAAAATTCATTCAAATCGTTCCAGCCGTTTAGGAAGAGTTCAGTGACATACACACGTACAGTAGATAAGTCTTACACTTCGGAACGGACTTTGTTTACAGAGGAGACATTAAAATTAATTAATATGTCAAATAATCACATATTTGAACTATGTACAACGAAAATTGTATTAATATTTGGCACCTACCACGGACGTACAAGAGTTTTTTTTTTTTATTTTGTCGACGTAAAACAATTTTTTTCAAATTTTTCATTTTCCACTTTTTTCTGTACCAAAATTAAACTAAAAAATTCTAAAAAAAATCTTTTAAAACAAATAGCAAATAAAAACATCCAAAACATTATTAATGCGCATTTTGCTCAGTTAATGCACATCGATAACGTTTCGAATGCGTTTTGTATGCTTTGTCAAAATTTTCAAGTTTGAGCTTTGCAACTTATTACTTTGCATCAATTGCGTATCTTATTCATTTCGGAACTCAACCGTACTCACACAATCGTATTGATATGCGAAAAGTTGTTCAAAAAAACTCAAACAAATAGGCAATTTTCTCAAAAAACGTTAAAACTAACTGCGTTTATTGATTTTGTTGGTTAAAAAGTGAAATGTAGTTTTCTTACAATTATCTTAGCCACAAGAGGCACGAAATTTAATAAAGATACGTTTTCGGGTGGTTCAATTTTAAGGGCCGATGTTGATTTTGAATAAAACACAAATTATTCCAAAAATTATTGAAATTATTGTCATTTCTTTTTATTTTGATAATATGGGTGTGGTTCAATTATGTATGTACAAAATATAGGCCAAATGGCCGGCGCGACCACGGCGGCACACCTCCATCCGATGGTCCAAATTTTCGATGACGCTAAGGCATAATTGAGGTTCTATGCCGTTAATATGCCGAATTATCTCATCCTTTAGCTCTTGAATTGTTGCTGGCTTATCGACGTACACCTTTTCTTTCAAATAACCCTAAAGAAAGAAGTCCAACGGTGTCGAATCACATGATCTTGGCGGCCAATTGACATCGCCACCACGTGAGATAACATGGCCATTGAATTTGTCGCGCAAAAGAGCCATTGTTTCGTTAGCTGTGTGGGCAAGTGGCACCGCCCTGTTGAAACCACATATCGTCCACATCCATGTCTTCCGATTCGGGCCATAAAAAAGTCCGGCCTCATTTTGGAAAAAATACGGCGCGATGATGCCGCCAGCCCATAAACCGCACCAAACAATCAATCTTTGTGGGTGCATTGGTTTTTCGACAATCACTCTTGGATTATAATTCGCCCTAATGCGGCAATTCTGCTTATTGACGAATCCACTGAAGTGAAAATGTGCCTCATCACTGAAGATGATTTTCTTCGAAAATTGATCATCCACTGTTGCCATTTCTTGCCCATTTTCATAATAAGCCTGAATAACATATGAGTGTTTTTTATAATACAAATTCTATATACTACTGAAATACATCAGCCAAGTAGAAGACTTAGCATTATTTAATTGGACTTGTTGAATTATTGATTCAATATAGCTTTCTAATTGGGTTGGATATAGTTCACATTCGATTTTCGCTGTAAAATTGATGTAAGCTGGACTGCACTTAATCAAAATTGCGTCTTGACAAGGCCCTCACTGTCAACTGAAGAGTCCAAGTGAGAACGCCGGGACGAAACGCCAATTTTTATGGACTAAAGGCCGTTAAAAGCTATATTGAATCAATAATTCAACAAGTCCAATTAAATAATGCTAAGTCTTCTACTTGGCTGATGTATTTCAGTAGTATATAGAATTTGTATTATCAAAAACACTCATATGTAAACAATGCCAGGCCACGGGTAACAAAATGTCCAACAATTCTTGATTAGAAATTCTAATTGGGTTGGATATAGTTCACATTCGATTTTCGCTGTAAAATTGATGTTAGCTGGACTGCACTTGAGCCTGAATAACTTTAACGCTTTGCTTGATTCTGTATCTTTCCATGGTTCAAATTGAGTTAGTCTGTCAAATGAAATGCAGAAAAAAACTTGACGTTTATATTCCACATCGGCCCTTAAAATTTAACACCCCTTTATTAAAAGAAATGAAAATCAATGCATAATGATTCTAGGAAATCACGTTTAATTCATTGAATCAGATTTTAAGCAAATCGATCTGTGAGTTTTGGTTCTAGCTGGATGAACAGACCCACAGCTCATGAGGAGCTTGTCCACAAATTTCAGATGAGTGGATGCCCATACTGTTCATTATCAATTCGGTATCCATTTACTTTTTACCCGTAAGATTGCAACCAAGACGGATAGCCGAGGCCTGTTTACCCGGCAGGTGTCCATTGTTGACCGCTTGTCGTTTGCTACTTTGTAAAAACTCTGATCAATTCTAGCCTTTTCTTGCTTCTGTGCCAAAGTACTAAAGATCCGGTTTGGCTCAGATCAAGAGATGACACCACTTTGGCCAAATCATCCTTCATTTTAACATGTTAATCCCTTTTGTTCTAGCGGAGAGTAGTTTGTTTTTGCGTTGAATAATCGGAACTTTTTGCTTCAACCTGTTCAAAATATGATGTTTGTTTTCACTTTCTGCGATAGTATTAGCTATTCCATAGCAAACTCCAGAGGACATATCGTCCGTGTCGGTATGTTTTTTTTATCGAAAATAGACACGGACGGACAAGTGACACATTTGGTACAGAGCTTTTTGATATGGTCGCCTTGAGATGAATTTTTCTCGATGACATTTTCTTTATATAAAAACTTACTTCAGATTATAATGTGGGTTTGTAGAAAATTAAATCTATGTCAAATGTAAGATAGCTTTTGAAAAACTCCCCACACATCCAGGAGTTAAACTATTAATATACCCATCTATATTCGATAAATCTTTAAGGCGTCTTTAAATTTAAATGTATTCAAATTCAGCTGATCTCATCTATCTTGGAATAATATTTTGAACGACATAAATACTCACATAATAGTAATTGACAAATTGCTACGACTCTTGGAAGATCTTATCTCTAGAAATAACACACATAAATATTTATGAAGGTAGGTAGGTACTTCTTTAAAACGTAAAAGAAAAATATTGGAGATTGGAGGCTTTTAATTCTTATTTATATCGCAACGCTCTCTAAACAACCGCTATAAAATAAAAAAAAAAAAAAAAATCGGGTGGCACAACGGCTCATGAAGAACCAGGGCCTAGTGACTAACAATCGCAACCATTCCTGTGTGCGCCTTTCGACAGGAATGGAAGGGACCTTCAATTTTATGCCGAATCCGAATGCCTAGACGAGAAGCACTTATTCGTGACAAGTGATACTCTTGGAGGATTTGTCAATTCCTCGCAAGAGGCAGTAGCCCTGAAAAAAAACTTTTTAGTTTTTAGGTGGACGAGGCTGGGAAGCGATCCCAGACCTCCAGCGTGACAGTCGAACGCACTAACCATTACGCTACGGGCTACTACAACCGCTATTCAGTGAAAAATTTAGTCTCATAAGCCATCAACAAAAAAAACTCAATAATTCTTTGTGGTACAACAAAAAGATTAACGACCTCACCTTTTCATTATCTAGTCTTTTGTCGTAAAAACGCCATTGCCCCTAGAAGGCGTTCTATGACTAGCTCTATGAGTTGGCCTAAATGATCATAGAAACGACGCGTCGCGACAACAACTCAAAGAAATTCGTCAAAACTTTCAGAAGTGAGTGTGTGGGGGGGGAGTGAGTGTGGGCGAGCTGCGAGCAGTATGATGAGAGTTTATAAAACAGACCAACCACAACTAACACATTGTTTTTATTGTTTTTCATTTTTGTGGTTTTAATTGCGCCGGTAAAGTCAAAAACCCCCACAACATATAAACAGTTACAATAATAACAAAAGATACATAGATATATGTATAAACAAAAAAAAATGTAATTGAAAGACTAAAAGAAGGCACAAACGAACAAAAAGGCAAAGAAAAAAAGAGTTGCAAGAGTTTGACGTACTGGTGGCATTGTGTGACGTGATCACAGCGAAAACAGTGTTTTTGGGTGAGGGGAAGCGGGATTGGTTATTTTCGGAGGTATACTTACACGAATACGGGTAAAGACATGAATAAAGTGCTGAGATTGAACGACACGAAACAACGCCTAAGGAGTTCTTTGACATTTTAAGTAGCGAACAATGATGTTTTATTATTATTTTTTTGTTTTCTTTGCCGGCTTTTATAAATACATAAATAACACACATATAGGCAGTATGTATGTACATACGTTATGTATAATATTTTGAGAAGGAGAGGCAGTTTTTTTATGTGTAATTTGACATGATTTATGGGGGAAACCCTATTTGGCAGAAACTTCACGGTTGATGGTTGAATTAGCATTTTAACAAAGGAGGGGCGTCAAGTATTTAAAAGAAATATCGTTCAATTGATGCGAATGTAGGTCACGTTCTTGGAAGTACAAATAATTTTTTTATTTTAACTATCTTTAACAAAAATTGTTAAAACATTTTTTTTTTTTTTTTTTTTTTTTATTTTAACTATCTTTAACAAACATTGTAGTAGCCCGTAGCGTAATGGTTAGTGCGTTCGACTGTCACGCTGGAGGTCTGGGATCGCTTCCCAGCCTCATCCACCTAAAAACTAAAAAGTTTTTTTTCAGGGCTACCGCCTCTTGCGAGGAATTGACAAATCCTCCAAGAGTATCACTTGTCACGAATAAGTGCTTCTCGTCTAGCCGTTCGGATTCGGCATAAAATTGTAGGTCCCTTCCATTCCTGTCGAAAGGCGCACACAGAAATGGTTGGGAGTTGTAAGTCAATAGGCCCTGGTTCTTCATGAGCCGTTGTGCCACCCGATTTATTTTTTAACAAACATTATGGCATACCTACAAAAGTAATAACAAAAATACAATACATTATTTTTTTGTAATTTCTCAAAAACTAGAAGATGCAAAACTTCTGTTTTTTCCAATCGCACAAAAAAAAAACTCAGGGGCCTCATCACGTAAAACAAAAACGATTTGACGATATCGTTTTGGAGATAGCTGTCTTTATTTTTTTCTACAGAAGTGATAGAGATAGCAATATTGAAAACTATATCGTCCTATCGTTTTTGTCTTACATGATGAGACTTCAGACCTTAATTACATTAAAATACATTGATTTGATTTAAAATTTTAATTAAAGACAACAATGTATTGGCTTTTAAAAAATCTACAGCAAAATATTGTAGGGTAATGGTTAGTGCGTAATACATTTTCCTGGTAAAGGTTAGTGTGTCAAGTCATTTTCCTGAGAAAACTGAATTTCCTATTTTAATATGTTAACCAAAATCTTCCAGGTTCAACGGTTATGAATTTATACACTTCCAAAGTTTTTCCCACTTTTACAATCTTCATAAAAAAAAAAACAAACAAAATAGGGATGAGGGACCTCCAAACGGTAAAATTTGAGGCCTATTTTGTACAGATTTCTTTTTTTTTTGTCAGAATATCTAAGCCAAATGCTAATGCATTAAACTGTTCCCGGGAAACTTTTAGTTTAAAGACAAAGTGTGAAGTGGGAACCCCGAAGTCAAAATTATTGGGTGGGGTTTATCAGAATCGTTTGTCCATCGTTTGTCCAACCAAAAAAATCGTTTGTCCCCCACGCAGGAAAAAAGTTATAAAGCTTTTCTTTTTTATAGCAACTCCCCAAAATCAAAAAATTCATCTACTGCCCCCAATAGATGACTCAGGAAGATGAGACTAAGTGCGTTCGTTTGTCCACCGGCTGTTAAGGATTATTCACCAAAAATAATCGTTTTTCCATCCGTGGTTCAAAAGTTATTCAACATTTCTTTTTTATAGCAACACAAAATAAATTTAAATATTTTTTTACCAAAATCGTTTTAAAATCCCAATCGTTTTTTCACCGTTTGTCCAGGTTAGTCCAGCTAAAAAAAAAAAATTTAGAACTTTGTTCAAAAGTTATTGAACATTTCGTTTATTATAGCAAAACACTCAAAGTCAAAAACGAAATGTTGTATAACTTTTGAACGAAGGTCTGAAAAAATTTTTTTTTGCTGGACAAACGGTGGAAAAATGATTGGAATTAAAACGATTTTGGGGTTGCTATAAAAAAGAAATTTTGAATAACTTTTGAACTAAGGGCGAAAAAATAATTATTTTTTATGGATTATCTTAAACAGCCGGTGGACAAACCAATGCACTTATGTTTCATTCGCGTAAAATATCATTTGGGGTGTTGGTCAAGCTTTTTGACTTTGGGGGCTTTGCTATAAAAACGAAATGTTGAATAACTTTTGAACGAAGGTCTAAACATTTTTTTTTTTTGCTGGACTAACCTGGACAAACGGTGGACAAACGATTGAGATTGAAACGATTTTGCAAAAAAAAAAAAAAAATTTTAGACCTTCCTTTGGTGAAAAGTTATTCAACATTTCGTTTTTATAGCAAAACCCCCAAAGTCAAAAACGAAATGTTGTATATTTTTTGAACGAAGGGTGGAAAAACGATTATTTTTGTTGAATAATCCTAAACAGCCGGTGGACAAACGAACGCACTTAGTCTCATCTTCCTAAGTCATCTATTGGGGGCAGCAGATGAGTTTTTTTTGATTTCGGGGAGTTGCTATAAAAATAGAAAACTTAATAACTTTTTCCCTGAGGGTGGACAAACGATTTTTTTGGTTAAACGTGGACAAACGATTCTGATAAACCTCACCCAAAAATTTTTGGTTAAACGTGGACAACCGATGGACAAACGATTCTGATAAACACCACCCAAAAATTTTGACTTCGGGGTTCCCACTTCACACAGCTATGATCTGATTCTTAAAATTATCCTGTATCAAAAATTAAATCAGATATAAGTATTCGATGCATTAAAATGAATAAGTATCGCATTTGTCAATACCACAAATATTTTCTATCAAGCTTCGAAGTTCCTCTCATAAACAACATGAATTCCTTAATCTTAAATAATTGCAAACAAAAGTTAAATCATTCTGACATGCATTCCTCAAAACCGACAATAATACATACATAACAAAATATTTGATTACAATGTGCTTAGTCCTTGTCGTTCCTTCCTCAATATTCCTCCCTTCATAAATAAATATTTTAACGGCATGTTGTATAAACTCAAAGAAGTAACTTAATGACAATTTACTTCCCTAATCATAATCACGCAACAAATTCATTTAGAGTTCAAGTGAGTGCATGTTTACTTGATGTTAATAAAATTAAAAAAAAAAAGAAAACAACAACCAACACACACAGACACGCATTTTCTCGACATTCAATGTTTATTTAATGCATTTTTCAGTTTTTATTTTATTTATTTTTTTCATCCACTTGAAACTGGTGTTTAATTAAAAACTCAAAGGAGGGCATCGAAGCGTGTAGAAATTATATTTACACCCATTACGACATTTTTCATTCATTTTCATTTATGCAGTAAAAAAAAATGTTTTTACTTTAAAACTTTTTCTTTGTATTTAATTAACGATTCGAAAGATGTGTGGATATACGAGTGTTACACACTTACTATTATGCCCGCCTAAGTCGCATGTACCTACTTGCTTTTCAATGTTTTAATTTTAAAATAGTTATGAAGTTATGTGCAGACGGGATTGCATTTGTTTATTAAAAACCTTAAAAATCAACAAATATTGGAAATTTAATTTTTAAATAATAACAAAAGCATATTTTGAAGTATGTATTTTAAATTAATCAACTCAATTAATCAGCCCTATTGTGAGTTTCACCCGGAATAAATTCCGGTCGAAAATGTTTTGTTCTTCCGGATTTTTAAAAGCTATTGCGAGTTTCACCCTCTTTTTTACAACAAGTGTGTCCTCGGTCGCCACCAAAAATTAAATGGAAATCTTGCTGTCAATGCAATGACATATTTCACACGAAAAAAAATGCTGTCAATAGTGCCAATAAGGTAATTTTTACGAACAGGGAACATTTTTCGCCCGCTACTCACAATAAGGCAAGTGTGAAATATAATTTTTCCAGGCGGATTTTCTTTCACGCGGAACTCACAATAGGGCTGAATAAGTAAAATTTTGGTAGATGTTTTTTCTTAAATTGTCACAATAAGACTGGCCGCGAGACTTTTCTCGTCTCGCGGCCAGCCCTAATAATGTTTCCAAAATTTGTAATAGAATGAAATTATTTAGACGAAGATAAATGTCACAGTTAATTAAAGACGTGTATTTGTAATTCTGACATACATATGTATGTTAAGTCATGTATAGTCAATGTTTGCATTAAAAAAAATTGGAGCTTCAAAAATACTCCACGTATTTTCTTTTTTCAAGGAAAGTCGTTTTTCTCTGATGGCTTTTCAACATCCATGCTGACATTTTGTGCAGGTGCCAATGTACGATAAAATTGTTCAGTTCTATTGTTTTTGCGATTATGAACGTGATATTTGTCCTTTAGATAAAATAAATGTAAATAAAACGAAAAAAACGGTTGCATCTGCTTGTCCTTCCTAATAACCGTCCCCCGTCATGGGTTTCCACTAAACATTTTTCGAAAACACATGCCTCGCGAAAAACGTGCCGCAAAACATTAATTCTTGTGAATTCATTTGAATATAAGTTGAGAGGAGTTTTTTTTTTATTCTATTTTTATATGTGAATTTTTTAATATCACGCATAATTTACATATTGCTTTTAAAATATGCATGCATGAATGCAATGCACAACAGCAATATCAGTAATGAATAAGCCTACTTTCTATATAATCTCAATTCCAAACAAATAAAATCAGAATTTATTGGTTTGATATTTTTGAGATGTGAATTATTTAAAAATTGATGCGTACATAGATAGAAAATTATGTCGGAGATTGATGTTTTAGAATTTCGATGTGACATCTCATATTTTTGAATTCCTAGAAAATGAGTTATCAATTAGGAATTTCTATACATTATTCTACTCACTCAAAATGATTCAAATGATATTGATGCTATGCTATACAATATTTAGTACCTGGAAGACCGAGCTTCGCTCGGCTTTTCTGGCAGATTTATATATTTATTTATAATTATTTCCAACCTATGCGTTAAGACCCGAACATAAAAAAGCATTTGCATTCATTTTCCATAAATAAATTGGAATCGAAGCTTGAGTCGCATTTCTTATACAGTGAAGCTTATATACCTGTATACAAAATTATTTTTGTTTTTTTATATATGGAAATTCATCATTAGATTTCTAAGCTTTACCATTAATAATATTGCAGCTTGAATCGTTTATTTTTAGCTTTTATGCAGAACATGTAGGCCTCATAGGAATTTTTAACGCAAGTTAATTGATGACTCTTAAATGCAGTTTTTAAGTTTTATCTAAAGACCAAATATGTACGAAAACTGTAAATAGGTAAATAAAATGTACAATTAAAACTTTAAAACGAAATAAAAAAAAAATAATACAAACTGCATACATGGAAAAAAGAGTCAAACATACAAAAAAATAAGTATTTTTTCTTTGATTCAATCTATATATTTTTAAAAATTTAAAGTTCATTTTTTCTTACTAACGTAGAAATACCGGAATGCGAAATTCTAACAAAAGCAAGGAATTACAACAAAAAAGGCAATTTGCTCAAAAAACCTCAAAACATTATTTCCGTTATTCGATTTTTGTTGTCGAAACCTGTTAAACATTCTTATTAAAACTGTTGTAATGATTACATGTAAAAACTTTAAACAAAATCATAAGAACCGTTTTCGAGCTACCCGTTCTATGAGCGGCTGATAAAATACTCATTTTCTCATCATTCTCATAAGAAGAAACTGTGAACATTTCATAATATTCCTTTGAGCCAATACCGAGAAACAGTAGTAGGCGGATGTTAATCAAAATACTTTCAAAATGATTTTATTGCTTACTACAAAAAACCCTCAGCTTTTATAAGGGTTTCCGGAAAACCGAAAAATGATTAAATTGGGCGTGGCAGTGGGCGAATATTAGTCTAACTACTTTCAAATTTTGTTTGCGCATAACAACAAATTGTGAAAATTTGATCAAAACCGTTAGAAAAGTGTCCGAGAAACAATAAAGTGGAAAACTTGGGCGTGGCAGTAGACGGATTTAACTGAAAATATTCTTCGATTTCTTTTCTTGCTCATATATACAGACTCTGAAAATTACATTAAAACCGTTAGAGAACTTCCGAGAAATAGAAGAGCGTGAAAAGTGAGTGTTGTAGTGGGCGGATTTCACTAAAACTATTTTTCAAATTTTCGTTCTACCCATATAAACGGACTGCAAACTTACTTTAAATCCTTTGGGTAGTTTTCTAGAAAACCAGCCATTTCCATAAATTCCACGAAGCAAATGAATACGAAAAGGGGGCGTGGCAGTCGGCGGATTTTACTTTAATTATTTTTTTTACTGTTTCCTGTTTATAAAAAAAATCTATTAAAACTTTATCCAAATCGGTGTACCCGTATACCAGAAATCAGTAGGGGGATTTTACTTTAACTATTTTTCGATACTTTCAGAACTTTTATTTTGCCGGAAAGAACAAACTGTGAAAATTATATCAATATTTTTACAGCCGTTTCCAAGAAACAGATTTTTATCTTGTTTCTGTAAACAGACAAATTTGATTCAAATCGTTTTGGTTGTTTTCAAGAAAACCAGTCATTTTCACCAATTCCACGAAACAAAGATATAAGAAAAGGGGCGTGGCAGTGAGCAGGTTTAACTTAAAGTATTTTTTTAATTTTTTGTCGTTTATAAGAACAAACTGTGAAAATTTCATCCAAATTGTAAGCGCCGTTTCCGAGAAACCAAACAAACGAGAAAAGTGGGTGTGGTAGTGGGCGGATATTGATTAAAAAAAATTATTTTGCTTAAGAGAACCGACTGTGAAAATTTTATCAAAATCGTTAGAGCCGTTTCCGACAAACTGAAAAGCATGAAAAGTGGGCGTGGTTGTGGGCGGATATCATTAAAATTTTTTGTTTAATTTGTTTGTCTTTCCACTGTATAATTTTGTTACTTCTATATATTGTGTTATCTGTACAAAATGTCAACGCTCAAGTGGTTTATTTTTCTTAAGTTTTTCTAGGATGATTAAAAAGCTAACACATGTTTAGTCTAGAAGGATATTTTCTAATGTTGTTGGAATGTTTCGGAAGTATGCATTTCGATAATCAATAAATATACGAGCTGTATAGAAGTTGGCATAATTATTATGAAAATAAAATCTGCTGAGCTGACACTTTGAAAAGAACATACATGTAGCACATACAAAATTTGGCTTACATTTCACGTAATTTCAGAGGGCCATAATGATGATGGTTCTGATAAAAGTGAAAAGACAAAATATTCTAGAATAACAATTCCAGTTTTGGGAAAATATGAAACCAAATATAAAAAAACTTCATATAAGTACCTAAATAATTTTTACGGCGGGCGGGTGTGAAAGAAAATCATTCATATGAAGGTTTAAGACGTTTCGTTTCATATTTTCGCAAAAACGGAATAGCAATTCGAGAATATTTTTTTTTTACTTTTTCACAGAACTAGAACAATTTGTTATTGGATTTCAATAAAGAAAATGTGGTGCTTATGGGCGACTTTAACGGAAGAGTTGGAGATACACAAATCTTAAATTTGGAGCCAGAAAACATCCCTGAATCAATAGCAAAGCGGAGAACAGCAACAGACAAAAAATTGATGGAAATGGCAAAGAAATAATAGAAATGTGTGAAACTATTGGGCTTTCCTTACTTAACGGTCGCTCCGAAAGCGATAAAGAAGGGCACCTAACTTTTATCAGGGGTACTGCATGCTCAACGATTGATTACTGTTTTACCAAAGGAATTTGTCTTCGAAAAATCCATGACTTCGAAGTGAAGAAGTTAACCCAATCCGATCAATATCCGTAACCATTAAATTTGACCCCCAAAGTAGCACCCTCTATGAGGCAAAAAAGTCTTTGCTCCCAAAACTGCAGTGGAAAGACGGGAATAAATAAAAATATACTGCAAATCTAAACCACGAACCTAACCTGGTGGAATCAGCAAGTGGAATAGATATTCTTGCAGTTTGTATATCCAAGCTGCTAGACCACTCCAGTCAAGAGCTAGATGCAACGGAAAGCAACCTTGGTATGACTGGGAATGTGAAGCAGTCAGGAGAAAATCTTTTGCATTCCTGCGACTACTCAGCTAGCAAGGAAGGAAGGCACCAACTTTGCGAAACGTATGTACCAAGAAGCCAACAAAATATACAAAGTTATCGGTATACAGAAACAAAAAGCCCACATGGCAGAACTGGCTTCGATGCTGAGCTGTGCAAGGGATAGTAGAGCATTCGCTTAAACGCTAAATGGCGTAGGCTTTGGAAAAAGCAAACAAGCTGAAGCTCCAGTGTTAGCGGAATACTTCAAAAACCTGCTGATCACGGCACTTACCGAGGACTCCACACAGTATGCAGTCCCCTTTTTGGAATGTGAAGCCCTACACCACCCTATTACTCAATTGGATGTAACAAGAGTCATAAATCAGTGCAGTTTGAACAAAGCCCCAGCTAAAGACCGTTTTCCGTACGAATTTTTCAAAAATGTGACGTATGCTTTTTTTAAAGAACTCGTGAAATGTTTTAATTTTACCTTTAATACTGGAGAAGTTCCTCCAAGTTTCAAAAAGAACATAATATTTCCAATTCTTAAGAAAGATGACCCCTAGGAGCCAAGTAATTACAGAGGGATATCCTTCCTCAACACAGTCAAAAAATATTTACCGGTATTTTGTTGGAAGACTATCAAATTGGGTGCGGGAAAACAATTTACTGAGTGAATACCAAGCTGAATATTCAACTAACATCTTTTCCCTCACAAGCATCGCATGAACATACTTGGATAATGGAAAAAAAGCTGTACGCATTCTTTGTGGATTTTAAGGCGGCATTCGATTCCATTAATAGAAAAGCCTTATTATATAAGCTTAGTAACCTAGGTATGTCAATGAAAATGCTAAAAATACTGCAATCATTCTACAATAAAAACTGCTATTTGGGACGGAAATATCTTATCCGAATGGTTTCAAACGGGAACAGGAGTAAAGCAGGGTTGCCTGCTCAGCCCTCTATTATTTTCATTATTTTTAGATGACCTTACAGAATTTATAACGGGAGGAATATCATTTGCTGGGCTGAATATAAAACTTTTGCTTTACGCTGATGATATCGTCATACTGGCGGAAAGTCCAAATGGGATGCAACTAATGATAAATCAACTGCAGAAATATTGCACTACGTGGAATTTGCAAGTGAATACTGGAAAATCAAAAATAATGATCTTTCGAAACGGAACAGGGAGATACGCTAGAAATGAGAAATGGACCTGGCAGAATGAAAAACTAGAGAAAGTCAAAGAGTATCTTTACCTCGGAGCCCTTATTACCCCACAGCTGTCATTTAGAAAACAACTTCAAAAGAAACCAACTAAAGCCAAACGTGCGATAAATTGTAGCTGGAAAGAAGAACTTAGCAGAAAAGATATCACTCCAAGTGCAAAGTACAGGATTTTCGAAGCAGTGATGAGATCTATAATGTGCTATGCTGCACAAGTTTGGGGCACATACCAATAAGAAGCCGAGAAGCTGCTAAGATACTTCCTCGAAAGAATATTTAGACTGCCATTTAACACCCCAAATTACATGTTACATCTGGAGACTGGCCTTGTGCCATTACACATTTACACACTCAGAATGCACTTTGCATATATTCGGAAATTCATGGCACAATCTGCAAATCGTCTCACTTATAAAATTGCCAAATACCTTCAAATCACAAACATACAATTTTACAGAGAATGGTCGAGACTCGGAAGAGAGCATAATGTTAGTTTATTGGATGAAAACGATTGCGTCTCAGTGAGAGTTATGCAAGATCTGATCGAGAAAATTGAAGGCAAACTTAAAAGCTACCAACCCATGACCTCGGAACCGACAGCTATTTCCACGACAATTATAACCTTGATATGATATCCACCATATTCAAAGCCAGAGGCGAACTTTTACCACTTATAAACTACCTGCCACATAGGATCGATGTAAATCGCGAATGCAGTTTGTGCAACCTGAGATCAATTGAAGATATTCAGCACTTTATTGGAATGTGCCCGGTGCTCAAGGCGATACGAATATCAGTCTGGGAAAAAGCACGCTATCAGACGACGAAAAGATAGGAATATTGAATGGTGGAAAATGGAACTTTCTTTACAATTATATAAAAACTGCACTAACTTGAGTCAATCGTCCAAGGCGCTTATATGAAACAGTGAATGTCATCCAGGTACCTGGTTTCTTACTTTAAAACTTAATAGACCGAGAGCCAGCAGCATATTTTGGTCATGAAAGGAAACCAAAAGATATGAATAGTATACGTAGTCCTGGTGAAGGTGATAACGAATACCGTCGTCTGCCAGCATGTAGTGGCCCCGTTACCACGTAAAAGTGCATCAAAATTACAACTTTTCTGAAAATTGAAATCGGGTGGGAAACCATTTCAAATTTAATAAGACTTGACGCCATAAACTCCCTGATTACAAAACTGGTTTCGACAGATGTGTAGGTGGCCCCAAAACCCAGACAGACGTCCCCGTAAACGCGTTTTTTCGCGTTTTTAGGCTTTTGGGAAACCACCTGAAATTGATCACAACTTTTAGCCATGGACTCCCTGAGTGTGAATATGTAGGTGACAGACGTCCCTGAAAACGCGTTTTTTTAGGCATTTTTTGTCATAAAGGAAACCAGTTGAAATGTATCACAAACGAAAGATCTTGACCTGCTGAGTGCGAATATGTACATGACAGATGTCTAAGTGGCCCAAAACCCCCGACAGACGCGATTAAAGTCGCGGATTTTTTATTGAAATTTTAAGATAATTGATGTATGCTACCAAAATGTATCGCAATCGGAAGGTCTTGACTACTAGAGTATTAATGTATAAAAACAAAGGAGTTTATAGTGCCACACAACAGCTGGAAAATCGCGAAATAAATCGCGGATTTTTTCATTCATTTTTTTAGTAAGAGGATTTTGAGGGAAACCACTTGAAATGTATCCCAATCAAAAGATCTTGACCCAAAAAAAAAATAAAATGTAAGTGGCAGACGTTTGAGTGGCCCAAACAACTGACAGCCGCGATATAATTCGCGGATGTTATTATCTTTTTTTAAATTGGATATTAGTAGAAGCTTCTTCAAATGTTTGCCAATTAAAAGGTTTTGACTCAAGAAAGTGAAAATATAAGTTACAGGCGTTTGAGTTACGCCAAACTGCTGAAAAGCGCGGTAAAAGTCGCGGATGTAATTACTAGTTTATCAAAAATATTAAAGATACAAATATCTTGAAATGTATCTCAATTTAAAGGGCTTGACTTCCTGAGTTGCAAAATGTAACTGACAGACGTTTTGAGTTACGCCATACTGTTGAAAAGCGCGATTAAAGTCGCGGATGTAATTACTAACTTATCAATTAGATTATCAATACAAATCTCTTGAAATGTATCTCAATTTATAGGGCTTGACTCCCTGAGTCGGAAAATGTAAATGACATGCTGGCAGACGAACCTATTGATATCTTTTGGTTTCCTTTCACGACCAAAATCTGCTCCCGGTTCTAAGACTATAATTCTTCTTCTGATTCTCTCTTCCCCATTCATTAGCTACTGAGTCATTTTATTGAAATATTCATACAAAAAATAGGTAATTAGAGTCTCTTCATCAATTAACCAAATAAATATAACCCAGTTCATATTCATACAAACATATTCCTACAGCGAAAACCTCTTGAGAATATAGTGTTTTCTTTTACGTATGCATGAACTCAATTACTACATATTTAAAAGAAGTAAAAAAAAACGTATCTCAATGAAAAACGAAATCAAATCGCGTATACTCAAAACTATAATTGCATCCTATAATAATGCGGTTAGAAAACGTGGTTTCAAAATTCACACTTCATAGCCCATACCAACTAAACCTATTTACCACCCCTGCCTCCACACTCTCCGTTTCCGAAAAAGTCTATGTGTAGGTTGATAAAATCAACTGCAACTATAATCATGACAAATATGTAGTACAGATATTTTGTATCACACCGATCTCGAACCAGATCACGTTCCGCCAAACGATAATTGATCCAACAAAACAATCAGCTAATTAGATATGTATCAAACAGATACCTACACTAGGCCCCAAAGATACAATTATTATAATTTTGTATTTTAAATGAGTAGCTCGTCTTATAAATTGAGTCGAATTTAATTGCAAATAAAACGTGTCTAGTGTATACACCCACCTCAGACTTCAAACTTACATCAAAGTAACTAAACACCAAACAACAACAAAATGCCTTTTGCTATCCGTTACCTTCCCCAAGTGGTGTTAAAATTGCAAATACCGTATACTACTTGTTGTTGTTTTATTGTAAATGATAAAATTATAGTTTAGGTAGTAATGTTGAAACTATTGCAATAATTTACACGAATTAAATTTTAAAATTCAATCAAAAGAAATTTTTAAAGAAAGAAAGTTTTTAAAATATTGTTTTCGTTTTCTTTTTTTTTGCAAAATTTTGAGTTTCAAAATTAATTTTTAATAAATTATTTACTAAATTAAATATTGTAATAAATTACTTTTTGGAACTGTATGAGTTCTTTTAAATAATATAATAGAAATGGAAAATCTTCTTTTTCTCATACTTAGCTTTATTTAAACTAACGTTTTCGAGAATATCTTCTCATCTTCAGGCAAATTGAAAAATTAAGATCACATATAAATCAAAAATTGAGATATGATGAAAATATATAACGCTTCGGCCATTCTTTTCACATTCTTACATATAGCCCTAAGAACATTTATAAGCACATTTCCTCCGAGTATAACACTTAAAACACACAAAATTGGATATGTAGTTTCTAGGATTAATCTACTATTACAAATAAATGTTCAGCCATCGCTCAAAGTAGTATACCTTCCCGGTGAACACCCTGTATTATTTAAATTATTTACTAAGAGCCAATTTTTCAATAGTCAGTTAAACCTCTCTGAAATGAAACAAACATTTGCTAATGTTGCTATAGTATTTATTCCATGAATAACTTTACTGACGATTGAAAAATTGGTTCTTAAAGAACTTGATTTAAAAGTAAAATTAAAGAATGCATTATCTACTGGCTTAAAAAAAAGTTGTAACCCTCATCCTTGAATGGGGGAAATAGACTCACGAGCATTGTGTCGGACATATAATGTTTGCAAACCTCGAACACCGCCGCAATGTTTCATGTCTTGCGTTATTCTACCGTCATTTTCATAAACATTGTTCTACTGTAAAAGCCAGTTGCATTCCTGCAATAAAAATATACAACCGTAATACTCGTACTCCTAAAAATGCACATCAGTTTACCCTTGAGCACAACTTCGGACGTACTGTTAAGTATAGAGATTCTTTCTTTAGTCGCACTACAAGGATGTGGAATGCTATACCCGGCTGTATTTTTCCCTTCCATTTAGATATTCAAAGGTTCAAAACCAATGAACACCGGTATCTCCTCTTTAACCCTTTTCTATAAAGAATATATTGCTAGTTTAGACTGCGTTAATTTCTTCCTTCTAGGTGCTTATTCATATTTTGCGTAATCAAATCTCCCAGGTAATTTTACTCTCGTACAATCTCAACTGCTTCTCCATTATACATAGAACTACTTTTCGTTCCGTGCGAGCCTGGCACCTGCACCTCGGATCACAACTATTTTTGATTTTAGCATGTTCACTTCTAGATTCCATCTTTTGCAATATTCACCGACCATATATTTATCGATCATCAGCTGCTTATATCCACAGTATCTGCAAGAAAGACGATATAAATGATTATATCTTTTACACAATATTCGGAAAATCGCTATTCCTAAGCACTCATCCCCAAAGGCTGAGAAAAAGAAATTCCCAAACTTTTGTTTCCGATATTGGGCGTTTTTCTTTTTTAGTTTGCGTTTCTTTTTTCGCTCTGAAACATGTTCCGAGCATGTTCAGAGCGCTCTACATGAGCTCAGAATAAATTGATAGAGCAGACGGAGTTGAATAGCTGAACACAAATTTGACGAGTGGAAAAAAATCAAAAAAGTAAATATAGCGGACGAGAATAGTCGACGAAAATAAATCTGAACTCTCAGAGCAGAGCACGCTCAGTTCAGAGTTCGCTCAGAGTGTGTTCAGAGTGTTCAGACTGTGTTCAGAGATCTACTCTGAACTAAAAAAGAAAAACGCCCATTAAGAGTCAAACCGCATGCACTTTTGAACCCTCATACTCATATTCTGGTTAAACATCTTTTACCAAAATCTGCTTTCCGGGTCTTGTGTATAAGATATTTTAAAAAAACCTTAATTCAAAATGGCCGAGATTTCCATCGAAAACTGCCTTTATTGGATGATTTGCGTTTTTCTTCCCCGAACTATAATTAGACACCAACCATGCTGAACAAATCTGTGATTATAAGATACATAATGAAACTTTAGAAAATAAATGATTAGAATGCATTTAGTGTCGGTTTCATATATCGTAGACGTGATTCGAATGCTACAGTTGTAAATTTTTTAGCAGCTAGCACAGGCGATGTCGAGGTGGTAGCCGGCTTGTACTTGCAGGTATCAACTTTTTTGTTTTATCTTACAAAAATGTAAGCGATAGAAAAATCACAAATAATTGTAAATTTAATCACGCGAATATCAACAGAAAATGCATGTACAAATAATACCCAAACGAAAACGAGAAATAAGCCAATTTTCGATTGACAGCTGGATATTTATAGTTGACGGCAACGAATGATTAAGTTCGCGTTGGCAGCGGCGGCGGCGCGCGGTGGGGTGGTGATGGTGGCGTTGGAGGAGGGTCGCTTTCAGTTGCGATGAATTGTTTTACCAAGCTGTAGGACCAGTATAACGAAAAAAAACAAGGTTAAACACTTGGCAGCTGAGCTTACTTCATGTTTCATGTATCTAAGCTATCGCGTGTTGTGTCGCTATGTTTATGTTTTCTTGTGTACATTTATGGAAAACAGTTTTCATCAGTTGATAGGTCTGGCGGTTGAACGAGCTAATGTTGATGTATGGTCGCTTGAATCTATCATAGACCATGGGATTATTGAACTTGACTGAAGGATTGATGTGATTTGTATTTTAGATTTATATTGTATATATGCTTGACTTGTACATAATGGTGAAGGTGTGTCTGAAATCGATAAAGAATTTCAATGTTTATTAATTATAGCAGAATAGGAGCCAATGAAATTATAGACAAATATAGCAGAAATAAATAATATTAAAAAGGTTGTTTTAAACTAAAACCAATTCAATATTTTCGGAGACATGTTCCAAGCATCCAAGCTTCAAGGAATGCGGATCCTTTAGGAAAGCAATTACACGGCGTTAGATTTGATTTAACTCAACTACTGTTCAGCAGGATAAAATATTGTTTAAAAGTCAATAAGGTGTGGTCTTATTTAAATCAAATTCCATTCTATGACGCGTTTCGACTTAGCAGCCATCATTGGATCACGATTGATTCTTTTCCTCCATTTTAAAAATGATATTGACATTGCGGGTGGCAATGGAACGGTGGATATAGTGTTTAACTGCTAACTTGGAGCCTATTTCAGCGCTACTACATCAAGTACAATGTAGCATTTTGACTGTTGTTTTACATCAGTTTTGTTTCATACTTACTTACTTACTTAGGTCCTCGGACCTATTACGTCCGTGATGTTTCCCTTACGGGACATAGGGCCTCCACTACACCTACGCGCCATCGTGTACGATTTCTTGAAATATATTTCAGCTCTCCAACTTTTCCCCAGTCGTGCCGATTCCTGTTCGACCGTTCTTCGCCATGTACTTCTAGGCCGGCCCACTTGTCTTCCCTCCTGTGTGAGAGGGTTCCACTGCATTACTTGAGATGCAATGCACCGATCGCCTTTTCGAAGCGTATGGCCAATCCACTGCCACTTTCTTCTTCGTATAATGGAGTCTATGGGCTCCTGACCCGTTCTCGCATGAAGTTCGGCATTGGAGTTACGGTTGGGCCAGAAAATCCTCAAGATGTTTCGTAGACATCTATTAACGAGGATTTGCAGCTTTCTAATGACAGTGTCAGTGACTTTCCAAGTGCTGCAGCCGTAAAGCAGAACGGATTCAACATTGGAGCGGAACAGTCGTAACTTGGTCTTTAAGCTAAAAGAGTTGTTTCTCCATATTTTGGACAGCATTCCGAACGCAGCCTTTGCTTTTCTGATTCGGCTGTATACGTCCAGTTCAGTTCCGCCACCCGTAGAGACAATACTCCCAAGATATTGGAAATCCTCTACCATCTCTACCGGTTGTCCAGAAATATTTACTTGGATTGATGAGGAAGTTCCAAGGCTGATCCTTTTAGTTTTTGCCGAGTTGATCTTAAGCCCTACGATTTCTGCTTCTCTCTCCACCCTTGTTGTCATTTGATGGAGATCCATGATCCTATGCGAGAGTAAGCATACGTCGTCCGCGAAGTCCAGATGTTTGAGGTGAGATAGCAGAGTCCACTGAATTCCTCCATTTCCATTTGACAAAGCTGCGTGCAGTACGTCACTTATCACCAACAGGAACAGTATTGGTGACAGTATACAGCCTTGCCTAACTCCACTTTGGATTTCAAACTCCTCTGACAGCCTACCGTTGTGCAAAACGTGACACTTGGATCCATCATATGTAGCCTTGATAATAGCAATCAATTTATCTGGGATGCCCCTCCTGCGCAAAGCAAGCCAAATAAATTCTCTTTTGACACTGTCGAACGCCTTTTCAAAATCGATGAACAGCAGGTGAAGTGGTGATCGATATTCAACGCACTGTTCGATGATGATCCGCAAGGTGTTGATGTGATCCACACAGGAAGATCCAGTTCGGAAACCTGCTTGTTCGGCGTCGAGTGTATCTTCAAGGTGGTCTTTAATTCGGTCCAAAACTATCCTTGTTATTATCTTGGCTACTGCAGGCAGAACGCATATTCCTCTCCAGTTTTCGCATTGTGTGAGATCTCCTTTCTTTGGGAGCTTGACAATCATTCCTTTTTTCCACTCTTCAGGAAAGCTCTCTGTTTCCCAAGCTCTTTTAATAAGTGGGTGCAGTAGCTCGCTCGATGTCGTTGGGGCTGCTCCTAAGAGCTCTGCAGAAATACCGTCAAGTCCAACCGCTTTGTTGTTTTTCAGTGCTTTGATGGCGGTGATAATTTCTTCTTTACTGGGGGGTACGGTGCGTATTCGGGAAATTGTTACTTCGGGTAGCTCAGTGGGAATAGGGTTCACTTCACTGGCGAAAACGCGGTTTAAAACCGCAGAAAAGTGTTCCCTCCACCTTATGCGCTGGTCCTCATCCGAAATTAGCAGGGATCCGTTTGTGTCTTTAACCAGGTGTTGTTTAGAGCTCTGGACACCAGTGAGCTCTTTGGTAATTCTGTAGACGGTCCTACTGTCACACCTACTAGCGGCTTCTTCTGCTTCTGTAGCCAATGCGTTGATGTAGTTACGCTTATCACGTCGCACACTACGGTGAACTTCCATCATCTTCATGCGGTACGTAGACTCAAGCTCGTTTCTCCCTGCTGCTGGGGTAGCTGCGATGCGAGCTTTAAGGTGTTTCCTTTCTTCCTTTTTCATAGGTACGTTCGATTTTCAGTTGTAGTACATCAGTGTAGATACGGAGAATCTACTGGAATTACTGGAAAAATGTATGATTCTGTCTCATAGCTTTTTGTGCTACATTGAGGTAATACAAATAACTGTCAATTATTGCTACATTCATACAATATAAATTTTTGATATAGAAGCGCAAAGCAAAACAGTTTTCAGTTTTATAAATATATATTTTTTAAGGATTAACAATGTTTGTATACAAAATAAAGTATACAAAAGTAAGTAGTTTTAATAAAAACATAAGTTATACATATTATATCGTTTATTTTTGTATTGTCAATTTACATCGTACTATATTGGTTGCATTCAATTCGATGCGATGAACTAAATACTCCAAACAAACTC
Source organism: Melangyna quadrimaculata (assembly GCA_949320155.1). Lineage (NCBI taxonomy): Eukaryota > Metazoa > Arthropoda > Insecta > Diptera > Syrphidae > Melangyna > Melangyna quadrimaculata. The sequence goes on along the minus strand of OX439483.1, from coordinate 78,986,282 downwards.
TTGGCATTCTGAAACGCTCCACAAAATATAGATCTTAAAATTAACACGTTCTAAATATATATTTTGCCTTCTTTGAACTCTTAAGGCAAGACCGCACTCAACTTTAGCGGAACTACACTTCACGAAGCGGCAAATTATTATTATTTGTATAAAATTGTATGAACTATTTTGCACTAAGCGGCAACTGAACTTCATAAAATTTCATACGAATACGTCTGAAGTGTAGTTCCGTCGAAATCATCATCAAAAATATTACAAATCTCAAAATCCATTATTTTGTATTATTAATTTTTTTTTCGTTATTTTGACGTTCATGGATTTTGGTTTTTTTTTTTTGATAAAAAAAAAGTTTTTTAATCACTTCATTCTTAAATATACTCGTATATAAATTGTACTCAATTACGAAAAACTATTATCCAACTTAATCACTTTTATTCAAATCGGTTTTTGCTAACTTATGGTGGATTTTCATGTATTTGCGTCTGCATAATGCAGAAAAGTAGAGCAGGACAGATGCATACAAAAAATTCGAGCGAGTGAAAGAGAACCATTAACAAGATGAACATGTTCGTCTTCATTTCTGCATTATGGTACTTTCCTATAATGCAGAAACGACGTTCTTCTGCATTTTGATCTTTTCTCACTATCTCACAATTATACATTTTGTATTTGGCATCCCTTTTTTTTGCAGAAACGAAATGCAGATACATGTAAGTCCACCATTAAAGACGAAAGACGAAACAACCGAAAAAACGAATGGTGTAATCGGGGTCTAGCAGTGGCGATTCCTCTTAGTTAGCAGGTTTATCGCCGCTAAACCAAAAATTTAAATGAATAAATTATATGATGTAGTTTTTATTTCCAAAAAGTAACAAATGGCAATTTTAAAATAATGATAATGATTTCTTACAATAATCAATACAATAAATACAAAAAACTACCCACCTATGTACCTACCTATTTTCAAATCATATTTTCCTTCACACAACACAAAACTCCCTTCTTCCTATCTGCCTCAGCGTTACAATATGCGATACCAAAACCAAATTCTCTACAAAGATGAATAATAAAAAAAATAGATACCTACCTAACCTACCCCCATATTGTTCTCAATTATATTTTCCTGCAGGCACACAACATAAAACTCTCATACGACAAGTCTCCTTTGAAACATTTTAGCTTGCAACATCTGCGCTGCACAATTTCATACAATTTTTAATAATATCCATACAAATCACAAATACAAACACAAATACAATACAATCTAGAATACAAGAACGTTTTACTACACAATGTCCTAAGCAAAGCCCAGCTAAATAAATGAAAGCGTAAGCGTAAGTATGATGCGATAAAGCACGATACATTTGGTATGTACATTTTGGGTAAATTTTTTTGTCATTCTCTTTTTTGCTTTCGTATATGTTTCTAGTAAAATGCGGTAGGAAGGATGAATATATTGTTTTGTTATTAGTGTTCTTTGATTGATATGAGTAAACATTGAGATTGAGTTCTTTTTGCACAGTCAATAATAACACAAAAAAAGTGCTAAATTCGCAAAGCCCGATGTAGTTCTGCATTTTTGATATGTTGTTGGGACATGTTAGAGTAGTATATAGCCAAGTTTGTAACTTCGAAAAACCTGTGCTAGCTGTAGGAAAAATGCAACACTGAAAAAAAAAACGCTAAAATCGCCCCTTTTTTCCGACATTTTCCTTTATAAATTTGGAAATATGCAACTTAGGAAAAAACCGTCCACTATAAACTTGTTTGTTATAAAGGTTTCTATAAAACAACATCAATTTTAAATGCATGTTATATTTGTGTTGCTATCTAACCATGAATTTAAAAAAAAATCTGAAAAACTAAGTAAATTTGAAGCACGACGCGACGAAGCGAATTTATGTATCGATAAATTTTATTTTATACCTATAATTTATTAACGTTTTTTATTAGGGGCCAGTTATAGCTATCATTGAAAACCATCATTGAAAAAGTTAGCTGTTGATTTTGAGACCCTTCAAAAGTTTAATCATTGAATATTTGAATGCAGAAATATAGCTTACGACTTTAAAATTATTTCTCCTTAAAAAAAAAATTCATTTTGACCCATATCTTCCCCATAACGTAACTTTTAATTTTTCAATGATGAACTACCTTACCAATGATAATTGAAAAAAATAAAAGTTACTTTATGGGGAAGATAAAGATCAAAATTTATTTTTTTTGGAGGAGAAATAATTTTGAAGTCGTAAGATATATTTCTGCATTTAAATATTCAATGATTAAACTTTCGAAGGGTCTCACAATCAACAGACAACTTTTTTAATGATGGTTTTCAATGATAGCTATAACTGACCCCTTAATTGTCGTTATCAATAAATTTTAAAAAAAAAGTATTATTTTTTTTTTTTTTATTTTAACCTTCCCCAGACCACGTAGCTAAACCAATACTAAGGACCAGGAATCGCCACTGGGGTCTAGGTCTTCATAATCCAGCTACATCATACTACTCTTCCAGTGGGATATGTGAAACAGAAAAATGTAGCTGGTGTAGTTGTAGAAAGTAGTTGTATGATGTAGTTGATGTAACTGATGTAGTAGCGCTGAAATAGTCCCCTGGACGTGTGGGTTCGAGCCCCAGTCTAGATAGCATTCTTTTCTGTATTCCCCACTTTCAACTGGATGCCACCCGTGGAATGTAATGAGATAATTAACATCTAATTCTCAATCCACTGTGCCAACAAAAGTTGTTCCTTTCCGTCTATTCTTTCTAACTAGTGCCGTGCATTGCATTTAAAAGAGGTCTTATAGGCATATAGCTAGTTAAAATTATTATTATTATTAAAAATAAAATAAAAAAAATTATTATAAGAAAACTGAAACAGCAAGTGTTAAATATTGTATACCATCTATTAGTTTAATTTATCCAAGAATATTATAAAAATAAATTCAACCGTGGTTGTAGGTTTCATGTATTTAAAGGAAGTCGATTTTTTTTTTCCTGAAAGGTCTTAAGGCCAGCTATAGCCGGTTGCAAGGTTATGCATTATTTACTGAACACTCTGTTTATAACATAGCTTATCTATTGATTCACTCGCCATGAATAAGTGCTTCTCGTCTAGCCGTTCGCATTCGGCATAATATTGTAGGCCCCTCCATTCCAGTCGCTCCTCCGCGTAATATTTGCAATTTGCAGAAGATGTATTTTTTTCGAAAATGCAATCTTTTGCCCTTAAATCAAATCTACTGCACTTTTGGTTAAACAAAAAGAAAATTATTCTACAATTAGGTACGATATTTTAATTAATAGGTCTGTCCGTTTGCTCTCCTAAACGTCCGATTTCTAAAGTTGGTAGTAGGAACTGGGCGATCCTGCCAATTTAACCAACAAAGGCTAATATGTTTAGGTGCATACCTATTTTATTTGTTTCAATTGTTTAGCTTTGTTATATATTATTTTTCTTTAGCCTTAATGTTCTTTTCTGTTTTTTTTTTTTTTTTTTTTTTTTTAATAAAAATCTACCACTGCAAAATATTTTTAACTACTGCATATTTTTTTAAGTCTACTTCGCAAAAAAATTCCCAGAAGTGCCAACGCTGTAACTGACTACAGAAAAACGAATACCAATTGTTTTAATAATTTTGTACTCAATAAACTTTTATCTAGGCCTCAAAATTTCTATGTACCTATGTTTGACAAAGGAGAGTGCCTTAAAAAAACCCAAGAGTTTTTAAGAAAAAAACATATATGGTTGGAAAGGGCATTGACTGTGGATATAAAATATGAAATTATTTTCTTTAAAAGTTATCCCCGGGACTGGCTTTGACAATTTATTTATTTTTAATAGCAAGGTGTTTTTTTCATGTATACAACATTGGTGAGGGCAGTACACAAAAGAACAGGTATTGATTAAAAAACATACCTATATATCCACTCGACACATGGTAATCCGCAAAAGTTTCGTAAAATAAAGTTTCATTAAGACAAGACTTCGAAAACTATTTTTCAAAAAAACTGATTTTCATAAGGAAATGCTCAAAAATTCAAGGTTTCGAAAAAAAAAAATTGTTACAAGCGCGGCAGACGCTGTGTTTTTTGTTTGCAATTTGAGGTAGCAACAGTATAGGAAGGTATAGGAGGAAATACATGTGGCTCGAATGTTGCATTCTTTTAATGCGAAAATGTGTTAACTGTTATAAATTGGTACATTATTAGTCTCGTCAATATATTAAAAGTACTCTTATCCAAGAAATCAATTAACAAATTCCGGAATTAATTATGAAAACAAAACATTTCGGAACTTTACCACTGCCGACCGTTGAAAAATTCTTAGTTTTCCCGTTTTCGTTTTCATTTCGGAGTTTTAAAGTTACATAGTAGGGAAAAGGCAGGTCTTAATTATTCATTAGTATAACAGTATGCGACTGATTTATAAGTTATTCTTAATTCTTACGCACATATTATGTCCTCAAATTGTCGTCCGGCATGCTTAGGTGGATAACTACTTTTTTTTGAAACTGTTGAGTAACGGTATGGGTAATAACCGCCATTTTATGAATGAAGACAGAATCATCTTGTGGCTGCTGATTTTAGTGACTTGTAGTGAACCTTTTTAATAACATTAATCAACCGCAATATGAAGATGTGCCACTTTTTACTTTTTTTACATGAAGAAACACTGTGTTTTTAAAAATTTAAAATTGTCATACACAGTACCGGGGATAACTTTTTAAGAAAATGATTCCATATTTGTTATCTACAATTAATGTCCTTTCAAACCATGTATGACTTTTCTTAATCGACTCTGGGTTATTAGCCCATACATTTTTGGCATTCTACTTTAAATTATTTTATTAATTTTTTGTTTGTTTATTCCAGGCAACTCGAGCAGCAGAAAATGAACGTTTCTATTCGCTGCGCAAGCGACCAGCACCAGTGGCAGAACGTACAACGTTTGTTTGTTATACATGTGGCGGCGATACGCCATCATCTCAATTACGCTTAGTCTATTGTTGTCAAAATGGCGAACGAGAGCCTTATTATCCTTTTATCAAAACTATGAAACCATTTAAAAATGCTAGTCCCATAAGTCCGCAGGGTAAGTTGAATTATTGTTAACAATTTTAAGTTACGTGCATTTTTATTTATTGCATGGACAAAGAATTTTACTGCAATCTTATTTTTTGTTAGAAACGTAAGAATTTTTCGGGGAGTTTTTTGAAAATTCATAAAAAACAACCAAATTTTCGCATTTTTTTTTTCGTCGAATAAAAAAACGTACTTTAAGGTCAATTTGCTGATACTCATCATAAATCTACATCATATTCATAACATAACTAAGTTCAACATAGTTTGTATGTTCAACTTAATTTATTACTTGTGATACTTATGATATACATACTTATCTAAGCATAACTCTCATGATAGAAATTGCTGTCAAAACGTCAATTTTGTGTGAAAAGTCAAATTTATCTTTAGTATTTTGCATTTTGTGACCTTTTTTGGACGTACGATTAACAATTTAACTAAATATTTGATTTTAACCTGAGGCCACACAAGCCAGTACTGGCGTACAAGTTACAATACATTTAAATTTTCTTACTAACACATACAAACCTGAGCAACTTGCTCGTCAACTGGCTTGCCATTTTCGAAGCCAGTTGGGAAGACAGATATAGATAGCTTTTCGTTGAAAATTTAATGAAAAATTAAATTTTCTTTCTACCACATCTTTTAATAAGAGGAAGGACCAAGAAATGTTATCATTTCCAAAATAGGCAACTGTCAAATATTATTGAAGGTTGGCTATGATTATGATGAATTGTACAAAATCTCTTTAAAATCCCAAGTTTTTGAAAGTATATGTTTTGCTTGGGAAAAATGAGAGTTTTGGGGATTTTGGGTGACATTTCGGAACATTCTATTACCGATTTTTCAAGCCATAGACTGTCAAGTTATATTGAAAGATTGCTACGGGGATGATGCATTGAAAAACTTAAAGATATCTGAATTTTTTGAGATTAAATTTTTTGCGCGGAAAAAAGCGATTTTAGCTCCTTTGGGTGACATTTTGGAAAAGAGTATTCCTCGCACGACGTGACGTAATTTAGTTTCTAACCTATCTATCAACGTATGAACTGTCAAATTCTGTTAAAGGATGGCTACGATGATGATGGATTTAAAAAACTCCAAAAACTCGAACTTTTTGAATTAGATGAAAATCAACCCACGTTACTTTTACGCGACAGAAAAGTCTGTCAATGCATCCGTCAACGCATTGGCAGTATAATGCCTTGACCATCGCAAGACTTGGTGCCGAATTCGACGTCATTTTTTGTTAAGTAAGACAAAAACCGTAGTCCAATGCCAAAACAAATTCAATACAAATTTTTATTTCGAGTCCTAAATAAACTATCCTAGTAAAAGCTGAACGTGGCCGCAGATACTTGAAAGCAACTTGCTTACAAGTTGCGTGCCGCCTACGTCACAGCAAGTTCACGTATACGATTTTGACAGTCAATCTATGTAGCCAACTGGCTTGCCAGTACTGGCTCGTGTGGCCTCAGGGTTAATTATGGTTTTCCAATGAAATTTGATAATTACAAAATTGTCCAAAGTTATTTTTTTGTTTCTATAAAAATTTATAATGTGAAGTTTTGTTGTTGTGAATCTGCTGCCAAAATAAAATAAAAAATATGTAGAGGCAAGCTATTGCCTATTTCTCTTTGATTTTATTAAATATAAATAAATAAAAATAAAATAAATAAATAAAACGGGTGGCACAACAGTTCATGAAGAACCAGGGCCTAGTGACTAACAGCTCGCAACCATTCCTGTGTGCGCCTGTCAACAGGAATGGAAGGGACCTACAATTTAATGCCGAATCCGAACGACTAGACGAGAAGGATTTGTCAATTCCTCGCATGAGGCAGTAGCCCTGAAAAAAACTTTTAAGTTTTAAGGTGGACGAGGCTGGGAAGCGAACCCAGACCTTCAGCGTGACAGTCGAACGCACTAATCATTACGCTACGGGCTACTAATATAAATAAAGGATGGTTAAATTTTAAGGGCCGATGTTGAATGTGAACCACACCTTAACGTCAAGTTTTTTTTCTGCATTTCATTTGACATTTCTCAATTTCAGACTAATTCAATTTGAACCATAGAAAGATACACAATCGAGCAACGCGTAAAAGTTATTCAGGCTTATTATGAAAATGGGCGTTCAAATCAAAATGCATATCGTGCACTTCGTGATTTTAGCGGTCAATTTAATCGTCCAAATGCGCGTACAATCGGAAAAATCGTGCGAAAATTTGAGCAAACCAGGTCTGTAGGAGATGTGAAAACACCAGTGCATGCTCGTTCAGCTCGTACTGCAGAAAATATTGCTGCCGTTCGCGATAGTGTGGCTGAAGAGCCGTCCAGCTCAACTCAACTCGTCGTCCTGCCCAACAATTGCACCTCTCACGCTCGTCATTGATGAACATTATGCATAAAGATTTGCGATTACCCGCTTACTGAAGAACTAAAGCCTCTTGACCATTTCAAGCGTGCGTCGTCAATGGTCAGAATGGTGGCAAGAAATGGCAACAGTGGATGATAAATTTTCGAAGGAAATCGTCTAGAGTGATGAGGCACATTTCACCTCAGTGGATTAGTCAATAAGCAGAATTGCCGCATTTGGGCGAATGATAATCCAAGAGTGATTGTCGAAAAACCAATGCACCCACAAAGAGTGACTGTTTGGTGCGGTGTATGGGCTGGCGGCAACATCGGGCCGTATTTTTTCCAAAATGAGGCAGTTACTGTGAATGGTGTTCGCTATCGTGAGATGATAACGAACTTTTTATGGCCCGAATTGTAAGATATGGATGTGGACAATATGTGGTTTCAACAGGACGATGCCACTTGCTACACAGCTAACGAAACAATGGCTCCTTTGCGTAACAAATTCAATGGCCGTGTTATCTCACGTGGTGGCGACCTCAATTGGCCGCCAAGATCATGTGATTCGACACCGTTGGACTTTTTTCTTTGGGGTTATTTGAAAGAAAAGGTGTACGTCGATAAGCCAGCAACAATTCAAGAGCTAAAGGATGAGATAATTCGGCACATTATGCCTCAGCGTCATCGAAAATTTGGACCATGGGATGGAGGTGTGCCGCCGAGGTCGCGGCGGCCATTTGGCCGATATTTTGTTCCATACATAATTGAACCATACCAATATTATCATAATAAAAAGAAATGACAATAATTTCCTAAATAATTTGTATTTCATTCAAAATCAACATCGGCCCTTAAAATTTAACCACCCTTTATAAAGAGTACTTTTTCTGCCACCTAAGTGATGTTGAACTTAAGGATATCTATGTTTTAGTTTTCATTTGGTGCAAAGCAATATGTGTTACTTAAGCGCTTATGTTGAACTTAAGTAATTATGTTTCGTATCAGCAAACGGGCCTAAGTTACATTAAACTTTTAAGAATTAAAAAAAACATTGTTTGTTGCTTCTCTTTGTTAAATATGCATTATTTTACAGGCATGGTGCAAATATGTTCCTCGTGCTATGATAAGCACTCACATTTGGCCGAAGGTGGTACACCAGCTATAAGCAGCATAGACGGTCTTAACAACAGCAATAGTAGCGGTAGCGGCTTGATGTTCAATTCAACTGGGGCCGTTGTAAGTGGCGGCATTAGCAGTGGCAATCCAAATGTCACCAGCGTTTGTAGCGGTGGTGGTGGTGGTGGTAATGGTGGTCAACAAGTCATCACACCAACAGGTGGCAGTAGTGGCAATGGCGGTGGCGGAAATGGCGGTCGCTACACACCCTCGGAGAAATCACTAGCCAATTCTGATTCAACGAGTAATGTTAGATTTAAGGTAAGTCTGCTAAATTATTTGAAAAATGTACACATTTATATCAAAGTGAAAGCATATCATAGAGCAAATGGAACTGGCAGTCAAAAGCAATTTATATTTTTCGTTTGGCCCTGACCTAACTTGACTGAAATACATACATATGTACATTTATATTCTCTTGCTTCTATAAAGTGGACATGGACATGGACATGGACATGCACATGGAAAATGATTCAATTTTCTACCCCTCTTTCTCCCTCTCTTTTTTTGACAAATGTGGTGTCGACTTAATTATGTTAATTTGTTTCCTTCTTTTGAGTGCTGGCGCTGTCTGTGTCATTTTGTGTTTTATGTTTGCTCAAGTAAACACAATGATTGTGATTGAAATGAAAACAAACAGAAAATGGAATCGCCAGACAATGGGGGCAATTTGTTAGGTCATAGTGCGAGCGTGTGTGCTTTGACAAGAGTCAAGATGATATTTGACACGGGCCAACCGGGACAAATTACGTTTTTCATTTTATACAGGGTATGCATTCGAATAACGCAACATTTTGTTGACAGAAATAAATTAAAAAAAAAAAAAACTTGTTAATTATTAAGTCTTTTGCCGGGTGTTTGATTTCAAAATACCATAGATGTTAACTGATCTTGAAAGAACTGTCATTTAAACAATTTTGTACGTCATTTACACGACCAAATTTTTCATTTCTTAAACATCAACTGAAACCGGACATTAAAAACTACCATTAGTTCATGTGCAATATGCTTATAAATATTATACCAAGACCAATATACATATTTTTATTTTGCAAATGTCCACCTGCCCACTCTCCACCTTTTTGAAAGTGATTATACTAAAAATAATGTATGGATTTAAGTGGACTTCGTAAGATTTATTGAACCTTTTTGTTTTCGTTGCAGTCGCTGGATATGCTGTTTGAACTTAACGTCTACTATTGACTAAGTAACCTTCAATTTTCCGTAGAGCTTAAGTTCCTATCTTAATACCAGTAGCCAGTTGATTGGCTTTTTAAAAAAATCTATCAGTATTGTTTCGATCGGTAGACTTCGATCTCCTTGAAACTGCCAATACCCTCTTTCTTTTCAGGATATTTTTCTACTCAATTGGAATCTGGATACCTTTCCAAGGTGCTCTTATTTCGCCCTGCGTCATTTTTACAATTCATCATTAAAGCATAAAACCAAAGTTTAAAACATGCCCTTTCCGGCGCGTATTTATATTAAGGGTGTTCATGCAACGTCGTAAAACACTAGATAAGTTTACGATTTAGTTAAATTTATCATTCGTCAAATTTTGTATGGGAAATGGTTTACACAATTTGGTTAACATTTTCCAAGGATTTTGATGGCGAAAATTTACCAAATTTTGTTTGTTTAAACTTATACAAACGTCATAGTGACTTTTAGAATTAGGCGCGTTTAAAAATATGATTTACATTATATTATATCTCACTCAGAGAACTAAAAAAAAATAGACCGTTTTCTGTAACTATCGAATCGCGATTAGTTGGCGATAAAAGCGACTTAAAACGTTGTTTATGCAAAAAAAAATAATTATAGGACGTCTTCATTTAAACGAAGATTAGGAAAGCTACTCTTCGTAAACTATTAACGTAGAAATCGTTGACGACGACAAAACTACATCAACATCGGGGGCGCAAATCAAGAAACCGACATCATGGGCGCACTTGGTATATGATTTTTTTGTATTCGCTCATTTTCGTCCGACCACAACCGTAAGCCTACGACTATTGTAGTTCCATCGTGTATCTTACAATTTTTTTATCATTGCGAGACATTCGGCTCCGATTTCGCATTGGTTCGGAAGAGGTTCTTCATTGAAAAAAAACTTCGAAATCTATACACGTCTAATGTGTCACACACCAAATCTGTAAAATAAACAAACAGCTGATTCAATTACACAGCATTTAACCAAATTAATAAAAAGGTCGTTCATGCAAACTTTTGTGTAAACTTATCATTTTACAAAATTTGTAAACTTACGACGTTGCATGAATACCCTTATTATTTTTTTCACTTATTTCTTGCATTTTCGTATATTGATTTTCATTCATTGGAGACGTTTTGTATCCTTGGACATTTAGTGTCCATAAAGATAGAGGGCACCCTATTATCTATTTCCTAGTTCTTAGTTTTTTTTTCTGCCAGTATCTAAAACAGTTAGACCTAAGACAGTATTTAAACAGAATAGGAGTCAAAATAAGTCAAAAGTGTGCCAACAAAATCAATTTCAGATCAATTTCGTAGGTGTGCATAGGGCAAGATACATACATATATGTATATTATAGGTAATATCATTAGCATTTTAATTTTTGTTCAGTTTTGCGCATGTTCTCAAAAACAATAATAAAATAAATTTAATTTCAAACAATCGCCGCAAATTTGTTTTTGTTTACTTCAATATCACAAAGGCAAACATTTTTTAATTTCTGACAACCCTTGCGCAGCATTATACCTTAGATATGTGTGATGGTGTGTGTGATGAACTACATATTCATTATTTGTTGCCTCCTTCGGTTGTTAAATTTTTTAAAATTCTTTTATATTTTCTTTTTTTGTTTGCACTATTCTTTTTTTTTAAATCAGTGTTTCGTCAATTCGCAAACATTTTAACTGGGGGCATGCCTTTAATGGGAATCTTTGGTTCATGAGTCGTGAGTGTTTTTATTTATTAGGTCATCGCCTACATGTTTTCGTGTGTGGAGTGGAGACATCTAAACATTAAAATCATCGTTAATCATACAAAAAAATATTCTTTTGTATATTTTTCTCGTAATTATTCATCTTTTTTTTTGTGTAGGGGCGGACTTTGATTGCCTTAGAGAGTAAGCAAGTAAAAAAAGACAGATATACCTAATATGACAGTCACCGGAGAATATCCAATAATAATTTTAAAAAGTATTGTTTTTTTTTTTCCTTTTATCTGTACACACGTACAATACTCGTTCCTTAATGGTGTGGCGCATTGTCTGTATTAAGATTGACATCGTGCTTAATGGTTACAATAATCTTATGGGTCAATCGAAACTATAAACCAGGTCAGGGATGAATGATTCAAATGTATGTATATGAAGATAAATAGCATTTCGTGGTGGGTTGACTATAATTATATGTTTGAGAAGAAAATATGATATGAATTATTTTTTTATTAGATTAAGCCTTATTCAATTTAACTAAAAGTAATGAAAACAAAATTTTTAAAGATCAAAAGAAAAGACTTTTCTGGTCTTACTAATCGCTAGAACAAGGATTTTCATGAACATAAGAATATACGATTAAAATATGCGCTTAAAAATAGAAAATATGTATATGCAATTAAAAATTGAAAATATGAACCAATATTTTACCTTATTTTTTTTCAAAAAATTTTAATTCAGTTTTTTGCATTATCTATCAAACCAACTTCTCAGCCCCAAAGTACGACACTATTCCGGTACCCGAGCGGAATCGAGTCGTTTCAAGCTCATTGCAACTCGATTTCGAGTTTACACGGTAACGCTACCGCCTTGAGACTTTTCGAGGATAAAAATAGTTCATTGAAAAATATGCACGAGCGATATAAAAATATGCATTTATTGTAAAAATATGCATTTAAAATGAAAATATGAATTTATAATGAAAATATACATTAGGGTGGTCCTTATAAAGGTCATTGTCTTATTTTGAATGACGCACCCCCTTATTTGTTCTAAGTAAATAAAAAAAAATTCCTCCAAAATTTTAGCTCATTATATTGACGTTAACCCGGCCCCCAAGACGTCTGAAGGTTATAAGGGAAATCCCATGTATTTTTGTAAATCCAAATTTGAAAAATCATAACTTTGGTAATGATTGATAAAAAAAATTTTGAATTTTGGAACACATGTAGTCACTTTTGTCATATTTATAAAAATGTATCAGACAAAAATTTATAACAGTTATTTTCCTACTTATCCCATATAAACAAAAATATCTTTTTTTTATTTAATTTTTAGTTTTCAAAAATGTTGTACATTTTTTTTTAATTATTTTTTTTAAACATGACAAAAGTAACTACATGTGTGCAAAAAACTAAAATTTCTTTATCAATCATTACTAAAGTTATGAATTTTTAAAGTTGGATGTGCAAAAAATACATGGGATTTCCCATATAAAACTACAGTCATTTTGGAGGCCGGGTTAACGTTAATAAAATGATCTTAAATTTTACAGGACAATGACATTTATAAGGACCACCCTAATATGCATATTGCATAAAATAAGCTAAATATGCACGTACAATAGAATGCCAATTTAAAGAAAATTTCATGATTCGTAAAGATTATTTTAGCTAAAATGTTTTATCATATGTACATAGGTACTGCAAATCCTCCAGAAGTATCCCTTGGAATGATAAAGTGAATCTTATATAAGCCGTTTGGATTCAACAAAAAAATATAGGTCCCTTCCATTATTTCCAACAAACAACACTTAGCAAAAGTTGGTTGATGATGATTATGATTTATGAGTATAACCAATCTTTTTTATTGAATAACAAATATTATAAATAAATAAATCGGGTGGCACAACGGCTCATGAAGAACCAGGGCCTAGTGACTAACAACTCGCAACCATTCCTGTGTGCGCCTTTCGACAGGAATGGAAGGGACCTACAATTTTATGCCGAATCCGAACGGCTAGACGAGAAGGACTTATTCGTGACAAGTGATACTTTTGGAGGATTTGTCAATTCCTCGCAAGAGGCAGTAGCCCTGAAAAAACTTTTTTAATTTTTAGGTGGACGAGGCTGGGAAGCGATCCCAGACCTGCAGCGTGACAGTCGAACGCACAAACTATTACGCTACGGGCTACTACTATATGTACAACAATAAAAATGTAAAAAGATAAAAATATTTAAAAAAATAAACAAAGAAAGAGGAGAAACTTCAATGCTCAATCATTCGTGACAAAATATTTTTTTTGAAAGTATCTCTATTCATATTTATATTAAATACATCAGCGTATATATCAAATGTTAAAATGCAACGGTTGAATGGTTCATTATTTGCATAGCTTGTTTTGTGAATAACATCTTTTAAATTTGGTGAACCTCAGACAGCGAACATTAGGATTAAGACTTGTTACCATTCAGGATATCATAAACAAAAAGTGCTTCAGAAAGTTTTCTACGGTTGGCAAGACTTAACAAATTTATACGTTTTAAACGGCTTTCGAATGGTGTTAATTGAAAATTCTCACGATTCCAATTGAAATCTCTCAGTGAAAATTAAATAAATTGTTGTTGAACGTATTCAAGCTTCTTAACGTCGACATCGAATAAAGGTCACCAAACTATACTGCAGTACTCCAAAAGAGGTCGGGATAGGGAACAATAAATTGCTCTAGTAATGTAAGGATCTTTAAATACTTTTGACCTGCGCTTCACAAATCCTAGCATGCTTTTGCTCTTTGAGCCAACTTTGTCAATTTGGGGCTTAAAAGTGAGGCGAGAGTCGACAAGTATGCCCAGGTCTTTTAAAACATAGCTTCTTTCCAAGATATTGTCGTCTATTGTGTAGTCAATAAGACATAAATCCTTTTTTCTAGCAAAACAAATAACATTACATTTAGAGACATTTAATGACATGCCATTTATATTGAACCATTTAACTAAAGTATTAATATCTTTTTGTACTTTGAACCCGTCATTCACATTGTTGACTACATTAAATAGCTTGATTTCGTCTGCAAATAACAGAAACCGACTATTTGCAAACAGTTTAGTCAAGTCATTAATAAATATCAAAAAGAATAGAGGACCAAGGTGGCTCCCTTGGGGAACACCAGACGAAACATTTATTGCACGTGAAAATACACCACAAAATTTCACATACTGTTTTCTATATGATAGATACGAAAATATCCAATTTAGTAAACGCCCTCGAACTCCAGTTTTCTGTAATTTAAAAGTTAACAGACCGATATCAACCCTATCAAAAGCTTTACTGAAATCGGTGTAGATTGCATCAACTTGGTTTCTGTTTTCCATTTCAGTTAAAATGAAGGAAGTATAATCCGAAAGACTTGTTGCAGTGGATCTCCCTTTGAAAAATCCATGTTGATGATCACTTATCACCGGTCTCAGCCCCTCATACAATCTCTCGGAAACAATTTTTTCAAAAACCTTTGGAATAACCGATAGTATTGCATCAACTTGGTTTCTGTTTTCCATTTCAGTTAAAATGAAGGAAGTATAATCAGAAAGACTTGTTGCAGTGGATCTTCCTTTGAAAAATCCATGTTGATGATCACTTATCACCTGTCTCAGCCCCTCATACAATCTCTCGGAAAATTTTTTTTTAAAAAACCTTTGGAATAACCGATAGTGTTGCGATTCCCCTGTAATTATTTATATCGGACCTATCACCACTTTTGAATATGAGTCATACACTCACGCCATATTTGCAGAAAAACTCCAGTTACAAGGATTTATTAAAAAGTTCCTGAAGAGGTAGAGCTAACGTCTTAGCAGTTTTCTTTAAGAAGAGTGGGGCAATATTATCAGGTCCATGACCTTTGTTGCTATCTAAATTTTTTAATGCTATAACTAATTCTTCAAGGCTAATATAGATTTCAGAAACGTTTGTAATGTTGCCTTCAATGTAACTAAATTCATCTTTGTTATAACTTATTGGTTTTGTATAAACCGACTCGAAAAAATATGCAAACATTTCACATATTTCATTTGTGTCACAGTAGTTTTTATTTTCAAAACGCATTTTCGATGGAAAATTTATTGACATTTCTATTTTAATTATTAAATTTATAAAAATGACGGGGATTCGATTTTATGATTGAACTAGTTTTATAGACATACCTATCGTAGCAAGTTTTATCATACTCACAGAATTGCAGATTAAGTTCGTTAAATATTTCAAAATTACTTAAGTTATCAGAATGATTCCATTTGCGATGCGCTTAGTTTTTTTTTTTGTTTTTTAAGTTTATCAATACTTTATCATACCATGGTGGTGTAGTAGTTGAGGTTTTAACCTTTCTAGGAACAAAAAGATCACAAATCGAATTCAGTTTATTTTTGAATCTACAAGCCTTGTGATTAATGTCAACGTCTGCCAGAAAAGCATGATCATAATCTGCGTTTTTAAAATCATATAAAATATTGCAATTTTTCACCAAATACCGTGATCTTTCAGCATTTTGAAAATTTTGTGGAAAATACTTGTTTTTTTAAGCTAGAATGGATGAAGTTTCTTCTAAAATAAAATTATCAGAAATATTTGTAAAAACTAAGTCAAGTACGTTTGAAAAATTCCATTTTCAAAGAAAAAATCAATAATTTAAGTGGCCGAAAACTGTTATTTGACGCGATATAAATTGACGCGATTTTTAAATTGTACATTTTTATTTACCTTAATTATTTTCTGATAAATTTTTGTTAAATAACTAAAATTTCACTCAAAATTGAAGTGTTGTGAAAGAAAATTTTAAAACTAAAACGTGAGTTTTAAATTTTGTTGTTTAGTTGTCACTCAAACAATTTGATTTAAAAAGAGTTACACTAGATAGTTATAGAGATAGAATAGGTATGGTTTTAAAAATAATATGATACTATTTTAACATTTTGATTGGTTAAAAATCCATTTTTTAGCTAAGTTTTTCTCCCACTTGTGCCTTATTGGTAGAAAAACTTTAGAAACTATGTTGTGACAAATAACTGTTTAAAGCTGATTTTGGCTCGTTTTCCGTTCACCATGTATTCCACGATGATATTCGAAATTATACTTGCACTCTTATTTTTCAGTCTAATTTCGATTCTAGTGAATATGCACGTGGGAAGAATCTTCAATCACATTGAATTATCTAGTCATTTTTGTCTGAACATATTTATGAAGTGGGGATTTTACAGGTAATTCATCACGATCATTTCCAAATAAACGCAATATATTGATTATAGCATTATAATCATTCGACATATGAGAGCAGGGAAAGTTGCCGTCTCTCACGTTTTGTAAATAACCCAAAGTCAATCATTTATAAATATTTATAGTTTGGTAGGTGGCGTTGTAGGTATTTTGCAAAGTTTCATAAACATCGATTTATACTTGCACAAAGCTTATATTGTAAAATTGATGAGTTTAAGAATGTGTTCGAGGAGTCAAATGTTGATATAATCTGTGTTACCGAAACTTGGTTTTCCGATAAAAATAATGATTTAATGTACTCTTTGGGTGGTTACAGGATTTTTCGTGCTGACAGACATGATAGAAGAGGTGGAGGGGCCGCTATCTATGTTAGCAATGGGATTAGTTGCAAGGTAAAATGTAAGTCGTTGCCGGGTAGTGAGTTGGATTACTTGTTTGTAGACCTATTCGATGATCAAGGTACTCTTCTAATAGGGGCTGTTTACAGGCCAAATAATGATGTAGATACTGGTCCGTTACTTACACTTTTGGAAACAATTACCTTGGGACCTTCTAAGATTATTATATGTGGATATTTCAACAGTAATCTTTTAAATAACAATTTTCTCATCGAGGGTATGGGAACATTCAACCTCACTCCGGTCAACACTACCGTTGCTACACATTTTTCTAGGGAATAGCAAACACTTTTAGATGTTTTCTTCGTTAGCGATCAGAGTGATGATCAGTTGTCAGCTGCAGCATTTTCGAAACATGATCTTATTTATTTGTCTTTCAACTTCAAGGTTAAAAGCCATACAAACTTGTATGAGTATAGAGATTTTAGGCACATTGATAACCCTGGCTTAGAAGTTAGCACTAGAAGTATTTTTTGGGAACAGATCTACTTTTTGCTTTCGCCCGATTTGAAAATCGAATTCCTTAACAATAATATCGCTAATTTGTTCGATAGATATGTACCGCTGAGAACAAAAACTGTCAGTGATGGCGAACGTCCTTGGTTTACCAATGAAATTCGGCGACTTATATTTGAACGGGATCAAACCTTCAATGCGTGGAAACGTTATAGATTGGAAGTCCACCATAATATGTTTCGCAGATTGCGCAATAAAGTAGTCCACAAAATTAGAAACGCCAAAATTCAGTTGTACAGTAGGAAATTAAGTCCTTCTATGAATGGTCGTCAACTATGGAAAAGCTTGAAAGCCTTAGGTTTAGGGAAAGAAAAACGGAACTGTGGTATGAACATTAATGTCGATTCGCTAAATCACAACTTCGTTACGTTACCGTTTCCAGTAATTTCTAATAATTCAGTTACCTTTTCTGGACCTCCTATCGGATATTCCTCTGAAGTTCAGTTTGACTTTACCTGTGTTTAAAGCACTGACGTATTGGAAAGTATTTTGTCTGTTAAGTCAAACTCTATGGGGATTGACGGAATTCATCCTATATTTATCAAGTCACTTTTACCTGTTATTTTGCCTTACATCACGCACACCTTTAATACCATATTAATGTCAGGCTTATACCCATCCCAATAGACGCTTGCCAAAATCTTACCTATTCCGAAAAACGCGAGTGGAAATGAATTTCGACCTGTTTCTGTGCTGCCTTTGCTGTCAAAAGTTTTTGAGAGGAGGGCAATGCAGAAACAACTAAATTCCTATCTTAGAGCACAAAACATCCTCTCATCTAAGCAGTCTGGTTTCCACCAAAAACATAGTTGTACCACTGCGATCATTAACATCGTTGAAGATATCAGACTCGCCTTGGATGAAAATCATGTCACGTTTCTTGTACTGCTTGCCTTTTCAAAAGCATTCGACACGGTTGACCATGAAAATCTATGTTCCAAAATGTCTTCATTGTATGGTTTTTCATCTTCCGCTGTTTTTTTTTTTTTTGTTGTCATCCTTCCTTCGAGATAGGAATCAAGCAGTTTCTGTCGGTAATAATATTTCTAGTTTCCTTCCTACCACCAGAGGAGTCCATCAGGGTTCCATCTTAGGGCTTATACTGTTCTCCCTTTATATAAATGAGCTCCCGACGAAAATAACTAACTCCTCCATTCAAATGTATGCTGACGATGTGCAACTATACAATAGTTGTCCTCTAGGGCTAATTGAAAATTGCGTATATACAATTAATCAGGACCTTGAAGAAATTTCCCAGTGGTGAAAATGCAATGGCTTGTTCCTGAATCCCTTAAAATCCAAATGTATTGTCATTAGTAGGAAACATTTAATCCTGGATTATTTCCCAGTTTACAATTGAACAACTCAAACATTTCTTATGTTTCAACTGCAAAAAATCGGGTGCGGGTGGCAATGGCACAGTGGATATAGTGTTTGACTGCTAACCTGGACGTTTGGGTTCGAGCCCCAGTCTAGGTAGCATTCTTTTCTATATTCCTCAGTTTCAACTGGTGCCACCCGTGGGAAAAAAGAGATAATTAGAATCTAATTCTCAATCCACTGTGCCAACAAAAATCTTTCCTTTCTTTCTATTCCTTCTAACTAGTGCCGTGCATTGCATTTAAAAGACCTGAGGTCTTACAGGCATATAGTTAAAATTATCAATAAATTATCAATAAAATCTTGGTATGTTGTTTAATCGTACAATGACTTGGGATATGCACATCAATTCTGCCGTTGGTAAAGTATATGGAGTACTTCGCAGGTTATGGCCCTCCCAGGATTATACCCTTCTTAAAACACGCATGCTTTTGGCTAAAACACTGGTGTTACAAATACTCACATACGGGTGCGAAATTTTTTTCAAATGTGATTCTGTAAGCAGGAGAAGGCTTAATGTGGCTTTCAACAATACCAAATATATCAAATGTCCCTTGATCACCTCATGCGGTTTCAAACTCTCATATTACTGTTCAATATTATTCAAACAGAGCAACCTTGCAGTTTATATAACAGAATACAGTTTGGTTCCTCTGGCAGATCGCAACAACTCATTCATCCTCGTTATTCGTGTCTGACTTCAGAGCGATAGTTTTTTGTTAGCGCCATTCGACTGTGGAACTCACTTCCAAGGCATTTAAGGAGTGTGAGCGGCGAATCACAGTTTCGTAGAAATCTTCGTAGCTATTTTCAAAATTAATTCTTTCTTTCTTTTTTTTTGTACAATTTAATGATAGTGGAACTTATTCTTTTTTAATTCTTTTTTTTTTGCAATAGAGATGTAATGTATTATTCTTTTAGTACTTTCAATCCTTGTAAAAGGTGTATATTTAAAATTAAAGTTATAATTATAATTATCTTTTCTTTATTTTAATTTTTTTTTGTTTTCTCTCTTCTTTTGTTAATTTCTCAGAAATATATTTATGAAGTTATAATAATTGTATTCTATGATAAAGTAGTTCTTTTCGTAGCATTTATGTAATAATTAGCTTTACACTAATTTATAAGAAGTTTATTCTTAATGTGTACATGCATACATTGAATTTAATAAACTTAAACTTTCATGAATAACCGATTAAGCATCGGTAAAACAAAAATTAGCTTGTAAACCTATGGTTTTGGTGGTATTTTCTCAACACATAAATTAAACATAAAAAGAAGAAAAATGTTAAAAATATTCTAAACTATATTTCAATCCATCAGATCTGTCGAATTTATCAAAATGTATCAAAAATTCTTGTCAATAACTTTAGAAATATTTTTCAGCCCGAAAAATAAACTAAAAATAAATACTTTAATGTTATTCATATACATAGGTACTTTTCATAATTAAAGCTCACAACCGCAATTAAAGAAGTTGCTTTTCATATTGCAACGCCATCTTTTAGACTATAAAGTCGTGATAAAAATATAACAACCACACAGTTCATGACTGGTTTATTTTTAGATAAACAAAATATGTATTAAACAATATTTGTTAACCAATCAATCTCGAACTCTTTCTTCTTTGATTAGATATATGAAGGCCACTTATCTTATCAGTTATCACAGTAAACAAAGAACAAAAACTAATATTAAGCCTATTTGATGTTATCACCGTTATCACAAGGGTCAATTTAAGGGGAAAATATTTATAATTTGTTAGAAATTATCGTGATTTGGGATCCAATTACAACATCGAAATAAATTGGAAACTTATCGATTTTTATTTAGAGTATAAATGTTTAATGAAGCGCGGAGGTTATCCAAGTTAGACATCTAATGCATAATCATATGAGTGTTAATAAATAATATTATCTGACTCTGAGTGCTACTTATCGAACGGGTGGGTAATTTTTTGTTTAATTGATGATTAAGTTTTTAATATGAACATGAACAATGGGTAAAATTTGTCATTATAGTGGTATGGAACTTGTCTTCAAATACAAGGGTGATTAATAGACAGGCTCGTTACAATTCATTATCTCTCACAGAACGTTTTCAGACTTCGGTATGTGCTTATTTCTGGTCGTACATAATCGATCAGAAGATAAACATTTAAAATGTATTCGGAAGAAACAGACGTTTTGTTTGTTTTCCGAGTAGAAGGAGATTATAACTTTTTTCCTTCTTTAAAGATTTACTTAAAAAAAAAAAAAACAAGTACAAAAATTCCACACCTTCTGCCCCTACAAAAATTTAGTATCTAAAAAAGATCTCTATTGCACGTGTATTCGTTTTATACGTGTAACTAAGTTTTTTGGGTATGAACACAAGTTTTTATAAAGTGTTTTCCAATAGGGACGGGTTGATTTTGACAGCTCGTGGCGGCCATATTGTTTCTTTTACTTTCTGTCAAAATATCGTCTTTTAATCAGTTACTAAAGACAAATCATAATGGTAAGTTACAGCGTCGAGCAACACGTGCAAATGATAAAACTTTATTATCAAAATGGGTGTTCTCTAGTAGCGATGAGGCCCATTTTTGGATGAATGGGTACGTGAATAAGCAAAATTTGCCGGATTTGGGACGACACCAATCAACGCGAGATTCACGACGTACCAATGCATCCAAATAAAGTTATTGTTTGGTGTGGATTTTTGGGCTGGAGGCGTCATCGGTCCGTTCTTCTTCGAAAATGATGCTGGCCAGGCCATCACCGTCAACGGCGATTGCTATAGGTCGATGATCACCAACTTCGTGTGGCCTGAATTGGTTGATATGGACACCGAAGACATATGGTATCAACAGGATGGCGCTACGTGCCACACAGTTCAAGACACAATCGATATTCTGCACGAGCCGAGTGACATCATGGCATAGTTATCTCGCGCCGAGGCGACGACGTGAATTGGCAACCAAGATCGTGTGATTTGACCCCTTTGGACTTTTTCTTGTGGGGCTTTCTTAAGTTTCCGATCTATGCGAATGAGCCGCAAACCACCGCGACCCTCAAAGACAACATAATCGATGCAATCGGTCAAATTCAGTCTGATTTATGCGCCAAAGTCATCGAAAACTGGACCTTTCGAAACCGCACCACCCAGCGAAGCCGCGGCGGCCATTTGAACGGTGTTATATTTCACACATAATGTCATTGATAGGGCCCTCAAATAAAGATAAAACCTTATTGATATCTCATATACAACTTATTCAATTTTAAAACCAACCCGCCCTTTATGGAAAACTTTTTATTTACACTTGAATTTATATAATATTTTGTAATTTGTTGCTTTTTTTTATTTTGATTATTTTATTATTAGGCAAAAAGATTGATGTTACTTACTAAGGGTAGACATTAGATAAAATATGGGGCAATACATTCAATTATAAAAAGAAGCTTTGTTTTTATAATTGCACGTGCATTTAAATCATACAAGTGTAAGTTTCTTTACTTCTTCGAGGTTTTTATCAAAACTTACATCACGATGATGGAGATGTCCAAAGAATGGATTTTATGGATTTTTGACAAAACGTCTATTGGTCTATTTGTCTGTACGTCTGTGTCTGTGCGTCCTGATTAACATCCAGCTAGAGTAGCCCGTAGCGTAATGGTTAGTGCGTTCGACTGTCACGCTGGAGGTCTGGGATCGCTTCCCAGCCTTTCCTGTGTGCGCCTGTCGACAGGAATGGAAGGGACCTACAATTTTATGCCGAATCCGAACGGCTAGACGAGAAGCATTTATTTGTGACAAGTGATACTCTTGGAGGATTTGTCAATTCCTCGCAAGAGGCAGTAGCCCTGAAAAAAAAATATTTTAGTTTTTAGGTGGACGAGGCTGGGAAGCGAACCCAGACCTCCAGCTTGACAGTCGAAAGCACTACCACTACGCTACGGGCTACTACAGCGCATGTGCATTGCAAATGACAGCTGTGTAGATCAATCTTTTTGATTTCTATCCATTTGAATTGGGTTAAGTTCGGGTCAACAAAAGTTGATGGACTCTATTGATCTACACGTCCACATCAAACCAACATTGTTGATCAGCACTGTTGATATACACAAATCAACATAATGTGGACGCTGTTTTAAATCATCTAGAACAGTTGACTACCATACAACGATTGATTTCGGTTTAACGAAGTTTTCTCAAAAACGGCTCTAACGGTTTTGATTAAACTCCGTAGACTTAATTTCTAAACCAGTTTTAATAATACTGAATACCATTATTTTGCCAAAAAATTGGAATAACGAAAAAAAGTTATGAGGATTTTTTAGTAAATTGCTTTATTTTCCCGAATATCTCGTCAAAGGATTTGTCATAATTTTGCATTCTGGTATTTCTAAGTCAAAAGACATTGGGGCATATTCATAGTCGCAGATAGACCCAGGTTTAACTTAACTACAGTTTAAGACAGTTTTGGCTCACTGAACCGATTTTAATTACAAATTGTTGGTTTTATATTTTTATAAGATAATTAACTTGGCACACAAATAGCTTCAAATATTTTGAAATGATAAACTTAAAAAAATACAATCAACGTCCGAAAATTCAACTTAACCTATGTTTAACTAAGACCCAGCTCTAAAATGACTATGAATAGCCCCATTGCATTTAAAATTTGTATAATTATTTTTCTTACCAAGAAATCGAGTTTTAATAGAATCTCTAGGAAAAAATGTGCATATTTTTGTTAGCGAAACAACCTTCAAAACCACCCCTTTGTATTAGTTAGTTAGTGGTTGAACATATTTTTAGCTTGTTTCTCTTTTATTAAAGAATAAAATGGTATCACATTATTACAACTGGATTCAAAAACATAAAATAAATATTTAAAAAAAAGAATGATAAAGACTGGGTGTTGTGAATTTTTTTAAGAAGATTTTTCAAGAAGTTTTCTTAAGAAATTGGTCCTTTTTTATAATAGCAAAAATGTTTTGCTCAACACAGAAAAGCATGCAGACTTTGTACCCTCATAAAAACGGAGCTTGCGGCGAGTTTTCATTAACTCGTGTATTAGGAGTAAGATTTCTACCTCTTACGAGCTAGCTAAACCAACAAGGAAGATGGTTTAGCGAAGGGTTAAATAAGAAAATTAAATTAGACGTTCTAATTCACGAGTTATCTCCTAATCCATGCTTACACGAGAGCTCGAAAGTTGCAGGTTAGTTAAGCGCTGTTTTTATTAACATGGCTGTTAGAGTTTATCATAAATATAAACGTATTTTTTAAATATTTTAACGTTCTAACCATTTTACCCCATTACTACCTATTTTAAATTAGTTGTTTTAAGTAGTATTATAGCAGTACCGACTTATAAAAATGAGCCTCATTTCATTTTAGTCGACCAAAATTTGTGGGGGTTATGAATTTTATCTCCCATTAAATTGAATTTTTCTTCCTTAATAGGACATTTTTGAAGAACGTGAAAAACTTTTTTAAGAAAATTTAGCGTATTGGTTTATAATCTTAAAAATCTGAACGTTTTTTATGGTGAGTCAAGGAAACCATAAAATGTAAGTTGAGGTGTTCTTCTGAGTGTAGTACAGGTATTCAGTATGATTTCGTTGATTTAATTGGGAACAATGATAAATTACTCGTAGGTGAAATTTACAGGCCTAATAGAAACATAGATTTGTCACCTCCTTATGAACTTTTGGAGGAAATTACTTTGGATTGTCCAAATATTGTTTTGTGTGGTGACTTAAATAGCAATTTGTTATGTGAGATCTTTTTTCTGAACAGATGAGTAGACTTGATCTTACATCAGTTAATACAACCACCCCCACCCACTATTTTGGCGGAGATCCGACTCTTCTTGCTTTGATTCTTGTGAATGATAAAAATAAAGTTTTGCTCTACGATCAGCTTTCTGCACCTGGTTTCTCCAAACAAGACCTAATTTTTCTTACCTATAGTTTCATCTTCAACCCAGTAAAGTACATACATATATCGAGATTTTAAAAATATTGATTACTCCCAACTCGAAGCAGATAGCCGAAATATAGACTGGCACAATATTTTCAACTTGTCTTCGGCCACTGCGCAGGAGCAGTTTTGTAATAATAATGGTGCTCAACTTTTTAATAGAAATGTTGCCTTGAGAACTATACAAAATAGATCAAATGATCCCATGAATGTTGACGGTAAGTTTTTAAATAGGAAATTCGTCTACACTCCTCCGACGACTTCTCTATCTAACTCTTTGCTTCCAGTTCACTTTTCATCAGGGCAAAATATTACCTCTAGCTTAAGCTTCACAGGAGTTAGTAGTATCGAAGTTGTTGAAAGTCTAATTTCAGTAAAGTTAAATGCCATAGGCATTGATGAAATGTACCCTTCTTTTTTAAAAATTATACTTCCAGTTGTGCTGCCGTGTATCACGCATATCTTCAACACAATCCTTACTACTGGAGAATTTCCTTCTGACTGGAAATTAGCGAAAGTTATACCTATAGCCAAAAATGGTAAGTGTGGCTAATTTAGGCCAATTTCAATTTTAGCTTTTCTTTCAAAAGTTTTTGATCATAAAAAAAAAAACAAATAGGTGACTTCCTTAAGGCGAATAATCTTTTAACTCGAAGACAGAGTGGCTTTCGAGAGAATCATAGCTGTGTTTCGGCTCTGCTTTTGAAGTCGTAGAGGACCTACGCCAATCACTGGATGAAGATAAAGTTAATTTTTTACTCCTCCTTGATTTTTCAAAGGCATTTGATACAGTGGTTCACAGCAAACTCGCAGATAAACTTCGCCAGTATTATAACTTTTCCTCTGATGCAGTAAAACTTATTTCTTCCTATTTATCTGAAAGAATGCGAGCAGTTGAAGTATGTAACAGGTTGTCTGACTTTCTTCCAACCACTAACGGAATTCCACAGGGATCCATTCTGGGACCATTACTTGTTTCTATGTATGTAAACGACATTCCCTCCGTGATTCATAACTGCACAATACATATGTATGATGACGATGTACAGATGTATCTCGGCTGCGATCTTGGTCTTGTTGAAGATAGTGCTTACCGCTTAAATGAGGACCTTGAAATACTGTCTGGTTGGGCTCAGATCAATGGACTGACCTTAAATCCATCTAAATCTAAGTGTTTAGCTATATCTAAAAGACGTCTGGATTTGTCATATTTCCCACACATCATTTTAAATAATGCAACTATTGAATATGTGGACTCCGCTTGGAATTTCGGAGTAATTTTTACTCGTAACTTGACATGGGATAAGCAAATTAACGCTATAGTTGGGAAATCATACGGAGTATTGGGTTCTCCCAGTCATATACACCTATCAAGACAATTTTGGCCTATGGCTGCGAAATTTTTTCGAGTTGTAACTTTGCACGCAAAAGAAAGCTTAACGTCGATAAAGTATCTCATTTTAGTATAGTTTACTTAACATAGTTTACTTAACATGCCACTTGAGAACTACTTTCAGTTTCGCACCTTATCACTGGTTTCCGATGTTCTGCTTACACACCAACCACCCTACCTTTTTGAGAGAATAAGAAGGGCTTATTCAGTCATGTCTGACCCGGTGATTCAACCTCGATATGCCTCCCTTACATATGATCGCCAATTTTTTATTAGTGCTACACGTACGTGGAATTGTTTACCTCGCCAAATTAAAAGAATAAACAACAATACAAATTTTAAAACCCAATTACGTCAACTTTTATCAGTATATATCGAAATAAATAAAAAACTAAACTTAGCAAATTGTTCTTAAAATAATTTTTTTGTTCTATTTTAGAATCAGGTTATACAGAAATTGGTAATATTTCTTACTTAATTAGAAAAAAATCGAAAAAAAACATTCTCAATCCCTAATAATAATGAGGTGCTTTTTTGGGTTGTGAGGCCAAACACTACATAACTTTCAATTTAAAATCTTTAATACAAATTCTTTTTTACTGAACAAATATACAGTGTGAAAATTAATCTCAATCGGTATAGTTAATCAGAAGTTACACGATTACAACTGATTTATTCAAGCATAATTTTTGCCTAACTTTGTCACAGCGACATTTGTGGGGTATATTTTATTCGTAAAAATTTTAGGCGAATAAGCCAAATCGCTTCAGTCGTTCCTAAATGATGGGCAACGAACAACATTTAATTTTTGTTTAAATAAATCACGTGATTAAAAATTTAAAAAAGAAAAACGATTTACCAAAATCTGTAAAAAAAATAAATCGGGTGGCACAACGGCTCATGAAGAACCAGGGCCTAGTGACTAACAACTCGCAACCATTCCTGTATGCGCCTTTCGACAGGAATGGAAGGGACCTACAATTTTATGCCGAATCCGAACGGCTAGACGAGAAGCACTTATTCGTGACAAGTGATACTCTTGGAGGATTTGTCAATTCCTCGCAAGAGGCAGTAGCTCTGAAAAAAAAAAAATTTTTAGTTTTTAGGTGTACGAGGCTGGGAAGCGATCCCAAATTAAATTACCAAAATCTGATGAAGTTTAATTCTATGCCCTTAATTTCGATGCCTTGCTCTTAAGTTAAAATACAAATATTTGGATCCAAAATGTTGTCATTTGTAGACAATATTAAAAAAATAAATTTTTCAATATTGACAAAGCATCTGGCCTCATTTACTTAATCCGCCATAATTCATTCCGACCTACTATTCAAATTGTAGGTAGGTACTTGTGTCAAAATTATACTGTGTATGAAATTAAAACAACTGCTAAACACACACCTTTATCAATATTTTTCTTATCGTTTGAATACCGTTATATTTTTTTTTGTTTATTTTGTATATTATGTAGCTATCTGGTATTTACCAAATAAAATTATGACAAACAAAATGAAAATTTCAACAGATAACAAAGTGTATACAAACTTAAGATAAGCCAAATACTTTTTTTTTTGTTAAGTGGGAATGAAACATCTAATAAGTCAACATTTTGTGAGGGGTATGCAACGTATTATATGTAGACAAAAATTACTGGTATTTTCTAGTTGACAAATGAAACTATATACATATTTGGTTATCAGAGAGAGTTAAAAGTAGACCGTTTGCTTTAAACTGGGAACCTGTTTTCTGTTTCTATATAAAGTTTAGCAAACAAAAAACTTTAATTCTTATCAAAATTGAGAAGGGCCTCTTATCATTGTTCGTCTACATAAATTTGTATGAATAACACATTCGATATATGTACATACCTACTCGTACTTGAGGCGATACACGATGTTTTATTGCGATGTTCAATTTAAGTTATCAGCTTGTAATGTTTTTTAATTAAAAATTGGTTTATTATCTTATCCCTTACGATAATTCCCGGAGAAATGTTCGTGAGAGTATTAAATTAATTTTGTTCGCTATCTATGGAGATGTAAGATAAATTAAAAATTACCGCTAAGCTTCTAAATGGTATGAGTTTTTTTTTAAGCTTTATCGAACATAGAATTTATTATAGATTAAGGCCATGTGTCACTTGCGTTAAAATTTTGATTAAATTTGATCACAGTTAAATTTGATCCGTTTTTATAGGGGTGAATAAAATTGAAAGGATTTTTTCTGTGTCAATTGCATTAAATGGAATTTTTTAAAACATGAATTTCCCATTGACGTTCCTTGCGTTAAGAAATCTATCCGAGATGGTGTCAACCTATCCAAAAATGTTAAGATACCTTGATTTGTTGTTGCAATAGCTTTTTTCAGAGGAATTACAACACAAATATGTCCAAATCGCTTTGGATACAAGCTTGAACGCAGAAATTGCATTTAGAAAGTGGATGTCATGAACCTAGTATACCTGGACTGCTTGTCGATCGTCATTCTCATTTGTTACGCATGACACACAAGACGTCATTTTCAACTTTTGGTTTGCATTAGAATAATTTTCCATTTGAGTGTGAATATGTTTCTTTATTCATTTGAGATATTCAAAATATTTGGAATAAGAAAATTGTGTTTCCTTATTCAATAAAATACTCGGGATAAACCATTATTGTCGATTTTGTATATATCCCGAATAATTGGAATGGATTTTTCATTCCATCTGAAGCGCGGAGTCAAAAGAATACCAAGAAAAAAAACTCAATGCTCATTCAGTCCCCCATCTACATAAGTACTAACCGCGCCCGAAGATGCTTGATTTCGGCTATCGGACGGAACCTGTTTTTGTTTTTTTTAAACCGATATTTTCCGCAACGTCTTTCTTCAAAAGGCAATGAATCCTTTATTAAATAAAAAAAACCATATTTGTCGTTGCTTTTGACAGGCGAAAACGAAATTATCGGCGTCCTATTTATCAATACCAACACGGGGAAGCATTTTACGAGTATATGGCTGCCTTTCAAGGGATACATTATCTTCCTCTGCATCATCTTCCCTGCTCCAAAAAGATGACACCCAATTCTCCCAGAAGTAGGTAATTTGCACACAACGTTTTTTATTTTATTATTTCAATTAAAACAGAGTTCTATTTTTATTTAATTATTATTTATTTTAAGATTTTTTTCCTTTCGAAGTCAAAAGCGAAAAGTGTACACAACTGAATATGATGAATGAATAAACAGAAATGAACTTTGAGTGAATAAATTAGGCCTAAGTCGTTTTAAAATTGCCGCTTATGTATCGGCTCC
Organism: Melangyna quadrimaculata; assembly: GCA_949320155.1. Classification (NCBI taxonomy): domain Eukaryota; kingdom Metazoa; phylum Arthropoda; class Insecta; order Diptera; family Syrphidae; genus Melangyna; species Melangyna quadrimaculata. Next base: position 78,956,523 of record OX439483.1, on the reverse strand, counting down.
TAGTAGTCCAGGTATGATAGGTCGATGGTGTAAGTAATGTGCAAGAAGCTTTATACAAACGTCATAATGTATCCACTAATTAAAATTTAAACGCGCTCCTGAGCAGGTTAAATTTTGACGACTGTATTCACCTTAGTAATGTCAAAATTTAGCCATGGGATCAAATTTACCGCACTTTTGACGCAATTGACACACGGCCCAAGTGTGCGGGATAAAATAGTCTATTGGCGTTCATCTGCTTAAATTTGTATTTATAATTTTTATTATTTGATGTATTTCTGGACAAATATTGGCAGATTGTCAAGTTTCCAAATATTAAACAAATAAGCCCGATATACGCAACATTTCCGAAATGTGACAAAAAAAAGTCAAATGATGATGTACCATCTGGCAATTGGCAACTATCACGATCTTAATTCTCCATAAAAAAAAAAGTTTTATAACAAGTCTTCTGCAATTTTCCGACATATATTTATGAACTTATACCTACATGTACTAGTTCAAAATGGTTGACGGTTCTTTTTATTTTTTTATTTATCTCGTTTCAGTCAATTTTTTCTGTTTGTTTTTTATATATATTTATGGAAGATGCAATTCCGAAAATAATTTCCTAACCTTGAGTTATCATTGATTGAACTTCTCGGCCCGCGTACTCAAAAATTATAATCGAGCGATAAGCACATGCCAACTTATTTTGTTTGTAATTACTTTTTTACAGTAAATTCATTGAAATCAACAGCCTGTATAGTCGTTAGAGCAGTCTTACGTGGTATGAACTTGTTTTTTTTTATTTCTAAGCAAATATTTTCTTTGGTTTGTTGAACGCACCCTTGAATGTTTTTTTTGTTTTCTTCAAACCACTGCTCTGTTTGAGGTAAAGGCGTAATATAATTAAGTGAAAAAACTGATAAGAAATTGTTTGTTTTTTTTTTTTGGAATCTGAGTTTGCTGTTAAGCTGTGATTTAGTATTTTATTGCTGAATTTGATGTAGTGTTTAAAAATAGAGTGGAATTAAGAGTGTAGTGCTTTTGTTAAAATTTAAAAGAAAAATTTGGCATCACTTGAAGTGAATATACGTTTTTCGAAAATTGTATTGTATTTCTAAACCACCACTCTTTTTTGTTGTGTGCAATTAGGCTTGCCTTCTTGACAAACGTGTGATTTTTGTTTGTTATGCGGTTAATAAATTAATTGATTTTTCTATATTTTGCATTTATTTCTTGCTCTATCAGGAAACTGCGTTTAAAATTTGTTGTAAAAACTTCAAAAGGTGTCTAGTACTAGTAAAATGTTGAATGTGTTGTAGGGCTCAAAAGGGATAGTGTAAGCCCTTAAAATTGAAAGCAAATGGCACAATCTATAACATGTATAGCACATGATTTACATGATGTACTTAAAATAAATATGGACTTAAACCATTATTAAAGTGTACCATAAAGTGTTTCTCATTTGATCCAGTATTATAAATAAAATACGTCGAAACATAAATAAAGTTGTAAGTGAAGGAGTCCAAAACAAAATCTGAAGTGATCATTTAGCAGTAGTCTTTTTCTTTTAATAAGCTTCTCTTGTTGTTTAAACAAATGTAGTAGCCCATAGCGTAATGGTTAGTGCGTTCGACTGTCACGCTGAAGGTCTGGGTTCACTTCTCAGCCTCGTCCACTTAAAAGCTAAAAAGTTTTTTTTCAGGGCTACTGCCTCTTGCAAGGAATTGACAAGTCCTCCAAGAGCATCACTTGTCACGAATAAGTGCTTCTCGTCTAGCCGTTCGTATTCGGCATAAAATTGTAGGTCCCTTCCATTCCTGTCGACAGGCGCACACAGGAATGGTTGCGAGTTGTTAGTCACTAGGCCCCGGTTCTTCACGAGCCGTCGCGCCACCCAATTTATTTTATTTATGATAAGTTTTTCCTTATTAATCTACTTAAAATATTTGATATTTAACATTAACAAACTTAGAACTTGGCGTACTTTTAGATCTCATTACTTTTTACGGCTGACTCGTTACGCAAAGGTTTTTGTAAATAGAAGAATTTGGCCACTTTTTTAATATTTATATTTTTGTTGTGATTTCACTACTTTTTGCAAAGGATCATTTTATTAGGAAAAGTGGGTGGAATAAACGGCCGGCGCTGCATGAAAAATTTCATGATTTCAACTTTTTCTTTGTACCTGAAAACGAACCGCTTTACCAAATTTTATAATTCTGCACCAAACGGAAGTGCTCTCAATATATTTAATATTAGTTCTGTAAAAATGGGTGGTTGCCACGCCCACTGATGTTAAATCTCAAATTTTTAATTTTTTCTTTGCTTGCATGTCAAGTCCTATTGCTCTACCAAATTTCATCTTCTACGACAACTAGAAGTGCTCCATATAACTGATATCAATTCTGCGAAAATGGGCGGATGCCATGCCCCTGAACGTAAAATCTCAAATTTTAAAATTTTGTCTTTGCCTGAACTTAAAGCCCTACCGCTGTACCAAATTTCATCAGTCTACGACAATCAGAAGTGCTCCAAGTAATTTAGATCAATTCTATGAAAATGGACGGGTACCACGCCTCCTGAATGGAAAGTCTTAAATTTTCTATTTTTTCCTTTGCATAAACCACGAAATTACGATGTCGGGAAGTGCTCCATAATTTTGATGATATGTCAGTGAGTGAGTCAGTCAGTTAGTTACGGTTTTTACAATTTTTGCGGATATCTCGGTAACCACTAATGCTAAAAAAATGTTATTTGGTCGGTTGCCTAAAACTAAAGAGCTAAGCAAATGCTGCGAGTTTGAAGTTTCTGACTTTATTGGTACTGAAGTTAGAGGGGGGTCGAAAATCGCCGGAGTTCTATCCTGTAAAAAGGGTGTAGTGCCAGAACTTGGCTGGGCACTACCGTGCCCTTTGATATTGTCGTTAATGGTTAGACCAGCACCTTTTTTCCCACACTAAATACTCACAGTACCCAGAAATTGAAAATATTTAAAAACAAAATCTTAATTGTTTTCGTTTTTCACAAAATATTCCGCAAATGACTTTATTCTATAATTGCTCTATTTATTTCTATAATTGCTCTTATTAACAATAATGTTTGCCGTGTTAAATTTAACGAAATGCTCCACTTTGAAGAGCTTTCAGATAAGAATTCAATGCTCAGTATTATCTTTACAATAATTGTTCTTCGGTTAAACAATTATAATTACTCAAATAATAATATAACTGTTTGCTCACACACTTTGACTTTTATCAAATTTAAGTATCAAGTTGTAAAATAAATGTATTTCTTATTGCTGTTAAAAGTAGGTAAATACATTACAAAATGTTTGATTTACGGCAACCACCATTCAAGTTGATTACTTCACATATTACAGTGGCTTCGATGTTAAGATGATTGTTGTTTAAATATTTACACAAAGCTAACAGCAAATTTTAAGAACACAATATTGTATTTGCATTGAACAAAATGTAGTGATGAAATATTAATTTTGTATCTTATTGTTACTAAGAGTACAATATTGTTAGTAAAAGTGCAATAAACTATAAAATAAACAATTATTAGACCCACAATATTTGTTTTACATACAAACAAAAAATACAACTTAAAATAGCTTTGAACTAATAAACGTTATCAATACTATTAGAGGAATTTAATAACAGAAAATTTAATGTCAATTTCCAATGAAGGTTTTATTAGTAAGGTTTGAAATAATAAAATCAACAACAACAACAATAAGTTTAAGCTCATTCCTTCTTCCGATAAGACTGATTTTGACAAATTTATTAGAAATAACCAGAAATATTTACTCTTATCAAGTTCTAAATTAAAGTGAACTTCAAATCTGAAAAAAAGACAAGAATTTTATAAATGTTTGCAAGGAGAGATACGAAGATTGATTCAGTTATATACAACCGGCATAATACAATGTGTTTACTTTTGACAAAACAAGGTGTGTATTGAAGTTTTACTGTCTCTTTAGTTAAAGTCAAACGAACTAATTAAATATTTCTGGAGTCAACACTTGTGTTTTAAAAAATTTTAGTCGGAACAAAAATGGTGAATTTTTTAATAATTGAATCGGTAGTTTTAAGAAAACAACGGGCCTTACCAATAATTATTGACTTAATAAGTAGAGACGAGTTAATTTGTGTGTTTATAGCCCTTCCACACTACCCCACTGTGTATTAATACATGTCAAATTCAAAGTGGGAAAGAATTCCACGCGACTGCCAAATTTATGTGAAAGAAATGACTTTTCATATTTTACTTCCACACTTGCTTGTATTAATACATTACCTTAACCTAAAAAAAGTGTTATAGAATGTGGGATAGAAAAAGAACCATTCCTAAAACTATTCATGTATTAATACATGTCAAATCGTGTGGGATAGAATGTCGGGTTGTGTAGGCTGGACTTTCATATTTTGTTTCCACACTATTCTACATGATTTGTTCCCACTTTTTTGACGTGTATTAATACACAGTGGGCTAGTGTGGAAGGCCTTTTACCAATGACCATATTAAACACGTCTTTAACTAATCAGTGCTCTATTACATTATCTACTACATTTGTTGCCAAACAGACAGCTTCTGTGAATGGAAATGGCCGCGTTCAAGAATCGATGGGATTGCCTATCTAAGATAGCTTCCTATCCATATAGGTTTCTGATCAAGCAAAACCGGATAAGTTAATTGAAAGTGTTTTTAGCAAAATCAACTCGATGACGGCAAACAAATTTCGGCTTTGCATTTTGTAGTCGGCTTTTTTAACAATTTCTCTTGGGATACAAACCTTTACCTAAATTTTTCGGATAGCATGGATAGCTATCCAACAGCAAAATCTGTTTTGTAATCAGCATTTTTTTTTACATGGGATAGCAACAACAAAAACTTATCTGGATAGCTCTACATATGTAGGTTTTTGATCGCGGGCAATGACATCTTAGTTATCATAAAAAATGTCATCAAACAAATTTTAGGCTGCGTGCGATTTTTAGTGTTAGTTTTTCGCCATTCACTACACTACCCCACTGTGTATTAATACATGTCAAATTCAAAGTGGGAAAGAATTCCACGCGACTGCCAAATTTATGTGAAAGAAATGACTTTTCATATTTTACTTCCACACTTGCTTGTATTAATACATTACCTTAACCTAAAAAAAAGTGTTATAGAATGTGGGATAGAAAAAGAACCATTCCTAAAACTATTCATGTATTAATACATGTCAAATCGTGTGGGATAGAATGTCGGGTTGTGTAGGCTGGACTTTCATATTTTGTTTCCACACTATTCTACATGATTTGTTCCCACTTTTTGACGTGTATTAATACACAGTGGGCTAGTGTGGAAGGCCTTTTACCAATGACCATATTAAACACGTCTTTAACTAATCAGTGCTCTATTACATTATCTACTACATTTGTTGCCAAACAGACAGCTTCTGCGAATGGAAATGGCCGCGTTCAAGAATCGATGGGATTGCCTATCTAAGATAGCTTCCTATCCATATAGGTTTCTGATCAAGCAAAACCGGATAAGTTAATTGAAAGTGTTTTTAGCAAAATCAACTCGATGACGGCAAACAAATTTCGGCTTTGCATTTTGTAGTCGGCTTTTTTAACAATTTCTCTTGGGATACAAACCTATACCTACATTTTTCGGATAGCATGGATAGCTACCCAACAGCAAAATCTGTTTTGTAATCAGCATTTTTTTACATGGGATAGCAACAACAAAAACTAATCTGGATAGCTCTACATATGAAGGTTTTTGATCGCGGCCAATGACATCTTAGTTATCATAAAAAAATTCATCAAACAAATTTTAGGCTGCGTGCGATTTTTAGTGTTAGTTTTTCGCCCAATCACTATCAAATTGAAATTTACAAATAAACAAATAAGAAGGAATAAATCTATTTGTTTATTTTGATTACCTTATTAGTTTTATAGCTTTGCAAACAAAATTCACGAACAAGCTATTTAATTCAATTGTAAGCGACAAACATAGAGGATAAGGGTAATTATTTTTCTCCTTTGCTTTTCAGAATGACAGCACAAACGTGACGTTTACACTTAATCACGAGTTTAAACATGCGTTTCTTTACTCTAAAATTTAAAGTGACGTTTAGCTGACTATTAAATTGATTATTGGTATGGTTCATTATTTAGAGTTCACTTAAATATTTAAGTGATCTCTAAATTTGATTATTGGTAAGGCCCATATGTGTCCAAAACTATATTCAGCACATCAAAATTTCTGTCAAATAGTAGAATAAATGTTTGGATTTGTTTGTTTAATAATTATTGGAGCTTAGTACGCTAGTGATCCAAAACGAATACATAATTCTTTGTGTTTTCTTTAACCAGACAAAGAGAGCACAGAGGGAACAAATATTCATATAGGGATATTGAACAATTGCAATATTCAACAAAACGCTATACAAATCATCCAAACCTTTTAACAGGCCGTGAGTGCAATAGTGGCAATTTTATCGAAATTGAGTTTATTACGAAAATTGAATCTGTACCCACTAACCCACATTTTTGCATTCAAATTTGTTAAATTTTCGTCTTCATGCCGTAGTTACAGGCCTTTTGTACTTAAGCCAAACACAAACAAATTAAAAACGTGAGTGCAAGAGTGGCCTATCTACCACTTAGACAACTTTTATTCTTTTACTATTTGATCACAGAGGACATTAATGCAATGTGTTAAACATGAGTGGGCAGTAGCGGATCTTGAATTTGGCGGGGGCGGAGCTTGGAGATCCAGTTTGAGAAAAAAATGAAAATGATATCTAAGAGGCCTCACTGGAAAAAACACATGTGTTTTGAACAGAGATCTCATGAACTAGCTAAATTAAAGCCTAATCCACATCTGTGTCGTGTGTTGTGTTGTGGAGTCGTGTGTCGCTATCGCTACAATATATTTCATATGCGTAGAACCATATTTGTCTCGTGTGATGTGTTGCAGTGTGGCGCATAAAATATATGGAATGACAGCGACACACGACTCCACAACACAACACACGACACAGATGTGGATCGGGCTTAACTTGTATAGAGTAGGTACCTGTTTTATTCGAACTGTCAAATAAATCAATAGGCGCGTTCACGAAACAGCGTTACCTATCGGAGATTTTGCTACGTCAAAAGCTAAGCAATCGAATCCAAAAATTTTTTTCCTCAGTATTCTGACAGCCAAACTAAGATTTTTTTCTGAAGAATCCTGTTGAGGCAACTGAGATTGCTGGGGCCCTCCAACGTCAATGTCAAAACTTCAAGAATTTAAGTCGGACATAAGACAAAGCTGCTCTAAAAAATAGCATGTGGCCTAGTTCTGCAAGCGTGAATGAGTTTTCGTGTATACGTTACATACACTTTATATTTCTTCTCAAAAAATATGTCGATCGATTGCACTATAGTCTAGAGGGACTGCGAACATTCATTTGCATCTGCATGATTTCCTGAGTGCACAGAGAAAACTCACGCTTGTGGAATCCGGCTCCTTGACTAGAGATCTTGCATGTTATTACTTGGAGCAAAAATATTTTCTATGTATAATTGACTTCGACCTTGGTTATATAAGCCCCAAAATTGTATCTGCCCTGGCCGGCCATAAGAAACAATTCCTGATGTATTATACAAATACACTAAAATCATTTTTCTCAAATTCTATAATCGGGTTTTAGTCCGATCTGCACTGTTTGTTATTCCATATTCACAGTTAATTGTTCAACCTGGCCTCGTTTTTTCAATTACGCCTTCAAGTTTTAGCCCCAACTTTGGACTTTGACAGTCCCTAGAGCTAAGCATTAAGAAATCTCTCGAATAAGTTAAGTTCTTAGGGGTTCTAGTCCCGATCTGTTTTTTTCTTCCCAATTTTCTGGGCTATGTTTTAAAGAACAATTGTCTTTGCATATTAAACGTGGCTATAATTCGTAGCCCCAGACTTGCTATTTTTTCAATTCCCTTTACAACCCGACTCCACAGGCCATGAACGATGGCCGGACTATGGAACATGTCTAAAAAAAAATCCCATGGAGTCGCAAAAATCCATGTCCAAGCAGTGACGTATCTATACAAATCAGATTGTTAATTGTATTGTAGATTGGATTATGAACATCGTCCATGGTCTGTGGAGTCGGGGTGTAAGGCTTTAGCCCACACAAAATTCTCTTGGGGCTTAAACAAAAATTACATAACATGTAAATTGTTCAGCCCCAAACTTGTTATTTTGTCTGAGTAATGTATTGCTTCTTATTTTAGGAATCAGTTGTGAGGGGGGCTTTAGCCCCTATAACCACACCCTGGATCCGCCACTGTAGGTGGGTAAACTGATAATCTCCCTCGATAAGCCATGAAGTTAAAGATTTTCATACTAAAGTTATTGCTGCAGCTGTTGCTGCCACAACGAAGTGAGTGAGTGCATTACGGGTATATATAAAATCTAATCCGGACTATGGAGTTGATAAGATTAACCATACGTTTCTTGTCAGCGGACATTTATATTTACAAAGCGACTTCGATTTTTGGTTGCTTGAGAAAAATATTTTCTTAATATTTATATATCCTCGATAATTGGATAGAAGTCATAAGCACAGCGGGAAAAAAAAATTCACCCCCAGTTTCACAGTGGGAGTTTAAACTTAAGATCCGCTGAACCTTAAACTGAGTTTAAATTTTTGGTTTAACTCGTCCGGTTTCACAGTGAAATCTGATCTTCAGATCAGTTGAACTTCGTTTAACTAGATTTTATTAAAAAGGGTTGGCAGCATTGTACGCTTTTGCTTGACCAAATGACGTATTTCAAACATTACGTAATTTTCCTTGTCTAATCTTTCTTTTCTGAAGCAAAGAACACGCGAAACAACAAAAATTTCTTTGGGTTGTTGATAATCTGTCGACATTTTTTTTTCAAGTGACACAAAAAAAAAGTGGAAAATAAACTAATTATTGTGAAAAAAAAAAGAAATAACAACTTTTCAACAGTTGATATAGATTTGCTGATGGAATTGGTTATGAAAAATAAGTAAATAAATTCCATAATGAATTATGTATAGTGGTCCCAAACGTTGAACTTAGGCTGAAAAGGAAGAATGCTGTCGTTTAACTTAAACTACAAATTGAATTCAGTTCAAGTTTTCAACGAAATTATGAAACTGAATAAACTTTTGAACTGAAGTTTAAACCAAAAGTGGAGTTTAAACAACTTCCACTGTGAAACTGGGTGTCAATCTCATAAAAAAATTACCAAACACCACTTTTTCTCCACTTTGAAACTGGACAAAATCCACTTTGAAATAGAAAAATCTCTACAAAAGGACTTAAGGTTAACTGGCTCGATTCTTTAGTTTTAATATTTAAAGACCGACCTCTTCTTAATATTTAAAAAAAAATTCACTTGAAGAAATGTTTCCATTTCAAAGTATTTTATTGCGAAAACAATAAGTGTGAGCCTAGCAAGCTTCAACCTTAAAACTTTATATCCCAATGGAAGACCTATAAGCATGGAGAAGAATAAGGATTAACTGGACCTTATTGACTTCAGAGCTGACATTTCTTGTAAAAAAAAATAAATAAATCGGGTGGCACAACGGCTCATGAAGAACCAGGGCCTAGTGACTAACAACTCGCAACCATTCCTGTGTGCGCCTGTCGACAGGAATGGAAGGGACCTACAATTTTATGCCGAATCTTATTATTCATGACAATTAATACTCTTGGAGGATTTGTCAATTCCTCGCAAGAGGCAGTAGCCCTGAAAAAAAAACTTTTAAGTTTTTAGGTGGACGAGGCTGGGAAGCAAACCCAGACCTCCAGCGTCACAGTCGAACGCACTAACCATAACGCTACGGGCTACTACACATTTCTTGTAAGTTACTTTCAATTTAAATAATAAATCAAATTATTTAGGAAATTATTACCATTTCTTTTTGTTATGATAACATTGGTATGGTTCAATTATGTATGGAACAAAACATCGGCCAAATGGCCGCCGATGACGCTGAGGCATAATTGAGGTTCTATGCCGTTAATGTGCCGAATTATCTCATCCCTTAGCTCTTGAATTGTTGCTTGTCAAATAACCCCAAAGAAAGAAGTCCAACTGTGTCAAATCACATGATCTTAGTGGCCAATTGACATCACCACCACGTGAGATAACACGGCCATAGAATTTGTCGCGCAAAAGAGCCATTGTTTCGTTAGCTGGGTGGCAAGTGGCACCGTCCTGTCGAAACCACATATCCTCCACATCCATATCTTCCACATATCGTCCACATCCATATCTTCCAATTCGGGCCATAAAAAGTTCGTTATCATCTCACGATAGCAAACATCATCCACAGTAACTGCCTGACCGGCCTCATTATCGAAAAAATACGGCCCGATAATGCGTCTAGCCCATAAACCGCACCAAACAGTCACTCTTTGTGGGTGCATTGGTTTTTCGATAATCACTCTTGGATTATTATTCGCCCAAATGCGGCAATTCTGCTAATTGACGAATCTACTGAGGTGAAAATGTGCATCATCACTGAAGATGATTTTCTTCGAAAATTAATCATCCACTGTTGCCATTTCTTGCCACCATTCTGACCGTTGACGGCGCTTGAAATGGTCCAGAGGGTTTAGTTCTTGAGTCAGTTGCACCTTGTAAGCGTGTTAATGCAAGTCTTTATGCATAATGTTCATCAACGACGAGCGTGATTGGTGCAATTGTTGGGAACGACGACGAGTTGAGGTGGACCGCTATTCAGCCACACTATCGCGAACAGCAGCAATATTTTCTCCAGTATGAGCTGTACGAGCATGCACTGGTGTTTTCCCATCTCCTACAGATCCGGTTTGCTCAAATTTTTGCACGGTTTTTTCGATGACCGAAAAATTCGCGAAATGCACGATATGCATTTTGATTTGAACGCATATTTTCATAATAAGCCTTAATAACTTTAACACGTTGCTCGATTGTGTTCCAAAACAAAGGAACTTTTATACCAATGGCTAATAATAGCGAACAATGTCATGGTTGGTGAACAATTCACTTAACAGTATGAAAATTCTACTTTTGTTTATTCGATTTAGCGAAATTAATGAATGAGAATAATTGTCCGTCTAGTGCCCACAATTGAGGTATACAACATAAGAAAGCTTAGTTCAAGAGCATCATTTTTTTATATGGACATAGAACTGTAAACCATGGGGTTTAGGCAGTATATTACAAAATATAAATCAATTCGTCTATGTTAATTCGAATTTGCAAAGTGTTTTTCTTATTTTGTTGGTCGCCTATTATAGCCAACTCCCACTGTTTATGACAAAAAAAATACTCGTACGTTGGTACACTCTATAGTACCCAATCATTTTCATAGGTCTCGTTTCTGGGCACTAGGTAGACCAGGTCCCATATAATTTTGCCCATTCTCCTTTTAGTTTTTAAAATTGTGCTTTAAATTTTGAATTTGTCTTCTGAAAGTGATGCAGACTCTTTTAAAGTAATGTCATGCAATAACGACTTTGAAGAAATTTAAAAATTAAAATTACTGCTTTTATAAGTGGAGTGACTGAATGTTTATGTAATTCAATTAAATCTACAATTGACCTCAACTCCAGAAATGAATGCGTTTCACCCAGATATGACAGTGGACTTTTCGGAAACCAATGAGCGAAACGCATTCATTTCTGGAGCTGAAGCTTGTTCCTTAATTACAAAATGAAATATGTACATACATGCATAAAATTACTCGAATACTATATCAACAAAGCAATTTTGAATCTGAATTTATCTTTGACTTTGTAGAAATAGACTATTCAATTTTATCCATTTACATATACACTTCATAAATGCTTTATTCATTTTATTAGCCTTGAAGTAATAAGTGTTTGAATATTCTCTCAAAAATGTCTGGTTAATGCAATTTTTGGTTTGATTATCTTTTTGAAAAAAATATAATCATAAAGATAACACACACTTTTTATAAAACACCAAATACGGTGTTATCTTTCAATTGATTTTGTTGTTATTATGTCCATAATCTGGATATCATACTGGTTAAACTGCGTGTTCTATTACTGTGCTCCTGAACGTTTTGTCAAAACTTAATTAATTAATTTTTCCATAAACTACAAACTTACTTTTTTAACTTTCAAACTAATAATAATGCAATTTTCATTTTAGCCCTACGAGTCCAATTCCAATAACTCCTCATCGGCAAATCGTGATCTTAAACCATACCGACGTGATTCCAGACCAAATACACCTCCATCGTCCCAAGGTACCATTGAAAATGGTCATGGGCAGTATCCGTAAGTAACATTATAATCTCAACCTTCTTTGATTTTATATATCCAACTCAATTCTCTCATTGCAGTTGTTACATTTGTAAAACACTTTGTGCAACAAACAAAATGGAATGGCTGTCGACCAGTGCTGAGCACATGAACTCACATGCAATGCATTTTCCATGTTTAAAGGGCACCAGTAGTAGCGATTCAGCAGGTACTTCAAATCGGGTATTAGCATGCAAGGACTGTGTTAATCATTTAGCCCGTCAATGGGAAACAATGGATGCGGAACGTGTTCCATTGGAACATAGAAGGTAAGTGTATAATCAAATAGGATTGTTTAATATTATAACCTAGTTTTTCTTCTTATTTTCCTTTAAATAGATATAACATTCCATCACCAATGATGGCATCTAGTTCACCAAATGGCTCAAGGCATGGTGGCATGAGCATAAACACACCACCATCAACACCATCGGTTTCAACAACACCAGCTAGCACTTCAATCTATTGTTTCCTTTGTGGATTGCATTCAGATTTGACTTTAGCTCGCGTCCTCTATACCAGCAAGGAGGTTTTAAATTTGACCTATTTCCAATCGAAGAGCCATTAATTGAGATTCTTTTGTTTTTCTAGGGCAATCGACCATACTTCCCGCATTTACTTAAACACAAATCACCGCCAAATGCTGAGCAATTACGCTCTGATTATTCAGCTTTAGTTTGTACATTCTGTTATCATTCACTGCTGAATCAATGGAGGAAGTAAGCTCCTTTATTTTTTTCGTGTTTTTTTTTTATCTGTGAATCTGTAATCCTTATACGACATGTCTTTTTGCAGATATGAAGCACAAAATCCAAGTGTGAACCCAGCTGAACGTAAATACAATTGGCACGATTACATTTGCCATTTGTGCGGGATAACAACGTATCGGAAACGTGTTAGAGCGTTGCCAGTTAACGAATTTCCCTTTGTGAAAAATCGAAAGACCGACGATGGTCTTTTGTTGGAAAATGGAGAATATGCGGTTGTTTGTTTGGATTGTTATGAGAGTTTAAGGTAATTATTATAGATTGTCAGGAAAAAGATGTAATCTTTGAAAATTGCTTTAGTAAACGTTTTTTTAAGAATATTTCTCGTCGGATGCTTATTCCGGTTAATTTTTGATCAATTTGTTAAAATTTTATTAATTTTCTCTAAGCGCAATCTTTGAGTATAATATTACAATCCTTGTACTTCAGTTTAAGGAAAGCTCAGATATTATTTTGTAAGAACATTTTAATAACAAAAATTAATAAGCATCTGATTAGTTTTGGGAGTCAAGTCAAAGAACCTACATACATAGATGCATCGTATACTCCTTCTTTTATAATGTTTATTGGACTTCGGCCAATGTTCTTAATGTTGATTGGACTTTGACCAATCCAGTTTTTCTGGTAAATGCCTAGGGTTGACCAGCTACGTAGGTAAGCGCTCTACCATATAACATCATGATTTAAATTTTATTAGATTAGTTTTTTTTTACGTTCAGTTTGTCGTTATTTACGGTTCGTGAGATTCGTAATATACAAATTTTCGTTTCTAATAAGCTGCGTTTTATTAACCATGAGAGCGACATCATTGAGAACCTTGCAAATACTGGAATTTTATTTAAATTCCTGCAATTACCTTGTACTTAGACATTAGGGTATTCATGCAACGATGTAAACCACTAGATAAGTTTACCATTTGCGTAAGTTTACCATTTGGTTAATGAACTGTCAAAATTTGTATGGGAAATGATTTACTCAAATTGGATAAAATTCCCCAAGGAATTAGGTTGGAAAAAGGATTTGGTAAATTAACCAAACGTCATTGTGCATTTAAGAATTCGGCGTGTTCAGAAATATGATATATATAAATATGATAATATGAGTTTTTGCATTCGCTCATTTTAGTCCGAACACTGCGGTGAGCTTGCAACTATTACAGTTTCACTTTATAGCGCGACTAACGCTTTAAAAACGACTATTGTCGTGTATCTTACATTTTTATCGTTCCCAGACATTCAGCTCCGATTTCACGTTGGTTCGGGAAGAGATTCTCCATTTTAAAAATAACTTCGAAATCTGAACACTTCTAATTTTTGACGTTTAACGAACTTCTGATTCAAAAACACACAATAGGTTTCTTCCCAAGATTTTTGAGCAGAAATTGTTGGTCTGTCAAATTTTAAAGAGTGGGGATGAATTTCTCTCACAGAGAAAAACTGCCGAAAAAGTTTGGAACGGTTTCTGGGCAAAAATTCTGCCACACAATTTCAAACAAATATTCTTTTAATTTTTTGTATCCTTTTTTATTCCAACGCGAAGCATACTGAACCGATGACTCGACAACAGTAAAAATTTTATACAACGTACCTCAACCTGGCATTTGACAGACCAACAATTTCTGCCCAAAGAAATTTCTTGGGCAGAATTTGTCAGGAGGGGAAATTGTTTTACTCTCTCGTGAGCGCTCTCTTCTGCCCAAAACTACCAAATTGTTAACAATTGTTGACAATTGGCATTTTTGGTCAAGTTTGGGAACAGACCTCATTTAACCAAGTTAATAAAAAGGCCGTTCATGCAATATTTTGTGTAAACTTATCACTTTACACAATTTGTAAACTTACGACGTTGCATGAATACCCTCATTAATGTTAAAGCTAATGAGAACATTTTTTTTATATAATTTAACTTCTTAAATCAATAAAAAAAATATAAAGCGGTTCATTTGATGTTACAGTATTGCGTTTTAATCATCATTACAATAAGTTACCCTGCAACTAGACAATGTTGCACTTCTAGATCAAAAGTGAACTTAATTTAAATCAGATAATACTGAATTTCAGTTTTCTCCAACTTCGCTGAGCGTAAGGCTTTCAGTGCTTTTGGTCTTTACAAATGAACTGCCTTTTGTTACGGGTTTAATTACTTTAGATTTTTCAATCAACAGTTAAACTATCTGAGAAATAAATACAGGAACACATTTTGGTTTTATTCGAAGAATAAGTACTATCTGAGGTTTAACTGACTATTGAAAAATTGACCCTTAATGTTTGTTTATTTTAGGGCCTCAAATCACAATTCAAAATAACTTGTAGAACAAGTGAAATTAGAAAAATTAGAAATCATCAATTTATTTTAACTTCTGTTGCATTCAAGGTTATAATTTATTTATATTTTTTTAAGAATGTATACATGTGTCGTATGATGTATTAGTAGCTACACAAACTCCTATTGACAAATTCACAAGTTCTGTTAAAACGGACTAATCTTCAAAATAAACTTTTAATTAACAGCTTTGGACAGTAATATAATTTTGGTAAATGCGTTTTCAAAATTATGATATTTTCTTATTTTCCTGTTGTGAATTTATAAATTGTCTTTTCAATTACCATTAAATCTATCAGAGGGATAAAATACTGCAATAGGAACAAATTTTTGTTTAATTCGAAAAATTAGTACTATCAGTAGGACTATTCCACAGAAAATGCGGCGGATCGCTTTCAATGGCGCGTTTGTATGTTTTTTTCGATCTTATTGAAAACGAAAGTGTTCTTTCCAACTTAATGTTATTCTGTAAATACGTTTTGAAAGCAAAAGGTGCGGAGGTGACGAATTAGTGGCGGATTAAAACAAAATGTTAAAAAAATAAATTTAAAAACGAGTTTTGTTCGTGTTTCTCAAATAATATGTTATTTTAATGGTATTCACTTAATTAATTTTACTAGTGTCCGAAATTCGACCACCAAAACCTCACACTCACAGACTCTACACTCAAATAATTTATTTAAAATTAAATCACAAACATTTTTTTAGTTCTTAATATTTTTTTAATATGCACATGCACAGTGATCGGCAGTGCAAAAACAAAAATGCCCAACAGTATGTAAATGCGTGTATCAGGAATATTCTGCACATCTCCACGCCTATGGCTTTCCAACCATAAAACAAATATCAAAATCGGTTGGATACTTTTTAAGCAAATCGTACCAAAATTTGTTTAAGGCTATTTTTATAATAGGTGTGTTTTGTTTGTCCTGAAGTCAAGACTATACAGTCTTATAAAATATTTTAATATTACCTTCAAAACAACAACACTTTATTCTGAATACAAAATATTCGCTTGAGTCTAATGAAAAATAAAACAAAATGCTATAGCAACGAGGCTATCGTAAGCCACAGTGCACATATCTAAGGTATTATCAAGCAGCTTTTCAAATTTCAATATGGCTGCCCTTTGTGTAAGGACACAGTAAAGAAAAACAAATGTTTGGTGATTTATTGAAATTGAATTTTCTTACTATTGATTTTGACAACATGCGCAGAACTGAACAAAAATTAACATGCTACTGATATTACCTGTAATATATGTATCTTGATCGTAAGCCTGGTTGAATATCCAGTCTTACGATAGCCTCGTTGCTATAGAATTTTATTTTATTTTTCAATCTTGGCTTTGAATTGAAACAAAACAAGCCTAATGTATAAGATTAACTAATTGTTATTGGTGGATACTTTTTTATTAAGGTGGCAGACACATACCTTCGCGAAACAATTTGCTATACCATCAACATAGTTGATTTTTGAAGGGGCCTTCATAGTACCCCAGAACCATTTTTACAAAACTTATTAAAGAAAATTTATTAGAATCATTAAAATTGTGATGAAAATCAACTTCTAAGAAATTTTCTTTTTATTCCGAAACTGTTCTCGTTCAGCATTTAAAAGGATACTTATAAAATAAATCAAATGTTAAATTTTTTATAAATTTTGAGTTTGGAAATTAAGTTTTCAAAAACTATCGATTAAAATAACATTATTTAAAAAATAACTTCAAGAATGGGTTTCTGGGGCTTAAGATAAGCTATAGGAGAATATTGTGGGTGCTACCATTGTTTTCTAATAGTGTTGTTTCTACCTTAAGTCATTTTTTTGGATAATTGCCCCTACCATTTTAAAGGGGGTATATAGACGCCCTTCCGATATGATTGTCATATTATTTTGACTCAGTGCTTTGATGCATTCATTTCAACCATTCTTTATTTTCCATTATACTGTTTAATAATACTACTTGCTATATTTTTTTTTTATCGCTACATTTTGAAATACTGCATTTTAGAAACATTACAGATATGGTTTTGGACTCAAATTGGAGCAAAGAAGGTTACTTTGAAATCGTAGAAGAATGTTTCTATTTAAAATTACTGCTTTAGAACTAAAATCGCCCATAACTGAAAAAAGCGCGAAAAAATAGCGTTTTTTTTATTTCTGGCCATGAAACGGTCGCCACTCGAGGTCGAAAAATAAGGTTATTTACTAGGACAATATCCTGAACAACTCAGCAAAAAAACAGAAATACCAGATTTGACGCATACATGAATGTATATAGTTTCTGTACTACAAAGTAATTTATCAAAGTCTTAATAAAAAAGAGCTTTTAAGAGGTTATTAAAAGTCTAATTGTGTTCGATGTCAAGAAGGATTTTGGATCTCAACTGCCAAAATTATGGGTATAGTCTGCTCAGACGTCAGTGCAACTCGCCTACGTTATTCCGTGACACCTTAAAGGTAACCACTAACCAGAAAGCAACTGCACATTTTGTATTTATAACCGAAACCAAATATAAAAGTCATCTTTGAGCTTTCACAAAATTTTGGTTGTCTCAGGCTTAAACGGTATCCCATGTTCACACTGTAAGTAAAGAGAATACGAACTACCAAAGAATATTGGTATTTGTATAGCTTTCAGCATGTAGAATATTGTAGATTAAGCTATTTTTAATCGCACCAATAAACTTGAAATTTCCTTTTTTTAGCTTGGCTGTTTTCATAAATAATGGACGATATTCGAAACATGAAAATTAATAACAGTTTTTCGTAATTAAAACTGCGCTTGTGTTGCTTAAGAATACAAACATTGGTTGCTCAACTAATGCCCACAGTCGACGCGACGGCCGGCGGCGGCGGACCTGCTAGCATGTATTTGATTATGTATCTGCAAACCATTGTTCAGTAAAGCTTGTCCACTAACTTCCAATACTTTTACTATAAAACGTTTGAAATAGGATTATCTTCAGAAGACAGCACAATAGATTTTTTGCGTGTTCTATAAATAATTCACACCAACGCTCTTTAAAAAAAACTTTACCTCAAGCTAAAAAATTATTTGTTAATGAACTTATATTTGAAAATAGTGCTTAATTAAAACCTCGACTCCAAAATGCGCTTTGGCTAAGTATGATATTTGGCTGAGGCAATTGAACTTTTTAATTAAATCATCCTCAATAACTTTTGTAGTAGCCCGTAGCGTAATGGTAAGTGCGATGGACTGTCACGCTGGAGGTCTGGGTTCACTTCCCTGCCTCGTCCACCTAAAAACTAAAAAGTTTTTTTTTCAGGGCTATTGCCTCTTGCGAGGAATTGACAAATCCTCCAAGAGTATCACTTGTCATGAATAAGTGCTTCTCGTCTAGCCGTTCGGATTCGGCATAAAATTGTAGGTCCCATCCATTCCTGTCGACACGCGCACACAGGAATGGTTTTGAGTTGTTAGTCACTAGGCCCTGGTTCTTCACGAGCCGTTGCGCCACCCAATTTATTTTATTTATTTTTTTATTCAATAACTTTTGATCAATTAAGCTTGTATAGAAGTGAACGAACCCATTGGATCGACTTCGTAGTTATGTTATGTACAACATTATGTATGTACGAGTATATACATACATAGATGTGCTAACCAATGAAGAAGGTATTTTCTTAAAATCACGTTAAAATTATTTTCTTATTTTTACAGTTTTCATAATTAAACTATTCTGGGAGTTCTCAAACTACATAATACCGCTCTCACTCCTTCTTTTGTATTTTTAAAGTAATATTTAAATTCTACGTAGGCTCCAGGTCTATTTTGATATTTATTGATAAATTAATGACGCGACACATTTCAAAAGAGGTTATGGTTTTCTTCAGGATAATACCTCTTTTTTGTTAACCTTAAAAAGTGGTAAAAGCACAAAGGGTTACCCATCTCTTAAAGGCCTTCCACACTAGCCCACTGTGTATTAATACATGTCAAAAAAACGGGAAACAAATCATGTAGAATAGTGTGGAAACAAAATATGGCAGCCCAGCCTACATCACCCGACATTCTATCCCACACGATTTGACATGTGTTAAAACATAAAGAATTTTAGGAATGGTTCTAATTCTATCCCACATTCTATCACACTTTTTTCTAGGTTAAGGTAATGAATTAATACAAGCAAGTGTGGAAGCTATTAATTGTCTTTTTTGTTAAATGTCTTATTATTCTTCGAATATATACAGGGTGTCCAGTAAATAATGGATAACCTTGGAATGCCTCATAGTAGACTTTATGACCGTCCTG
This sequence comes from Melangyna quadrimaculata, assembly GCA_949320155.1. Lineage (NCBI taxonomy): Eukaryota > Metazoa > Arthropoda > Insecta > Diptera > Syrphidae > Melangyna > Melangyna quadrimaculata. The sequence goes on along the minus strand of OX439483.1, from coordinate 78,936,832 downwards.
AAAACTAATACACAATAAAAAAAGTCTATCCAAACCACAAGAAAAGATATGTGCATTTTTTTGTTCAGTGCATTATTTTTTGCGTTACTTTACGTTTTTGAATACCACGACTACAAGTAAATGAATTCTACCGTTTTTTTTACGTAGCAATATTAAACATTGAATAAGAAGACAAAAACTATAATAACGGTTGAAATTCTTAGAGAAAAAAATTATTGAACTTTGATTTTCGATGAAAAATTTGAAAGAAAATAATTTTTAAAAAAGTAAAATCATCTCTGGTTTGAAAAAATGCATGAATACCTAAGTGGCCAACTATTTCTAAAATATGCGTGTCGAATGCGGATTTCAAAATGGTATAGTTTATCATTGTATCTAAAACCAATAGCAAGTTATTTGTAAAAATCTGCAATACTAAAGCCAATTTAGCAAAAACAAAAGTTTTCAAAATTAGCACAGTAAACGTGAAAATAATACAATGCGTTGAACATGGTAGATATTTGATTGATTGCCTGTCTTTATAATGTTGTCCTAATGATAAATCCAAGCTTTAAACTTCTAGGGCCGAATGCAACATTACCAGAAATGTTAACAAAGAACAAAAAACGGGTACATTTTCGAGCTTGTTTTGAATTATGAAAAAATTATTTTCTTTCACATTTTGCATCGAAAATCAAAGTGCAATAATTTTTTTCTCTAAGAATTCCAACGGTTATTATAATTTTTGTCTTCTTATGTTTTGGCACAAGCAATGTTAAATATTGCTACGAAAAAAAAACGGTAACATTTATTCACTTGTAGTCGTGGTATTCAAAAACGTTAAGTAACGCAAAAAATAATGCACTGAACAAACAAATGCACATATCTTTTCTTGTAGCTGGGATTGACCTTTTTTTTTATTAGTTTTCAGGACGGTCATAAAGTCTACTATGAGGCATTCCAAGGTTATCCATTATTTACTGGACACCCTGTTACACAATTGATTGTCTTAAAAACAAAAAAAAAAAAAAAAAAACGTTTCTATAAATCAAAATTTTGAAAAAAAAAAATCATGCGATTCTTTCAATTTATTAAAGCTGAATCTTGAAACAACTTAGCTGTTAGTTATCTTTCCTTGAAGAAATTAAAAGAATCACAAATTAAGATACTAAAATCGATTAAAGATATAAAGCAATCGATCGCATTTATCATATTAAAGTTTTTGAAATAAGATATTTTTTTCCATACATAGTTGGATTCCATTGAAATAATATTAAAATTTTTTTTCAAATTGTATTTTAAAGACAACAAGCTTCTCAACATGATCGAGTTGGTGTTCCAATATCAAGAAGAGGGTACAATTGGGTGCCACAACCACCACCGCCCGAAGATAGTCCTGATGTTTCTGTAGCCCGGCTGCCCTGTGGCGAAAGATCTGATAAAATAGTAAACTATTATGTCAATTTTTCTCGATTGAAAGAATCGTGTCATACATTTTTTTTTTATTTTTTTTTTAGCAAATTAATGCAACTCTTAGACCAATACCAAATAAAAAGAACAGCTCACCAAAACAATACATACACGAAAAACCAAGAGATGTTGGTAAGTAACTTTTTTGATAATTTAACTTACGTACTCTTACGCATTTCAATTTATTATAAAAGGATTTAAGAAAGAAGTTCATGACATGAGTTTAAATTGTTGAAGTTAACCCGTATTTTGTACGATACAAATTATCTATGGTTTTAAGACTTTAATTTTAAATGAAAAGATACAAACAAAAATCATACTAAATAGATATATCTATGTGTGTAGTTAGAAACTGTCATGATTCTATAGTGAAATATTAATATATTTTGTATGTGATGAATAAGTATAATAATAGTTATGTATTAGTATAATAATAGTAATTTTAACCCCAGTTTCATTCCTCTGCAGCAACAAAATTGCAAAACTTGCCATACAAAGCATCTAAATTAACTTTCAAAGATATATAAGGTCACTATCAGTACAAAATTATCTAAAGGTAAACAATTCATACTTAAACTTTATTCTAGCAAAGCTCAAATGTAAAGTTTGGTTAATTAGACCTCCCAAAATTGTTTCGAAATATTTTGTCCCTACTAGCTTCAACGCTTGGTTGTCAATAAGCCCCAGTGACTTTAATAAATCGTTTAAGCGTTAAAAGGTCTAAGGTAAAGATTTAGCTGGAATGTCGTATTTAAATCATTTACAGTTGCAATTGCGAATACGCATTGCTCGCAGGAAATGCATTTTTGACAAAAGTTAAATGTAAGTTTTTATGAAATAAGTGAATTAAAACGTTTAAATTTTTTAGTGAGTAATAGTGTAGAATTGCGGGTGGCAGTGGCACAGTGGATATAGTGTTTGACTGCTAACCTGGATGTGTGGGTTCGAGCCCCAGTCTAGGTAGCATTCTTTTCTATATTCCCCAGTTTCAACTGGATGCCACGCGTGGAATTTCATGAGATAATTAAGATCTAATTCTCAATCCACTGTGCTTTCCTTTCCTTCCATTCCTCCTAACTTGTGCCGTGCATTGCATTTGAAAGACCTGAGCTCTTACAGGCATATAGTTAAAAATTATTATTAGTGTAGAATTTCTGAAATAAAACTTGCCAAAAATTTTCTTTATAAGAAATTTACAAATATACAAAGAAATTAGTTTCAGTGGCAAAAAAATAAATTAAAAAAAAAATACGATATAGTCCATATTTGGGGTGAAAAGGTGTTTTTTGAGTGAAAGGGAAAAGTGTAAACATACGGCCAGTAAACTCCTCCCCCAGAAGTAGTACGTTGATGAAAGTTGGTAGGAATGTTACATTTTTTATTATAACCAAGAATAAAAAAAGATAAATCAAATAACTATGGTCCAACGATGTTTTTTGCTCTATTCAAAAAATACATTAATTATTCCTTAAAATGACGATTATTTTCTTATGGGTGCTTGTGTCGTCTTAATTTTACTTTTATTGCATTCAACGTTGAAAAATACCTTAAAAACATTTACCATATTTCATATATGTATGTACCTTACCTCGATTGCACAAAAATAAAATATTTCCATATTTCCTTTCCGCCTCAAAAAAATCACACCTGAAACCAATATATTTGCATGGATCCTTTTTGAGTATTGGTTCTTAAAAAAAAAAATAAACATTTCTACCAACTTAAATCAACATACCAGTTTTGGGAGGGGTTTACTGGTAATAGTAATTCACTTTTTCCTTTAAATCAAAAAAAAAACACCCTTTCAGCGCAGATATTTTAGTGGACTCTATTGATTCTTATTTCTTATGATAAATGAAACAGATGTTCCAAATTTCATCACCATGCCGTTAGAACACGGTTATGTTATGCTAGTTGCACTAAAATGTCAGTCATCAGTTAATAAAATTAACATAACTTTTTCCAGAGATGTTGTATTGCATTAACTTTGGTTTCATAAGATTGGCCATTCAAAACTATCTTAAATTCATGTATCATATGCTTAGATTATACCAAGTTAAATATATATCGGTTTGACATACTTCCACATCCCTATCTCCCCCACTTGAAAGCGACTATGCAAAAAACAAATACATGGACTTAGGTAAGCTTCGGATATGCTGTAGAGTGTGAAATTCTGCGTCGACAGCAATTTTTTTTGATTCTGACAAACAAAAACCTTTATCATTCCGGGTGGAAAAAAAGTGTTTTGGTTCGAAAAATTACGGGAAATATAGGCTACAGTCATGTGTAAAAAAAGAAAGAGGTACAATTAATGTTAATGGTGCTTGAAGAATATTTTAAAAGGGAAAATGTGAGGAATAAGTTCAAATGAATTCACTCTTCAAAAACGCTTCTGATATTACAAAATGGCTACACTGCCAAAACATTGTGTATCCGAAAGCTTTTGAATAAAAATAAAATACATACATTGGTAGGAAGGTATAGCAAACAAAATAGCATTTTTAAAGTTTGCGAAGCAACGCGAGCACAGGTCGGCTAGTTTATTTATATCAATGATACTGTGCATATTTTTGGAATTTTCAAACCTAATACCTCTTAAAAGTTGTATTATTAATTCAAATAAAATCCTGCATTAGAAATGATTATGTTTGATAATACTTTAGACTTGCGCTGAGCTTGACCGTAAACGTTTCTGCTCAAAAATAGGTTAGTGGCAATACTTTTCAATAAACCGTTGTAATCTGCATTCCATTGACCATTGGCCATTCAAACCTAACAATTAATTCTTACTAGTGATTCATTTTCTTCTCAGTTTGACAAAAAATAAGCGAAACAATTGTTAAAACCAGAATTTGAACTAAAATGCTATTATTTGAAAAGTTTAAGGAAATTTAACCATAACAACTGAACTACATATATCAATTTTTAATTATTTTCAAATATTCTTGAAGTCATGTCATGTAATACAATTTTGTACAGGTATAAGATTCAAATTTGTTTGTCTCTATTGCAAGTGACACTCACTAATGTACCCTGTGGCGTATACGTAATATAAAATTAACTATTTAAAATAAGGAAAAAGAAATTTGAATATTAAAATTACTTTGGTTTTAAGTGGAGTGAATGAATATAATTCAAATAAAAAGTACAAGTGACCTCACGGGTGCACAAATTTAAACAAATTCCCCTAGAATAATAAAATTCACAGTATCTTCTTGCTGTGATTTTTTTAAGAGTCGGTAAACATCCACCAAAATTTGTGTCTTAGTAGGGTATAACAGACTGACTGAAGAGCCCACTGTTATACCTTGGGCGAAACACAATAATTTCTGGAGTTGAGGTCACTTGTCCTTTTTATTTGAATTATTTTAAATAAGGTTAATCTTAAGTTATAATAAGGGTATTTGTTTTTTGCTTATTCAGTTTGAATTATATTATTATTAATGTATCCTACCCATTTAATCGTTTGGGTTGAATAATCTGCTTGCTGAATGTCAATTTTTAATTGTTCAATTAGTTATGCGAAAAATAAACTATTAGTCCTGGCAAACTAGTCCTGGCAAATTAGTAACATATAGTAACAATAATATCATAATAATTTTAACTAAATGCCTCTAAGACGTCAAGGCTTTTAAGTGCAATGCACGGCACTAGTTAGGAAAGGAAAAATTATTGTTGGCACAGTCGATTAAGAATCAGATGTTAATTATCTCATGCAATTTTATTTTAAATTTTCTTACAAACTTTTGAGTGATGAAAATACTAAATCACAGTTTAAGTTGTTTAAGTATGAATTTTTCATTATTTTGTAATAATTTTAACATACAAATTTAGCTTCTCATTTACCCTTGAATAATTTACCTATTTTTAATGTTGATTCAATTTGATTTGCCTGTTCCAACTCACATTGATAGAACTAATGACATTTTAACACTGGATGGTAAGATCAATAATCGTGTTTAATTTTGTTTTTAATTGTGAAATTATTCTTCAAACTTTTTGAATAAACAATAGAACAAATCGTCACCTTAAGTATGAAATTTGTTGACCCTCCATAATAATTTGTAGACATATACATATGTACATAAATGTGGCCTACCATCTACACATTCTTTACAGACCTTAAACTTTAAGATACGAAAATTAGTAAATAAATAAATATATGTTGCAAAAAACGAATAGTCACCACTGAAGCTGCTTAATAGAAGACAAACAAATATCTTCTTTGGGTTTGGTTAAGTTTGCCAAATCAATTTCCGCTGGAAATTCGTTGAAGAATTTTATCCATTTTGTGTAAATCATTTCTCGTACAATTTTGAACAGCTTATTAATATTGACTGACGGAAATGGTAAACTCCAGCGTTTCATGAATATCTTAAATATCGATTAACATAACACGTATTGTAATGTATGATTTAAATAATAATTTTATGATTTAAATTGAATCTATGAATTTGATTGACTAGACCCTTTTATTAACTTAAGAAAACATTCTTATTCTTATTCTTATTTAAATTTAGACTAAATTTAGCAACGATTACAAATAATATGTCAAAAAACTATGTGGAATTATCAAATAACAAAAACATTTTCCAATATTAATTTTTGTCGATTTCGCAGTATCCTTTTTTTAAGTAACACAAATCAGAGTTTGTTTTTCAACGCACGCCGTGACAACTTGAATGTTGTCCTCATTTATATACATATCGCTGATTAAAAAGCACAACGTCATAACTTAAAAAACCTTAATCTTCAAAAATCGCATAAAGTTTTCATGGCTGTATTCCACAATCATTTTTATTTGTATCTACTTTTTTCTTTGTAGAGCTATTAATTATAGTTTTATCGCAAAATATGACACTTTTAAAATATTTATTGGACTGTTTTCACTTCAAATGTCCCTGCGTAAATGAAAAAAATACAGTATTTCCACAAAAAAATATTTAAAAGTGACAGTGTATATAACGACAAATGATGCTCTATAGCCTTTAATTTTTTTAGTTCTAGAAATTACGTTTTGCCAAAAAATAGTTTATAGAAAATGAGTTTGAACTGTATCATTAGGTAAAAATTGATGTTTTTTGAGTTATGACGTTGTTCTTTTTAATGAGCGATATATTGATTACTTTTTATCTTGTTTGCATGTGAAATCTGCAAACACGTGTGTATGAATTACTCAATCATATCAGAAGAGTCATGATATCGAAAATATGTAAGGACCGCAATGAACGGTTTATTATAATTATATGTTTTGAATAAAACGAATTCATTTTTATCGCAGTAATTGAGTTCAGTAAATACATACCTACTCTAAAAATTGTTAGCGCGGGTCTTTTTACATTTTAAATTACAGGTTTATTGCAATATTCAAGCTTTTTCAATACACATATAATTATTACATAACATAGCCTTAGAATGACTGAGTCATTCTACTTCGAAGATATTTTTTTGCGCTTGTGTTTTAAAATTCATAAACAACGGAAAGCGCATTCGCCAATTGGTTTAATCACTCGCAGTTCATGGGAGAAATTAATGAAAAGCTAATAACTTTTTTAAAATAGGTCCCCGGAAAACAATTTAACCTAATTATCTACTGCAGTACACATATACATTTGTATGTACATACATTTGTATAAGCTTATGATCATAATTGTTTGATTAAATGTATTTTTAAGCTTGAACTTAGTTTTAGCTCTTAATTCGAAATTTTAAAAACATTGGCATCGAAAACTCATTTATTTATCATTGATACTGAACACGTTGGTGTATAAGTAATATAAAATAACCATTTTAAATGCTACTGTCGGTATTAATATGTATTTTCGATTGGAATTTTGATTTACGGGCCCTATTATGACTCGCGAGTCGAACGTTCGGCTCAAGTCGAACGTTTTTAAAATCACATATGTCGTGGTTTTGAGAATAGCAAACTGCGACGTTCGTAAAGAGCAACATCTCATTTCAACACATTTTTGACTTTTTAGCCGAATACAGTTAGGTGAGCCATACACGGTAGTGCCAAAAGTCAGGTTCGCCTAATATTTCATGCGACTCGCGATTCATAATAGGTGCCTACATTATTGAAAATGCAAAATTTAATGACGAATTTCTGAATAAATGAAAAACAAGTTATACGGAATTACTGCCTCTCCCTCAATTCTCCTCTGCAAGGATATCAATTTTTTTTTTTTTTGATTTGGAGTGTATTTCATCATTTCTATTGATGTGGCTAGGGCTTAAGCTCTTTTCAAGCTAAATTCCTCACCAAACATTGACCCAAAAGTGGTAAAATCTCTCCAGAATCATTCATGGGATATCACCCCAAGAACCTATTTATTTTAGTTATAAATCTAGCTAGGTAAAAATGACTTCTTATGTCATTTAATAGTCTACTTTATCAAGTCTCTAATTGCAAGCCATCGATGATAAAATTTTATAAGATAAAATAATTTTAATTTATTTTTTTAAATTCTTCCCAAAGTCGTCCGAATACTTTTTAGCTGGTATGAAATACTCGCCATCTGGTTGATTTTGAAAAGTATTTGTCAACAGAGGGCTCTGCGGAGCTTGTCGGAAATGTTCTCTTACTTCTTGTTCGATAAATAAGTTTCATTTGACCCAAAACGGAGCAATAACTAGGCAATCCCTTCAATAAATTGACTCCGAGGTTCTGCTTTATAATAATTTTTGTCCTTTTTTTTGTAGTGAAGTACTGTTATAAATGTTATCTCACGCTATCCGTACTGCTTATTGCAAGCATTTGTAACATTACAACATTTTTAACATTCAGATACTAAAAAATAGCAACTTGTCACAGTCACCATTTAGCGTGGTGTTACTTGTTAGTTAAAAATGCATTAAGCCTAACACTTTACTAACGACAACATAGATTATAAAACAAAATATACATAGTTAAAAGTTAAACATTAAATAAACAAATAATTAAAGCTGGCAACACTTTTACAATGCAGAACAAAATAGAAAATATTGGCAGATTGGTGCTGGTGAATATCACGGACGCCCGTACAGCTTGTGCTTAAATGTAAGCTTTGAGTATATGGTTTATATTCGCCGCATGTTTTACACGAGTCAGTGGCTCATTATGACCATAATTGGTATGATGGAAGTCAAGATGAAAAACATCAGAGTTCCGAAAACTAAGACTTCTAACGATCAAATTAAATTTGTCTTAAAGAAACGTTGAATCAATGGAACCAACCAGGTGTTGGTGTAAAACAATAAAATCGGTTACACTGCGACATTTTCTCCAGAAATGTCATATTTAAAAGATTGCGATTGCTTTAAGGAGGAAGGTCATTGAAATCATTCAAATTCAAATGTCTTAATGCAAAACGCAAAAATTTACGCTGGACAGATTCGATGCGATTAATGTGTACAGAGTAGTGGGGTGACCATACAGTACTCGCATATTCTAAGTGGGGAAGAACAAAAGAGTTGTACAGGGAAGACTTTACGCGGCTACACGAAAATTCCTTACTCCAACGTTTAATAAAGCCAAGCATTGCGTTGGCTTTATTAAATTGGCTTGTTTCGAGTCTCGCCATTGTAAAAAAAAACCCTTAATGTTTCAAAATCACTCTTCTTAATTTGTGTCGGTTTATTAAAATACTATTAGTAAGAAGGTTAAATCATATAAATGTACGTTTCGCTTATATGTATGGTTACAAAAAAATAAAAATAAATCGGGTGGCACAACGGCTCATGAAGAACCAGGTCCTAGTTACTAACAACTCGCAACCATTCCTGTGTGCGCCTTTCGACAGGAATGGAAGGGACCTACAATTTTATGCCGAGTCCAAACGGCTAGACGAGAAGCACTTATTCGTGGCAAGTGATACTCTTGGAAGATTTGTCAATTCCTCGCAAGAGCCAGTAGCCCTGAAAAAAACTTTTTTAGTTTTTAGGTGGACGAGGCTGGGAAGCGATCCCAGACCTACAGCGTCGAACGCACTAACCATTACGCTACGGGCTACTATATGTTTGGTTGGAATTGATTATTTAATGTTCAATGTTTATGACACATGTCATAAACACTTGTTTTAGAAAAATAAACTAGTTTGCGTTTTTCATCTCACACATTTTACTAACCCCCAGTTTCACAGTGGAAGTTTAAACTTAAGATCAGCTGAACCTTAAACTGAGTTTAAATTTTTGGTTTAACTAGTACGGTTTCATAGTGAAATCTGATCTTCAGATTAGTTGTAGTTTAGTTTTGAAAAAGAGTTGACAGCATTGTACGTTTTTGCTTGGCCAAGTATTGCAAACAGTACGTAGCTTTCCTTGCCTATTCATTCTCTTTCTGTAGTAAAGAACACGCTAAACAGCAACAATTATTTTGGGTTGTTGATAATTTGTCGCCAAATTTTCAAGTGACACGAACAAAATTAAAAAAAAAAAACAATAATTGTGCAAAAAAAAGAGAAATAACAACTTTAATAGCAGACATGGATTTGCTAATGGAATTGGTTATGAAATTAAGTAAATAAATTCCATAATGTATTATGTATAGTGGTCCCAAACGTTGAATTAAAGTTTAAACGGCAAAATAATCTCGTTTAACTTAAACTAAAAATTGAACTCAGTTCAAGGTTTAAACGAAATTGTGAAACCCAATAAATTGTTGATCTGAAGTTTCAACCAAAAGTAGAGTTTAAACTTGCACTGTGAAACTGGATGTAAGTAAGCAATTGAGCCAGTAATTTTGAAATATTTTTCCCTCAATACTGGAATCGCGTTTATATTTCTAAGATAGCAGAGATCACTGAGATTTCTAAAGCCTAAAGTAGCTCACTTATACATACGCTTGAACAGAAACACAATTTTTTTTACTATAGTAGCGTTTAGAGCTTTGGTAAATTTATAAATTTAACTTCAAAAATTCAAAAATGTGTAAGGTAGGCTATCAGGGCCCCATTAGAAGCAGACCGAAGAAAGATAACTAGACTGGTTTCAAATTCAAGCGACTCTGCTGCTTAAAGCAAGGCGAAGAGTGGTATAACAGCGAGTCTTAACACTATAAGACGTGTTGTTATTCGTGGGTCACAATATTGAAAGCACCTAAAATTGATGAAAAAATCACCGTTAAATCCAAAACGAAAACACAATATAATAGATTTTTGCAGGAAGAATATGACGTAGACAAGTGGTATTTTCTAACGAAAATAATTCAATTTAAATGGCCCGGACGGATATAATTACTATTTTCATGTTATGAGGAAGGAACCCAGGTTTCTGGAGCGCCACCATAGCCGAGAAGGCGGTGTAATGGCGTGAGGTGCGTTTTTCTGGCTTGGAGCAATTGATCTGGACTTTCCCTCATTGCAAATGACGGCAAACTCCTAAAAGGAAATATTGCGAGAAGCTTTCCCTAAGTTTACCGATGTCTTTGGACCAATACCATGGACATTTCAACAAGAAAACGTGGCAATGCTCAACGCAAGGATCATTAACAGTTGGATATCCGAGAAAAATGTTACCTTACTTCAATGGCCATTGTTTTCTCCGGACCTAAACATTATTGAAAACGTATGGGGATGGATGGTTCGTAAAGTTTACGATTCTGACCGACAATATGAGGACAAAGATTCACTTACTGCTGCAATTAAGGAAGCATAAAGTGCAATTTCTTTAAATTATATTAAATATCTGCATGATACAGTCTCCAACAGGGGTTTTCAAGTTATTTCAAATAAAGGTGGTAGCACACATTATTAAAATATGATTAAAAATAAAAAACTACCCGCTTTTACTGCATTTTTTCAATTTGTTTCCTTATTTAAGAGAATGTTTCTATTCAAGTGGCGCAAAAAAACAGTGTATTAAATGAAGTAATTAGAACAGTGGTAAAAAATAACCTATTGGTATTTTCCTGAATTATTCTGTCTCTGCAGTTTTATTGGAAAAAGATCCCTCTTATAGGAACTAAAACCAAAAGGTGAATTTATAAATTTACCAAAGCGCTTCACGCTCAGATAGTAAACAAAAAGCTTGTTTCTATTCAAGTGGAGCGTAGTGTATGTAGGTATGTAATTTAAGATGTTTAAGTGTTTATTTCTGAAATGTTTTAAAAATAAAAAAACCCATCCATAACATTCAAAATTGCATTATATTTCTACTGTTCAATATACTTCAAGTTTCAGTTACATTTTTTTTTTAGTTAAAACTTCCCATATGTAACTAAACAATTGAGTCATCAAATATCAACTTATATGACCTTAATGCATGTTCCTTTTAATATATCGAATTTCTGTCGCTATGCAAAATTCAAAAAAGAATCTCAAATTCTCAAAAGTTCAAATAGTGTCGACCCAAATCCTATTCAATATATGTACAATTGCACATAATGCATAAAGGGACTGTGCAGTGCATAGTAAATTTAACAAGAAGTATAAGTTTCTATGCTGCTTCTTCGATCATACCTAATCTGATATACGCGTAGTGTCTGCTCTGCACTAACATTGTCACAAAATAAAAATAAAAACACACTAGAAAAACAAATCGTATGGAAATCAGTAAAGAAAATTGTAATATGATCTGACAAAGCCTTAGAGGTAAAAAGAGCCCCTCACTACCCAAAGCGCATTAGCACAAATGCCACTTAACACCAAGTAAAAAACAGAATCAAACGTGTGGGTGCAATCGTATAAAAATAAACACCCCAATATAACCAACCCTCCTTCAATTCTCCATAACACATACATTATTTTATTATTATTATTTGTCAAAAACAACAAAGCAAAAGAAACAATAAAAAAAATGGAATTTAGTCGAAGAAACAACTGAGCAAAATCGACATATATGAGCAACTGAGTTTCAAACAACAACAAAAAAAAACCACAAAAAAAAAACAACCAAAATCATGAAACTCTCTTTAATTTTTTTTTTCTTTTTCGTTCTTAAGAGTCATACATAAGTAATGGGAAAGGTCTTATGCGAGCTTAAGGATATCCACTTACTAATGCCTGACTAATAAAACGGAAGAAAAAATAAATAAACAAGTAGATATAACCAGGCAACCATTTCTTTAGAAATGCCTTAGGGCAGAAAAGAGTTTTTTTTTTGGGGGGAAAGGTTCTAAGATGGATTTTACAAGGGGCATATCTTGTAAAGAGTTTCCTCATAGCATTTTTATTTTAGTAGACTTCTAGTTATCGAAAATTAAAACTAATTAAACTAGAAAATTTTCGATTGGAAACACCTGTACAAATAGTATTTTTCGGACTAGTATTGAATCGCTGAATAGAACATAGCACTTATTTATTTTTTAAGACAGGGTGTTTGAGTTATTCCAAGCTAAAACTAAAAACAACCTTCGAATTGTTAAATGAATAATTTTAGCTTCGATAGTGTCTTAGATGCGATAGAAAATTTTTTGATGTAAAAGTTAACTAAAAAAGTTTTGTCGAAGTTGTGCCAAAGTCTTGCAGTCCATAACGGCCGTTTTATTGAGAAAGTAGTTTTGAGGATATTTGTATTGACGGAAATAATTTGTATTCCCTCAATAGATAATTATCCTCGAAACGCAGATCATTAAGTCCAATGCCGTTTCAGTGTACCATTCACCTTTTTGCCAGACCGTTTGCAAAAAAATAGTTGTTTTCATCAGTTTTCACTGGGAGATCATCCTAGTTTCGGAGTTAAACTGTAGTTAACCTTTCAAGTTTGGGAAGTAAACTCAATTTTAACTTCAATCTCGTTACTGTAAAATTGGCCCTTAATGTAACTGTGCTCGGAGAGAATAAGTTTATTCGTTGAAGCTTCGTACAATGCTGATGCGAAACTAAATTTGTCTGTGGGCAAGACAACAACAAAAATTAAGAAAAAAGCAAGCAAATATTTACGACGAGTTGCGTCATTTTCAGACAGAAAACACCAACAAAAATCACAGAAATCCTTGGTGTAATGAAAGAAAAAAAAAAGAGAGGAGACTTTTCCAAACAATCTGGACGCTCATCGCGTAATTTTGAAAACGATCGTCGTTTAAACGATTGTATTGAACGACCGCGACACGTCACATCGTCGTTCAGACGATTCATGTTTTTTTAGCTTCATCACGAAGCAATACAATCGTCAGAACGACACGTAGTCAGACGACCATCGTCTTACACGCTGAGAGCCCTGGTATAACTTATCAATTTCGCTCGTCGCAAATTGTACTACAGAACAAAAACAGTTCGAAAGAAAGGGTCAACACTGTTCTTTATTACAAATTTAAACGTGTGAAGAATCATATATATGTCCAATTGTACATACGTATATTTACAATTTGAAAGTGCAATTCGTCGAAATATATTCTCTTTTTTCTGACGATTAATTTGCTTAAATTGGTAAGATGTTTGAGCTGAGAATGTCTTTTTGCTACTGAAATATTTGATCAGAAAAAAAACTTGCTTAACAAAAAACAACAAAAACTTAGCTTGTAAAAAATCGTTAGTATTGAAATTTATCTAGGCCTTTGTCCTAAGCCTGGCGAATAAATTAATATCTGTAAAGGTATGTGTTATTAAGCTGAAGGAATTTTCTATCCAGGCTAAAGAAATACAGATATCATCCAGTCTAACGATAGTCTGGTTGCTATTACGGTTTGTATGTATTTTCATTAAAGACTAGAATATTTTAAATTGTTCTTGTTATGTATCTACTGTATAGATAAGGAGAAAGAAAACATATCTAATATTTAAAAACAAAATGATCGAAATTTACTTTGATATATTAATTTAAAAAAATTTAAAATTTAAAACCTCAAACAACTATAATAATTTAACAAATTGGTCAAGAACTCAACAACAATATATTAATTTTAGATCATTATGTGATGTCTCTGATGAAATTCTCATTTTTGTATTATCCTTTAAAATGTCCTTTCAACATTTACTTCTTGGATTCTTTTTCTTTTTGCTCTCATCTTATTCTTCGTGTTTGCTTGTTCATCTTTATTTCGCCGTTTATCCCTTAGGGAAAAGATTTTCGAATTGAATTTCTTTACCGTGGTGCCTCTTTCCACTCTTAATTTCTTTCTCTCTCCCCCTATGAATGGTTGACTGACTACTGCCAAATATTTGTTCTTGCCAATCCCTTGCTCATCCCTTTTTTAACTAACACATAACGCTTGACAGGAGAAGTATTCATAAAACCACTGAGTTTACGCTTATTTTACCCAAAGCAATCTTGGGTTATCCTGTCTTGCATAAGACTGAATCAACCAACCTACTGCTACTCTGATACCCATACCCTCCCTTGGTTCTTTATCAAGCCCCCCAACCAATTCGAATAATAACAATTTTTGTATATTATCCTTCTTATTGGCACACTCGTGTTCTGAAAAAAACGACATCTCTTGAGAGTGTGTCGAAATGTTCGTCGTCATCGATCGTCGACCGACGAAGTCGAAATCGTAGTCCTTTTTCGTCCTGTCTTCACTTTTAAACATGGATTTTCTTTGTGTTACTTTTTGGAGGCATAAATTTCCAAATCGATGGAGATGAAATAATTCTTCTACATTCTTTCTTTTTTATTTTGTGCCATGAAAGAGGGTTATCCTTAAGTCCTGGTAAGGCTTAAGGAATTATTTGAAAGGCTGCTCGGTTCGATTGATAGTGATAAAAGTTGCTGTTGCATACAGTTTATGTTTTTTTTTTTCATACATATTATTCTCATTTTTGTGTTCATATGGTTAGTAAGAGGGTTTCTTGCGGAAAGGGTTAACGTTTGAAAAGGGATGTTTCTTAAAAAAAATCCCTTGTAGTAAATATGTAATTTACTGTCGGCATCAATAACTTAACCATATATTTCAAGTTTAAAGTTATTTTATACTTTATTTTATTTTGTTTTGTTGATTCTAAAAAGTGCATACCCTTCAAGATAAGGCAAAGTTTTTGTTTGGGAGGTAAAGGACAGGTTTTTTTTTTGAGTTCAATGAAATTATGCAATAAGAATAAATTATAATTACTTGAAAGTTTTTGATTTTTTAGCTTTGATCATTAAAAATAGGTTCAATTAATAAAACTTTAATTCATTTGTGTGTACCCTTCATTTCCCTGATTTTTCTATTTATTCCTACTTGCATCGCCCATTGGCATAAATTCGGTCACAAACCGTTAGTCGACTTAACGTATGTAGCCGTTCATGTGATTACCAGGATTATCTTTCATTTGATGTAGGTATCATGCAGTTCCGTTGAGTATAATTTAAAAAAATATATTATTATTTTCTATTTCAATTTTAAAAAAAGCCTTGTTATAATGAATGAGTTATGTGTGTACATATGTGTACAATAAAAGCCTTAGCATGGTCCTCGCATTTGAACAAAATGAGTTTTTATGTTCGATAGGGTTCGAAATATGTAAGTTTATTATCCTCCAAGGACAGAGGAGCTGTTCCCAAAAATTTACGAAATAAATCATTTTAATTAAAAAGTGCAAGTGACCTCAACTCCAGAAATAATTGTGTTTCGCACAGGTATAACAGTGAACTCTTCAGTGGAAAAATATTCGATAAGCCAACGTGTTTTAAACGTTAAAACATTTTATCAAAATCAATAGTCGATTACTGTGACGATGAAAAAGTTACGTGAAATTCTTGGGAGAAACAACGTGCCAACAAAACGCACTATTTATCGTGTAGTGAATGATATCGAAGAAAGAGGGTCTTTAGGCCCAAGCATGGACCACAACGTACTGCAAGATCGGCTGAAAACATTACTGCTGCTCAAGGAAGTGTTCAAGACAATCCATCAACCTCAATTCGACGCCGTTCTCAGGAGCTTGGTCTTCAAAGAACAACTTTGGCCACAATTTTGTACAAAAATTTGCATTTGTTTCCTTTTAAGATTCAGTTGACACAAGGCCTTTTTCCACAAGACCATTTACGCCGCCATACATATGCCAATAGGATATTACAGCTAGCGCATGTCATTCCCGATTTTCATGAAAAATCATGAGTGACGAGGCACATTTTCATTTGAATGAATATGTGAATAAACAGAATAGTTGGTTCTGGGCAATGGAAAACCCTCAAATTATTCATCAGTCACCTCTGTATCTATTAAAAGTTACAGTCTGGTGTGCAATTTGGTCAGTTGGAATAATTGGTCTTACTTCTTTGAAATTGAAAACGGAGGCGTAACGGTAACTGTGAATGGGGAGCGATATCGTGATATGATTGAAAAATTTTTAACGCCACAACTGCATGCTTTGGGCTTGACATGTGGTATCAAAAAAACGGTGCCCCATCGCTTACAGTCAGGATTACAATGGAATTACTGCGAAACCTCTTTCCACAACAAGTTATTTTTCAAGAAATGGTGATGTTGATTGGCATCCACGGTCGCCTGATTTAACTGCTCCCGACTTCTTATTGTGGGGATATCTGAAATGCAAGGTTTATGCAAACAAACCAGAAACGCTTGAGCAACTCAAACAAAATATTCGTGATGAAATTAATGAAATACCGCGTGAAATGTGTGATAATGTAATGAAAAAAGGGCTCGCATTTGTGAGACTAACAGAGGCGGACATTTACCTGATATTGTATTTCATACATAATTGCCGACATTAAATAAAATATTTATCAATATAAGATCCATTTTCTTTCATTTAATCAAAAATTATAAACAAACCTTCCCTGTGGACACCCTGTACCTGGGCGAAACACAATTATTTCTGGAGTTACTTTTTATTGAATTATATTCATTCTCTCCACTTAAAACCAAGGTAATTGTATTATTTTAATATTAAAATTTCTTCTTATTTATTATTTTTACTCATTTTTACTCATTGGGACCCTAGAATATCTCGAAAGCCTGACCTTATGGAGCAAATCTGAACCCCGATTCGAGTGAAGCGTATGAGAAACTGTCGGTAGAGTTTAGTCTGGGTTTGTTAAAAAAGCTTTGTTGATCAGTGTTATATACATACATACCTGCAAATAAATGCATAATAAACGTTTAGTTTAAACTAAGATTAATTATAAAATAGCTACAAGTTTGAATAAATTCTTAAAAATACATAGCTACTATTATGCGGGGTTGAAGTCCGCAAAGTTTCAAAACCAGAACCAGAATATAGTTTTTCGTATATGTTTTGTATACGGTTTGATTTGTTTTGATAACAATGACATTTTCAAAGTGTTTAAATTATCATTCGTGCACTTTTTTTTTTAATAAATCATATTTATTTTACGTACATTAATTAATGACTTTCAGCAGCAAACTTCTTTAAATTATAAAACAAAACTATTGTAAAGAACGTTTTTTATTGATTTTCGCCATTTTTGAAGTTATAAGTTAGTAAAATGCATGTTTTGCACAGTGATAATCAATAGCAATTTGGGTTTTGATGGCGTTCGTTTATTGGCTGAGAGATCAATTGTATACTTCAGTAAATCATAACTTATTAAGAACACTTAACACCTCCCCGAACATTGATATTTATTTTCAAACGATATTTAATGGATTTTCTGTTATCAAAACTCCTCAAAACTTTAATTAAAATGTCGGTCCTTAAATGCTTTGCTTATCATTATCAGCTAATGATGCTAAATAAATATCCCATAAAAGAAAAACAATCATTAAAACCATTTTATTTTATGTACATTGCCATAACTTATCTTTAACAGTAATAATGTTCTCTATCAATATTATAACTTACCGTCAGTAATTTACTATTCGTTTAAGAGCATTATTTAAGACCCAAATAAAAATAAAATCAAATACATAAAGTCATTGTTTTCGACAAACTATAAAAATAAAACCTCATTTCTTATTCAGAATTCAAGTCTATTTGCTATTAAATAAAAATAATCAACAACCAGTCATCAAATATTTTATGGTCGTTCTGGTTTTTTTACTAAACACACAAAAATTCCCTCTAAACACTTCAAATAAAATTGCAATTTAACTGTTTGCCATTTATATACTAATCTAAATCTTCATCATCCGATAATCGTAAAAAAAAAATAAACCAAATCTTTTCTCCCCCCTTATAACTGTTGAGGACCCATTTCCTTCAACTAGCTTAACTGCCGAAAAATATCACTGCCTTACCCCAGCCCCTGCCCCATGTTTGTCATCATCATCACGACCACGACCGCCAGTCTTACACGCAGAGAGTGCCAAACAACAAAAACGCAAACAAAAATTTGTAATTCAAAGTAGCAGCAAGTACTAAAACTGATTCGTATCTTTCCTTCTTATAATCCTCCTATAACTCAAAATAATTTATGAGATAATCATAAAAAGTTTAGCAACTTTTTCCAACCCTCTACCGCAGCAATGTTGATGCTGAGTCCATCCATTTCCATTCTATCGTACACTAAACAGCACCACCACCATCATCGCTGCTTCAATACTCTCATCTCTTGGAATACTTAATTTCATTTTCAACTAGCATACCGCCAACCCAACCATCTATAGCCATTCTCAGCAAAATCCTTAAAAACTCATTCAAACCAACTTTATTATGGCAAAAAAATACTTAAAATGAATTAAAAAAAAAAAAAGAATAAGGAAAACAGAAAAATTACACTCATAATTCTTTACCAAAAATCCCCTTCTTTTCAACATCATCTCTATAAGTGACAGAGTTGCCGCATTCCTAAAAATGTCATGATAATCTTTGTCAAGGGTTCTTACCAGGCGCGTGGTGAACCTACGGGATACCGGGAACTTTCCCGGGGTCTTTGGGTTTAAGGGCGTTTTTTCGTTTTATCGGAGGAAAATTCTTTGAATCGATATTGACAGCTATGGTTTTTTTTTATGATATTTGATATAACAACTCCAGTTTCAAAACACTTACAAACTACTGATTTGGACTATGTCCAAGCTTGGATTTAAATAAATTCGATGCAACTAAAAAAAACTACGTCTTTAGGGTTTTCAGAGTGTATTTAAATGTGCCAGCAAATTCGTCAAAATAATGAATGAGCATTTAGAAGAATACGACATTTTTATTGAAGAAAAAATGCCTCTTCAACGAAGATCGAAAAACAAAAGTTGTGACAATGATATGTTAAGGAAATACGAGATAACCAATTTCAACCACGTACGTGGTTCGTGGGTCCACATTAATTATGGAGAGGTAGAATGCTTCGACCCCCGAACGTTTCCAAAAATTGTAAAAGTTTGCTTGCGATACAACGCTTTGATTAAAAATATGCGAATATACTAATACAAAAGAAGAAGAGGTACGTGCTACCTTTTTCCTCTGCGCGTCTATTTTCTTGCATTTATCAAAAACCACGAGAGAACATTAGTGATGAGCAAAAAATGGTATGCCAGAAAGTTGTGACCAATATTGTTCTATGAAGAAGAAAATGATGAATCAGATCACGTCGACAACAAACACATTGAGGTTTGCAATTGCTGTGTTGGTTGTGTTTAAATTTAAATTAATAGTGAACTATAGAATGTATTCTTTGGAATATAAAAATCTGTACAAAACTAAATTTGTACTGACCCTGCCGATGTCACAATTCAAGTGTGAAGGGAGCTTTTCAAAATTAAAAATTACAAAGAATAGATTAAGGTCTATTATGAGAAACGAAAACTAAAGGGTAGTTCATTTTGAATAAAACACAAATTATTTAGGAAATTATTGTGATTTCTTTTTATAATGATAATATTGGTATGGTTCAATTATGTATGGAACAAAATATCGGCAGGGTCCAAATTTTCGATGACGCTGAGGCATAATTGAGGTTCTATGCCGTTAATGTGCCGGATTATCTCATCCTTTAGCTCTTGAATTGTTGCTGGCTTATCGACGTACACCTTTTCTTTCAAATAACCCCAAAGAAAGAAGTCCAACGGTGTCAAATCACATGAACTTGGCGGCTAACTGACATCGCAACCACGTGAGATAACACGGCCATTGAATTTGTCGCGCAAAAGAGCCATTGTTTCGTTAGCTGTGTGGCAAGTTGCACCGTCCTGTTGAAACCACATATCGTCTACATCCATATCTTCCAATTCGGGCCATAAAAAGTTCGTTATTATCTAACGATAGCGAACACCTTTCACAGTAACTGCCTGACCGGTCTCATTTTGGAAAAAATACAGCCCGATGATGCCGCCCGCCCATAAACCGCACCAAACAGTAACTCTTTGTGGGTGCATTGGTTTTTCGACAATCACTCTTGGACTATCATTCGCCCAAATGCGACACTTCTGCTTATTGACGAATCCACTGAGGTAAAAATGTGCCTCATCACTGAAGATGATTTTCTTCGAAAATTGATCATCCACTGTTGCCATTTCTTGCCACCATTTTGACCATTGACGATGCTTGAAATGGTCAAGAGGTTTAAGTTCTTGAGTCAATTGAACCTTGTAAGCGTGTAAATGCAAGTCTTTATGCATAATGTTCATCAACGACGAGCGTGAAAGGTGCAATTGTTGGGCACGACGAAGATTTGAGGTGGACGGCTCTTCAGTCAGACTATCGCGACCAGCAGCAATATTTTC
Organism: Melangyna quadrimaculata; assembly: GCA_949320155.1. Classification (NCBI taxonomy): domain Eukaryota; kingdom Metazoa; phylum Arthropoda; class Insecta; order Diptera; family Syrphidae; genus Melangyna; species Melangyna quadrimaculata. The sequence goes on along the minus strand of OX439483.1, from coordinate 78,915,900 downwards.
TGCAGTACGAGCTGTACGAGCATGCACTGGTGTTTTCACATCTCCTTCAGATCCGGTTTGCTCAAATTTTTGCACAATTTTTCCGATTGTACGCACATTTGGACGATTAAATTGACCGAAAAAATCACGATATGCATTTTGATTTGAACGCTCATTTTCATAATAAGCCTGAATAACTTTAACGCGTTTGTCGATTGTGTATCTTTCCATCATGGTTCAAATTGAGTTAGTCTGAAATTGAGAAATGTCGTTTAGGCGTTTAGGTGTCGTTCACATTCAACATCGGCCCTCAAAATTTAACCACCCTTTACTATCATAGAAAAACTTAGTGAAAGTACCTTGGAATACCGTAGACTTTTTCATTATATGCAATATATCTTTTTGTAATTATGTACCTTTACATGTATCTACGTACATTGTTGTGTCTTAAACGTAAAATGTTTGGTATCCAGTTTTTTAAGCGTTTTTTTTTTTAAATGGGGCATTTTTTATTTTAAATCCTGGTAACAAATTTGGTCCCACCACGCGCCTGGTTTTTACTCAACTATTTTGTTGTTAAACTTACTCGGATTATTTTTTATAGAGTTTGTTCTTTTACAGTCATACGAGTATACCAATCTCAAATTTATATTTAGTACATCGCTTTTTGAAATAGAAATCATTTAAAAATACCATATTTCAGCATTCCAAAAAATAAACATACTTCTTGACTTGTCAATCATATTCCTGTTATAACAAAAGTTGCCAAACAATATAACTTTGTGAATTTTAAATCCTGTAAAATTCCAAAAAAATAAAAATCCCCAAAAATCGATACCGAAACATAGGCCGACCAACCGTACTTCAATTACGCGTAAGGTACTTTCTTGTTGTTCACTAGTGTTGTTCATTTGTTTACTTACTTTTAACTCAAATTTGTGTACTTATTTTTTCCGAACAGGAGTTGGCATAGGTATAGACCAGATCCTGTTGAAGTGTAACCTTACAACTGCAGAAAATTTTGTAATGCGTAATTTTTTTTTTTAATTCGAACATGAAAATATAACATTCGATTGTCTTTTCTTTCTATTTGAATATCAAAATAGCTGCAAAAGTTAAAAGTTGCCCAACTCGACCGACTCTGGTTGCATTTTGTGTTCGTAATATTCCGTGGGTGGGTTCAGCGCATCAAATTTAATCACTGAATGTTCAGATTTCTGAATTTGTATTTATTCAATTTTTGGATCGCTATTCCCGCTGGAATTGCATTGCGTTCGGGTAGTTAAACATCAACATAGTACTATGGGCCTGTTCGCTGTTTTCAAATTCGAGACCATTTTTTGAAAACTATTTTTATGCAATTCTTTGACACCGCAGATCTCACCGAACTAAAGATAAGCAAGAGTTGAGTCCAAGTTATCTGTTCCGTTAATTCTTTGAATACAAGAAAATTAATCATAGTTTCTGAATTCTGAACGAAATTTGTTAAAATTACAGTTTTTATTCTCGGTTCGTCTTATTTCGATTTCTCCTTTATTGCAAAATTAATAATTATAATAATTGGGGCGTGTTTTGAACGGGCTATTATTTGTGAAAAAATAACAACTCAAGAAATGCAGATTTACAACTGCACATTTCAATTCTAGAACCGTAGAAAATTCAACTCCAATCCCTGGCATAGACAAAATTTAGAACCCAAATTAGAATTTAAAAACTGATAAATCAAAGTAGGAACCAAAATAAGTATTTTATGAGGCTCTCTGGAATCTCGTCTAACATTAAAGGGTTTAATTTTTGTTCAGATGCGCAGCTGTCAAAATTAAATAACAGCCCATTCACTTGTCAGTGTTACTTTCCTTGCAAATTCGATTATACGCTTTTTTTTATTTATTATTTTGATAAAAGTGTTCAAAAAAAAAGTCGAGACATTTCTGTATTATATAGATTAACTTGTAGCTTTCATATTTTTTAAGGATATGTTTCTCAGTTTTCTAGAAAAATGCAAAACCTAGAAACTTAAGAGCTTTCATATATAGCCAAAAGCAATTAGTGTGTTTCTAAGATAAAATTTTAATTAACCAAGTACAAGCTTTACCACTAGTTTTATTTGTAACGTTGACAACGCCGAGTTTCGCCTTTAACGAATTTAAAATTTTTCAGCGGCAACCCTATCGAACCTAAATGGGGTATTAAAATGGAGTACCCAAAAGTATCAACAACGAAATAAAATTAACTGTCTATGTGTGTGTGCATGTGTGTTAGTGTTTTTTGGGGGTTGTGAACACCACTCCGCATCTCGGAAAAATGCGAAAAGAGCTATAGGCCCATTTCCAGAATCTAACGCCCCTCAGGAAACATTAACACCCCCACACCCTTGAAAAACATCATCTAATGAGGTGATTTGCTTTATATTTGAATGAATGAATTGAATAAATGAATGAATGGGTAAGTGGTTGAATAATGGGGCGTCGCTCTTCATCATCGTCCTTGCCGCTTGCCGTTGTCGACCGTTCCCAGTTCTCGTTTCTAGCAGAATACAAAAGGAAAAAAAAAACGACGGACCTGGAAGTGGTGTTTCGCAACCAAATATACCAAAACGAATAAAGTTAAAGTGAAGTGAAGTTGAACAGGATCACAGTGTGTGATGTGGTGGTGGTGGTTATTATTTATTTGTACTTATGTAGCCCTTTTTTGACAGCCGCCTTTACTCTAACGACGTAAACAAACAAAAAGTTAACTCAACTATGCAATGAGTGGTTATTTGAGTGTGTTTAGATTTATAGGTTATGGGTTGGGGTATGCTTGTATACTCGATTTCATGTGCGTGAGGGATCGATGATGGATAGATTTTATTTGCTTTAAAACGATGAAAGGGGATGGGGTGGAAGTTGATTATCTCGGGGGAGAAGAGTTGGTGGTTTATTTTATGTTCGGTGAATTGAATAAGATTTTCGCATATAAATTGGCTTTTAGTAGACAAGCTTATAGTAGGTATATTGGAGTGCTCTTTTGTGGGCAAAGTATTGTGTTTTTGGGGAAATTATATTGTAAGCGTTTTGCACACTGATTGGGTTGTATTAAAGTGTATTGACTCTTTTGTTTGTTTTGTGACTTTGTTATAAGGGAGAAATAAGCCTTCACGAAGAAATACCTATGTTACTAGTTTATTGAATTTTATCAGAAGATATGTATTTGAAGTTGTGTTGGTAGTTCGTGCGTTACGACAAATAATTTTATCGTTTGAAAAGATTGAAAAGTATAGGTTCAGATATTTAACATCCAGCTAAAATACACGTTTAAAAATATTACCTACTTTTGAAAGATTTACAAAGAAGTTTAGGTGGTCAATTTTTGGACAACATTTCTCTGCAATAATTTTCAGTCAACTGAGGTCGAAAGGCGCTTTTTTAAAAGCTCTATCAGGCAAGTACTGTTTGGTAAATTCGATATTTTAATCAAGTCTAACTTTTCGATGATGTTGAGCTTAAAAGTCATGACATCCGTTAGTTTAAAGTTTAAACGGATGAACTGATACGCTTCAAATTTGGTACATCGCTTTTATATGATTGATTTGATATAATGGTTGGTTATCAAATATAAATCAGTTTTAATTTCCCTTTTAGTTGCTTGTCAAGTCCTATCGCTCTACCAAATTTCATCACTCTACGACAATCAGAAGTTCACTAAATAGTTGATATCAATTTTGAGAATATGGGCGGGTGCCACGCCCCTGAATTTAAAATCTCAAATTTTGAAATTTTGCATTTGCTTGCACTTCTAGCTCTTTCGTTCTACCAAATTTGATCATTCTGCGACAGTCAGAAGTGATCCTCATAATTGATATCAAAGGGCACGGTAGTGCCCAGCCAAGTTCTGGCACTACACCCTTTTAACAGGATCAAACTCAGGCGATTTTTGACCCCCTCTAACTTCAGTACCAATAAAGTCAGAAACTTCAAACTTGCAGCATTTGCTAAACTCACCAGGTTTAGACAACTCACCAAATTTCAATTCCTTAGCATCAGTGGTCTTCGAGACATAAGACTGCAAAAATAGCAAAAACCGTAACTGACTGACTGACTGACTCACTGACAGATCATCAAAATTATGGAGTCATTCCCGACATCTACCATGTCTTGTAATTTCGCACAACGGCAGGCCTTGTGGTGTATACAAAGGGAAATTTAAGATTTTCCATTCAGGGGGCGTGGTACCCGACTATTTTCATAGAATTGCTATAAATTACTTGGAGCACTTCTGATTGTCGTACATTTATGAAATTTAGTACAGCGGTAGGTCTTAAAGTGTAGGCAAAGGGAAAATTTTGAAATTTGAGATTTTGCATTTAGGGGGCGTGGCATCCGCCCATTTGAATAAGAATTGATATCAATTATGAGGAGCACTTCTGATTGTCGTAGAATGATCAAATTTGGTAGAACGGTAGGGCTAGAAGTGCAAGAAACTCCAAAATTTTAAAATTTGAGATTTTACACTCAGAGGGCGTGGAAACCGCCCATTTTCTCAGAATTGTTATTTATAATGTGGATCACTTCGGATGGTGTAGAATAATAAAATTTGGTAGACTGGTAAATCATGTGGTCAATACAAATAAAGGAGATATTTTCAGAATTAATATTCTCAGAATTAATATCAACTATGTAGTGAACTTCTGATTGTCGTAGAGTGATGACATTTCATTTTAAAAGGAAAACTTGACTAGTAAACCAACTCAATTTAAGTCAGTAATCATTAAATAACAGATTTCTCCAATAATTTTGAGGTATACACCACAAGGCCTACCGTTTTTTTTTTTTGCTTTTATTTAAAATTAGTTATTTAGGACTAAAATCACCAATAACTGAAAAAACCGCCGTTTTTCTAATTATTGACCATGAAGAGGTCGCCGCTCGAGGTCTAAAACTAAGGTTATTTATTAGGCCAATATCCAGAAGAACTCAACAAAAATACCAGATTTGACGCAAACGGTGCCTTCCATACAAACGACAAGGTTACTGGACTAAAAAAACGGACATTTGAATTTTTAACTTACTAATCTCATAATTCATAAAATTGAAAAAAAAAAATAGATGTCAGATTTATACCAAAATATTCACTTAACAGAAAAAAGTCTTTGACTTTTTTTGAGGAAACGATGAGAATTTGAGTTGAATTTTCACACTCGTTTTATACGACTTAAGAAAGAATATCTGTATTAAACGGTACACACATAGGATAAACTAATGAGCTAACCTAGCCAAGGGGGTTTAAAAATGTTAAATCATTTGGATAGTTGTCAGGTTTAGTGGTAAGCTGGTACTTATTTAGAAGAACCAACTCCCTTTCTTTTCAACTATTTTATAACAATTGTAATTTAAGGTTTAAAACCTGGCAATTAACGCTAGTCATCGGTTTCTGTCTTGTGCCTGTTCTTTTTTCCTGGCAAATATCATAGTATCATATCATCAGTGCAAAGATCGGCATCGAAATTTCTTACCGAAAAAAGGATTCTTCTTCTTCTAGAACAACTTTCTCAGTAATATCTTTTGAACAAATTTCCGGAAGATTATCAATAGCAAAAGCGCCGAATCTTAGATGATATGCAAGAGGCAGGTTAGTCATGACATGAAGTTACAAACCAAAAACCATTATGAGTAAAAAAAATATAAACCAAAAGCAATTTTCAAACGATAACTATGCTCTTTGTTGCAATTTATTTTTGGATAGTAATTTAAAAGTGACAATTTAAGAGCTCATTTTCAAAACTAAGAAAAGGTTTTAGAAAACTATACATAATTCTTCTTCTTCTTCATTTAGCCGGCGATTGTCATGATCTCGAGGACCACAACTCGCCCACTCAACTGCTCCACCTAAGGTTCCACTTGTGGGGTTCGCCGGTTTGATCTCAGATAACGTGGACAGGCTTCCCGGTTTTGGATTGTTCCATGTCTGAAGCCAACTAAATGCAGGTGTCGTTGCATTTGTTTCATCCAGGAGTCCAGGAGTTTGGAGCCTGCCTTTCTTACGTAGATAGTGTTGGAAAGTCTTGTGCTATTGCCTTTTGAACTGGGTTCTCATGGCATCTTCTTTGTACATGACAGTACCAGCTAAGTTGGTCAAGCTGTATTTTGTCCAAGATGGTAATTTTGACGTATAGGCTTCCTCGGATTCTCTTGCTTCTTATTCGATCGCGCTTTGTCACTCCTGCTGTCTCATGCGAAGCATCTTCATTCCAGCTGCCGTCAATTTACTCTCATACTTTTTGTACATTGTCCAACACTGTGAACCGTATGTAAGCGCTGGTCGAACAACTGCCGTGTAGAGCTTTCCTTTCAGCTTAGGGGGCATTTTTCTATCACAGAAGATGGCAGAGTTTTCCCGCCACTTCATGCACCCTACGCTTATGCGATGTTTGATGTCGTCATCACAAGATCCTTCGCTATTGATCATTGATCCAAGATATTTAAACTTTTCGCACTTGGGAAGCACTGTTCCATTCAAATAGATGTCCGGAATGGGCATGTGTGGATCAGAAAATGGACAGCATAGGTATTCGGTCTTTTCGCGCTAATGCGGTATCCATTTCCCTCCAGAACATCCACCCATATATGAAGTGCTCGTTGCAAGGACACAGGATCTTCACTTATGATGGTTCCATCGTCAGCAAAGAATAACTGGTTCACTTTGGGGACCGTCACCTTATCCTCAGGCAAAAAGTCAAGGACAGTTATAAAGAGCAAAGGTCTCAACACGCTTCCCTGGTGCACATCTACCCTAATTGGGAACTCTTCGGTGATTCCTCCGGGGCATCTTACCTTTGTTTTAACTTGCTCGTACATGTCCATGACCATAATTAGGAATACTATAACTAAAATCATTTATTTCAAAACAATTTCGGGAATGTAACGAACGACCTTTTAAACAAAATCACCAACCTTGGTATGAAAGAACTTTTTCGCAAATCTTAGAAATTAGTTCAATTCGATTGTAATAAAACTGTAGTTGGTTTGAAATGTTTTCTGTATTCTTTATCTAATACAAAATTCTGCATTTCAGATTTCTGTAAATGATAACAAAATTGTTTTGATAACAAAATTGTTTTGATAATAAAAAAAGGGCGCACACAAAACAGAATATTGGATTTCTGGAAATTTTAAAATACAGAATTTTAGATTCACAGAATTTTAAAATATTGAATTTTGAATTACAGAATTTTGGAAACCGAATTCTGACACATACAGAATTATAATCCCATTCCAAAAATAACCACACTTTGCCTGTCTTACCTAACAAACTCCTATAACATCATCGAATATTTTTGATTTAGACTTATTAAATACGAATGACATTTAGTTTTATGTCCAAATTCTTTTAAGATTAGGTTCATTTAGTTCAGGATTGGTTGTGTTTACACGAAAATTGGTGTGCCTTTCCACCATTTACAACAAACCTGTTTTAAAAATAAAAATGACTGCCTTACGCACTGTACAAAATTGTATCAAAGTGCATGGTGCATAAAACCTGGCACACGCTCCGCTTCAACTACAAAAACCAATCAACCAAAAATAGACCCTCTTCAAAAGAATATAATCAACATAAAAATAAAAAAAAAATGTACCTACCTATATACGTAAGAGTACATAAATATAAGTTACCAACCACATTATATCTACAACAAAACCCCAATAAAAAGATAAGTAGATACTCATCCAACCGAATCACCATTTAAGCCTTAAAGTTTTTGAAACTCATTCAATTGCAAGTAATGCGAGCACATATTTATGAGTTTTAAGAGACCAAGAGGATGTCTAGGTTGTGATTGTGCGAATGTATGGTATGGAGTGTGCAGATTGAATACGCATATTAAAATGTCGTCATCGAGAGCATAAGGACTTTTGCATAAGTTTTCAAGGGTTAAACTGATTTTGAGGGAAGAACTTTTGGAAAATAAAAAAAAATATCTCTTTTGCTTACCCACATTTGTGTGTGATTTTTGTTTTGTTCTATTTCTACTTGAGAAATAAAATGTTAGTATTATAAGTTTTAGTTTACATCCTTTAAACTGGCTCACGACTTAAAATGCAATATGGCGTAGTAAGACCCTTAATGAAATTCCTGTCTATAGTTTAAGAGCAGCGGAAAAAAACAACAATAATGTCGTTTATAGTTTTGAAACTTTTTTTCCATTTTTTACCTAGTCTACTTGTCTATTCGACGCACTATGGTTCTTTTTTACATTTTTGTTTGCTGGAAAGTATAACTCTTAAGACCAGTTATTTGAAATCACTTTAAAAGAAAGTAATGTTTTTCGATTTCGTTAACTGCTGTTAGTTTTAGAAGACTCAACGAACTAAATTATAATTTTTGTCTTAGGCCGTGTGTTAATTGCGTTAAAATTTTGGTTAAATTTGATCCCAAGGGTTTTGCTGTGTCAATTGCATTAAATAGAAATTTTTAAAACAAACATTTCCCATCGACGTTCCTTGCGTTAAGGAACCTACCCGAAACGGTGGATACGTTGATATGTTTTTGCAAAAGCTTTTTTCAGAAGGAATTACAACACAAATCTATCCAAATCGCTTTGGATACGATCTTGAACGCGGAAATTGCATTTAGATAGTGGCAGTCATGAACCTAGTATACCTGGACTGCTAGTCGATCGTCATTTACATTTGTTAAGCATGACACACAAGACGTCATTTTCAACTTTTGGTTTGCATTAGAATAATTTTGCATTTGAGTGTGAATATGTTTCTTTATTCATTTTAGATATTCAAAATATTTGGAATGAGAATTTTGTGTTTCCTTATTCAAAAAAATACTCGGGATAAACAATTATTGTCAATTTTTTATTTATTCCGAATAATTGGAATGGACCAAGACAAAAAACTCAATGCTCATGCAGTACCCCATCCAAGTACTAACCGCGCCCGAAGATGCTTGATTTTGGTGATCGACCGAGAACCAGCTTTTGTTTTTTTAAACCGATATTTTCCGTAATGTCTTTCGTCAAAAGGCAATGAATCCTTTATTAAATAAAAAAAAAAAAACATAATTGTCGTTGTTTTTGAGAGGCGAGAACGATAAATGAAATCAAGGTCGTCCTATTTATCGATACCAACACGGGGAAGCATTTTATATTGCCGCCTTTCAAGGGATACATTTTCTTCCGCTGCATCATCTTCGCTGCTCCGAAAAGTTGACGCCCTCTCAGAAGGAGGTAATTTGCACGAAACATTTTTTAATTTTATTATTTCAATTAAAACAGAGCTCTATTTTTATTTGATTGTTATTTATTATAAGATTTTTTCATTTCGAAGTTAAAAGCGAAAAGTTTACATAACTAAATATCATGAATGAATAAACAGAAATTATGAAAACTCCCAAGTTAACTCACTCACTTCTACTATTTCGTTGATCAATTCTAGAGTTGAAAATCTTAAGTTGTAATGTCAACTTCGAGTGAATAAAAACTATTTCTCAAGTTGACTGTAAAAATCCCAAAGTTATGTTTAACTTTGAGTGAATACATTAGGCCTAAGTCGTTTTTAAATTGCCGCTAGTGTATCGTTTTTTTTTTTTTAATAAAGGGAACCATCGTAATGTTGGCTCCTAGCAGTCCAGTTATAATAGGTCGATGGTGTAAGTTATGTGCAAGAAGCTTAATACAAACGTCAAAATGTATCCACTAGTTAAAATTTAAAGGAGCTCCTGAGCAGGACTGTATTCACCTCAGTGATGTCAAAATTTAGCCATGGGATCAAATTAAACGCACTTTTAACGCAATTGATACACGGCCTTAGTATGTTAATTTTAAAAGCGTTTTTTCAACAAGAAATATGAAAAATAAATACGAGTTGAAAATTTTGATTTAAAAATAACAATTTCCAGATACAATTACTTACAAAAACTTGTAAGAAACTACTTCTTCTAAAAGACGTTTAGGGTTTAGTTTTGTTTTACATGTATCCTCGAGGTGGATCTAGGTATGGAACTGTAGGTTTAGTATTCTATATGCCTTTTATTCTACCATCTGGATCATCTATTCAACATTGAGCCAGACCAGACAATTTTTTGACTGCTACATGAACAGATCCACATAAGTATACTCATGTGCTTATCCCCCAACAGCATTCAAATGTCAAATCTACTTCAACGTAGTTTTTAGTGACATTTGGTTTTTAAGATTGACAACATTTTTTCTATAGTTAGACGGAAATTGACAGATGATTTGTCCTCAGTATATTTAGCTATTTCACTCAGCCGTTGGACTACTTAGAATAAATAATTTGTTGTATAATCGCCGTTAAACTATAGACCAGCTGCTCGACAAAATGGTGGCAAATTAGACTTCTAGATTGGTTAGCTAATTGGAGTTTAACTTCCATGTCGAACTGGAAATCTGTACTTGAAAGTTTTAAAACAACCAAACAGTTTCGAGTTCCATGTTGTTTTCTTAATGATCTCAAAAATATCAACTACTGAAGGTTGATTTTAAATAAAATTGGTGCACCATCCAAAACAGGTAAATTGTTTTGCAATCACATTTATCAAAAATGGCCCATAGTACCAATGTTATTTCATGATAAATCGCTTGCGTTTGTAAGCTCAGAGGTTATTTTTCCCTTGAACTCCCTTGCCATCTCTGTCATTTTACCATCAGGACGAGTAGGTATTATCTTATTTCGTCTTACTCTTTATGATGCACAGTGACGCGGGCGGATAAAAGTACAAAATGTCGTAAAACTTTGCTTCGGAGATTTTTTATTAGATTTTCTTTTTTATGGCTCATAAAAACACCTCTTAAAACCAAACACAATTTTTTTTTGTTGTTGTTTGTTCTTTACGACAACACCCCTTTAACTAGGGGAGGGTGTGATTGTTGTTTTTTAATGCTCTGCATTTATTTTGCGTGTTTTTTTTTTTTTTTTGTTGCTCGTCATGTCTGTATTTGAAAAGTTATCTTTTTTATCTGCTTTTTCCTCTTTTTTAATCGTCTTTATATTTAAGATTTTTCTCTCTCGCTTTTACTGATGGTTGTTTAAACAAAAACAATGACCAAGCTTGGTTCATTATTTCTTCATCTTTTACTCTTTAGGGGACATAGTTGGGTTGGTGTCTGTAATATAAAATTGTTTGCAGATAAATTAATTAATGGTTAGAATTTGAGTATAGAGAGTAGGTACTTAGATAGAATATTTATAAAGTTTGTGTAAAGGCGACAATTTTTAAGATTTTTAGCACGATGAGATAACTATAAAAACTAGCAAAGTTTCAGTAGAAGTTACTGTAAGGGTTATAAGATTTGCTTGCTCTGATGGGGTTGATAAGGAAAAAATAGGGGCAGAGGGTCATGGTGGTAAAAAGAGAAAAGGTGTGAAATTTTGCTGCTTAGGTGCAAGGATGTATTAGTTAAAATAGTACTAACAAACTACACCAACCTCAGACCTTATACTGCTTTTAGACATTGTAATACAGTTAACCCCCTATTGCTATTTCGGACAAATTCTCGCGACCGTGGATTTAGAATTCAAATTCCATACATTTTTTGTTACTTTCATCTGACACTCCCGGACGCAGACAAGAACATCAGCCGTCATTTATTAAATTCTCTAAACGTTCTGCAATTTGTGAATTTCTGCCCTTCTTTTTTGCGATACTTCTTAATTCCTTTTTTTTATTCAAAACGTGCACACTCGTACCCAGAGGCCGACTCTTGTTTCTTAATTTGTGTCCATTTTAGTCAATTATTTCAAAGTTCATATACAAAATTAAAATCGACAAAAAGTTGGAATACAATTTACAGAAAATTACTGAAGTATAGAGTAAGGTACAGGCATACAATTCTTGCTTTTCTAAACGGATAAAAGTGTTGTCACTGTCTGTCTTAGGAAGCTTTGACTGTAATTAGAAAATAGTTCAAATTCGATCATATTTAGAACCATAATGACTCCATTGACATACACATTAAAAATTACTAAACAATACCTAACATAAATTTTAATCCATTTGGCCTAATAAATATTCCTAAATAAGTCAGAAAACAGATCAAAGAGCCAACGAAAAGAATTGCGCTTATTAATTCCACGCAGATGTTCCTTAAAAAAGTAAGGAAAATCGCGGAAAATAACTCGAGAACGGATACTTCAATTTTCACGATTCTGGCCTTCATGAATTTGTATTGGCGATAGGAAAGACATAGGATACTGGAAATTTCCAGAAGAACAGGAACGGGAAGATCCTGATTTTCACAATTTTGGGGTGGATGGGTTCGTGTTGGCCCAAGAAAGGAATATTAGGTGTCCTGTTCGTTTCGACATTCAAATTTGAATTGGACTTGCTATTGCGTTCGGTCAGATAAAATAAAATGTAATAATTTTTTTTTTTAAATTTTCGTTGTGTTCAAAGTATGTATTTTGAATAGCGGCTAGGTTGTTGCAAGACGGTCAAACGCTCATTCTGCATTGCAATTGCCTGCAAGTGGATGAAGAACCTACATGCAACATTTTAAAGAACTCTGCGCGATGGCGAAACTATTGCAACACTGTAAGTGCACAATGGCTCACAAACGTGCATTGGAAGCCCTGAATTGCACGTTGAAAGAATAACGAAGTGATAAACGACGTTTCGGTGGGCACGTACACGTATAAAGTGGTAAGTTTGCCAACACGTGAGCACGCCAAAAACAATGTAACTTGTGAAAAATATGGGAATTCAATATTGATACCATAAACATCTAGCAGAAATCAATGGATATTCTGAACCCTTCTTAATATTCAACTAACTGCTGGATGCAATACAAAAACTCTTCAAATTAAATTCACTGATCGGGCATTCTCTTAGTCGAAAATGAGACTGTATCATACGATATGAAATTCATTTCTATACGGACGTTTCAAAATCCGATGATGGGGTTGGTGGAGGCGTGTACTCAGAAAGATTAAATTTAAGTCTCTCATTTCGTCTTCCAGACCATTGTAGCGTGTTTCAGGCGGAACTTTTGGCGATAAAGGAAGTTTTATGTTGGCTAAAGGAAAACGTGATATCGACTTCTGATATCCGCATCTTCTCAGACAGCCAAGCTGCCATAAAGTCTCTACAAACTCTATAACAGCCTTTAACTGTCGATCATCTCTTAAAGAGATGGCAAAGCAGTTCAATATTCTCCTTTGTTGATGTGAAGCTGATGAACTCGCCAAAGGTGGAACAAGACTACCTGAAAAGGTAAATATCGGTATGCCTAAAGCTACATGCAAAGTTTTGCTGAAGCAAGATGCTTTAAGGAGAACAAGCCTTAGGTGGAACAACATAACCACTTGCCTGGCGACAAAACAGATCTGGCCTACGCTAGGTGTGAGGCGCTCTAAGTGTTTAATATATTTGAACATATTTCATATCAGCTCCGTAATCGGTGTCATAACCGGGCTCTGTCTTATAGGCAAGCACGCAAAGCGGCTTGGAGTTTTCGCAAACGACTTTTGCAGAAGCTGTATAGACGAAGAGGAGGGAGAATCTGTTCCTCATCTTGCCCTGCCCTATCCCAAAGACGTAGGCTCCATCTCGGAAACTTCTTCTTCAATGATCCTAGTGATCTGATGAGTCTCGCACGCTTCATTAAAAGCTCCAACTGATTTTAACGAGTGGGGAGAAAATCTCTCTAGATTCACGTGGTTCACAACGGACCAACTTATGGTCTAAGTGTGTTAGTTCGTTGCTGGCAGCCACTTCAACCTAACCTTACCTTTATGATATGAAATCATATGATGACCAGCATCTTAAAATCGTCCTAAATAAGCTTTGGGAACATATCCTCCATTGTCAAATCCAAGAATCTTCACGTAGCTCTGGAATTGCTTCGAATATTTAACATCTAGAACGATTTAACCATCTTCAGATTCAATTCCTTGCCTGTTGTAAGGTCTCTCCAAGCTGAACGCGACACGCTTTTCTCCAAAAGCATTCATCACCACTTCGTTAGCTATTTCACTCTTCTCCTATCAGTGAGCTTTGGATTTATTAGCAACCTTCGGAAGAGAGTGACGTCAGCTCCTTATTCCTCACCAGTTCTACAAACTCGAACACAGTGAAATGTCAACGTAAAATGAGAACACAGTTAAATTGACCAATTCAATACAGGAAAGTATGTAAAGCAGCATAAAAAAACAGTTACCAAGTGTTGATAATGACAACATTCAGAAATGGGTAAAACAATCGAACCACGGTGGTCGATCGTTGCCTATTGTGCATTTACCCATATATATTATTATTATTGCTCATATTTATTATGCAATGAGTAAATTCTTTGTAAGAAATTTATTTTACTTCACTGTGAAGTTAGCAGGTCATATAGTGTATCTTGAGAACTAAGCATGCTAGGAATTTGCAGTAAGGCTCCAAATTTGCAGTTTATTTTGCATTTCAAGAAATGTTAGGTCCAAATTTTGAAGTCCTTATTTTTAAGAAATTAAAAAATAATGACTTCAATATGAAATTAGCAAGTAAAAAATTGTGTATCTCGAGAACTAAACATGCTAGGAATTTGCAGTAAGGGTCCAAATTTGCAGTTTATTTTGCATTTCAAGAAATTTTAGATCCAAATTTTGAAGTCCTTTATTTGATAAAAATTTGATACTGCCTTGATACTGTCAGAGTGTATCTCGAGAACCGAGCATGCTAGAGACTTGAAGTGAATCTCTAAATTTGCAGTTTATTTTGCATTTCAAGAAATTATAATTCCAAACTTTGAAGTCCTCAATATCTTAACAACAACCGTTTTGACTATTAATTCGATCGCTAAGTATATCTAATTCAGGTTTCAAGTGCCTGTATTTTGTAAATCATCTATGAAATGTAATGCACATACTTCCATATTCCTTAATTGTGAATCACAGTAAGAAGTCCAATACTTTTGAATTTCTATTGTTGCCTATTCATGACCGAATTACATGAAATAACATTGTGCATGGTCGGAATTATTAATTTCATTACATCAACGAAATTTAGGCGGAACGAAGTTCGCCGGGTCAGCTAGTAGGTTATAAAAGATACACCACCCAATGCTTTGGGTTAAACCAAATATTCAGTACACGATCTTTAATATATTTGATCTTTCAACTATCAAAACGTTTCAGTGCATTGATAATACAACTCTAAAGCCTTAATAGGTACCTAATCTTCTGACAGTGGCTGATAAAGAACCTTACTTAAATCTTTCAATTTATCATGAATATGTTTATTTTCCGGATGCAATTACTTAGCCACAATCAATAAATATTTTCAACTCCCATCCCCCTCAACAACACCGATCCCCTAATAAAACCCAGTCATTTTCTACTAAATGAAAGAGTAATCGTTCACTTTTTAATCTCCAACTTACACACATTTGTATGGACTTAAATTTCCCGTACTCTAGGTAGAAGGTAAATGCAATCCCTCTTTTTTTAAGGTATCTTTCCGCAAACAGAAAACAAAAAAAAAAAAAACAAATATGTAGGAATACCTAAATATCCCTTCCGTTATGCATCGTAGGTAAACATTATGTTACATAATAATAGGTACAAATATATGTGTATTTTTCTGTAAGACAAGAACAAATAATTAAAAAATTACTGTCAATATGGCTGCTGCAATAGAAAATCAGATACAATTTTCCACATACTTTCCCAACTGATTTTCCTTGTTTGTTCCTCGTTTCAAATATTGGCATTTCACCACTCTGCCCTTGCTTTCCAACACAAAAGTTAAGTGTCTCTATATTATATATCTGTACTTACCTTCCTTTCCTATAACTTTTTGTATGATACTAGGATGACCCTTGAAAATGCTATTTAACCTTAAAGTTCATTTTAGGTATTTGTTTAATTTAATTAGAAACAATCTTTTCATTTTTACTTTTCGTGTCTGCAACAGAAAACTGTTTTCAACATCACCGATTTCACTCGGTGTCATTTATTCATTTTTTTTTTAGTTTTTGAGAAATGGAATATTTTCCTTAACAAATGTATACACTTGTACCCAACACACACAAAAAGTATTGCATATGGCTATGTACTGTACACCCAAAGAAACCAACTAACTTTCCCCCAACCCTTCCCCTTGCAACAAAAAAAAAGAAGGAAAATAAGAAAACATCTTGTGTTGCACGAAAAATGATTTCCCAAGTTAATCTTGTTGTGGGGAAAATAGAAAATCTTTGAATGACTTGCTCTACATCAGGATTTTTCAAAGTCCTTTCAGCTTCAATGTATTTGTGTGAACACATTTTTGGGAGAAACATATAGGCAGGAATATATCAAAGCGAGTGAGAGTGTGGTTTGAGCGTCAGAGAGAGAAAGCGAGAATATAGTTCACCCAACCAACCCCTCCTGAAAATTGTTATAAAAACATGTGTTAGTCTGAGCTTTTCGTATTGTTTATGGGGGTGATAAAAATGGGCCCTTGGAGGGAGAGGGTAAAAAAAACTTGGTGGTTGAGTATGCTCTCACCATACTTGAGAAAAAAACCTCATAGTCGCCAACACGGAATTTTAATGCAATGAAAAATGCACAGCAATTTTCCGCAAACTTTTCCACAACTTTTATCACTTTTGCGTTGTGGGTGGTGTGAGGAGGGGCTGATGAGGATATGGTATAGAGTTAAATGTAGAGTGTTGGCCGGACGGCGACGGGGTGTGTTGTGAGGTCATCATCATAAGGCGAGACACAAAAAGCCCATAGATAGAGTGAGAAAGTTGAAGGCTCTCGATGTCTCCGTCTTCGTCCTGTCCTCCTGAGTCCTGATGGAATATACATAGTTATATTAGTACAAGACCTAACCACATTTTATACGAGTGTATAAGTGCTGACATTTTGGCACTTTATTTGTGAGTTTTCTTTTTTTTTTGTTTATTTTATTTTTGTCGGTCCTGTTGGGTTTTGGTATTTGCAATGAAATTTATTTTCACAAAGTCCACCCTTAACCATGTGTGTTGGCTGGGTGTGTGTTTAAGTGTAGTATACGAGTAGTTTGTAGGTACTTAATTTTGTTGATTTTTTTGTGTGGGAAAAGTGATAGTGGTAAAGGACTCTGCTGGAAACGGACGGACTTATTATTGAGGGTAAATAGTGTGCGGTTTGTTATGATATGTCCGAAATGCAATTGGAAGTGAAGTTTTGATTGAGATGATTTTGTTTTAAAGTTTATTTGGTTGTTGGTTTGAGGGAGATTTGACACTTTGCTTTTTTTGTTGGTTAAGACTAAGAGAAGTTCTTATCTTTAATATCTGTGGTAGAAGAATTCTTTGAAGAACAAATTTAATGTAGGAACCTACCTTACCTGTACATTCGTTGTTGCTTGATAATTCTTTTAAGCACTTAATACCTAAATAGGTATAGGTATCTTATCTACCTATATGAAAATTGTTATAATTTTATTCTAACGCCCTTTGGTTTAATTAAAATTAAATCTTTAGTCTTATGTGTTAATGGGAAGCAACAACTCTCAAAAAGGTTCGGAAATAACTCAGGAATTTGAATCCATTGACTTTATGTCAATTACTTATTACTAATATACCTAGATAGCTATCTTCCGCCTTTAATTATTATTTTTGACTTGAGCAGTCACCTTACTGAAAGCAGTAACACTTATGATTGTTCATATACTTTTGACTTCAGGAGAGCCAATTTTCAATTGCTTTCAGATGAATTAACTAGATCTGGTATTGATAGTATATCAGTGTCTAATAATATTGGTGAAGCAGTTAACAGTTTTTATACCATCCTTAATAACTGCATGAATAATACTATCCCTACAAAAATGTCGACAAATTCGAACGGCTGCTTTTTCGTGGTATACGAACGAGCTGATATTACTCGGAAACAAAAGAAACAAAGCATGGAAGTTATATTATATTTAAAGACCCTGTCGTCTTCGGCCACAACTCTTACATTGCATTATTTGAAGAATTTAAAGCCCTTTCGAAAACCCTCAATACAGATCATTTTAATGAAATGGGTAGATCTTTAAAGGATGATCCTAAGAGATTTTGGAAATTTGTAAATTCAAAGAAAAATTCAGAAGATTACCCGGCAAATTTCACAGACGAGAACAACTGTTCTTTACTTACTTACTTACTTACTTAGGTCCTCGGACCTATTACGTCCGTGATGTTTCCCTTACGGGACATAGGGCCTCCACTACACCTACGCGCCATCGTGTACGATTTCTTGAAATGTATTTCAGCTCTCTCCAACTTTTCCCAGTCCTTCCGATTCCTGTTCGACCGTTCTTCGCCATGTACTTCTAGGCCGGCCCACTTGTCTTCCCTCCTGTGTGAGCAGGTTCCACTGCATTGCTTGAGATGCAATGCACCGATCGCCTTTTCGAAGCGTATGGCCAATCCACTGCCACTTTCTTCTTCGTATAATAGAGTCTATGGGCTCCTGACCCGTTCTCGCATGAAGTTCGGCATTGGAGATACGGTTGGGCCAGAAAATCCTCAAGATGTTTCGTAGACATCTATTAACGAAGGTTTGCAGCTTTCTAGTGACAGTTTCAGTGACTTTCCAAGTGCTGCAGCCGTAAAGCAGAACGGATTCAACATTGGAGCGGAACAGTCGTAGCTTGGTCTTTAAGCTAAAAGAGTTGTTTCTCCATATTTTGGACAGCATTCCGAACGCAGCCTTTGCTTTTCTGATTCGGCTGTTTACGTCCAGTTCAGTTCCGCCACCCGTAGAGACAATACTCCCAAGATATTGGAAATCCTCTACCATCTCTACCGGTTGTCCAGAAATATTTACCTGGATTGATGAGGAAGTTCCAAGGCTGATCCTTTTAGTTTTTGCCGAGTTGATCTTAAGCCCTACGATTTCTGCTTCTCTCTCCACCCTTGTTGTCATTTGATGGAGATCCATGATCCTATGAGAGAGTAAGCATACGTCGTCCGCGTAGTCCAGATGTTTGAGGTGAGATTGCAGAGTCCACTGAATTCCTCCATTTCCATTTGACAAAGCTGCGTGCAGTACGTCACTTATCACCAACAGGAACAGTATTGGTGACAGTATACAGCCTTGCCTAACTCCACTTTGGATTTCAAACTCCTCTGACAGCCTACCTTTGTGCAAAACGTGACACCTGGATCCATCATATGTAGCCTTGATAATAGCAATCAATTTATCTGGGATGCCCCTCCTGTGCAAAGCAAGCCAAATAAATTCTCTATTGACACTGTCGAACGCCTTTTCAAAATCGATGAACAGCAGGTGAAGTGGTGATCGATATTCAACGCACTGTTCGATGATGATCCGCAAGGTGTTGATGTGATCCACACAGGAAGATCCAGTGCGGAAACCTGCTTGTTCGGCGTCGAGTGTGTCTTCGAGGTGGTCTTTAATTCGGTCCAATACTATCCCTGCTATTATCTTGGCTACTGCAGGCAGAACGCATAGTCCTCTCCAGTTTTCGCACTGTGTGAGATCTTCTTTCTTTGGGAGCTTCAGAATCATTCCTTTTTTCCACTCTTTAGGAAAGCACTCTGTTTCCCAAGCTCTCTTAATAAGGGGGTGCAGTAGCTCGCTCGATGTTGTTGGGGCTGCTCCCAAGAGCTCTGCAGGAATACCGTCAACTGTTCTTTTCGAAAATCAATTGATATTTGCAAAGGTTTTGCGAAAAATTTTCGAAATTTGTTGACACATCTGTTGATGTTGATGAATCTTATTTTAGAAATTTAAATATATATGCCCAAACATGTTTCGGTAATATACCGGTGCAAAAAAGTTCTATTTTAGTGGAATAACGGAAATGAAGTAATGGGGTATATTGTCGTTATTTTGCAATACGGTACTTCTAGTTAGTCAACAAACATTGCATTTAAAATTTGTATGAATAACTTGTTTTTACCAAATATTAAAAAATTAAAGAAAAAATCAATATTTTTTTTTATTTTCAACTTCTTTTCCAATTTTGCTTATGAAACAATTTCAAAATTGCTATTTTAACTTGTTTTTATTATCAAACCATTGCTTCCTATAGCCTTTGTCTAGCTACATTCTAGATGTAAGCTTCACGACCAAGATCAAGTTAGTGTGATCCATCAGTCGTGCATTTATGTTGTTGTTTCTCTACCAATAATCCGTGCATTATTTTACTTTTCTGACTCTAAACGAACATACATAATTACCCCAAAAACACGCCACGTGTCGTACAACCTGCAGGACAAAGTATTTCGTTTTTGTATGGACATTCACACGCCATATGTAAATAAAGAATTCATGCTGATTATAGAATACGCAACATAGAACTCCCGGAGAGTCAGACATTTTCAGCCGCGTAAAGTTAGCATGACAACTTTCGAAAAAGTGAAATCTGAGTATTCCATTAATTGCCGAATAATTGCCGTAAATATGCCGTGGAATCAAAAAAATTTCCGCGCTACGGCTTTGCCCACAAAGGGCAATCCTGCTAACTTTATATAAAGTTAGCATGACACTTTTTTGTTTTTAGGGCGAAATAACTTTTGAGTTTGCAAGAAGTTGCCAAATAATTGGCGTAAATACGCCGTGAAGAGAAAAAAATTGCCGCGCCCTTCGTTTGCCCAAAAAGGGCAATCCTGCTAACTTTACGCGTAAAGTTACCATGACACTTTTTTATTAGTAGCACAAACAAAATTTAAGGATGCCATTAGTTGCCAAATAATTGCCGTAAATAAGCCGTGAAAAAAATTGCCGTCCCCCTCGTTTGCCCATAAAGGCCAAAAAACCATTTTACCACTTTACGCGTAAAGTTAGCAGGATTGCCCTTTTTGGGCAAACGAAGGGCGCGGCAATTTTTTTTTCTTCACGGCATATTTACGGCAATTATTTGGCAACTTCTTGCATACTCAAAAGTTATTCTTGCCCAAAAACAAAAGTGTCATGCTAACTTTATATAAAGTTAGCAGGATTGCTCTTTGTGGGCAAACCCGTAGCGCGGCAATTTTTTTGATTCCACGGCATATTTACGGCAATTAATGGCATTTTTTTTTATATATATATGCGCGCACTAAAGGGGTTGTGACTACCCTTAATACGATTGAACACAGTACGAGCTTTAGGAAAATAGGGAAGAATTTAAGAAGAGGAACCGATGCACATTGGTTTTGAAGTTCTGAATATTAAAATGGGAGGGAATGATACAGTCGAATATGTGATCATTCCACAGAAGGTGGTCTGTGATACACATACCGAGGACTGAAAGCTTTTCGGTTTCTTCAATGCAAGTGCCACTCATGGATAGTGGCATGGGGGTGGGTTTCGTTTAGCTGACAGTAGACAGCATTGAGTTTTTGAAGCATTAAATTCCACGCGGTTTTTAATTCCCCATTGGACAATGCTGTCAAGATCAGAATTTAATGAGCTTATCATACGCTGCCGTTCAAGTTGCACATCTGAAGGACATGGATGTGAACCTGAAAACGAATATGAGAAGCTGAGCGTGCTGTCGTCAGCGAAACAGTTTATTGGATTAGACATTTCAGACAGAAGATCATTTATGAATATAAGGAAGAGAGTCGGAGAAAAAACGGAGCCCTGGGGCACACCAGCATTTATTTTGTGGATTTCAGACTTGAAACCGTCCAATACAACTTGTATTGATCGGTCCGAAAGGTAGTTTCTAATCCAACGAAGAAGAGATTCATCAATACCAAATGCGCGCATTTTCGATAAGAGAGCTTGGTGCCAAACTTTATCAAACGCTTTAGAAATATCAAGCGCAAAAATCTTATTTTCTCCAAAACGATGTAAAGATTTGTTGCACTGTTCGGTGAGATATACCATCAGATCACGAGTGGACCCATTGCTACGAATGCCGTACTGCCGGTCATTAAGAAGTTTTCGTTCCTCGAGATATTTCTTGAGCTGAAAATTAATGAGCATTTCCATGACCTTGGAAAGAAGGGACGTAAGTGCAATTGGTCGATAGTTTGAGGGTAAGGGAGATACACCTTTTTTAGGGACAGGCTGGACAAATGCTGTTTTCCATCCACTCGGAAAGAGACCAGTAGAATAGGACAGATGGAAAAGCTTACGCATTGGTTTTGCCAGTGTTGAAAAACACCTCTTCAGAACAATGGGAGGGATACTATCCGGGCCAGTGGATTTGTGTATATCAAGATCTTTCAGAAATCTGGCAACTGCACGAGTGCGAAAGAAGATTGGTCCCATGAAATCGTTTACGCTCTCAAGTACAGGAGGAGTCATAACACTTTCTGGCAGCGTCGAGTTAACAGCAAACTGTGCTGCAAGCAAATTGGCTTTATCTATCGAGCTGACAAAAGGTGTATCGTTGAAGACGAGCGTTGGAACCGACGACGAAGTAGCATTTCGTATGTTCAGATATGACACAATGGTCTGATGTGCCTAGAGGCGATAATACACTCATAGTGTATTTATCAGGGTCAGAGGTAAGAAACAAGTCAAGTGGGTTGGCGGATTGACCTGCAACATCAGGGATTCGAGTTGGCTCGTCAACAAGCTGAGTCAGGTGG
The DNA here is from genome assembly GCA_949320155.1 of Melangyna quadrimaculata. NCBI lineage: Eukaryota > Metazoa > Arthropoda > Insecta > Diptera > Syrphidae > Melangyna > Melangyna quadrimaculata. Next base: position 78,893,423 of record OX439483.1, on the reverse strand, counting down.
TTTAACTCAGCAAAGAGCTCAACATACCTTCCTTCGGGTGTTGTCTGGCCAGAAAAGCGAAGCCAACTAGAATTGTGTACATTGACAATTTCAGTGTGAGGATAATGGGCAACAATTCTTAGGATGGAGTCGGACAGAGCATCAAATTCGTTAAAAGTTGAATTTCTGTCCACATTTGGGCTCCGATAAATAAAACAGGAATAAATGATGTGCTTATTGACCGTAAATTTGAACCACATGAAGTTAAAATTTGTGTGTTGAACACAAACCATATTGTGGTTGAAGTTGGTACGCAAAATCATTCCTTATATAAACGGCGAGACCATGATGAGGAAAGAATAATGGCACTAAATTATAACCAGGTAGATTGAATTCCGTATGATCGGAGTTTTCTCCTACCTGAGTTTCACTCAGTGCCAAAACGGCTGGCCTGCTTTGCGCAGTATAGACGTTTACAGCACCGAAATTTTGTCTAATCCCCCGAATGTTGCTAAAGTCGAAATTCATCCACCATTTCAATAAAACAAAAACTAACTAAAACCGAATCAGACAATTAACTAAGATGAATACTCAGATTTCACTTTTTCGAAAGTTGTCATGCTAACTTTACGCGGCTGACATTTTCGCATTTGTTTTAAGATATTTGCGTACTAAAATAATGTATTTTTTTGATTCATAACACTTTTGTTGAGGAAATGAAAAAAAATTGTAGATATCCAGAGCGGTTAGTCTCCAGGTTTAAAGATTCGGTATTCTTAAAAATGACAGGAGTTAGTCTGACTCTCTGGTTGATGTTAAAAAAATGTAATCGCTCTTAAAAAATCTCCGAAATAAAAAAAAAATCCAGTGAATCTGTTTTTTGTCACAAACAAAAAGCACATCTGCTTTAATTTTTTTTTGTAATCGGGGTTAAAATTTGTTAAGCACTGTAATGACTTATGGCAAATACAAATTTTTTAATACCTTCAAATTAAGGTTTAAATTTTTCTTTTTTATAAAAAATTAGTGGTGTTATAATGTACCCTCTGTGGTTCTCTTACAATTATAATCTTACATAGAAAAAAGACATGATCAAACATGACGAAAAAAAAAAACAATATAAGCCGGATGATAGTCCTGAAATGACACAAACACGCCACACGATATGATGAGATATACGCAACAACAACAACAACAACAACAACAAACATTTGAAGTAAAAAAAACGTATTAGGTTAAGGACGAACAATGAGGATAATTTGTCAATATGTTGCTTTCCACCAAATAAAGGCGTTTAATAAATGTGTGCATAATATTTTAAATATGACAGATTATGTGGAATTTCAAGACTTCGTTATGGTACACATGACAGAGTAATAAACGGGATTTACTCAAACCATTGTGTTTTGTTGTGCTGTGCAAAATATATCATTCATGTGAAAACAGGGGATTAACAATGGTGTTAGTTTTTTCTTTTTTTTTATTTCGTTTCGCATGATTAAAGGGTAGATACTATAAGATCTTATGTGTATTTCCATTTTAGTAAGGGTGCGAAGAATCTAAAAGTCGGAACAAGTGACAGAGAAAAGTGTATATAAGTTTTGTTCTTACTATATTTTTTAGTGAATTAAGGTACCTTTGGTAGGTAGAATTTGTATTATCTAAGGATTAAAACCAGAACAAGTTTTTAATAGAAAATCTAATTGGAATCCAATGTGGACCTATTTCGACTAGTCAAAAATAAGTTTTGCCTTTGCCGGGTATATGTAGCTATTTTGTTTTGAAATTTTGCCATGAGTCTAGAAATGTAGAAAAAAGGACAAATTTACGCAATAATCAACAACAAAGGAAAATAGAGGTGGTTTTGAAAAAACTGTTGTCACTGTGATCCTGTTTATTGTATTATCATGCAATGATCCCGATCATAAAATGTGGATATGAAAGTGGCATTCATATGTTGTTATGTTACAAAATAGAAGAAAAACAACTTCAAAAGCATGTTCCTGCATAAATTAAAAGATAAACGCTAAAAATAAAATTAAACAAAAGAAATGGCACCCAACGCAAATGAATTAATGGATTCATCAATAAACCTAGGTAATATCCCTGGATGGAGAAAACTCTACATTGCTTAGTACTCCAACTACTGCCATACGTTTTGGCTCCTAACCTTTAGCACCTCATATATGGGATATTCGCATCTTTACTACTTTTTTACATACTTTTTCTTGGGAATATCCCATAAATGAGGTGCCAAAAATAGTTGGTGACCTTGCAAAAAGGTAACCCTTGATAAAAAAAAATGTCTATGGCTGACCAATTTCTGAAACTAGTTGACCTTTTTTGACCACTTACTGACCTTTTAGATGGCAAACTTTTTTTGCGAATATCCCATATACGAGGTGCATGTATACGTAGGTATATCGATTGAATAAACAAAAACACATCAATTTTTAAAACAAAGAAGCCGTGGGTAAATAAATAGGTATACCATTAACCTATTCCAACTTTCAGAATCAATTCAAAACTAACTTTCTGCATTGTACACGTGGGTACCTTCAGCATAAAAGCATCTTTTTGACAAACTGGTCAAACTCGTTTTAATACACAGGATATCCTTATTTAAGTTTTATACCCTCATCTCCTTCATAAGAACCTATACCATCAACCAACACAGGCAGCAGCAGACAACTATCAATCTGACACAAATATAGATCCCCAAACCAACCCATAACTTAAAACAAAAAAAAAAGCTGCACCAAGATGACACAGCCGACAAACCACCGACCCTTGCACAATTATTGCAAATACCAAAGTCGTCTCTATTACATATTTTCACGCCGACCCTTCACCGCATACAACCTTATCACCACCACAAACAATGAATTACAACACACAAGCGGCGACAAGTTTTACGGAGAAGAAAACTCAGAGTACCTACGAGTATGAAACAGGACGATATAGAAGAACAAACTTCTTCTTCATGCTGTGGTACAAAAAACCGATTTTTAACCCTTGTTTTGGCACTGTGTATATTTTCTCTAGAGTGTGGAGGACACTCTCACTCCTTATTTGCCTCGAGAACTGAATTTATTTTCATGACGACAATTGCCGCCTGCCCCCCTACACTCTGTTCCCTCCTCTTTGGCCTTTTCAACCTAGTACCCCACCCCCTGGGCCTGCTCTATTTGTGTGTAAAACTAAAGTTAAACTGTAAATATGATACCAAAAATTTACACAAGTGCAAAAGAGCTCAAGCGGTACACCAATAAACAACAACAGGAAAACAGCACCAACCCTTGAAGCTGCTTCATACAGGCCATAAGAAGACGAAAGCAAATAAAATAAAAACAACCCCGAGCTAAGCGAAGCCAGGCAGTGTCACTATAGCTGTAGCTATAGCCGCCCAACCAATGAAGGTATTTAAATGCAGGGTCACGTATCAATTTACTTGATATTAGTTAAAATCCCCAGCATCCTTCTGGCACCCCATCATCCTGATGACCTGCTCACCCGCTCGGCCTCTTGCTCGATCCTTGCCAATCACTATACCCTTACCACCACATTGACATCTGCTTACCCCCTAACCATTACCCGCGAGGGGGGAAGGGTCATATTATAACTTCTTCTCGGCGAGAGGACTGGAAATGATATGGTCTTCGGCCTTTTTGCTCGGGGAGCATATTTTCTTGTTTGTGTTTGCTTAGTGTACTTTTTTGCCGTTTTCGTTGTTGTTTTCTTGCAGGACACTGAAAAACCGCAAAACACCAAACCCACCCTTGGTGCAAGAGACTTTGGCAGCACTGATGCCTGAGTTTGATATAAAGGTTGTGCTTTTGTGGCGTGTGGTAGTGGGTTCATATGTTGTAGTTGTTGTTTTTGTTGCTTCTGTTGCTTCTGTTCTTCTTACTTTGGTATAAATAACTTTCCTCTATAGTGCTTTTACATTCGCCCCATCCCGTTCCGCATCAACGTCAACGACTACAACCCATGACCAGGATGAAATGACAAGCAAGTCATTTTGTTTCCCACCACATTTTCCGTTATCGTTGTGAAGTTTCCTTATTTTTTTTTTTTTTTTGCTTTTTGTTTTCTTTTTTATTTTTGAGGTTTTACACCACCATATCTACTAAGTTTTTCAGAAAAAGACAGCTTCCATAACTCTTATACCACCACTATGCCACCGACACCCCTTGTCAACGAAATGGATATCACAATATCCAGAGTGGTTTTTACGGTCTTCGAATCACAAGGATTTCACGCGCGTGCTTCGACTTTAACTTGAGAGGCAATTTCCTTTTTAACAAACACAAACATATTCATTCAGTTGTGGGACATAGAGAGAGAGACAAATATTTTATGTAGAATGCGAATGATAACATGAAAGAAAAAGAGAGACAACGTGAATAAGGTTTTTGGAGAAATTGGTGTAAAAGTATTGGTTTTTGGTTAGTGTGAATAACGGAAAAGAAGTTGTTTTACTTGACTTTTGGTGACAGTGTTGCCATGTCGTTTTTATTTTTAAGATAGTGTAGTGGTTCGATAAGTTGCTGTTGATTTCGTCATCGCTGATGAAAGATATTAAACACTATCGATTTTTATTGACGATTTTATGCTCAAGTCAGACAAAGCTCATACACAAATATCGACCTAATTTTATGAGACGAACAATTAGATAAATGTTTATCTCATAACAGGTAGTACCTATAGACTAACAACTGATCTTGTGTTAATCTTTTTAATACTACGTTTCTATTAGAGCCGAAATGAGGTAATTTCGAAATTTGGCAAAAAAGTGTTTTTATTATCAAATTTGATAATTTCATTTGACATCTCATTTCATTTTGAATTTGGAATGGCAGTTAGCCGTTTAGTTTTGTTGTTTTCTGTTTTTGAGTATAACGTATTGATATTTTCATACAAAAGCTTTTGAGAGCTTTTGAAACTGATTCCCGCGCATTCACTTTATTTCCAACCTAATTTCGTGCAAATGAGGTTGAAATTACCTCATTTCGAAATGTGATTTTGTATGGTAAATTAGGTAATTTCGGATCTCATTTGGAAATTTGCAACGAAATAACCTGATTTGGCCCAGTGAAAATGGTATATAAGACCAATGGTTTTCAAAACCGAACTGATTTATTGCTCTAGAAGAATTTATTAAAAAAAAACCGTTTTCATTCTGTGACAATAAAACAAATTTCCATAAAAAGCTCCCCTTTTCACTTAAATAGAACATCATTTTCATTTTTACAGCTGCTGTTAAATCTTTTCGTTGATATGTTTATTGGAACTTCAGCTTAAGCGTAAGTTCTTAAAACTCTTATGTTTTTTGCCTAGGCTGAGAAGAGCTACTCGTTCTCTTCTGTGTTATCTATTGAGGTGGATTCAAAAACTTTCCGGGCCGAATAATTATTGTCCATCCACTCTACATTACGCAGCTATCTCATTACCATGATTACCTCCGTATTTTTAACCATTTTAACGCAGCTTATATAAAGTTTATTCTCAAAAGATAGCCTTAAAAAACACTTACTGAAGAACACATCCAGCCGCGCCAAAGCAAACCTTTTCTTAAATCCCTTACTAATGATCTCAGCATTGTAGATAGACTCTTACTGTTAAACTTTTTTTTTCATAGAATATACCCAAGAATCATGTCCCAAAATATTATTCATGAATTAAGGTACACCCTGTGTATTCTGTTTTGAAAACAAAATTAAAACAAACATTTTTCACACTATTTTTTTTTTTTTTTAAAGTTTAACGTACTGCTACTTTTGTTTTCGAAATTCACTGCTCTTATCAATTTTTATTCAAACTTTGGAAACCCAATGGTTCTAAGACTTTAACCTTTCAGGATATTAAAAAATAAATTAACCAATTTTCTCATAAAACTAAGAAGAATCCTGTAAATGAGCATTTCAGCAACCGGTTGATCATTATTAACTTTGTTTTTTTTTTTACCAAGAAATTTGTTTCTTTATTTCTTATACTTTGAAAAGTAGAAGTCCTAAAACCATCTGGTTTTCACTGTTTGACTAAAAATTGATAAATTCCAAAAACAAAAATTGTACCTCAATTATTACGAACAATTTTGAAAAAAAAAAAAATCAGAAATGAAAGGAGAATGGGCAAACTAAAATGAGACCTGGGGCTTATTTCACAGCTACATCAACTCTTACAGCAGCGTCCTACAGCGACAATAATTATACATATTTCATACACTTCCAGTTGTATTTATGGAAAAGAAAATATATGGTGTTGTCGTAGAATGATGTTGTAAAAGTTGATGTAGCTGTTGTAGTAGCTGTGAAATAGGGCCCTGGTCTACCTAGTGCCCAGAAACGAGACCTATTAAAATGATAAGGTATACAATGGCGTGTATTAACGTACGAGTACTTTTTTGTCCTAAACAATGGGAGTTGGCTTAAATAAGCGACCAACAAAATAAGAAAAACACTTTGGAAATTCGAATAAACATAGACGAATTGTTTTATATTTTGTTATATACTGCCTTAACCACATTGCTTACAGCTCTGTGTCCATATTCAAAAATGATTCTCAATTGTGGGCACTATACGCACAATTATTCCCATTCCATAAATTCGCTAAATCGAATAAAAAACGTATAATTTTCATAGTGTTGAGCGAATTATTCGCAAACCATGATATTATTCGCTATTATTGGCCATTGGTAAAAGGTTCCTTTATTTTTGGGACTATTCAGTTCATCAAAAGTGACCAATACTGTCATTTCAATGGAACACTTCCAATGCATTTTTGCTCTTATTGCAATCTTTGTTGCCGTGTATACTGCCTAAATCCCATGGTTTACAAAAAAAAAATGATGTACTAGGGCTAAGCTTTCCAACGATATATATCTCGTTTGTGGGCAATAGGTAGACCAAAGTGCCCATTCTCCTTCTTAATTTCATTTTTTTTTTTTTTTTTTTTGTTCAAAGTTTTGAGTTTGAGAATGTATGTTTCAAAAACTGTGTATCGACGCAACCAACACGCTCTAGCTCTTTGTCAAACCATAAGCGAATCACCGTGTATATCGTTGTATAGATTCAATTAAAAAAAAACACGTATACGCCACAGTGTTCAATAAGTTAATTGCAATTTTGTTTAAGACTTTTGTCGGGTAAACCTGTGGGATGATTTTCACTAAAAACCCTTGAAAATAAAGTAAAATACAAAATACGTATACGCCACAGTCTCCATCAATGAAATTATTTTATGTCCAACTATAGTGTTTAATCTTTTAATAGATTATTGTATATAAAAGGTATATGCAAAATGTAACAATCCTCCTCTTCGGCAAAACATTTCCAGATCAGTGAAGAAGACCTTCTGTTTAGTAAAGAAAAGCAAAATAACTAAGTTTTGTAATAAGCAACACTTTTTTTTAAATCTACCCATGGTTTTTTCGGGCAATGGTCGCTCGTCAGTCCTTCAGCATCGTTGACCCTGAATTTTCCCACAGAAGTAATTCGTGATTCCTTGTTGAGTGCTTGGTTGCTGGCATGCTACTGTCTTTGTCCATTCTTTGCAAATCCACAGTGTTTTCTCTCCAACACAACACGAATTAAATTAATAAATTGACTTATTTTCGAAATATTTTAATCTAAAAGTAACGTTTCTACTTTATTTGAGCTTATTTTACATAACAAAATAAAATACTAATAAACTTGGCACGGCATCTAAAAGCTGCAATTTCCACCTGCAAAACTTTTTTTAGAATATTTCCAATTCTTAACTATCTTCTTCAAGAGATAGATATGCTCGAATCTTTCCCATTTTGCATAACTCATACATTTCAATTAAAGAATTTCCATGATTCGAAATGCTTACATCATTTTCCTTTCGGTTAAGAATACACTTGTTTGTATACACAAGGACTCTTCTAAACAGCAGTATTCTTCCATCGCCTTCTCTTTTAATAAACAAAAACCGAAAGCCGCCGCCGGCCAACGAGTGAAAGAAATTCACTTCTGCTTGAAAAAACAAATCATGCTAACCTACAAACAAAATCTGAACAACATCTAATTATTATCCTTTGTAGGTAGTAGGGAGGTATGTGACTTTTGGTTATTAAAACAAAAATGATCACAATTTCACTCAGAAATATGTAAGATATTAATCTTGAACTTTCGACTACGTTGCTCTATTTCTAAAAACTTCCGTCTGAGTCACTTGCGGTTCTTTTTATATATTTAAATTTGTTTTCTTGATTGATTGATTAATTTTCCTTTGGCAACACTTATAGTCTCCATTATTGTATTTATCCACTTCTTCAGCACCCGTATTGCAATGACAAAACTTCTAGCAGTCAGAGAGCGTATCCTGATGAAAGAAGCTACCATCATAAGAGGCAGGAGCAGAACAAGAACAAAAAAACAATGGCCTTTCACTCACTCAGTTAAACTCAATACACTAATAAATGCTATAAATGATATCCTTAAGTAGTTTTTTTTTAAGAAGAAAGTTATTATTGTCTCTCTTGTCAAAATGAGATTTTCTCAACTTAAAATCTCTCTCATTCACTTTAATCGCTCTCTCCCCTTGTATGTGCTCCTTTTGAAAATTCTTATTTTTTCGTTTGAATATTCAAAACTTTAGTGTCCTTTTTTGTTGGTTTTGTCGTTATCATATTCGTGTGACAGTTTACATAAATATCCTGGAAAGTCTCACGAAAAAGTTCTCCGCCACTCGGGGTTGGAGTTGGAGCTATACATTTCAAAAGCAAACAAAAAACATTGTCTCTCTGAGAAATATTATTGTTGTACTTAACTTACACTATATCTTGCTCTCTCGCATACTATGATGTCGTTTGCGATGCTATGATGTCAAGAGATAAGGGGAGAGGATGGGAAAATTCATGTTCCGCTACATAAAATCGAATAACCCTCATATATCCTTTATTGGACTTACACACAGGACATATTCGTATAGTACTCTTATAGGGGTGTATTTTATTTCGTCCTCGTGTCGTGTCATCATTTATTGTTTTCGCCCTTTTATCTGTTGTGTTATCCTGTTCCCTTGCTTTAACTCACTATTTGGTGGATCGTTGGTGTGTTGTTTTCTTTCTTTTCAAGCTGCGTGAGAAACACACATCGTTGCCTCTTCGTCCTCGTGTTTCGTCTCTACTATACCTATAGTTTATTTAATATGCAGCTCAGCCAGCACCAAAGGTGCGTATCAATGTGTTGTGTATATTTTATAGTAGAGGTACCGTTATATGGTAAAACGGTTGGCACAGCACAGATCCATAGACAGGGAACAGGGACGAGCACGACACCCCTTCTCGCTCTGATGGGGTATCGATAATTATAGCATCAAACGAACGAACAGAGAACAAATAACGTCGCACTTCTTCCGAAGCACACCATAATATATACTGCACCAATCTCTATGCGCTCCGTCCGTGTCGATTCGACATCGACACCGACACTCAAACTCAACATCGGCAAACGATACACCGTTGTTATGTCGTACGGTTTTCGGTGCTGTTCCAAGATACTAGTGTGGGTGCAACTTGCCTTTGTATTCTTCATACCTCTGAAAACATATACCTAAAAAAAAACCCGCAGCTCTGGAACTGGAAAATCTCTATGTACGTGTACGATACGAATGGTGCGGTAGTAGATGGATGGAGATAGTGGTGGCAGTTGGCAGTAGCAGGAAAATCTGAAGGAAAAACAACCCAAGATTGATGTCAGTCAGTTTATAGTGTGGTCGTCTTCGGTTAACACCACTAAATGTCTGCACACAGATAGCTTCAAACTTTTGTGTTGATCAAAAATAAAAGGAAAGAAACAAAAAGTAATAATAATAAAAAAAAACGGAAAAGGAAAAGGATATTCTTAGGCGAGAGATACCTTTTTGTGTATAATGAAGGATATAGACAAAGTCATAAAGGATTTAAATCATTAAACCCATCTTAACCCCTGTTTAACATCCGGCCGATATTAATTTAAAATAAATCGATTATAGTGTATCCGGTTCCGGTGTTTTTTTTTTCTGTAAAAATATTTTTTAGTGAAATAAGGAAACAAGGATTTTTGTATATATTCAGTTGGAAGTCGTTTCTTTTTTGTGGATCTTGGAAGAAAATATATTTTTCCGTGGTTTTGTCAAGGTGTAGATACGAAAATTTCTTCGCGTATTGCATTGCAACAGCTAAACTTACCTCTCTACCTGCAACCCCCATCCAGCCCCCTACAAAATTCTTATACCAAGTAGAATGGTGATGAAATGAGATGAGTGTACCTATACCTACTGTAGTTGAGTTTTTCGACATCGTCGCGGCAATTTTTCGTCCTTGTATTCGTGTCGTCGTCATTGTCGCACTATAGTTTTACATATTTCATTTTCCAAATAGATGCAACCGCACTAACAGCCAGGACCGTCAGTATCAGCAACTCAGCATCCTTCGTCCGTTGTTGTTGTTTTTGTTGTCGTCGGTGGATAGTCGTTTTCTCCTTGCTATCGCTTTTCGCCACCGTTGTTATCTCCTCGTCGTTGTGTGGTGGTTATCTGGGGGCATTATGCGTGTGCTCCTTGCGCCATTGATCCGATTTTAAAACTCATATATCTCTGAGAATATCTCAGGATTTTTTTTATCATACCTACCAAGTGAAGTTTTTCTTACAAAAAAAAAAAAAATCAAGAAGACAAGAAAAGATTTTGGTAAAAAAATATAAAATTCAAGTATTAAAGAAACTCTGTGTTTTTCATTATTTTGTTTAAATAACTGAAAGAACTAAACTTAACGGTTATTGTGAAGAAAAGTTTGACTAAGAATATTAAAATTTTTGTGTAATTTCACAAAATACCTAATCTTGTTGTGATTTGTGAATATTTTTTTTTTGGAATTGGATTAAATGATGGAATGGATACCAAGAGGATTACCAAGCATTCATGCTCCCATACCCATTTGTGGTGAGTCGTTGGTACTATATCGGATTTCATTATTGGATATTTTTGTTTGTGAATAAAAACAAATCAGAACTGTTTATTTTATTGTTTTTAAATAGTCACATTGCTATGTATGTACCTATATCAAAAAAAAATTTCTTTTTGTCATTTTAAACTCCCCTAAAATGGTTATGTGAAAGTTCCTGGTTTTAAAATGTTTGGAAATATTTGCTACCATTTATCTCCAAAAAAACATACTGGGCGCAAATGTCTTTTGTATATATTTGATCGACTATCTATACATACATACATACATCTTTTTTTTTCAATCAGCTCTACTGCGATTGCATTAGGTGCGATTGTAATTAAAACATGATTATAATTATCTTTTTAAAATCATTAACAGTTATTTTACAGAAATTAATATCTATACTCGAAACTTTTTTGCCATTTTAAACGAAGAAAAAGTCTTTTTCTTATCCTTTGAGACTAAAGTCAATCAATCAAAAAGTCATGATCATGACAATCCAGTCAAAAGGCAATAGCACAAGACGTTCTAACACTATCGCGGAAGAAAAGCCGGCGCAAAACCTCCAGGATAAAACAAATGCAACGACACCTGCATTTAGTTGGCCTCAGACATGTAACAATCCAAAACCGGGAGGCCTGTCGACGTTTTCTGAGGTCAACCCGACGAACCCCACAAGTGGAACCTTAGGTGAAGCAGTTGAGTGGGAGAGTTGTGGCCCCCCTCGAGATCATGACAATCGCCGGTTAAATGAAGAAGAAGAAGAAGTCAATCAATCAAAAAGTAGAGCCAAAATACCAGACCTTATGACAGCGTTTCTGTTCTTTAACAATTTCAAGATTACATAACCAATGTAACTGCAATATTTAATTGCGTTGGCAAAAAAACTACAAAGATAATTACTGGGAGACCAGACATCGGGTATTTTCATCCATTTTCTGACTTCTGATCCATTGGTTCCATTGGTCAACGAAGGACAGTTATTCTTCGGAAAAAAAAAACAGAAAATGCTTATGGATGAGTTCGGATTCAAAGTAATTAGTTATGTATAAATAACCGGAGCGAAAAGAGAAATACAATATTTTATTGAAAAACTAAGGCTCTAGCTTAGAAAGGAATAAGAAATACAAAAAAATGTCTGTTGCATGAATAAGTTTAGGTACTCCAAAGTATCCCGAATTCGAAATGAATATACACTAAAACCACGCAAGCGCCAACTTTTTGGTTGCATTTAGATTGACAACCGAAAAACCTAACTTCAACGAAACAGCAAAAATATTAAGTTTTAAAGTGGTGTTCATTCACACTGACTATCACCAAAAATGTAAGGTGAATGTGTTTTGTCCTAGCTTCGCTTCACACAGATCAGAGTGTTATGTGATTATTGGTTTATTTGGTCGGTTTGTGGCCTTTTTTTTTTTTTTTGTTGCTTTACTCATACATATTTCAATAATTATCAAAATGATTTTTATAAATTCGCATAAGTTTTTTCACAAATTTAGCCTCGCGGATTTTTATATCGCAAGATTTTTTTCACAAACTCTTTATTTCTCACTATTTCGTTGCCTTGCCATTTTGTTAACTCGCCGTTTCGATATTGAAACATTGTCTCTGGTGTGTACTTTAATTGTAACCGTAGCTCATGAATGTTAAATGTGTACCAGAAGATACCCGTGTTAAAATTTCGCACATTTAATAAGGCTTTAAATTTTCAAATAGAATTTTTGAACAAAATAAATAAATTCTTTTTATTATTGATATAACCAATAGGAACATATTAGTTTTACAAAACCTCTTTGTAAACAATATTTGATGTAAGAATGAAATCTTTTTGAATTTTTTGTTTATCATTTTCTTTAATAGATACATAAATTATGTTGTTTGATTTTTTTAATCTTGAAAATGCTACGCACAGCTGTCCATGAGTAAAAACTGCATTTGGTACCTAGGTATAATCCAGCTCTTTCAAATAATTGTCCTTGAGACTTGTTGATAGTCATTGCAAAAGCAACTTTTAGTGGGACTGTCTTCTAATCATGTGGAAAGGTATAGTTGGGTCAGATGGAGTAAGATTTATGCGGGGTATAACAAAGGTTTTCCCAAAATCAATCAGCTGAGCCGTGATAGTGTACTCATGTAGGCATGTCACAACCATTCTGGCCCCATTAATTATGCCACATTTAGCATTTAAATTTCTTATTAACATGACGATAATGTTCTTCTTCAAAATCAATTTATGTGTTGGCAACCTTGAGGGGTTTAAACTATTCAAAAATACATATTTTTTTGTTTTCAATGAGTATTGCATGTATTCACTATATTTACATTTATTTCACTTTTTTATTTAGTTTAATAAGCTTTTTTACTATTAAAATTAAATTTCAAAAATACATCTCTCAAAAACACAGCTAAAACTTCCTTTGGGGCCCCAGCATTTAGCTATCTCACTGCATTCCGACCCTGTGTGAATGCATTTGTGTTTGGGTAACTCACACTATTTTGAAAAAAGCCTCACTTTTTCCTCGATATGCCCGTTCCTCTATTTCTTCTTCTATGATTTTAAATTAAAGAATTAATAAATATGTTTCTTTCATTCATGCAATCTAGTGATACCTAATAAATGCATTAAACTTTTAATAATGAGAAAAAAAGATTACAAACAACAGAAGTAGGTAACAAATATGTTTCTCCACCACTCACTCAATGTGAAAGCGAACAAAAAGGATTAAAAATTACAAAAGTAATAAATATGTTTCTTTCATTGCATGGTGTAACTAAAGAATGTTTCTTCTCCCCCACTCACTCAAGGTGCAGCGTAAAAAAAAGAGAATTTTAAATTACAGAAGTAATACATATTTTTCTCTTTCACTCATTCAATGGGTTAAAAGTGAGGTATTCTTTATGTCAATTTTTTCATTTATTGAATTATTTGAAATTTCCGAAATTTATAGAAAATAGTGTGGTACTTAAAACATAAAGTTTTTGTCCAATGTCATCAGTATGATGTGTAAATTTCTATTCAGTGATACCTATTTTAGTGGATTTGACTATTTTATAAATGATAAAAAAGGAGTTTGACAACAGAAATAATATATATGATTGTACAAAGTTTTTTGTATTTTTTTTTAATTAACATTTAAATGGTAAATGAAATTTAAATATGGATTCCCTTAATAAATGTTGTAGTTTTCTCATTAAATCTAAATAAGTTAAGAGCTGATACGTATGATACATTTAGGCCCAGTTTTTCAGTGTTGAGTTAAACCCGAGTTAGTTAACTCTGGAAAGATATCTGTCAACAGGTGCGTAAGAAGCAGTTTTTTAATTGAGGAGGAATAGCGAATATCTTAAAAAGCACGGAAGACAAAATGTCAAAAACATTTCTTGAGTTAATCCTGAGCTAACTCACCAAATTTGGTGTGTTGAATCGAGTTTAACTTTAACCCTTCACCGAAAAGCTAGCGCCAAGCATTTTATTTTGTTCTATTTTTAAAAAAGTTAAATTTTACTTTAAAAGTTTTGTAAATATTTGCTAAGAACTCATTTGAAAATAAAAATGTCGGTAAGATTCCCAAATGGGAACAATGTCTTAAATCTTACCTTCTATCAAGAATAATGTTAGTGAACAGAACACTAATATCAGTTCTCAAATAAAGGCCTAATATGGCAATTTTTCAGTTCGGTTTAGGTTGTTATGGAACAAGTTAATTTTCTAGTAGGTACCTGTCTTCATACTTAAAAAAATAATCAAATATGGTTCCTAAAATCTTACTACGCAATGAGATGAATTCAACCATTTTCTTTAAAGATATCTTTTTTTTTTTTTTCTATTTTTATGAAGCAGAGTCTTAAGAGTCTACTAAAACTAAAAATATAGATGCTATTTTAAATAAATTAAGGAAAACGCCTCAATGCGGGTACAAACAAACTTTAACCATTTTTAAAGGATATTAAATGAACTTTTTTTATGTGTACGATGATGGTGGCTTAAAAACTTACAACCACAATTATGCAAAAAAAAAAAAAAAAATTCCCATTGGACTGGTTATAAGCTTCTATAGAATTGAGCTTCAAAATATTTATTCGTTTTAAATAATCCTGATCTCAAATATTTACCGATGCCCGCCCATTGCCCATGACTGTTAAAATACCTTTATTCGTCAAAAATGAATTACTTTCATTATTTAACATAGAAATGCTCTATGAAATTTGTGTATGCGATAATTATATCAAACAAGTTAATTTGTATTGTTTTTAATTGCATGGGAAGTGCATGTGCTACCATAATTCAGGTTAACTTAATCCCACATATGACCTCCTTTTTTAACTTCGAAATAACCATCAGGAGCAAAATTTTCTAATAGTACAATACGACCGTAATTATTAGTGGTTTTACTTTGTAATCTATGGCGGTGTCGTAAACAGTAAATACAAAAAACTAAGTGCAATAAAAGGAGCCGTTTTTCTTAACTGTAAGTTTCCAAAATCGACTGGGTAATTAAGACATACCTAAATATACCAGATTTAAGCACGAATTTATGCATGTATGATGTACGTACTGTACATATATACTAGGGTGGTCCTTATAAAGGTCATTGTCTTATTTTAAATGACGCACCCCCCTAATTTGTTCTAAATAAATAAATAAAAAAAAAAACTGTACAATTTCAACTCATTATAATAACGTTAACCCGGCCCCAAGGCGTCTGAAGTTTTATGTGGGAAATCCCATGCATTTTTGTAAATCCAAATTTGAAAAACATTAACTGATATATTTTTATAAATATGACAAAAGTGGCTACATGTTTGCAAAAATTCAATTTTCTTTATCAATCATTACTAAAGTTATTATTATTGTACTATTCGTACTAGAATGTCAGCTTATTAGGCTTGACCATTCTTTATCCCGCCAATTTCATTGAATTTTTGAACAACAACTTAAAGGTGCTACCACCAATTGTTTGGCTGGAGATATAGCTATTTCGTGCTTTGCCACTTTTGCACTCATCAGTCTCCTTTTTGCGGTGCTGGGCTTTAATCCAATTTTATTTGAATACAAATTTATTTCAGAAAAATGGAGGCGGAACAAGACAGCATACTTAAAAGCGCTTATAAAAATGATGATGCTCTAAATGCATTTGATAAACAAATAACACATCTCGACCTATGACGTCAGTGGTCTAAAGCGGTGGAGTGCGTAGTGCACACGACTGCTAAGACTGAGCAAATCTGATATGCGTAGGTTCGAATCCTATGGTGTGCATAAAAAGTTTTTCAAATAAAATTGAATTAAAGCTCAGCACCACAAAAAGGAGACTGATGAGTGCAAAAGTGGAAGTGGCAAAGCACTAAATAGCTATATCTCCAGCCAAACAATTGGTGGTAGCGCCTTTTAGTTGTTGTTGTTGTTCAAAAATTCAATGACATTACTAAAGTTATCAATTTTAAAGTTGGATGTACAAACATACATGGAATTTCCCATATAAAACTTCAGACATCTTGGGGGTCGGGTTAACGTTAGTAAAATGAGCTAAAATTTTATAGGATTTTTTTAAAATTTGTTTAGAACAAATTGGGGGTGTGCATCATTCAAAATAAGACAATGGCCTTTATAAGGACCACCCTAATATATACATATGTTAATTTTGCAGAAAAATAAAATGTCAAAGTTATATCTTTGAGTGTTGATTTTTTGATTTCCAATTTTTATTTAGGTATTCGATGTCATTTGATTGAATATGTCATTACCATAATGTCCGTAATGACATAGTAAGACTATATTTTTATTTTCACAGCTTAACTAACTGCCTTTTTAGAGACCGATTGGCATCAACTGGTCTAACGCAGTCTATATTCAAAATGAAGTGACTCGAGACAGGGCAATGTAATATAACCGTTCTAATCTTACGAGTACAGCTTATGCGGCTCCGCAGGGCCGGGATCTTTCACCGGTGAACATATGCCCATAGGAGACGACTCGAGTCTCTTCCTATTCAAAATGCTGCAATGCATTTTGAATGGAAATTTCCACTGATCGGTGACACGCTTTAACATAAACCGATTTCAATGAAATTTTACGTATTGTTTTATTATTATGATCAGTTTTACAGGGAAGACGAATAAAATTTAATATAATCTTTCGTTTTATTAATTAATAAAGTTTCAAAATTACCCGCGCAGAAAAACAATCTAGTTTTCGATAAGGTACTAGAGAGTTTTACATAAATTCTTGCAAGGCACTAGCAACATTTAGCAAAGGCAAGAACACGGGCCTTTGCGATTATGAACCCTTTTGTCTCGTCAGGTTAAAAAAAAAAAGAAAAAAAAAAACGCTGGCTTATCTGGGACTAGATCCCGCGATCTTCTGAATGTCAGTCCAATGCGCTACCCACTGGGCTAACTCTCCATACAAATTTCATTGTCAAAAGTGAATAAGTTTCATTCCATATTGCATAACAAATACATACAGAATAGAACCGGACTTTGTGTGCTTGATTTTAAGGTAGAACAATTTAGTTAGAACAAGTTTTTCGTCATTGAACAATCCTATACGGATGTCTCACACCCATAGTAAAGTGATAGAAAAAGAAGACAAATGAAAGAGAGAAAAAAGTGTATCGAATGATGCTGAAATTGCATGTTGCTTATAAAATTTGTGTTTCTGGTGTACAAGAGACATTCCTGATGGGGTCCCGATACGTGTCAAACAACATTTTACTAGAGATTGTCTCACGAGTGTTTGAAAAGTTTTTCGCCTTTATTTTTTTGGTACTTTAATCCAGCAAGGGCTTGTTAAGTATCTGACAAGTTTTCCTCGTCCATATTTACCTTACTGAAAACTAAGAAGGGCCTTAACCAAACTAGGTAGAAACTTGGCCTTTTTCCAGCCGGGTAACTATGTGAAGAGGTTTTTTGTTTTTTGTTTTTTTCTTAGGTTTTCTCCGAAGATGCAAGAAATTTGTCTCCCCTTCTGATCTGGCTGTGATCTACAAAGCCTTTATTCGTTCAAAACTCGAGTACAATTCGCATATCTGGGCAGGTGCACCAACAACCCACTTGAGTGTATTGGACATAATTCAAAAGAGAGCTTTAAAAATGATAGGTGAAAGATCTATAACGGAAACAATTATATCTCCCGAACACCGCCGTAATGTTTCATGTCTTTCTCTTTTTTACCGTTGTTCTGTTCTCGGTGTTCTGTTGAAATAGCCAGTTGCATTCCCCCCTTAAACAATTCGACCGTAATCCTCGCGCTTCTAGGAATGCCGCCCAACTTCAGACGTACTGTTAAGTACAGAGATTCTTTCTTCAGTCGCACCACACGAATGTGGAATGCTTTACCCGGCACAACTTTCCCCTCTCATTTCGATCTACAGACATTTAAAACCAATGTGCATCGGTATCTCCTTCTTAACCCTCTCCTACTTACCTAATCACTCGAGCTGTGTTATTAACATTTTAAAGGAAATCAAAACCCCTTTTGTGCGCGCTTAATTAAAAAAAAAAAAACTATATGGATTCCTAAACTAAGAAAGTTATCCAAAATATGATTTTCTGAAAGTCTGAATAAAATATCAAAATAAAATAAGCACAAATCTTCTATCAGCTGGCAAATTAACTATTAAAATTTAGGACTTCCGCGCCACTTCCGTCTATGGCTGACCACGAGATGAGACTTTTCGAATTCTTGTTTCGTGATCGGTTTCGTTTAAAACTCCCCATGGTCTTATTACCGTTTCATTTCTTTAATATTTTTGTGGAGGAAATACTGAACTAGAGTTTGAAAATCGACAATTTGTTAAATATGTATTTACTTATTAAAAATGTACAATTAAATAATTTGAAAATGTAATTGTTTTAATATTTTCTGCGTAGACCGTCGAATTTTGTTCCAAAAATACTATATCGGATATTTTAGAAGCTCGTGTAGCCTAGACCGATACTTCTCTCGTCTTAGGGCTAACACTAGTTGCGTCAATTAACTTGAAAGGCACTCTCGAATTGATACATCAACAAATAAAAAATATAGAATAGTATTTTCTGATGTACAAATTTCAATTAATGTTACTACTTTAGACGTTTGTGCTTCCACCCCAGAGCTGTTCCGGAATTTCTGGGCTTAGGTACTTACCTTTTCACCTTTTACATCCCCTCCAGCTATGCTTATCCATTTACTTATTGGACGATACTTTCAGTTTCATTATTTATTTCTTCCAACGGCTAATTTTTATTGTTATTATTTCTATACAATCCTCAATCTTATAATACATAATTATACTTTTCAAGGACTTGCTGTCTGTATATTAAGACCATTTATCTTATTGTAGATTTTCTGCTTCTGGAAACCCATTAGCACTTACAATTACACAAAATTTAAATTCTGTCTCAAAAAAAAAAATCTTCTTCACTAATATTTATAATATTTCCCGTTGAAAACTTGTATGGCTCTAAAAACCATTCCCCCCCTCTCTATCTCTCTCTATCTTTTTCATATTTGACAATAAAAGTCCCCAAATACCAAACCAACCACTTTTCGTAATTGCGCAAAGTTGAAGGACTACTAATTTTCTTTTGCTCCCAATTTCTTTCCCATTTAACACTCGTTCATCATCATTTTTGTTTTCTGGTTTATTTGTCTCCCCCCAGTCCCAAAAATAAAATATCGTCTGTATTCTTTAGACAAACACTTATTTCCAAGACAAAAACAAAAATAAAAGGGCAAATAAACACAAAAACGAACTTAACGTCTTCCACAATAATGATCATAGTCTTTTCTCGTATTGCGATGAAATACGACCACAATAATCTCCCCTTAAACTGTCTTCTCCATTCCTTTTGACCCCCCTAAAAACCAACCCGAAAACCCCTAAACCAACCTATCAAATTATATCGCTTAGCAAATTTTCGTTTCAAATTTCCAGGCGAAGTGAACAAAGAACAAAATCTTTTACGATTACTTTCAGCTCGATTGAACATTTTACTCCGTTCGTTTCTCTTCCTTCCCCCAAAAAATAATCTATAACTTTTTCGGATGAAAGATATATAATACTTGAAATGTGTTTTGACACAATCCTTAAATACCAAACAAATCGGATAAATAAATTGAAAAAAAAAAAAAAAAAAAGAATTCAACCCAAAATTATATGAAACAATTTACATCAATTTCCCTTGGCAATAATATAAAGTAATCGATGTGATATGTTTTTCTCAATCGCTCATGAAATCCAACCCATTTTTCCAACTATGTGTAAGTGTATAGGGGACTGGTGACTGTCTTCATTTATGCCATCATGATTTAGCCCTCTGGGGGTTGACTGCAACATGAGTAGGTATGTGGATAATGTAAGGATTTCTGAAACCCATACTCCAAATTCTAGCTAGGTCTATAAATATACTGAAATTCCCTGAAGAATATGATGTCATAGGCGAGAACGGATATGTAAGTACGAAGCAATATCGTTTGGTAGCATTGCTTTTAAACAATCGGGTTTCGTGAAATAAACATGGAATCAGGGTCAATATGTTCAAAATATTTTCCCTAAAGGGAATTAATGAAAATTAAACTAGCTAATTTCAACATCCCAGTCAGTAAAAACCAAACAAACTAGTTATTCTAAAAATAATTCACACAAGTCGTTTAGGTACTCATTTAAGATTTTTCCCCCATAAGCAATTTCAAATTGTTACTGTTTAACAACGACCATTTTGTCAACAAGAACAACAAGAGGCAAAAAGACAGTCGACGACATGGAAATTGTCATTTCGTTCACTATTTCCGGCTTTTGAACTTTATGAATTGGATTTTAGAATACGCTAAGATGATTGCTATAGGAGCTTAATTTTCTAGGGAAATGTTTTATCCAGTGCCATTTTTACCGTAAGGACAATTGCCCAGGGCGGCAAATTTTTGAGGGCGGCAAATTGTGGGAGTGCGAAAATTTCAACAACACTGTACAAATCACTAATAATGTTGATAAAGCAGTAAATCGATAATACACGAATGTGTATCTATATACTTACACATGAACATGTTTTTCTTTGCCGCATAAACTATCAAAGAAAAAATCCGTCGCCTTGCTTTGACGTTACCTGATGATTCCTTCTATACTATCTGATGACAACCTGCTTAATTCTGAAACGCGCCATGGATCATCAGCTTTGCTTAAAAAGTTGCGTCAGTTCTTTGGACACAAATATTGGATAAATTCAGTGCTACGAATAAATCAAAGCAATCCGTCGATCTCGATCTCAAAACAGTTGCTGATTTATAGGGGTTTTCCACTGGGACGCTACAAAAGTAGAGCAACAGGGACAGCAAACGACGCCATATTTTTTGCCGCTTTTTTGACATTTCTCTTCAGTAAGGTTTGCCATTTCATGATGGAAAGATATACGAGCCAACAACGAGTCGAAATTATTAAAATTTACTACCGAAATTCGGAGTCAGTGGCCTCAACGTTAAGAGCGCTACGTCCAATTTATGGTCGTCTTTATCGTCCTAGCAGATCAACAATTGAGCGTCTAGTGGAAAAATTTGAATTCACAGGCACAGTACAAAATGTTCTCGTGCCAGTGAGATAAAGAAGCGCCCGTAGTGTCGAGAATATTGCTGCCGCTGAGGCTTCAGTTGCAGAAAGCCCAAATGTGTCTCTCACACGTCTTTCTCAAGCGTTGGGCATCTCTGTGACGTCGTTGTGGCGAATTTTGCGAAAAGATCTTGGCCTACATCCTTACAAGATTAAATTGACACAAGAACTGAAGACGCTTGACCACCAGAAGCGTCGTATGTTCGTGAATTGGGCTGAGCAACAACTTGAAAATGATTCGGATTTTCATCGAAAAATCATCTTCAGCGAAGAGGCTCATTTCTGGCTGAATGGCTTCGTCAATAAACAAAGTATGCGGTATTGGTCAGGCAGCAATCCACACGTACTCCATGAGTCATCATTGCATCCCGAACAAATTACGGTTTGGTGTGGTTTATGGGCCGGCGGCGTTCCAACAGGACGATGCCACAAGCCACACAGCGAATGTCACAATCAATTTATTGGAGAACGTTTGGAGAACGTGTTATCTCACGAAATGGTCCAGTCGCTTGGCCGCCTCGGTCGTGCGATTTAACGCCGTTAGACTACTTCCTGTGGGCCCACGTCAAGTCTATGTTCTACATGCTTGAAACCGTCGAAAATTGGGTTCAGCGTCTGGACTTCTGCAAGCGTGCCCATGGTAGCCATGCAAAAGAAATCGAGTTCCATACATAATGGCATCGAACGTACTTTCACAAAAATAAAGAATTTCATTGATATCCGAAACCGTTTTTGTTTTATTTAAATTTTGTAGCGCCGATGAAAAACCCGATACTTGTTATTGGTATAATATTTACAGGAATCGCATTGGTGATTTTTCTGATATTTATAAAGCAGTGCCTAAAATGTCGGGTAAGAATTATTGGGGGGATGAAGACGAGTCCCAGAGAATAAGAATGCGGAAAAGTGCAATTCGATCAGGGAACTACTCCAGAAGTTCGATTCAACATTAGACAGAAAATGGAGTATGATTGTTTAAATCCAATAATAAATATGTAATGTGATATCTGAGCTCAAAAGACGCAAGAGAGCACTATTCACATATTTGTTACACATTTGGTTTCTTGCTCCAGTTGGAGGATACCGATAGTAAACAAATAATCGAAGTAGCACCTGCGTTGACAAACAGCTATCCTAACGACTTGAATAAACAACTTGGAGAAGAATGTCTTCAGTTCAAGGAATTTTTGCACATCAACAAAATTAAAACAAAAACATACCATACCTGCTAAAATTATTATTTTGGAGAAATTAATTGTTGCCAAAAATCGAATTTCCTCATTTCCAAATATTTATACCGCATTGAAAATTTTCTTATCCATACCTGTCTCAAATGAAACAGGAGAACGTAGTTTTTCTGTTTTAAAATGCATTAAAATTTATCTGCGCAATTCTTTGAGCATCATTACTGTCAAATTCTATCCATTATTTTATTTGTGTCGTGTAAATAGTCGTAAATCTGGCATTATTTTTGTCATTAAAGTACTGCCAATTGGAATTGACATTAAATTCTGGAATTATACTGACATCGTGTAAATACAGTTCTGACAACACTTTTTAAATAGTGACTATTGGCGACAAAGAATGAACTCAGTTTATCAGTATTATTAATCGAATGTCAAATTGAAAACGTCAATCCAAATTCAAATTAGTCGTCGGGCCCGCCGTTTGATTCATGTCTGAAGAAAGAAAATACGTATGTAAATTAATTTTTGTAACGAAATTATCCTTTAATCAAAAATAAAGATTGTCGAGAACACACAAACTGACAATCAGAAGGAAGTTCGGAAGTGACGAATTGAAAGAAAGTGGTCGCCAGAAGAGGACGAGCTGTAAATGGAGATGGTGGATTATCTTCAGATTTTACTATCCTGGTTCCTGGTTAAAATGTGATTTGTTTTTTGCCTTGTTTTATTTTAAAAAGTCCCGTTAAATTTTAAATTTTTGACAGCCGTATAAATACATTCATTTCCGTCCTTGTCATTCAAATTTCAAAAAAACTGACAGAAAGTCAAATAGTCATTATTTTAACTTCGTGTACACGCATGTTATTGATAAAATAATTGTTTGCAGTATTTTGGCATTATAGTGACAGAAATAACGCGAACTTGGCAGTCGTGTAAATCCAGCATAAAGGATCTCCCAAACCAATGCGAAACATTCGTTGCGGCGAAGAAACATTCGTCAGTCAAAATTTATTTACATGGTGATATATGAGAGTGCCCACACCAACGCGGCGGAGAAACATATGAATAAATTTTGACTGACGAATGTTTCTTCGCCGCAACGAATGTTTCGCATTGGTTTGGGAGAGCCTTAACTCTTTAAATTTGACCGTGATCAAAATAATTGTTAATAGAAAATTATTTCAAACATCCTACTCGCTTTCGACTCTGGTTGAGACCACTTTTCACGTTGTAGTAGATAGAATTTTTTTTACGACGTCGGAATGAGTAGTACAAATCTATTATAACGCGACGGTGCCAGTTGCCAGGGATAAGGCTTATTATCGTGTACACTCGGAAACAAAAATATTTCATTGGAATTCATTTCATAACACACATAAAACATAAAATAATCAACGTAGTTTTGACTGCTTAAATAAAGGTTTTATAATCAATAATGGCAAAAGCCCCCAATATCGATATTTCATCACAGCCTTTAACAAGTGCATGCACAAGCACATACCAGCTTCTATCTCATCTCAGTACAAATTTCGGATAGGTACATTGCAACCAATTTGTGAAATTGATTGTCAGTGTTTTCTATGACGTGTGTGTGCAGAATCTAAGAACCTACGCTGCATGACGAATATTGTATGCTTATATTTCGAGACGGTTCCTGTAGTGTTAGGGACCATTAAGCGATTGATATTTCAAAGCAAAAAGTTCTTTGAAAAGATAGATAGTTACCTACTCGTAGTTTTGATATAAATGATGTATTTTTTACTTTTCTGTCAACGATAGATCATGCAAAACAAAACAAAAATATTTTTCATAAGCCTTTTGAACTTTTGAAAAAATAATAATTAATTCATCTTATAATAAATAAAAACTTATTTTAAAAGCCCAATTAAAACTTTTTTTGTGCACTATTAATTTACGAATGCTTGGAATAACTAAAAGAAAAACTCCCCATTAACAATGCTGTACCAGCAAATTATCAACTCCATGTCTCCTTCATCTCTCTTAACTCAATCACCACAACACCAGATTCTAATTTACTTAAAATTAATTATCCCCGTTCACTGCTGGATCCTCTTTGCATCCCCATCTTGTTCGTTCGGTGTTAATAAACAAGAATCACTTTCTCTACCGACATCCACCTTCCACCCTCATCATGATAGCAGAGCAAAAATAAACACAAGCCAACCCCTCCCACGGCCGCCTTATTATGGAAGGTATTGAGGTCGGCCAACAAAATGGTGCAAATTAATGAACCCCAGCCGTTGAAAACACTATTAAGCAAAATATAAAATAAAATGAGAAAACAACAAAAAAAAAAAAACGAACTTCAAAGGCTAAAAAGGGAAAATTAAAAGAATTAAAACTGGATTTTCCAGAGGGTAGATTTTCCATCCACCCCCTGGGGCGAATTCCGACCTGATGATATAGGGAGAGAACGTTTTCCCAAACACATACAACTGAAAAACGGTCAGGAACGGGAAGAACAGCAGTATGTGCAGGGGGATTGTGTGGTAGCAGCAAACAAAAAATTAAATAAAAATGGACAAGAGCAAATTACCAACATAATAATTTGGTGTGTCCTTTTTGCTTCAATTTCCTCAAAGCTTCCTTTTTTGGTTGTTTATCGTTTCCGTGAAATTCCCATTAAAATTGCAGTGGGGGAGGAGGTGGCGGGGGAATAATTGTAGACTTTTTCTTTCAAAATTGTGTACATTTTATATATGTATAATTTATTTGTGTTGCCACTAAATCGTGGATAGAAATGTCCAGAGCAGATGAGACCATTATGCTTAAGACTTTGAGACATTTTTCTAATCCCTTAAATGGCAACGAAGACGATGAAGTATAAGGGATTGTATATCTATGAGATGGAGCGGAGGGAGATGGTGGCAATTTTAACGGCAAGCACAACCAAACAACCACCAACCGTGCTTAGCAGTAAGTTGCATTATACTATACCTATACGATCGATATACAAAAGCAGAATAGAACGAAACAACCTCAATCCTTAAAAGAATATCCCTTTGCTGATGCTGTGGGTATAAAGTAAAGCAGGATAATACAAGGGATCAAGTGAAAGACATTCTCAAAGGAAAAGTGTAATAGCATATAAATAGGGGATTATATATAGAGATGGTGGTCCCTAAAATTAGTAAATTAGGCGCAACACAATGTGATTTGGGATTTAACTTGAAACACAGTGTTTATATAATATATATACAGGCACAGGGTGACCAAACAAACAAAATAAATTAGTAGTAAACTTTTAAAGTTAAATTATTTTATCTTATTTATTGTTTTACAACTTGTCTGTCAATTATTATTATAAATCGATACTTACAAATTTATTTTTTGGGGTTTTTTGGTCACTCTTCTCATTTATTCAAGTAAAATCTTTTTATTTTATAATTTGTACCTCATTTCGTACTTCATCACTTCAACTTCATCAGCGGTAGTTTGTTAAATATATTATATTAACATTTAATAACAATTTATTTTGAACTAAAACTAAATTTGGACTTCAATGTGAAAATGATAATGTTTCAGTTTAAAATTACGTTCAACTTTGCAATTATGTTTAAAATTGGTTCAATGTAAAAATAAAAACGGTCCACTTCTTTAAAACAACTTAAAATCAAAGACGATTGCAGTTTATTTTAGATTGCAATTTTTCCCTAAGTGATGTTATCTTCTTAATGCTAGAGTATAGGTTTGCTATTGTATTGTATTTAATAATCTTTAACAATTCAATTCGATTCACTTTTAAGTTCATTGTCACAATATTTTAAACAGCCTAATATTAAGGTTTAAAAAAATCTTAAGGTTTGTAGTAGCCCGTAGCGTAATGGTTAGTGCGTTCGACTGTCACGCTGGAGGTCTGGGATCGCTTCCCAGCCTCGTCCAACTAAAAACTAAAAAGTTTTTTTTTTCCTCCAAGAGTATCACTTGTCACGAATAAGTGCTTCTCGTCTAGCCGCTCGGATTCGGCATAAAATTGTAGGTTCCTTCCATTCCTGTCGAAAGGCGCAGACAGGAATGGTTGCGAGTTGTTTGTCACTAGGCCCTGGTTCTTCATGAGCCGTTGTGCCACCCGATTTATTTTTTTTTTTAATATTAAGGTTTAAGTATGATACTTAAATTTTCTAAATTTTAAATACTTTTTTACTAGAATCATATGTGCTAAACCAATTTCCTCCATAAACTTCATAAAAACTTTCAAGTGTTCAGAGACAGTACGACGATGCTAAACTAGGTAAAAATACCTAGTGGAGTAGCGGGTGGCAATGGGACAGTGGATACCTATAGTATACTGGATGGGGATGCCACCCGTCGAATTTCATGAGATATGTAACTAACACCTTATTCCCAATTCACTGTGTACACAAACAGTAAACCACCCTGTTCACATTCACACAAAACTTGAATCGATTTTACAGTTATTTCTTCCATAGCACCAGGTTTTTCAGATAAAATAAAGCGAATCCTTTGTGCAAAACCAACAAAAATTTTTATAACGCCATCGTTAACACTTCTTGGTGTATGTTGTTTTCGAATATATAGAAAATACTTTAACAAAGAAATCAAAAAAAATCTTCAATAAAGGATTTTTCTTTTTTTATAACTTTTTTTTCTGTTTGCCTGGGCGTGATGGGAGGAAGGGTACGATAATGATTTTGAAACTGACTACTTACAGCCATCGCCGTTGTATGGTAGCTGAGTTTAAGGGATTTTTTCAAATCAGTTTTTTTTTTTTTTTGTTCAAACAGAAGAACCTACCAAAAAAAAAAGTATAAATACAGAAAAACTCATTTTTAGAGCTAAAAAGATAAAATCTAAGGATTATCCTGTGAAATTACGACAATTCCGCAAAAGTAGATCTTTTGTGCATGTACAGTACCTATACGTAGGAATACTCGTGTACATGCATATATATGTATAGGTATGTAAATGTTAGGTATAACAGATATTACCAGCTAGATGAGCGTTTTGCTGTAATCGCTTAAGTGGTTAAAGCAATGTGACCTATAGAGTGGTAGTTAGCACAGTGTGACACATTTGGGGTGAAATTATAAGAATTATAGGGTCATAAAGTTCAATCGCTATTGATTAATTGCTCGAACAATATAAAAAAAAAAATATAATACCTTTATAAAGAGCAGGTACTTAACAAAATTATATTAACGAGATTAACGAAATATAGCCCGGTCAAATCAGACCAAAAAATAGGTGAGATGTTACAATAATTCGCACCCAGCTGAAAATTGGTTTGATTGTTCAAAACACCATCATAAATGAAGACTAAAAAGTCCTCATCAATCCGACACCTGGAAAAAATTTTACTCGGGGTCAAAAGGCACAAAAACGTGATTTTCAGCAAAACGGTAAGTTTTATCATAAAAAGCCTATACAAGAATTGTAGATCAGATAATTATTTATAAAAAATGTGAAAATACTTTTTTTCCACAGAGCCACCATTTTTGATATATAACGATTCAAAAAGTTATGAGTTGTAATCGTCATCATAAGTCAAGAGAGTCATTCTATATGAAATCGTCTAATCGAAATCGCAGCATCATTTTTAATTTTTTTTTTTTTTTCAGACTTTATCAAAATGTTCTTGAGAGCTTTAAGGAATGAAATCCAGCGTCATTTAATTTTTGATGCATCACCCTCCCCTCTGCCAAATTAAATGACGCTGGATTTCCTTTCTTAAAGCCTTAAAGAACATTTTGATAAAGTTTGAAAAAAAAAAAATCAAAAATGATCCTGCGATTTTGATTGGACGATTTCATATGGAATGACTCTCTTTACTTACCCTGAGGCTACACGAGCCAGTTGGCTACATAGATTGACTGTCAAGTTCGTATACGTGAATATGCTGTGACGTAGACGGCACGCAACTTGTAAGCAAGTTGCTTTCAAATATCTGCGTTCACGTTCAGCTTTTACTAGGATAGCCTATCTAGGATTCTAAAAACACATTTTTATTGAATTTGCTTTGCCATCGGACTTCGATTTCTTCTTACTTAACAAAAAAAATGACGTCGAATTCTGCATCGTCTTACGATGGTCAACGCATAATACTGCCAATGCGTTGACGGATGCATTGACAGACTTTTCTGTCGCGTTAAAGTAACGTGGGTTGATTTTCATCTAATTCAAAAATTTCGATTTTTTGGAGTTTTTTAAATCCATCATCATCGTAGCCATCCTTTAACAGAATTTGACAGTTTATACGTTGACAGATAGGTTAGAAACTAAATTACGTCGCGTCGTGCGAGGAATATTCTGTTCCAAAATGTCACCCAAAGGAGCTAAAATCGCTTTTTCCCGCGCGTTTTTAATGCATCATCCCCGTAGCAATCTTTCAATATAATTTGACAGTCTATGGCTTGACAAATCGGAAATAGAATGTTCCGAAATGTCACCCAAAATCCCCAAAACTCTCATTTTTCCCAAGCAAAACATATACTTTCAAAAACTTGGGATTTTTAAGAGATTTTGTATAATTCATCATAATCATAGCCATCCTTCAATCATATTTGACAGTTGCCTATTTTGGAAATGTTAAAATTTCTAGGTCCTTCCTCTTATTAAAAGATGTGGTAGAAAGAATATTTAATTTTGCATTAAATTTTCAACGAAAAGCTATTTATGTATATGACTTTATATACAAGTCTGAACGAGGCCACTGTCTTCTCTACAGTCTTCCCAACTGGCTTCGAAAATGGCAAGCCAGTTGACGAGCAGCAAGTTGCCCAGGTTTGTATGTGTTAGTAAGAAAATTTAAATGTATTGTAACTTGTAAGTCAGTACTGGCTCGTGTGGCCTCAGGGTTATGATGACGATTACAACTCTTTTAACTTTTCGACTAGTTATATCTCAAAAACGGTGGCTCTGAGGAAAAAAAGTATTAAGACATTTTTTATAGATAATAATAATTATTTGATCTTCAATTTTTGTCTAGGCTATTTTATGACAAAACTACTCTATACAAAGATTGATCGGACTTCAGTAATGTCGCTTCCAGAAGCATGAACTGTTATTCTGAGGGTTGTAAAAATGGGTTCTGGTTTCTGGACAACAAAGAAAGGGGTATTTTTTCCCTGTGATTTGGTTTAAAAAAACTAATATAAAACATGAAAGAAACAATAAAATCTCTCAAAAACATACAAATTGATTTGACTCTTTAAGTAAAGTGCCGAGATATTATTTCCCAGATAAAATAAAGAACATCAGCTGTCGCGTGCAGACCAGACATATTACCTCAAAATCCTGGGCCCATGTAATTGATCCTGTCACGCAATCATTAAACAAAGATCACAAAACATACAAATTTCCTACCCCCAAAAGTAAATAATCAACAATGAAATAAAAATAAGAGAAATTAATGAAAAAGAACACAATAATGAAGCAATCCGACTCAGTCATGTCTAGTATTAGAGCAGATGTTGTGTAAATGTCATCGCTGCACTCATGTGCATGTCGTGTCATTAATCTTCTTTGTCGTATTTCAAGGATGTCAATATTTTTTAGTTTTAGGGCTAGGAATGTGGAGATATTTTTGATTTTGTATATATGTATTGAAGATTAGAATTAAGTCTATTTATATACTGCTTGGAATATTGGTGGCGAATGAACGTGTCAAAAGTTAATATTTGTTTGTCATGTCAACGGAAAATTATTCCTTTTGAATTCAAAGAAGAAATATATAATTTTATTCTAGGTATTTGCTACGGAAATTGGTACTTGGAGAGTCTTATAATTTGCGGTGAAAATTTTTTTACTAAGCTTATAGCCCTGTCAACTCACGACCTTTTTCATTTTTGTTTTCTTTTCAAGTTACATGAGTGCTGAGTGGATGAGTGAAAACTTTAGTTTCTTTTTGTAAATATGGATTATAACTAGGTACAGTAAGACTAATTTTGTCAGACTTGAGGCGTATTCCCCTCTCCGCCCTTCCATCTTATGGTCACCGCTAATTAAATGTTTACTCGATTTATTTCAGGAAAAAGTGCAAGAAATATAAATCTTAGAAATTTTAAACATTGAAGAAAAAAATAAGCTTTTAAATATGTTTTTTTTTTCTTGAAAAGAAAATGCATCCAAATTAAATAAAATCAATTTGAAGAAGCAAATAACTGTTGTTTTTGTTAAAAGTTGTGATCTTTAACGGCATAATTTCTTTTAATTTGTTAAAAATTAACTCCTTATAAACAAATTTTTATTTTTGTTCCTCATGGTTATTTTGACTTTTGTTCGCACTTTACCATTGCAATATTTTATTTGACTTCCGTCTTTATGTCTACAATGATAACCATTATAAGGAATGCACATTTAACATCGATACATCAAAAACTTCGATGTTTTCTTATTCGATGTATCGAATCAACCGATGTATCGGATACATTCGATGTTTAACTGTACATCGAATTAACCCTGACCTGAACCTGAACTATACTATTCAAGCTTCAACTGCTTTACGCTCCTAGCTGTTGAAGTTGAGTCGAAATCTTGCTTTCTATTTCTTCAAATTTCAATTTCCAACTCGATCTTTTTATAACTTCATATAATCGAAACGTATTAGTTGGCTTGCAAAACCCAGAGATTATGAACTTGATAATCTGTGGCGAAAACGCTAAATGTGAGACCGCATACACGAACATTCGAATAGATGTGATGAAATACAACAGCAATAAACACTCCCTGTCACTTGTTTGAGGCCACTATTTTCATAAAAGTTTTTTCTCGATAAATATCCGAAAGCAATATTTTTCTTGGAAATTTTTGATACGTGTGAGTAGGTATAAATATATTGCAATAAAAAAGGATAAAGTTAATGTGCTAAATTTGAAAATTCATAAAATTTTTCCAAATTATGTGAATGGACTGCAAAAAATGGAAATAAAAAGTTGCGTCACTTGATTGACGCCATTCCAAAAATTGCTTGGCAAAAGTCAACATCGCCAATTTTTTTCAAACAAAAGTTGAACATATTTAAGAAAGGATAGAAAATTATATTTTATATTAGAATTTCAAGTTAAAATGGGCTCTGGAAACACGTCAACAATAGCAGAAAGAGGATCAATAGATGCTTTAAAGGAAATGGGATTCTCAGGCCTTGAAATAGCTAGGAGACCGAACAGAATTAAGACCATTGTCAACAACTGTCTAGCAGACACTGAAAACTGTGGACAAAAACGAAAAGGACGCACAACTCAAGCAACAACAATCCGAGAAAAGCGACTCATTCATTCAGCGGCTAGCTTCAAATTCCACACTATCAGCGCCGAAAATACGGTCAAAAAGTGGGGTATCAGCCAGTATTTCGACGGTTTTAAGAATAATTAAAACCAGTGGTAACATCAAGAGTATGAAAATCAAAAAGAAACCGGTTATCGACAGCTACACAAGAAACTACGGATGAATTTCGCCAGGGAGCATGTTGCCTGTCGCAACGCATGGAAAAAAGTTGTCTTTTCAGATGAAAAAAAGTTTAATCTTAACAGACCCGATAAAAAAAATAAAATAAATCGGGTGGCACAACGGCCCATGAAGAATCAGGGCCTAGTGACTAACAACTCGCAACCATTCCTGTGTGCGCCTATCGACAGGAATGGAAGGGACCTACAATTTTATGCCGAATCCGAACGGCTAGACGTGATACTCTTGGAGGATTTGTCAATTCCTCGCAAGAGGCAGTAGCCCTGAAAAAAAACTTTTTAGTTTTTAGGTGGACGAGGCTGGGAAGCGAGCCCAGACCTCCAGCGTGACAGTTGAACGCACTAACCATTAGACTACGGGCTAACAGACCCGATGGTTACAACTTTTATTTTCACGATTAAAGAAAAGAAGAACTTATTTTCTCAAGACATCACAGTCATACATCACGTGTTACGGTTTGGGGAGCTATCACTTATTATGGAACAATTGGAATTTATAACTATAACAATGAACGAAAATAGTTACAAATGCCTGCTGTAACGGGTATTTCCAAAGCTAAAGAATATTCTTCAACCTCTACCTTGGATATTTCAACAAGACAACGCCCCTATCCATACTTCCAGGGTAGCTTGAAGCTGGATTCAGTCGGAAAACGTTGGACTTCTACTATGGCCACCCTATTCACCGGACTCAAACATCATCGAAAAAGTTTGGGCCTGGCTATCTCGAAAAGTTTGGAGAAAAGGACGTCTGTCGAAAATTAACTGCGATGTTTGGAGCCAGGTTCCACTGGATTATTCCAAAAAACTGTATGCTTTAATTCCAAACCGTCTAAAAGAGCTAATTTATAAAAAATGGCGGGCATACTCATTATTAATTGACGAAAACATAATACATTAATGTTTAAAAACAAAAAAAAAGTAAACATTTTTATAGTTTTGTTATTTTTTTTATAAAATTTTTCAAGTGGCCTCAATCAAGTGACGCATTTTTGTATACCCATTTTTGCAGTCCATTCTTATAATTTGTGAAATTCCTATGGAATTTCCAAATAACCCCTTTAAATTTATACTTTTTTATTGCAAAATATATTTACCTACTCACAGGTATCAAAAATGTCCAGAAAAAATATTTCCTACAGGTATTTATCGAAAAAAAAAACTTTTTTGAAAATAGCACATCCAACTATACAAGTACATTGTTGCCTAAATTTAGTGTTACTAGGGATGGACTCTTTTAACAACGCAAGTTTTCTTATTTAAAAAAAGTGCAATTAATGCAAATGTATACCCGTTACAAACAAAGGTGCCATACAAATTGAAAATGGGTTCATTTATCATTTAAATAAGTAGTGAGTTGTGTCCTAGCATAGGGGGCTTAAATTTGAGTTAGAAAGGCACATGTTGGAAATTTTGGGTAATAGGACTATTCATGTTAGTTGTCTGGTTGACTGGTTGTCTGATGGGTAAGGAAACTAAGGCAAGAAGGGAGTATTTAAAAAAAAAAAAAAGAAAAACATCTAAAAAATACTCGACGAAAAAGAGTTACTTGCATATAACTCGAGTTTAAGGAACGTTATTAACCTTAAATTAGTTATCTGTTCAATTTTCATACATTTTGACACTTTTCCCTTGTAAACACATAGTAGTTGTTCAATATTTATTGTACGTTTTTGATATTTGTTATGTTGTGGTATATGTACATATATGTATACAATATACATACCCTATAAAATATTTGATTTTTGTTAAAAAAAAAACATTTTCATTTTGGTTCCTTTTTTGCCCAGAAAAATAAAGTTTTTCATAAACTAAATATATAATGCGCTTTATTTGTATTTAAACTATTGAAATATAGAGATTTTTTTCTCGATAATAGTCATTCGTGATTTTTGTACGTTCTAGATTTTTGTTCATTCGCTGTTTTTCAAGATGTTTGCCATTCGAGATTTTTGTCATTCTAGATAACGCCATGATCCCTAGACCCTCCTGAAGAAGGTATAAAAGCTTGCGACTGCGAGCAATCTGGCCATGCATTTCATTTCTAATTAATAGAACCTAGTTTTGTAACTTAAAAATACTTCCAGGCATTGAACCGTTTATTTTATGCTATACAAATACATACATATAACGGCCCTTTTGCTTTTAAATTTAATTAGCTTGGGAATAAACTATATACTTCATAGAAAAGGATACAAAAAAACTTAAACAAGAAAAGGAATGCAAATGGAAAAAAAAAAATAACAACAGGATAATGTTGGTAGGATTATGTATGTACAGAAAAATATACAGCATGCAGATCATCCACTAATTGAAATGCTTTTTATGATGCAAATATGCGGAAATTAAGAACAAAAAAAAAATACCCAGTGATGTGTTGCTAAAGTCTGTC
This sequence comes from Melangyna quadrimaculata, assembly GCA_949320155.1. Taxonomy (NCBI): domain Eukaryota; kingdom Metazoa; phylum Arthropoda; class Insecta; order Diptera; family Syrphidae; genus Melangyna; species Melangyna quadrimaculata. The sequence continues at coordinate 78,858,882 of OX439483.1, read as the reverse complement.
GACATTTTGTTGTACTCTCTGGTACGACTACAAAGGACAGACAACAAATACACAAAGAACACAATAGATGCAAATGCAACAACATAAAAAAATATCCATCAAACAATAATAATAATAATTTAAATGTTGTGCAACCGAACCGAATACAAATTCAAATTGTTAATATCCATCGTCATCATGTAGCCAGACAATGGAATTTATTCAACGAATAGAAGAGATACACCAAGAAAACTAAATCAGCCCGAGTGGATGTGTATCTACACATTGAATCCTTAGGATTTTTTGCAATGTTTAAAGAGTCCTTTTATTGCGTAGACACCATCTCAAGAATTTTACCAGTCTCTGGCCCACGTGAAGCACGAAGAAGTTTGCTTCTTTTTATTGTGTACATTGCAAGCAAAGCACCCACACTCTTGACACAGCTCGTTTTTCCCATTTACAGGGATACATAAAGGAAATCCCACTATTTCTGATTATAATTGGATAGAATACACTTCAACTGGGGAACTAAAGCAAGGAATGGCATTTAAAGGAAATAGCAACTGCAAACTATATAGTGTCCCTCGATGATGATAATAGCTAAATGAGGATGACACAACGATGAACATGAAAGATGTTGTCGTGTCTTGAGTTCTTGAAAAGTTCTTTAGTTTCTGCAGTATCTTTGCAATTTATAACTTAATCATGGATTGGTGGCGCGCTGAGGTGATGAAACCCCCTCCAATATAATATCACACATCCAAGGAGTTTCTTTATAGTTGCTTGTAAGGATGGAGGACATAAGTGTGAGTGTTTTAGAAAATTTCTTACTTTCGTACCGTTTGTTGAAAATAAGGCCAAGTATATCACATAACTTTTCAACTTACAAAAGTGTGAAACTGAAGTAGAAGAACTCGGTAGTAGATACGAGTATATTTTTTGTGTGTGTGTATTTTGTGGTGCCTTTGACGTTGTCGTCGACTTTGAAGTTGAGAGCCAATAGTTTTGTAGTGTATAATGCACAACTCTCGACCGCACATTCACACATGTTTCCGGCTCCGGTAGAGTTTCGAAATAGATGCCACAAACATTTATAAAAATTCTTCAAATGCTTGGATGGTTTTTATTTTTTGATTCTATTTTTGTTTGGATGGGGGATGCTTTTGTGAAGCGGACGACAATGTTGAGCACGGGTTGAATTGTTGACACACAATAGTAATGAAACGGGGACGAGAGTCTGAGACCTTTCATATATTTCTTGCAAAATATGATTCTTTAAGTTCGGTTTTTAGTTTACTAAAATATATATAAAATATTATATGTGCAATTTAAATGAAAAGGAAGTAGGTATATCTATGTATCTTATAATAATTAAATAAAATAAATAATTATTGATAGGTATGTAATAGCTATCTTGTAGTTTGTTATTTGTACATTATTATTTTTGAAAAATATCAAGGATTCAAGTAAAACATTTAAAATAAAAATGGTATCTATAGGAAATAATTTTAATTTTTACCCCAGGTAAAATTTTAAAAATGTCTTACCATAATCCCAACTTTATCCTCTAAGTATCACCCCTCAAACAAAAGAATAATTTCTAAAAGGGGATGCATTTTTTGATTGTTACCCTATTTCAGCCTATAAATAATTTTATTTTGTAGCCCTTAATCCCACCACAAATTTTAACCTGAAACCTTTGATGTGCTTTTAGCCCAATTTTTGCCCTATAAATAGTTTGATTTTTTAGCCTTAAATGTAACCTTTCAAATACAAAAATAATTTTTGGAATCAGACTTTTTGCTCATGCGAGATTGAGCCAAACATACAAACTATCAAATAAACAAGCTTATTTTCGGCTTTGAACAACATAGCATATACAATGTACATGCATACAGAGAAGTTTAATAGTAGGGAAAAATCAAGGTTATGTAGATAAATGAGAAGTATGTGAGGAACTCCCGTTGAAAATTTGAATATTTTCATTTGTTTCCGGCAGCACCGGCTTGATCAACTGAAAGAAATTATTCAAATGAAACATGCATTCAGCGATGCCAACTGAGGGTTTTTAATGGTTTTTAGGCCTTTTTTCACTGCCTGAGACTTTGAAGCTTATTTTTTTCCAAAAAGGCTTTTTTTCATTTCTTGTAAGTAAAATAGATTTTATCTTAACTAAAGAAATTCATTTGTATGAATGTTTGAATGTTCAACAACCACTTGAGTGGGCTACCACCATTGTATTTGGCTGGAATTATTGCAATTTCATGGCTGCCACACCAATCATCAGAATCTTTAAGTAGTGCTTATGGCCAATTTCATAAACATTTAACAGGCCCTTAAATTTTTAAATGACGTACTCTGTATGGAATAAACGTCATAATATGACTTAAAAGCCTGTTAAATTTTTAAAAGGGCTTTATGAAATCGAGGATTAGTTTTTTATGTTCAATTTTTAATTTATAAATTACCCGCGCAGAAAAACATTCTAGTTTTCAACATGGCACTAGAGAGTTTTAAATAGATTAGAATAGAAAAAAACACTCTAGGCCCCGGACCAGTAAAAACTAGATTTGTGCATATTTTTGCTATTTGTATGAATTTAATACGATTTTAAAGTAAATTTAGTATGATACTGGGCATTTTTGTAAAATACTCTTTATTATCATATTATTTGATTTAGTACTTATGTAGGTATTTTTTTTAATAAATTTATTTTTTATAGATCTACATACAACTTTCAACTTGTTTTTCTGAAAACAAAACTACTATATTTCAGCTTAGAAATAGCACCTTCAATGTCTCAATTCCTTAAAGGAAAAACATTTTAGTTTGAAATTAAGGACTTTACAGTGTTTTAAGGTGAGGAGGAGGCTGATGTATACGAAAATTAAATGACAGTGGAATTCCTTCTTTAGAGAAACAATTCTCACAACTACTTTCTTTTTTTAAAAGATTTCATCTAGAAGTTTATACTGAATGTGAGACGTTCATGGCAATTTTTTGCTACCATATTTTATTTGGCAGCCAGATCAATGAATGTGCCACTTTCGTCTTTCTGGCTCAATTTGATGAGAAAATTCTTCATTCTTTCAAATATGTATTACTTTTTTCAAAATTCTGTTTTTAAATATCGATTTTCAAAATAAAGCCTCTAGTAGGTACATATCTACGTAGTAGTTTTATTCCAGAAAACGCGACGAATCGATTTCAATCCAGATTTATAATTTCTTTCTTTCAGGAGGGATTCGAAAGTAAACACCGTTATGATTATCTTGGTAGGATTCGCAAGAGCGTGAAAATTGTAACTTTTTTTTTGAAACCAAAACAGATCAATTATAATAAAAGTTAAAATTTGTATTTCTCGATTCATCGATTCAATTTGTTTAGTTAAAATTTTGCATATGTAGCAATGACGAAAGTGCTTACTCTGACAGGATGCCGAGAAGTCCAACAAGTTCTTACTAGCGAGAACCTCACGACAGTATGAAACATTTTTCTCGTCTAAATTTTACTTACTGAAAACTTGCGAGGGCTTGACGTATATTTGACATGTTTTTCTCGTCTAGATTTCCCCTAAAGAAAACTGACTAGTGCCATGTCGAAACTAGACAGAAACTGGGCATTTTTCCAGCCGGGTAGTTCCGTCAATTGGAAATTCAGCTAATCATTTCTAATTTTCTAAAATATTCTAAAAAAGAAGTAGGAAAAAAGTATTAAAACTGTGTTATAAAAAAAGAAATGGTTCTAAAACATTTCCTTTTCTTCAGAAACTAGTTTACTCGGATACTGTTGTAAGAATTTTTTCGTGTATTAATTTAAACAAAACGAAGATCAGCAACATATTAAAGACAGATAAACATTGAGTGGAACTGTTCACCTACAGACGCTTTTAAAAAATTGTAACTGCTACGAGTTTGAATTGCAAGAAACACATAATCTTTAGTTAAAAAATCCATGTTTGATTTTAAGGAACAGAAACAGGATACGACGACCTTAATTAAAATTGAAAGCTATATTTTTTTTTTTTTTTTTTTTTGACTAAATACCTATGCATCGTTTCTAAATTACTGAAGTTCTTCAATAAGTTAAGAATTGTTTCTGTGATCTATTTATAAATTTGTTTGTCTAATAAAGTAATGTTTTTGTTTATTCTTGTTACAATTGTGTTTAAATTTAGATTATTCTTACAAAATTAAAAAAACATCCAGTGAGGAATTATTTCGTCGAAAAAGACATTATTTTTATTCAAATGAGGCATGATTTCGCCTAAACGGGTTGGCAACGCTGCTTGTATTCCCTTTACCGTTTAAAACACAGTACAAAAACTATAATACTCTCTGTCTCTCTCTCTATCTCCGTACACCGCCACCATAACATCATTGACAACAAAAAAAAAAAAACACAAAAAACTTGAAGGTATCTTCTTTTCTGTTACTTCCACTCCACTATGTTGTATTTAAATTGCAAGGAAAAGCACATTTATACATATAAAAAATAAGTTTTTATACTTTGTCCTTTTTTATATGCAAAAGAATAAAATAAGAAGTAAAAAAGAAACATAAAAACAAACTTAAAACAAAGTAGGTAGTCAAAAAAGTAGTGAAAAGCAAAACCACCCACATAAAAAGAAAATGTAATAAAAATCCTTTTTTGTTTGTAAAATATCAAAAGTTCTCGCCATTTTTGTTTTCACTTCTAGACATCTGTTTATTTCTTTTTGTTTCCCTTTCATTGGCATCCATAATGTGGAACCTAGTTGCTATACTATATTTTTTTTTTGGTTTTATCTTTTTGTTTTCCTTCTTTTGATTTCTCGTGAGACTTCACCATAAGGATTGAAGAATAAAAAGCGAAGAACAAGCAATTTTGCATCCCTTTTTTTTTGTATGCCTTATTCAACATGGATAATATCCTTTTGGCTTAAAGCTGTCCTTAGACTTTCGTTCTTCATTCGGTGTCCGTTCTTCGGTGTTCCTTCTTTTCTCAACAACGAACAACGAAGAAAGCATTTACATTAGAAAGTAAAGTTAAACTCCATTTACAAAATTGTTTATTTACATGACTAGACCTTATGCCATTCAGTAATTAAAAAACTTCGAAAATGTCCCTACAAGTTGCACGACACTCCAAAACAATGTTAATTTAAAAAGTGTTTGCATTTAAACACAAATTGTTCGGTAACAACGAACACTGAAATTACTGATCTGATTTGAATTTGCACGTTCTTCATTCGTTCTTAGTTCGGTGTTCGGTTTTATCATTTACATTTTCGTTGTTCCGCGTACCAACCACAACGAACAACGCACACCGACGATAACACCGAAAGTCTAAAGCTGGCTTAAAAGCTGCAAAATTACAAATAAAAAGACTGAATAGATTAACACATCTTAAGGCGTCTATATTGGCAACTAAAAAAAAAAAAAAAAAAAAAAAAACAAATTGAAAAAATTCAGTTAAGTAAAATGAAATGTCGGCTAAAATTCGATATCGTTTTATGTAAAGTCTTCTAAAGTATTTTCTCTTCCACTCTAAAACGAAAGGGAAATGAAGTAAGGTACTATACATATAAGAATGACAGAAAAATAAACCTTTTCCGATTTGTACTTTTCGTGTTGTTGTTGGTTGTAGCTTGTAGGTACCGACTCCACTTTACAATCTCAGAGTGTATCTAACTACGTATACATACCTATCCTAAAATCAAAACCCTCTCTGGTGTTCTTTTATTGAATTATACCTACCTAGGTTTATACAAAAAAAAAACTTAGTGCAACGGATATAAAAGAAAATCCCTTATGGTGAAGTTTTCTACTAACATCCTCCTTGAGAAGGAAATAACGATCCGCGGTAAATGAAACATTTTTGGGTGGAAACGCCTTTTCCACATCGCCATCTTAATAGAACGAAGACCCATCCACTCATAGATATCCTTCCATCTCCTCTCCCTTCTTTCTCACTCAAAAATCGGTGTTTCTTACCTTTCTATCTATTTTCCAACTTTTATCACATTCAATATTCATATAGAAAAGGAAAAAGAAATACAATACAAAAAAAATGCGAAACTAATAACGAAAAATAAAAAGAGCTTTGGAGATGTGGACTGGAATAACAAAAAAGGGACCAACAAAAGGACTAACGTGAACAAAACATCCAACACCTACAAGAAGAAGATGCAATGTGGTTATGTTATGATGGGGATAAGAAGAATAGAAAAAATTAAAAAAAAAAGAAAAACCATGACTGGGCTGGGCATAGAGAAAATGCTGGTAAAGGTTCTGGTGTGGAAACGCCAACAGATGACATTTTTATTTATCCTATTTTGAACGTAGGTGTATGTTTTAGTTCTGCGGGTTTTCCTTTTTAGCTTTACATTCCGTCTTCTCGTTCGTGTTGTGTTTCTTGAATTATGGAAATAGAGGTGATGAGCGTTAAGGATATATACATATACCTAGTTGTGATGTCTCATCAAATACAAAAAATAAACAGAACCTTTAAATGCTAAGAATACATTTGAAGTTATTTATATACATACCTATTTGTGTATATATTGTATTTATGTATGTATGTTTATATGTATGGATTTACGTACAATTTATTTATACAAATAGTATGATGGCTCTACTATTAAGGGACAGCTTTCGTAGACATAACAGCATCTATCGAACCTAGCGGCTCCGTTGGCAATATTTTCTCGCTCATTGACATTGCCTTGAATATTGCCATTTTACACGCTTTAGTAATGGCAATGGCAATATTGCCCGGCAAATGAAAGGCGATAATTGCTTTCCACCGGGCGCGCGGGACAATTAATATAAAAGTTTCGCCTTTTCCAAAATGGTTCATACCAGATTTTGTAAAGCTTTTCCCGTCACTTTGAAAATAAATGTTAAAATTAAGGGAACCCCCGGCAAAATTTATTAAATTAATATGCTTTATAAATTATCAAAAACAGCGAATTAAATTGAAATTGCTTGGCAGTGAAATGGCCACCCAAGCAATAAATTGCCATCGCCATTGCAAAATCCAATGCCTCAAGTATTGCCAATGGAGTCACAGGCGTAGGCGTAAGGATAAATTTCTTATAATAGAGTACCTAGAAGATTAACACCCCTATTGCGATTGTCAATCATAGATTGATAGTTGATAAATACTGAAATTCTATATTAAACAAGACATTCGCTAAAAGTTTTGGTCATTGAGAATGATGCAGACCGTCGTTAATTACAAGAAAATGGGCAAAAATCGATGAATTGTTGATTAGATTTTGAATAAATTGCCTTCCAAAATTTCAATATTTATCAACTATCAATCAGTAATTGACAATCGCATTAGGAGTGTTAGTGTTTTCACTGCTGGTCTGTTCCATTAAATTAAAATAAAATATTTAAATCAAGTGGATTTTTGACACGTGAAAAAGCCAAACCGAATGTTGAGCTAAATATCACCACACGTATTGACATAGGTATTGATCTATTATATCCATCTTTACAATCCTACATATCCATATCCTTATGCACACACACAGGATATAAAAATACACAACAAACCTATAAAACAACAAAAAAAAATATCCACTCCCATATACTCAAAACTCAAAAGTGTGTGTTAATATAAGTTTAATTCTCAACCACAAAACATTAATTTATATATTTCTCTTTTACCGTTTTCGTTTTCCACCACTTGACACTGTACTCTAACAACAACATTGTGTGTGTTTTGTATTTAAAATACACATATAAACGCCATAAGTAATAAGTTAACGATCAGGAAATTTAACCACCTGGCCTGGCCCAAACGGTTTGGTGAATAAATTAAATAAATATTTTACAATTCAATCAAAATGAATATAAATGGATACCAATTATGGCCGAACACACATCTCTCCCAGCTTCATCATCAACACGCAACATATCCCCTCCCTCATACTCAAAACTCCAACACCATACCGTAAAACCGTACCGCACCAAATAACAAACTTTGCATTTGGAGCGTATTCGTCTGAATGCCAATGTCGAAAAGGTTATTTGTTATAGGATTGCGGGTACCTACGGGGAGTTTTTGAGCTTGAGGACGGGATTTGGTTCTTGAAAGGACGCCAGCCAGCATATGGTTGTCATCATTATCCATGCCCAGAGTGGCAAAAAATACACAGGGTGTCCCTTAATTCGTCAATAGTATTTTAGGGCATGATTCTGGGGTATATTCTAAGAAAAAAATCGTTTTAGTGCAAGGGCCTATCTCCGATTTAAGAAAAGTCTTACTTTGATGTACCCTGATGACCCATGATACAAAGTAAAAAAAAATTAGCAAGGGCAGGAAAAATGGAACATGCTAAAAACTGGATATCTTAAAACTGAGATAAGATATTAAACTTATTTAAACTCAAAAGGCTGTTATTTCTTCTAAAAATAAAAGCCTAAATGAAGTTTCTATCATAAGTACAGCGCAAGTACCGTTTACATGGGCCGGGGTAAACCAAAGTAAGACTTTTCTTACACCTTGGTAAATGATATCAAAATTGAAGATAGGCCCTTGCTTAGAATACACCCTTGAATCATGCCCTAAAAAACAATTAAAGAATTAAGGGACACCCTGTACCTATAACATAACATTTCGCAGCATTTATGGTTAATTGTGGGAAAAAAACCATTATATCAAGGAAGGTATATATTTATAGTCAGTTCTCCCCCGCATTGGCGCCCCAACCGCACACCCAAACACGTTATAACGACTAACCACCGGCACCGATATCTGTTAGCTCTAATCAAGCAAAGGCTTAGTTGACGTGGTATAGAATTTTTGATACAGAAATGAATTATTATCGTCGAATATTGACAGTCTCTGTAATTATTTATAATTTTTTTTTTTTTTTTGAGTAAATTTTTTAGAGATGTGCAAGAGCGAGGGTTAAAATAAGATTACAGGGTGTTCTGGGAGTTTAAATTCAAAACGTTTATGTCAAGAATTCAAAATTGTTATGTCAGATTAACAAACGCAATATGTTAAAAATTTTCGATGGGTTTGTATTATTGGTATATTATTTAGACGCTTAACTTTTCCATTTTGACTTTTAAACATTTAACATTTATTACAGTTTCTAGTATTTCGTCGATTGAAGATTTTCTTTATTGCATTCGCCAAACTTATTCAAGAGTTTTAAAATTAAACATTTTTAGGGAATTATTGCAAATAAATTAAACAAATTGTGCGTTGGTTAGATTTTAAAAATTGAAAAATATAAATGAGTTTCGAGTTTAAGTGATTAAACCACACCGTGCGTCGCCGAGTTGTTTCTCTGCTGATTTAAAGAAACCCACGCATCGAATTCCCTACATCCAGTATTGAAGATTAGCTTTATTCTTGTATAAAACCACAATTGTTTTTGGTTATACTTGCAACTACTATTAACTGAAATCAATTTATTTTAAGTCAGCTGTCTGACAGATGTAATTATCAAAACAAATTGTAATTTACTTTTTGAATTTTTTTGCGATTTTCGCTGTGAAGCAATATCCATAGGAAGTAGCAAAGTTGAAATTCGGATTCAGCGACCTCTTAAACACTAAAGACAAGTGAAACGGGCACTCCGCAGACGGAATTTGTCGATAACGACTATCACTTATTACATTTCACCTTAGGCAATTCCACCCCAGTATAATGCCCAGAATTTTGGAGTTTAATTATTTGTCTTCGTGTGAATGTGTCTGCCATTGATGTATTAAATGTAGGTATGCATTATTTTGCCAGTTTTTTGGCAGAAATTATGGAAATTAGTGTATGTCAATGCGGTGTTATTGTAATCTCGATTCTCTGTTTAATAAAGTGTAAAAAAAACTGTCAATTCCAAGGTATTATATCTTATCACCGTATTAAACTTAACCAACATTTTTTTCGCAATTGTGATTCTTTTTAAATTGCCAATCTTTGGATACAAAATTCATTAATTTCCTTCTAACTAGTGCCGTGCAATGCATTTAAAAGACCTTAGGTCCTACAGGCATGTAGCTCAAATTGAAAAAAAAAACGTAACCAGTAGATTTTAAATAAATATGTGCAGTGCAGCAAAACTTGGATAAAGATTTATTTTACCTACCTATTTTTTTTTTTTTAATTTTTCATAGCCACAACATTTTAAAACACCCTGTTTTGGTTAGTTTTATATGCTACCGTAAAACCCCGAAATTGTAAAAGTCCGAAATTATTTGTTTTCATTCATCATCTTCTCATCATTTCGGACTTTAGCCACCATGCTTTTGGTAAGCGGGCAACCAAATCCAAGAAAACTGTTGATATTGGCGCCTGCCTGGCGGCTAGAGTAGCTAAGCGAGACAGACGACCGAAAAAGTGAGTTACAATCCTTTGAACCCTCGAAGCAGGACACCCAAAATACCTTTGTCCAGAACAAAACTGTTGAAACAGTTTGGAATGAATTAGGAAAACAAAGCATTTTGGACTTTTACTAAAGTCACTGAACAATTCTAAGTTTTAGTGGTTAATTCTAGAATTGAATTGTTTCGGAGTTCTACAGTAACATATACACATCAGGGCATAGTCAAATTTGGTAACCTGTAAGCTGTTACTATCGCTCGATATTTATGTGTCACCACAGGGAGCACAGTCTGCTCCGTTCAATATACGCAAAACAATAAATATGGATAGTTGGTGTGCTAAGACTTCTTCTAAAATACATAAATATATGCACAGGGGTATAAAATGTTTGCACTGCATGGTCATGGAATCTAAATTAAAACGGAAAAGAGTCTCCCTATCCTGTCCCATTCTGTTCCGTGTTCATTTCTAGCCAGGCTCTATCTCTAGTCTAGGACACAAATTATCACTAATGACAAATTATAAATAATTATTATATGGTCGTTATGCTTGTGAATTAAGTTTGATTGGGTGTTCCCTATTATATTTGCCTCAATGTGTTCCAAAATAAATGGGAAATATTTGCCTAGACATGTTTATAAGTGTGTCCCTGTCCATGTGTGTTTCTGTATGTGTGTTGCTTGCCTGAGGGATAGTAAATTTGAATTAAGGACAAACAGAGGAGAGTTTAAATAGAGTAGAAAGTCGTATAGTTGCGGTTCAGGAGGTTAAGTATAAAATAAGTCGGGGTTGAAATATTATACATTTGACCATTGACATTTTTTCAATTGATATTGAAATATGCATTAAGAACTGAGAAATGTTATATTATGCTCGTAGATAAACATAGGTAACGTAAAATACATATGTGTGTCCTTTTTTGTTTGGTGGAGTAGCAAGATGAGGATCCAGGAGATATGGGTAGTTCTCTCTTAAGGGAATGTCTGTGTTTAATAGAAAATGGAATGAAATTGGCTTTTTAGATAAATTATTATGTTCGTATCTAATATACCTATACCGACAGAAATATATCTATTTATACTCCAACATACCTTCATAATGTGGGTCCTGATTGTATTGATTAAGGGACTCTAATTGTTTAATGAATCGTTATATATATACATACATAGCATTAGGATATAGTTGATTTCACTGAAATTTGTCAGTTGTTGGTTTAAATAGAGATAAATTGGATGGAGTTGGAACCGAACGGGTTAAGTGGCTGTACATAAGTGGAAATATACACTCCGCTTGAATAGAAACAAACTTTTTTGTACATATAGAGCGTGTAGCGCTTTGGTAAATTTATAAATTCATCTTTTGTGGAACGACCACATATTTGACATCGCCAAAAATGCTGCTAGGTGTTTAAGTTTTCTCCGTCGATGCAAGAAATTTGTCTCCCTTTCTGATCTGGCTGTGATCTACAAAGCCTTTTTATTCGTCCAAAACTTGAGTACAACTCCCATATTTGGGCAGGTGCTCAACCCATTTGAGTCTATTGGATAGAATTCAAAAGAGAGCTCTTAAAATGATTGGTGAAAGAACTAATGGAAATGTTTACATCTCTGGAGCACCGTCGAAATGTTTCTTGCCTTTCGTTATTTTGCCGTTATTTTAACAAACTGTGCTCCAGTGAAATAGCCAGTTGCATTCCTCACCTTAAACAATTTAACCGTAATACTCCCGCTTGTAGGAATGCCCATCAGTTTACCCTTGAGCCCAACTTCGGACGTACTGTTAAGTACAGAGATTCTTTCTTCAGTCGCACTACAAGAATGTGGAATGCTCTACCCAGCTCAATTTTCCCCTCCCATTGTGATCTACAGACATTTAAAACCAATGTGCATCGGTTTCTCCTTTTAAGCCCCCTCCAACCTACCTAATCGCTCGTGCTGTGTTTATCACTTTAAGGGTAGTCACAACCCCTTTAGCGCGCGTCGAATATATAAAAAAAAAGTTCCTAAAAAAGAGATCTATTGCGAATAAAACTGCAAGGGACAGAATAATTCAGGAAAATACCATTAGGTTGTTTCCATTAAACCCTGCAGAAAAAGCAAAACATCATTTGGCGGAAATCAAGTTTCCCCTACGCACGATTGCCAAAAAAAAATAAGTAGAAGTGTGAAAATTGTTTGGTCGAACCTTAACCTAAAGAAAACTATGGAAAAACAGAAGAACAACAGCAGTAAACCGAAGAAAGATAATTAGACTGGCTTCAAACTCAAGCGACTCTGCTGCTAAAATCAAGACGAAGAGTGGTATTATAGCAAGTCTTAACACTATTAGACGTGCTTTTCATGGGGACACAACATTTAAAACGCCTACAATTGAAGAAAAAACCACCGTTAAATCCAATATGAAGACACAATATAATAGATTTTTGCAGGAAGTATATGACGTGGAAAGAAGAGTAGACAAAAGTGGTATTTTCTGAAATAATCAAAAAATCAATTTAGATGGTCCGGACGGGTATATTTACTATTTTCATGTTATGAGGCAGGAAACCAGGTTTCTGGAATGCCCCCATAGCTGTGAAGGAGGTGTAATGGCGTGGGGTTCGATTTTCGGATTTGAAACAGTTGATCTAGACTTTCCCACATGGAAAATGATGGCAATCTCCTACAAGGAAAAATTGCAAGAAGTTTTCCCTAAGTTAACCGATGTCTTTTGACCAATACCATGGATATTTTAACAAGACAACGCGTCAATCCTCAAATCAAGGATTATTCACAGTTGTATACCCGAGAAAAATCTTAACTTACTTCAATGGCCACCGTATTCTCCGGACCTAAATATTATTGCAAACGTAAGGGATGGATGGTTCGTAGAGTTTACGATTCTGACCGACAATATGAGGACAAATAATCACTTTCTGCTGCAATCAAAGAAGCATGAAGTGCAATTACTTTAAATTATATAAAATAACTCCATGATTAAGTCTAAAACAGGAAATTCGTATCCTTATTTGTTATGCAAACAATTATTTAAAATATTTTTGATGATCTTTCACGGTATGTATGTGTTTTAATAAAGATTAAAGATGTAGATAAAGACATGTATAGGGCTTTGACTTATTTTATTAAGTACATCTTCCCTTTTTAACATGTGGTTACCTGTTACAAAACATCATTTAATGGCTATCTGAATTCGATAAAATGTGTGTAGCGGTTTTAGCCAACTATAAAATCTCATAAATTCGGTATACCTACCTTTCCCGAAAACTGGCTATCCAAACGTTCTCAATAGGTAATTTTTATTTATACCCGATATATATCGTGGTTAAGTCTTTATTTATCAATAAAGTAAGGAGATATATAAGATTATGTACGAGCAAAATACATCGAATTAATATTTTTGAATGATTATTCACTAGGTGGTTCAATTATCTAGAACATACAAATTTTTAACTCCAAGGCCTTATGAAAAATACTAGATGCACTTTTAAATATAGTTCCATCTCCCCCCTCGGGTATGGCCAAGTTTTGCCGGCGCAGCATATAGAAAACAATATAAAAACAAAATTTCAAACTATCTTTTTTTTTTAATTTTCTTTAATTTTACGTGATTTCTTATGTGTTTATAGTCTTTTATATTGTTAATATTGTTATTGTTATATTGTCACTGAAATGTTTTAGTTTTTGATTTTCGAATAACAAACATCAAAAAGTGAGATTTGTAATCTTTTTTTTTGTTTTTTCGTGTTCCGTCATGAAATTTTGGTTTCAGAAAAAAACATAAAGAGTGAAAACTTTTGTAGAAATAGAATTTATAATTGATGTAGGTACACAATGCATACCTCTTCCTAAATAAAATACATATTCCATTTAAAACTAATTAACAGTGACTGACAATCCAAGACAATATTTCACATTTTTCGAAATCCCAACATCATGACCTCTCCCAATATAACAATGCACTTGTCAGGCCTATAAAAATTCCATCGAAATAACTTCAACAAATAATTTCACATCGATGAGTCCTTAATTGGTATACCGATATTAAAAAAAAAATAAACACGCAACACAAACTGCTGAAATTGAAATGAAAGGCAAAAAACATTCCTCGCATTGTATCTGAAAATTTTTAACATTGCAAACATCAATATGTGCCTGGAATGCACATATTTTTTCTGTTCACTTGGAATACCATATCTTTTGCTTTGCTCCTCTTCCTGCTCTTACTCCTGTTTTTCTTTTGGATTTATGTGCATATGTGAAGGTACCTACTACCTATAAGCAAACAAAAAAATCTTAACACTCTTGTTGGGGTTGTGCTTCTGGGGTAATAAAAGCTAACAGCATTTCAAACTAGTAGAAGGCAGGAGCTATATGGAACAAAATATTAAAAAAAAAAAAAAAATGAAAATTGCATTCCTTTTAACTAAAGGTATACAAGGATATGATAACCCACATGACTATAGCAGCATCAGCAACAGCAGGTTGTCGGTTGATGGGTTTCTTTTTTTTTCTTCTGTTTTTTTTTTGCTGCTCCTTATTTGCTCCCTGTATTTCTGTTTGCTCCACACATTCGGAATGTGTACAATGCGCTGTGTGCTGTATGGGGAGACACGTACATTTGAAACGATGCTACGAATTTGACTCGCAACCAAATATCCCGATAGCGAATTGTGCACATACATTTGTAGGTATGCAATACATACATCTGTTGTCCCCCCTACAACAGCAACGCAGAAGACTTTGAACTATTTCGTCCTGAATTTTAATTAATTTGTTCCTTCTTTGCGTGCTCTCTGTGCTCTTCTTTATTTGAATCAGCATCCTGTCTAGGTATGTGCGTATCGTACACAATATACTATTATTTTTAGTTCACTGGGTTGCAGTTAAATTTTTCAGAATTCAGAGTCAGACAAGATGTACGTGATAATCTTTTGGTTATTCGATTTTCTTAGTTTTCTTGTTTCACATATTTTGTCCTTTTCTCTCTGTTTTCGGTCTCTCTTCCTCCTTCTGCTTCCCTTTTTTTCTCTCGCTCGAACTCCCTGTTTTTATTTCTTTTTGAAAACAATAGTGTTTTGAAATAACCACACCCTTTTTTTGAGAAACTGTTTTCAAGCCTGAATTTGAACATTTACTTACTGGTATTTTCCACTCGAGTGCACCTACAGCCTTTGTAATTCCTGGATTTTAATTTATTAACAGGTATATCTAGCACCAATACTTCAACATGAAACATCATTTTCATATATTCATGTGTGTGGGACCCACCCGAGAAGTAGTCAAAAATATCGTAAGCTCCACCAAAAACCTGCACTCAAATTCTAGGTGCAACACTTTCCGGCTCAAAGGACCAAAAATTCAAGCAAACAAACAACAAGAAAAAAAATTAGTCCATATTTACCTCCTTGCCAATCTTTAGTGTATGCGTGTGCATCTGTATACATTGACAAATGTAATAACGAGGTTCAAGTGGCAACCAACTACCATTACCATCACCATAGCCACCACCACCAACATAGTTTAGATGAAATCTGACATCATGTAGCTTACGACTTCTACTGCGAAATATTCCCTATACCGATACCGGAGAAAGAGGCCATAGACCAATAGAGATGGATTGTTATTATATCATCCAGCATGCGTTTAACCCATATACATGGAACAAGGAACGCATCTATGCCATATTAGAACTCGAAGAACCAATATAACATGCCCTCCACAGCGTATCCTTTTTTGGGCGGAAAATAATCCAATAGTCAGTCCGGAGGAGTGTGAGTATTGTATACTGAGCACCAAGTATGCTTGAGTGGGTACTTTCAAAATTGTTGTCCTTGTACACGCATCCAAACTATGTATCTATAGGTAGGTACCTACCCTACATACGTATACATAACTACCTTCGATGGTAATAAGGAAAATATCGACCAAAAATCGAATGTGAACATGAATATACCAACCACCAGCATACCTACATCATACATTGGATCCTGGATCATCACAAAATTCTTTCAACCGACTTCTTCTTCTGTAGCCCTCTTCCCACCCCCTATCCCCTACCCTGCCCTCGGCACGTAAAATTAAAAACCCAACTTCCCTTCATCTTCTTTGAAAAAGCATGCAACTGCCACAATTCAGATCGAGAGTGCACTCACACATCCATCCAGTCTTCATCATACACAAGAAGACCAGGAAACAGAAATTAAAAAAAAAAAACAAACAAAAATCCTTTGGTACATTTATCGATGATGATGACTACTATGATGGTGGACTACCTACCTACAGTTATTTCTGTAAAAGAATAGGCAGCGCCCCCTACTGTATATGTACACACAGAATTGTTCAAAAACACAGTTGTATCCTTTTTCGTTCCCCTCTATAGATTCCACTCAAATATGCAAACTTAAGAATAAAGGATAAGCCCTCGTTCCTCAAAGCTGCAATCATCCCTCTCCCAACACCTCATTCTCACCCCTATGGATACTGCCATTGTATGTAGCGCCCTCTACCATAGTTATAGGTGCCTGACTGGCTTTTGTTTACTGAAAAACTTGCAGCGACTCTGAAAACGCTGGGTAGAGAATTTTAGAAACTCAATGCTATCTAAAATACTGTTGCTGCATAGCTGTTGTTCTAATGTCCCGTTTGGCCAAAGTCTTTTGTGTTTACGCCACTTGTCTGTTTTTAAACTGTACATATCTACATTTTGTATCGCTGTCTCACTTACACTTAAACTTTTTCCATATATTTCTTTGTATAAAGGCAGATTTATACAGTTACGAGTTGCAGTTTGACTAACACCGGTACTACAAGTGGTATTTACAAATAAATGATATTTGCTGAGGAGGAATATACCTACTCTCGAACACTGGGTTTGTATCTACCTAGTGGGTCAGAGAATTTGGTTGATATGGCTTGGCGGGTTGTATAGTGGAGAATGAGAACTCCAAGTGTTGCCCCTATTACGAGTATGTATGATGTTTGTATTTCTCTACTTGTTTCTATTTCTATACTTCAGTTCTGGGACTTTGCGTCATGTACCTAATAGCAAATGCAGATTTTATTTACTCTTTCGAGAAGGATCGATACAAAAGAGATTTTGATTTTTTGTTTAGTTTGATGAAAATGAAAAAAAGTAAATTGAGATTGATGTGCAATAATTTCAAATTCCCTGCAATCCATTTTTTATTTTCTGATAAAATGTTTTATTTTTATCAAATTCTGAATAATATGTAACAATCTTTTAAAGTGAAAACCTAAATATTGTAGAACTTGGACCTCTATAAGCTGTGAGGGGTTTGCTTCAAATCGTAACTGAAAATCGATTGAAACGGGACCATAGACAATATAATACGAGGCTTGATTTTGCAACGACAATGCAACCCCTTACAAATCCGTTTTACTTAAAATACTTCAACTCAATTGACCTGGAAGTTCCATCCGCACCATACGTGACATATCGTCTGCTAATATTTTCGACAGTTTTTGAAAAATCCATTGCGAGGTTTTTGAGGACAATGTGAAAAGAAGAATAACGTATTTGTCCGTTTTTGTATTGAATGGCTCTTTTAACATCTCCTATCTGAAACTTCTAATCCAATAAACTGTTTTGCTGACGACAGTACCCTCAGCCTTTCATATTCGTTTCTTGATTCACATCCATGTCCTTCGGATGTGGAACTTGAACGGCAGCGTATGATAAGCTCATTAAATTCTGATCTTGACAGTATTGTCCACTGGGGAATAAAAAACCGTGTAGAATTTAATGCTTCAAAATCTCAATGCTGTCTCCTGTCGTTAAAGCGGAACCCACCCCCAATGCTGCTATCCATGAGCGGCACTTGCATAGAGGAAACTGAACAGCTTTCAGTCCTCGGTATGTGTGTCACAGACCACCTTTTGTGGAACGACCACATATTTGACATCGCCAAAAAAGCTGCTAGGTGTTTAGGTTTTCTCCGTCGATGCAAGAAATTTTTCTCGCCCTCCGATCTGGCTGTGATCTACAAAGCCTTTATTCGTCCAAAACTTGAGTACAACTCCCATATTTGGGCAGGTGCTCCAATAACCCATTTGAGTCTATTGGATAGAATTCAAAAGAGAGCTCTTAAAATGATAGGTGAAAGAACTATAACGGAAACCTTTACATCTCTGGAGCACCGTCGAAATGTTTCATGCCTTTCGTTATTTTACCCTTATTTTAACAAACATTGCTCCAGCGAAATAGCCAGTTGCATTCCTCCCCTTAAACAATTCAACCGTAATACTCCCGCTTCTAGGAATGCCCATCAGTTTACCCTTGAGCCCAACTTCGGACGTGCTGTTAAGTACAGAGATTCTTTCTTTAGTCGCACTACACGAATGTGGAATGCTCTACCCAGCTCTATCTTCCCCTCCCATTATGATCTACAGACATTCAAAACCAATGTACATCGGTTTCTCCTTTCAAATCCCCTCCAACCTACCTAATCGCTCGTGCTGTGTTTATCACTTTAAGGGTATTCATAACCCCTTTAGCGCGCGCTAAATATAAAAAAAAAGCATGCATAACGGTATTATATTATGACTGATGCTTCAAGGACCTTGAAACTTGAAGATCTTTGAAGTATTTTGCAATAACAGATTTATCAATGTAGTCGGGTGTTTGCACCTTGGAAAATGTGTTTTTTTTTTCAAATTTCACACGAATATAGTCCTCTCCAAGTAGGGTATGACTTAGGCAAAACCATTAATAGGCTGAGATGGTGGAAATGTTAGACTTACCCCAATGCGGATTTTTGGGAACTTTTGCATATAATTCAGGGCAATGTTCTGAACAGTTTCATCAAATTTCAGCCTGTTAATAATTTTTCCTGAACCAGAGGTCTTTTTTGTCTAATTAAACTGTGAATAAGAATGTGATGTCCTGCTAAAGAAACTTTTCGCAGTTTTAACTTGCTCTCTGTTAGCATTTATCGAAAGCGTCGGAAAATAATCTTAAACATATCATTACTTCTAACAACCTCCCGATTTATTTGATTTTATTAACCTAAGAGTTTGTTGGTATTTTTTATTTTTAAAGTGGTGGGTTGTTAAGTGAGCCTGTGCAGTGTGCACCCCTAGGGGGTCGAGTTATTTGATTGATAAGTCATTGAAATGCATGCGAATCCCGTTTCACAGTGTGATGAGGAAACGAGACGTGACGGGAACTCATAGTAGTTGTTCTCTCTTAAGCAGCGTCCACATAATGTTGATTTGTGTATATCAACAGTACTGATCAACAATGTTGAGTTGATGTGGACGTGTAAATAAACAGAGTCTATCAACTTTTGCTGACCCGAACGTAACCCGACTCAAATGGATAGAAAACAACAAGGTTGATGGACACAGCTGTCATTTGTATTGCGCATGCGCTTTTTTGGCCTGTGTAGGTATTCTGTTTTTTTTTTATTTGTTTAATAAGAAACTATTTTGTTTTCGTTTATGGCTTATTTATATTGTTATTTAAAATGAAATGGACGTAGAAAATTGAGTAGGTACCTACGCAAATGAGTGTTTGCATTGTTACAAGACAGTATACACTTAAACACGTACACACTAGCATGTTTATCGACAATTTAAATCAACAATGTTGGTCAGCGTAATGTGGACGCTGCTTAAAGACCAATTTAAGTCGATGAAATAATCCACAGTAATATACTTCTCGTAATCTCGTGGCGAAGATAAACAATAACAATAGAAACATTGTTTTTGGTTTTTTGTTAAGGGCACTTTTATTGAAATTTTATTTTGGAAGGTTTTTGCGGCCTAGGGTAAAGGCGGGAGATATGGCACCCCTTTTTTGTTTTTCTTATAACTTTAAAAGTAAAAAGGATAATCATTTCAAACATAGATTTATATAATCTGTAGCTAATTTATAAACCAAAAAAAATGGATTACTCGGGGATTTCACAATGCAAAACATAGTTTTTTTCAATAACAAAATACATTACAAAAATGACAAGTGAACAAAATGGCGGGTGATAAGGAACATTACTTTTAAAGTGATTTTTGACACAGTTGTTGTTTATATACGTAAAATGGGACTTGACAAATTGTGCACTTGATGCACTCGAAAGGCACTGTTCTAAAATTACAACCAAAATTTTATTAGAATCAGGAAGGGGTGATATGGCACCAGTGTAAATGTACTGAATTTGCGGGGTGTCACATCACCATTTGGACATTTCCACAGTTATTCGAAATTAAAAGAACATTTATGTGCATTTATCGCGGTATAAAGATACAAACAGACACTATTCACTCTTTGTTTTTCCGTTAAAACGAAGACCTGACACCGAATACTTTCGTTTCTACACTAAATTAACAAAAGTACAACAAAAATAATCTTACAAAAAAATCACAATTTTTTTGTATTTTCGGTAGTAGTTTAAACATTTAACATACTTCTTGGATTTCAACTGCACCCGTAAGAAGCTTAAAGATATTCTGAAGTCATTGTTTAAAAAAAAATTCATTAAGTGGGAAATATTGAAAGGGTGCCATTTGCCCCGTGGTGCCACGCAACCCGACTTTACCCTATAGTGCAAAAATTAAAATTTCAATAAAAGTGCACTTATTTTTATTTCTCTTGTTATTGTTTATCTTTTTCTTAATACAATGCCAGACCACGGGCAATTACAACAACTCTCTAGGTGCAAGAATTTAACCAAATTCCCCTGGAAATTATATAATTTGCAGCACATCAATGTAGCTTATTTTATAAATACGTCGGTAGCCATCGGCTAGAAACATGTGTCTAAGAAAGGCAACAACAATTATTCTTCTGAAAAGCTCAATTGTTGTTGTCATTGTTTATCTTCTTCGTATGAAACTTATTATAATGTTTGATTCTTTTTAATTGCTTGGTGAATTTCAGATAATGAGAAATTTCGCCGGTAAAATCTTTTTAGCTTTTCTTAATTCACCTTCTATATAATTTTGTTTTGTTCATTTGGGCACAACGTTGATTATAAGAGTAACTCAATTTTATTCCTGAAAAGATATTTATGTGTTTCTAAGTGTTTATTCTCACCACAAAGAAATTTTGATTGAAATTTAAATTTTGTTTAAAATACCTCATTCTTCCTGTTTCACATCTGTAAAAATGTCCTTGGTTCTCCTACATACACTAACGAATATGGGGATATTTGTTTGAAATATCGTTGGATACAAATTTATTCAATGGTCCGTCAGCTAAATCCAAATCATTCATATACCGACAACTTGAGCTTGACATTTTCGAACCTCAATTCATGTATATACAGGGTGTCCCATCGTCACCGGCGCAGAAGAAAACTATGGGTTTTAGAGTTAATTTTTAGTCGAAAAACTTAAGAGTAATTTTCTCGTTTTCGCTTCCTTTTCGACTTATAACGGTTTCTATGATTTTTTATCTTTTTTTCTGTTAACTAGCTCTAACTTTGTCAAAGTGCATCCGATTCTTAATTTGTTTGTTTTATTTACACAAGGAGAGTAAGCACTTTATACTTGCCATACAATTTTGTTTTTATGCGGATAACGATTTTCCCACAAATTAATATCAAACCTATTTTGTTGGCATTTTTAGGTCGTTTTTCTTGACTTCGGTGTCATTTTTTCCAACAAAAACACCTTATTAAGGGGCATCTTTTCTGTTTTATTATGAAAGCCCATTTTATTTATTTTCTTAAAAATGCAAAAAAAAAAAAAAAACAACAAACAATTTATTAATAAAAATAAAAACTCAAAACAGAAGTAATTTCAATATTTTAATATTTAAATTTTTTCTCTTCTTATTATAAAAATAAAAACAGTAAAAAAAAACAAATAAAATGAAAGGGTGGAATTTTCGAACACCTTTTGTAGGTTACTCGCTACAAACAAAGAATTAATTTTAATTTTGTAGTATTTTTTGAACTTTATTTTTGTCTGTTTTTATTTTTAAATAAAATTTAATGTTGCATTTAGTTAAAAAGAGTTAAGTGTTTTGAATGGGCTTTCATAATAATATAGAAAAAATATCACTTAATAAAATGACAGCAAAGTAAAACAAAAAACGACCAGAAAATGCCAAAAATATGGGTTTGATATTTAATTGTGGGAAAACCGTTATCCGCACAGAACAAAATTGTATAGCAAATATAAACTGCTTACTGCTTAGAATCGGATGCCGTTTGGCAAAGTTAGAGCTAGTTAAAAGAAAAAACATCA
The DNA here is from genome assembly GCA_949320155.1 of Melangyna quadrimaculata. NCBI lineage: Eukaryota > Metazoa > Arthropoda > Insecta > Diptera > Syrphidae > Melangyna > Melangyna quadrimaculata. The sequence goes on along the minus strand of OX439483.1, from coordinate 78,836,371 downwards.
AAAATCATAAAAACCGTTGAAGTCGAAAGGGAAGCGAAAACGAAAAAAACTATAAAATTTATATTAGTTTTCCGCTGGGCCGGTGATGTTGGGACACCCTGTATATTGGCATCAGTTTGGTAGTTGCAGTGATTTTCTCCTTTAGTTACCTTTGATGACTCCGGTGTCCTGTGCCACAAACATATTTGTTATGGGAGCACTAAAGGATGTATTGAAATGAAAAACATACAAGGCATTTTACTATCAACCCACATAAAGTCCTCCTTTGTTATCCTTAGAGCCAAGACAGCCGAATAAATATATAGATTTAAAAGACAAAGTTTCTGTGAAACACTTCCCTCCTTGATGTCCATCGGTAACTTCTTTAACTGAAAATGTCCTCTGAACTTTTAATAGTTTTATTTGCTTTATCATTGAACCTAGATTTTGCAGAGTATATTTTGTATATGAAAATGCTAATTTTGAACCTTTGCTTGTGTATTTTCAGTACCACCAAAAGCCGGCCAGAAGCGTCCTGCAACCAGTCCAGCTCCGCTTATACCATCGCCGCATCATTTGCAGTCACCCTCGGGGGCACCACCCCAAGTGCAACAGAATTCCGCTCATGGTCTCAGTAACCATGGGGGAAGTAATCACATTGGGGCTCAGTCACCTTCAATGCAAGGCCAACAACAGTCACAAGTATGTGGAGTTCCTGGAGGTCTTAATCAGCCGTTTGCATCGGCTCTTCGAAATCTAGCCAAGCAGGCTGACATTAAGGAAGAAGAAGATGTTGTTGTTCGAGATCGTGGTGGCACACAAGGAGGTGGGGGTGGTGGTGGTGGTGGTGGTGGTCAACGTGATGGGACGTCATCATCTTCTGCCGTACAAAACTCATCCACATCGCGTGTGCCTTCAACAAATGAATCCAGACTTGTGGTGGACAGTCGTCTAGGAAGTAGTCAGGATGAAAGATCTGTGGCGAAAAAGAGGTCAGCCCCATCGCCTCAGCCAGCAGAAAAAATAGCTCGCATGAATTCGGGTCAGTCGGTTGGTCTTCAACCGGAACTATTGGCGCGCAGTGGCTTTCAACCATATCGATCGGATGAACGTCTCATGCATCCAGCTGGGCCGTTCCCCCTAGATGCATATTCTCCATTTGCAGGGCTACCCGGAATGCCACCGGGTGCCATTTTCAATCCGGCCAGTCTACAATATTCCGAGCAGTTCTTGTTGGAGCAACGTCATCAACTGCTGCGAAGCGGTGTACACTATTCTCATCCTCACCATTCATTGTACGCCCCATTGCCTTCACCTTACTCGTCGCATCTGTATCCGTTCATCAGCGTTCCCGTACTGCATGAACGTATGAAAATGGAGGAAGAACATAGAGCCCGCATTGCTCGTGAAGAGGAACGTGAGCGTGAAATGCAGAGAGAAAAAGAACGTGAGCTCCGCGAACAAAGAGAACGGGAACAACGTGAGAAGGAACAGCGAGAACGTGAACAACGTGAAAAGGAACAGCGAGAACGTGAAAAAGAGCAAAAAGAGAAAGAGGCACGTGAACGTGAGATGCGTGAAAAGGAACGAGAAGCCAGAGAACGAGAGCGCTTAATATCTGCCTCGCATCACTATAACAATCCTCTATATTCGACTCTGAATAGAAATATTCTTGGCCCGATGTTGCCACATATTGGCTTGAGTCTGCGTCCGCAACAAGGTGGTATGCATGGCCTGCCCTCTATGTCACCCTATCATTCCAGCAACCAACGCCAGAGTCCACATGCTGCAATGGGTCTTAATTTAGGACTTTCCTTACCCGGTGTTCCAAATTTACCACATGGACCTACTATGCAACATCACTTGCAGAGTTCAGGCATTGGGTTAGGTCATCCTGGCGGTGGACTTACTCACCCTAGTTTCTCCGCGGCAGCCTTGGGTCTGTCCCATCACGGGCTTAACTTGTCTCATCCCCACATGTCCCCCCATCATCCACCGATCACAGCTGCTCATCAGCTGCCACCGCATTCGACACCACACTCCCACGTGTCTACCAACAGTTCACCACACGGTAGCCTGAATCTTACTCAGAGTTCAGCTGGAAAGCACTCTGAAGCCACAATTATCACATCCTCGGCATCTTCAATGCAGTCTCATTCTTCGCACAGTATAAATGCTCAGCCGCCAACAAGCATTCCAAACAGTATGTACTATTCCCATCATCCGGGACATCATGCCTCTATGCATTCGGTTAACTCACTAGCGCCATCTGCTGCTCATCAGCAGTCTTCATCGATTTCGATGTCCATGGCAGCAATGAATCATCACACCTCCTCATCAGGTGGTATGAAGATACCCACACCAAACTCATCGGCTGGCCAGCAACAGTCCATGCCACCGAATACGCACAATCAAAACGGCGGCCGAGCATCAAACAGTCCCCGACATCCGCTAGATAAGCCACAATCTGGCCTTGGCCCCTTAACGGCAGCAGTTTCGGCCAATGAGCCAACTACCCTAGATCTCACGGGTTCAAACTCCAACCACGCCTCCAGTATAGGAGGCGGCAGCAGTGTTGGAACTCCCGCGAACAACCGTACTCCACCTTCACACGAATTGAATGGAACCGCCACAACAGCAAGTGCTACAATGGTCAGCGATGCATCCGAGTCTAGTAAAGAAGCCACTACTGTGAATGTAGCTCCAACTAGCGGCAGAGGAGGCACCCCCAATAAAGATAATGAAAACATGAAGAGCTCACCAATAGATGACGCCATAAAGCAAAAGCCTCCTACACCAGTTTCAGCCACTCCTACCACAACCACCATTGTGAACTCCTCACCGGAAGACGCTCGACGCAGTCCCGATGATCTAGCTTCGACTGGTGTTAATCCCTCTTCAGGTAATACTAACAAACCATCCCCTAACAGTACTGTTTTGGAGGGCATCACGCAACTGTCATCTCCTTCTGCCAATAATGAGCAGGCTTCTCCTAAGCCTTCCGATTTGACGGCCACATTAAAGATCTCCCCTTCAGGTGATGCTACCGGGGTTACTTCGACCACGGGAGGCTCCATAAGCCCCCCGGCGGTGGTAAGTAGCAGCACAAATATTTCGGTTGCACCCTCCTCAGATGAGGTTGTGTCCAGCGCAAGTGCTAGCGAAGCGACCCGGTGAGAAACAGCCAAAACGAAAAAAACATTTAAATTTCTTGTAAATATTTGAAATATATAGAAATCAGATTAGGACGTGACGCCCTTTCATTTTATTTTAAATACTTTATTTTTACTGTAAAATTCATTTAACATTTTTTTTTTTTAAGAAATTTAATTAAATGATTTCAATTTACATATGGTTTAAACATAAACAAATGTTAGCAACCACTTAGAAAATTGTGATGTTTAAGAACGAAATATAATTTTTTTGTTTTGTTTATTTCCTTCGAACTACAGAATCGAAATAAATTCTTATAATCAATTAATTAAAAAGCTTATGTATTTAATTTTTTTTTTTCTTAAACAAAAAATAAAAACAATATATTTATATAAATTTTGCATTAATACTTAGCTCACATTTTATTCAAACACCGCATGCGCGCCTTATAATTTAGATTTTGTTTTTATTTCATTCAAATCAAAATAATTTTTAATAATATAAAAATAGAATATATTATATAGAGTATTTTTTTTTTTGTAATTCTTACTTGTAATATATAAAAATTAAAATATTGGAAATGTATTTACAACAAAAAAAAAAATTATTTAAGAACTAACTATATTAAAAACAAAAAAATCCGTAATGATTGTTAGTGTAGTGTCAAGCACTATATTTAATAGAGAATATATAGGTACATAAACAAATAATAAACAAAATAAATATTTTCAATTTTAAATATTGTTTCTTTTTATTTTATCTTGAGTTATGTATAACAATGTAAACTGTTAAGTTGTTTCATTCTTAATTTTTATTTTTGAATGATTATTTTATTTTATAATAATTGTTTTAATTTGTATGTTGTTTTTTTTATATAACGGAAGAAAATACAAAAATAAACTACATACATAACTAATATTTTGACCTCGTACACCTTATACATATTATTATTATTATAGATTCGTGTTATAAGAAGAGAAACAAACAAATATACAATTTAATTAACGAATTATAAACATAATTATTTCTTTAGTTCAATTAAAGGCATAAATAAAAGTTATTTGATTATTTTTAAAAACAAATGTGTATTTTTATTTTGCATATTGTGTTTGGTTTTATTTCTTTTGGTTTTTTTTTTTCAGATTTAGTTTTAATTTTTTATATTTTGACTGAAACGAACTGATTTTATAAATAATTATTCATTTTAACTTAAAAATAAGAACCCATTGGGCCAATAAGTAATATGGAATCCGGGGCAATACTTTGTAGTTCGACATGAAATTTAAATTTAAATTACCTCGGAAGTAATTTTCGTTTTGATTTCAAAGGAGGTGGGGCTTTTTTGTGCCAAGGGCTCACAAAGTGAGTACATTAAAACTGTGAAAATTTTTGAAAAAATTAGGGTCGGAGGGATTTTGGGACTTTCTAGTCTTTCAAAGTATCAATTAGGAGGCATGATTTTAAAGACAGTGAAAACACCTTTCATGACTTTGGGAACATATACTACATACATGCCAATTCATTGCTTTAGTCTTATATATTGCGTAAGACTTCTTACTTGTTTTCAGTCAGTTTTTATAAAAACATATTGATCACAAAGTTTCGTTTCATAAAACGCTGTCGTTTTGTTTCGAAATTCGAATTATCAACGCAAAATGATAGCAGAAAGAGGTTAGGTTAGGTTGGTGGGCTGACAGTTCGTCTTGTTACCGTCACACTTATATCAGTGTAGATTTGATCCCCATAAAAAGAAACGTATGAAAAATCATATGACATAGCCCGTAAAGAGAGTTTATAAAACTTCAGCAAGCAAGTATTGAAAGCGATATTTCAATTTCGACCGTCTTCGCTTAAGGTTATTCTCAAAAGCGAAAGTGGAAGAAAGCGATCCTTCCCGTTTTCTTATTTTAATGTCAAATATTTCCAGCCCACTTCCATTTTTACTCCCACTCTCTAATTTTTCCATTCAAAATTCCATTTTTATTTCCACTTCTCAATTTTTCCAACAAAAAATGACATGTTCTTGGCCGTCGAAGAATTTTTTGATGTGAAACTTCTTTATTAATATTTTGTGCGAAAAGAATATTTTTGTTTGTATATTTAATTGATTTTGTTGTTATTAGTCATAAAATAAAACATTTAAATAAGTGTGATTTAAAATGATAATGTTAAGAAGGAAGATAAGAAGATATATTTGCATATTATTATATTCGCCACCAATCCGTCACCTAGAAACCTATCGCTTTCATACAAAAATGGAAAGCGAAAGCGCTTTTGGGAATAAAAAAATACAAATCCGCCATTGAAAGCGATCCGCCGCGCTTTCCGGAATCGGCCCACTGAATAAGCTTGTCCGACCATCGGGTTTGTTAATGATTGGACTAAAGTATCAATAGTATTCTCTTTTTAAAAAAAAGTGCGATAAGATAAGTGGCCTTATATTGTTTTAAATTAACATTTTGAAATAAGGATAACGCATCAATCGTTTTTCAAAACGCCATCTGCTCCAAAAAGGCAGTTGCAAATGTGTTCATATCTTTTTTCATAAATTCACTGCAACAAAACGACCATGTTGAAAGTTACTCCCTTGTAGGAGACCTTTAATTTGATACTAACTTCATTCGTGGCCGGTCACACCCAAAATCGCCCATTCTCCTATATTACTTACCTTAATTTATTTCAAAAAAAAAAGGAATCAGTAAAGACGAAAGAAAAAAAGAAAAGTTTTTTTTTTAAGTACGGAGAAGTCAAAAAAAAGTCGGAATAGTCAGTCCAAAATGAACACCGTCCAATATGTAGGGGAGGAGAAAGATTATACAGGGTTTCCGGTAATTCGTGTGCCATACTTTGGGATGTGATTCTTGGTCATATTCTTAGAAAAAAATTGTTCAATAGTAAAGTCTGATTTTCAACTTTGACATCACTTTTTGACGATTTAAAAAAAAAGGCTAACTTTTGTGTACCCATGCTAAGGTCAATTTCCCTGTCAGTACTAATGGTAGGGACCTCATTTTGGACTTTTTTTTTAGTAGAATACTAAACTTTAAAACTACGTTTAAATTAAGCTGACATGTTTTAAGGGTTGCCAGATATTCGATTTTAAATGGTGTTCAATTTTTCTTGCCCGAGCAAAATTTTGACTTTTGAGGTCAATTTTTTTCAAAAAATTAACAAAACAATAATAAAAAAAAAACTCATAATTGCACCCAAAAACGCACACATTTTATGATACACCTCAGGTGCGTACAAATACAGTCATCATAAGTGCTGAAAGTGCCCACCTGCGTTTTGAATGCATGACATACCCCGATTTTAAATTTCATTTTTAATGTTTATTGTCGATAGCTCTTGCCTTACTTTTAGTTATCCTTCGGAAATACGTTGTTCTAAATCAGTTAAAGTTCTTATTTCAGAGGAGTAAACGATTTCTTTTATTCGTCCCCATACAAAAAAAAATCCAGTACAGTCACTGAGGGAAAAAATACGATCTAAAATTAAATACGACCGTATTTTAAGTGAAGCGGAGCATTCTCATTTTAACGTTGAAACAAAATGTTAATTTGAATATGCGACGTAATTTTAAGAGATTCAACCTAGTTTCAAAGTAAAACGTGTTTATTTATACATTGAAATCAACTTTTTTACATTTACATTCCTTCCAACGTTGTTTTAAAGTGAAACGTATCATTGAGATCCACATTTAAAGTGCGCTCAACCTTGTTTCATTTTCAATTGAAATCCACATTTTACATTGCGATCCACTTTTATGGTATTTAAAGTGCCATTAACTTAGTTTCAAAGTGTTGCATACACTGAGGGAAAAAATGCTTTCTAAAGTTAAATACGAGCGTATTTGATCTAAAGTTTTTTAAATGAAGTGGAGCATTTTCATTTTTACGTTGAAACAATCTTAATTTGAATATGCGACGTAATTATAAGATATTCAACCTAGTTTGAAAGTAAAACGTGTTTATTTATACATCGAAATCAACTTTTGTGCATATACATTTCGTTCAACGTTGGTGTAAATTGAAACGTTATCATTTTTAAATTGATGTCCACATTTAAAGTGCGCTCAACCTTGTTTCAAAGTGAAACGTATTCATTTTTACATTGAAGTCCACATTTTACTTTGTGATCCACTTTTATGGCATTTAAAGTGCCATCAACGTAGTTTCAAAGTGTTGCATAGTTAAGTAAACCTTAATTTGTTTGTAAGCTTAATATAAAGAATTTCGAGAGCGCGTTGTTGTTTTTCGAAGTAGCGCCCTTACATTTGTGAACAAATTAAACGCGCACTCAAAATTCACTTTCATATTATCGAAAAACAATATTTAATTACTTTTCCTATATTTATTACTATGAAATACTCATAGCATCAAACGATTCACTTAAGTCGTCACAAAAATGAAATACGTCGATCATGAATATACATTTGTCTTTGTCTTACATAAATGTAAACAAAGAAGCGTGGCGTGGGTAGCCATTTTGAATCAATACCTAACCAAGCGAAGTTCAATCTACGTTGATTCGAAGTAGATAAATGTTGTTTTAAAAGATGGATGAATTTGATTTACCGATGATTCCACTTTAAATCAACATGTAAACGTAGTAAAATCTAGTTCGTTTTTAAGTATGGAATCACTTTGAAATAAAGTCGCTCCACTTTGATTTAAAAATTTTCGGCGTTGGCGCAAATCGTTCCGAAAAATATAAGAATCAAAGTTTTTTGCTTTGATTTTACGTTGTTTTTTTCTCTGTGTAGTCAAGTAAACCTCAATTTATGTGTATTTGTAAGCTTAATATAAAGAACTTCGAGAGCGCATTGTTGTTTTTCTAAGTAGCTCCCTTACATTTGTGAACAACTTAAACGCGCACTCAAAATTCACTTTCATATAATCGAAAAACAATATTTAATTACTTTTCCTATATTTATTACTATGAAATACTCATAGCAATTAAAGTCGTCACAAATAAATGATTCAGCACAAAAATAAAATGCGTCGAGCATGAATATACATTTGTCTTTTTCTTACATAAATTTAAACAAAGAAGCGTGGCGTTGGTAGCCATTTTGAATCAATACCTAACCAAGTGAAGTTCAATCTAAGTTGATTCGAAGTAGATAAATGTTGTTTTAAAAGATGGATGAATTTGATTTAACTTTGATTCCACTTTAAATCAACATATAAACGTAGTAAAATCTAGTTCGTTTTTAAGTATGAAATCACTTTCAAATAAAGTTGCTCCACTTTGTTTTAAGAATTTTCGGCGTTGCCGCCAAATCGTTCCGAGAAAAAGTAGAATCAAGGTTTTTTGCTTTGATTTTACGTTGTTTTTTTCCCTGTGGTGTGAGATCGGGAGATCTTGCAGGCCAGTGAATTGGTCCATTACTGCCTATCCATCGATCACCGTATTCTTCATCCAGACAATCCTTAACTTCACGACCATAGTGGGCCAGAGCACCATCTTGTTGGAAACAAGATGAAGCAGTGGAGCATCCTCCATAGGTCTGGTAGATTATTTTGTAAAAACTCCAGATAGTTAGTAGAATTTCGTCAACCCAAAGAATGCTGTTTATACCTAAACTGGTTGTCATCCAAGCTTCTCTCATGCAACCAGTTGCAAAATTCGGGTCTCTTTTCAAAATCAACGGGAAAAGCAGTTCCTGCAGCCTGCCACAGGTGTATGGTGATATGGATACATATTTTATCCATGCAGTGGAAATTCTGTGTTTGGAAACATTAAACTGTATGCTTCGTAACACTTCTCTCTGAAATATCTACGCTTCTATGTTTCCACCCATAATGATATATTTCTGAACATACCCAGGATCTGCATGCAACAATCGTATCAAATATTTTTTACAAACTTCACTTCACTCAATGACACTTAACTTATGTCTATTGAAATGTTACAAAATTTTGGCTGAACCTCGTATTTTTAGCAGGACAAGATTTTCTTTTTTGGTTTGTGTAGAAAGTGTCAGTGTGCGTGTACTATACGTGTTTCGGCACTGAAATCCCGTTTGGCTGCCATCTTGAAAAAGAGGGTGGAATACATTTTTCTGCGATATCTTGCGTCCCGTTAACTACACAAAAAAAATGGCTCCATCAAATTTGTTTCAGAAACTTTTTACCTTTAAAAACAATAATAATTAAAGTGTCATAACTTTTTTTTCACTTAAATGGAAAAAAAAGTCTGCCGACATAAAATAACTTTATTTAAAAATACAATAAAGGAAGGTGTTTATGGCTTTAGAAATATCAATAAAAAAGATTAATTGTTACCTCTTGGTGGAAACCATTTTAACATGCTAAAATTTTAAAATTTTGAAAAATAAGTATAGAAAAAGCTTGTATGTAATTGTCTACAAAAGATAAGTGATTTATTTTCATTTAAGTGAAAAAAAAGTTATGACCCTTTAATTATATTTTTCTAGTTAATTTTCTTGTTTTAACTATTACATTTTCACTTTGATTTAACGGTAAAAAGTTTCTGAGACAAAATTGTAGGAAATTTAATTCTCTACAAAAAAAATCAGTAGGTAAATTTTTTTTTTTGTGAAGTTAGAAGATTCCACCCCCTATTTCAAGATGGCAGCCAAAACTCGTGTGGTACACGCACACAGACCCCTCCTACACAAACCACACAACAAAATTTGTTCTGTAAAAAATGTGAGTTCAATGTTACATTTCAATGAAATATTACTGTTTACTTATTTTCTATATGGATTTTATATTTTTGATGCTAAAAACTGTTCAGGTGTCTACATAAAATGTTATGGCCGATCTCAATGTGACGGTAACAAGACAGAATGTCAGCTCATTAACGTAACCTCAACCTTAACCCAGGGCCAGGGAGACCTAGGTTAAAGATTTTGGAAAGGTTATGGTGGGACATAGCCGAGAAAAGTTGGGAAACACTGCATTAAACATTCATTCAGACTCAGCAGTTTTTACCACCCCCAAATCGTTTTATTTTATTCGATAGAGAGTTGATCGGAGATGATAAACCTCAGTTTTCGCATTCGCAACGTATACTGTTTTGCCGTCATCTTGGGTTTTACTTTTTCTCGGTTCATATTCGTCCTACAAAAAAATTGTTTATATATTTATTTATTTATTATTTTTAATATTTAAAAAGTTAGAAGCCAAAAAAAAATAACTATTTTCCCAAACTTACGCAATTTTTAATCAACAATTTAAAAAACTTTCTACGACAAATTTGTTGGGCTGTAACTTTTTAAATTTTAACAACAACGCAAATATATTTAACACACAAAATAGGAAATTTTATTCCAAGCATTTTATGTTAAACAACTTTTTTGTAGGACTAATATGAACCGAAATATTCAGTAAGAAGTTAAATCCAAGATGGCGGCAAAACGGTAAATGATGGGAACGCGAAAGCTTGATTTGTCATCTCCGATCAACTCAGTATCGAATAAAATAAAAAAAAATTGGGGGTGGTGCAAACTATTGGGTCAGATTATAAATGCAGTGGACTATTATCAGGTAAAAATAAAAAAAGCTTTATGTTTATTATTACGCATTTAAAAAAAATAAATTATCTCAAAGTCAAAAATTTTGCTCGGGCAAAAAAATTGAACACCATTTAAAATTGAATATCTGACAACCTTAAAAACATATCAGCTATATTTAAACGTAGTTTCAAAGGGTTGTAGTTTTTTAATGACTCCTTTATTTCTTAACATAATCTGCCCTAGCTAGGTATCCGTCGGAGCGGAGCAACGCATACTTCGTCGGAGATTCTGATCCGAAAAGGAAAAAAACAAAATGTGACGACCCATTGATTTGACATGCGACAGATTTATGATTCTAATACAGAATTACAAAAATGCAGGAACATCTTCAGTTGACCTTTTGATATACATAGTTTCGTGTACCTATTGTCTGGTGTTTGTTTTCTCGTTTTCTCTTATACTGGAAACGTGAATTCCGCGAACAATTTGTGTCGGAGGATTTCGGAACAATATTTTAAAATTTTCATCCAAAAAGAGAAATTGATCCTAACATAGATCAGGGTACACCTAAGTAAGCCTTTTTTAAATCGTTAAAAAGTGATGTCAAAGTTGAAAATCGGACTAAACTGCTCAAGAATCACATCCCAAAGTGTGGCACACGAATTACCGAACACCCTGTATAAGTCCGCACTAAATTGGGTTTTATCTACCCTTAAAATGCGAGCGAGCATTTGGAAAACAGGAGACATTTATGTATATGCTTAAAACTTTGAGGAAAAATAAATGTATAAAGTCTAGCCTGTTAGAAATTTACCCACAATTTGTGGTGACTGATGAACTATCAATTTAGGACTGAATAAGGTTTAATAGAGCGTTTATTTACTCTCAATAAGCGTTGACAGTCAGTTTTGTGTTTGCTTACTCTTTTTTGTGATGTGAAAGCGAGATATGAATAAAATCACATTTGTGGATAAAAAAAGTTTTTTTAAATTTTGTTAGCTTTTGTTTTCCACATCGAACTTTATGATTACAAAAAAAAATAAACAACCAAAATATTGACTGTCAACTTCAACGCTAATTGAGAGTGAATAAAAAGAAACGTTTAATCCTCTATTAAGATTAAACATGCTCCTTAATAGGTTGATTTTCTTTTTAGCTAAAATCGATTTTTAATTAATTAAACAATTCGTTAATTAAGGAAACGTCATTAAAAATTATGAGAGAGGGTGAATAAATACTAATATTTAAAATCGATCAATTTCTAATTTTGAATAGCGAATTTAAATTTAATGGAAAGCGAATTGGAATTGGGCCTTACGATAAAATCTTTTATTTTAATAAATTAAAAAAAGTTTACTTAAATATAATCACCCCGATTACAGAATCCCATGAATGGTCTGCGGATGACTTGAAAAGCCCATCCGCATTCCATTACAACTTTCGAAATTTCAAATCCGCACCAAAATCGTTTCAGATCGAGTCAATTCCCCGGGAATAAAATTTTGCGGGTTCTCTAATCGACATGAATATAATTTTATATCGATAACATTACACCTAAAGCATTGTTTACAAAATCCCAATTACAAAAAATATCAGTGCAATTTCTGTATCTCCAGGCTCTGTTGAATCCTCTTAAAAGTATCTTCAGGCTCTGTTGATTCCTCTATAAAGTAATCAAAGTAGTCAAAGTCTTGATAAGTGTAACAATGTTGTTTATTTTTTGGAACAAATTGCAAATCAACCTAAAGTTACATGAAACTAACGATTTTCTAATTTAAAACTGCTGTTAATAAGACATTTTTTTCTAGTTAGCATACTAGCGTATACATATCTTATTTAAGCTGCTAACAGCCCCAGATGGACTACTGTCTCAAACAACAAGCCAGCCCGGTCCCTAGCTATCTGTGTCCAGCTAAACACCAAGTTGTTTGATGTGGTTCTTTGGAGAAGATAAGATTCAAAGATCTCGTTTTTTTGTGCGACCTCTCTCGACAAAAAATACATCGAAGTCCTTTAAGTCTTTAAGTGAAGCTTAAAACTGTTGTACTAAAAAGGGAATCCGCTATTAAATACGACTCACTTCGTATTCCATAATCAGAGTTTTTCGAAGCTGCTCAAAACGAGTTGATACACGTACATTTAGATAGTTGAAATATGACAGTGCTTTCACAACCCCTGCCACGCACCGGTCACACCCTCTGCTACACCCTTGTCACATCGTGAATATCTCATTTAGTGCATTGAAATGTTACAAAATTTCGCCCGAACCTCGCATTTTTATACAGACGAGTTTTTTTTTTGGTTTGTGTAGGAGTGATCAGTGTGCGTATACCATATGAGTTTCGGGGCTGAAAGTCCCCTTCCCCATTTGGCCGCCATATTGAAAAAATCGGTGGAATCCGTTTTTCTGCGATATTTTGCGTACCACTAACTTCACAAAAAAAATATATCAATATGTTTTGTACAGAATTAAATTTCCTACAATTTAGTCTCAGAAGCTTTTAATTGTTTAATCAAAGTGAAAAAGTTATAGTTAAAATATAAATATTATATTATATAATTATATATGTATATATAAATTTTCTAAAAAAAAAAACTATTAAAAAACAACGGTAACACTTGCAATAACTTGTTATACTTTTCTGTACAGCCAGAAATACCTTCTTTTATTGTCTTTTTCAATACAGTGAGTTGTTTTTGTCATCAGTTTTTGAACAATTAATTTTTAAACTCCAAATTTAGAAAAAAAAGATAAAAAAATTTTCAAACTACATATTATCGTTTTCAAATTTCAATGATTTTATTAATTTAGTCAGAAATTGAAAACCGGATGAAAAAATGTCTTGTACTTTTTAAAACTATTAACCCGAAAACTCATATGGTATACGCACACTTACCCCTCCTACACAAATCGAAAACAAAATCATGACCTTATTAAAATGATAGGTCAATGTTACATTTCAATGGATATTGCTAGATTCTTAATTCTTCACATTGGTATGTTTAAAAACAAATAATTTCTTGTAAAAATAAAACTATTTTTGTGTAACATGTATTGGGCGCAATTTAATAATGCAGACATCAGAAACACATGGTCATGCAACAATTGTATTAAAAGGCATAGGCATCAACAGAGTCTTTGAGGTAAATTCGATGTTAATCGAGAAGCATGTTAAAAGTTTAAATCACAGAATATTATGTACTCACTGAAATATAAAATTGGTTAATTAACTCGAGTTTAACTTATACTTATTTTACATTAAAAAACTGCGCCCAAGTTACAGCCAAGTTGTACTTAAACAAATCATGTGAGGTGCGAGAAATTATAAAATTTTGAAATTGAAAATATGTTAGCATGCACTTATACATTTTTCTCTTGCTAATAAAAAGTTTTTTTTTTTCAATTTGTTGTAGAGGAGAAGCATGTGAGACGCAACAGCGGCGAAGAATCAGCCTTATGACATCATCTGTTCAACAATAACAACAATTAACTAATGCAACAGTATATAAGTAATGTTAGCAGACATTTGCTATCAGAAAAACTATATGGATAAAATCATTTTTTCGATTTAATCAAAGAAATAACAACCAAAAAAATCACATACAATTATTTCTTAAAATATACTTAAAAATAAAAACAAAAAAAAAATATATATAATTACAAAAAATCTGTGTTCTGTAAATGTTAATTATTATAAAATATAAAATTCATTGCATATAAAATATTTCATAATAAATTTAATTATATAAATGTATTTGATTGAAATAAAATTAAAATAAAAGCAAACAACTTTGTATAATAAAAACAAACAACCCACACACACAAAATTAAAAATTGATTCGTATTTGCAAAGCGGATTTTCATGAAAAGACTTTAAAAATTAAATGTTTACATATTTTAAAATATAAAAATAAACTAAAGCTTAAAACTAAAGTTATTTATTTTTTCAACACAGTATAGGAAGAAATAATTAAAAAAAAAAAATAAATAAAATAAGCGAAAGAAAAGAAATTTAAATGGACTTTTAAAAAAATGTGATTTGGATATATTGTATGAAGCGAATTATGAAACGGGATATTAGACGAAAGAAATTCAAATGACTAAATAATTTAAATGTTTATCTAATAATATACAACTCACTTAATATACAATACATTATATCGATAGAAAAAGATAACGTTAATGTATTCTAATAAAAATTGAAAATCAAATATTTCATATTCACAACACCCTCAATAGAAATAAAACATTAAATGTATTATAAAATAGAAAACGGCATGATTGTATAGTAAAAAACAAACACACACACACTTTCTCAACTGTCTTCAAATGTAAATGTTAATTAAGAAAAAGAAAATACACTTTTTGAAACGCATTATTTTAAGTTATTTAGTTTTTTTTTTGTTTATGTAAAAGTTAAAAAAATGTCATGAATGAAATTTTTTTCGAAAAATCTGTGATATGATATAAATATTTAAATTCAAACAAAATATAAAATAACAAATGTGTAAGCTATAATATTAAAAGAAGAAACAAAAAAAAAAAAACAATAATAAAACTTGTTCACTAAAACGTTTCATTTTGCGGAATTATCTTTAATTTTATGGACAAAACAATATTTATAGAAGTACATTATGTATCTATATCTATATATTGAGTAATTATGTTTATTTTTAATATTTAAACTAGTCTTATAATTTTGTATGAGTTCGAAAAGATAAATATAAGATATAAACATAAATAAACAGATATTGTCCTTTTTGAATTTTAAATATGCAAACGCAATTTGCTGTACATGATATAAAATATAAACTAGAATCTAAGCAACCCGAACAACATGAATAAGAAAATTAATTCAAGTGATGTGGAGAATAAATTAATTTAAAAATATATGTTAATGTTGGAGTTTTATTCGATCTCTTAAAGGGGAATTGCCTAGTATTTTACAACGTTGGATTCTGTTTCCAATACGCTATGCAAAGCCTCCAGCCAAAATGTTGAAGAATTGTTGTTATAAAACTCACTTTCGCATATCTACATACTTTGAACCTTCCCCTCTTATGAGGTCTGGTTGCGAAGATATCTTAATTCAAAGTAAATCCATTAAAATCGATTTTTGTGAGTTTTGAAAGTTTGCATGACTTTGGATGTCTACAGTTCCACAAATAAGGCTGGGAAGGCCTTGCGGTTTATTAACCGCTTAATCAAGCTGAATAAGTTTTTCAAGAGCTATCCATAGCTGAAAACTAGAATATTCTAGGAAGTCTGGTTGCGGAGATATCTTAATTCAAAGTAAATCCATTAAAATCGATTTTTTTGAGTTTTGAAAGTTTGCATGACTTTGGATGTCTACAGTTCCACAAATAAGGCTCGGAAGGCCTTGCGGTTTATTAAATGCTTAATCAGTTTTTGGAGAGCTATCCACTGCTGAAAACTAGAGCATTGTGTGGGCTCTGGTTGCAGAGAAATTTTGATTCAAAGTTAATCTTTCTTGTTTCAACCCAAAACCTAAAAATCTTAATATGGCCATAACTTCCAAAATAAGGCTCGTTAGGTGTTGCGGTTAACGTTGTTGAACAGATAACGATCAGGCCTTTGCATTGCCGTTCAAAACTCAACTTTTTTTTTCCAATCGAAAGTCTCTGGAACCCATTGAAACGTACATATATAGAAAGGTTTTGTCAAATGCAACCAGCACATCCAAAGCAAACCCTTTTATAAGGTCTAGTTTTCGAGATATTTGCATTCAAAGTTATTTTTTTGAGTTATGAAGGCTTGTATGACTTTGGATGCCTACAGTTCCACTTGCTAAACGCTGAATTAGTTTTTCAAGAGCTATCCATAGCTGAAAACTAGAACATTCTAGGAGGTCTGGTTTCGGAGATATCTTAATTCAAAGTAAATCCATTAAAATCGATTTTTTTTGAGTTTTGAAAGTTTGCATGACTTTGGATGTCACAGTTCCACAAATAAGGCTCGGAAGGCCTTGCGGTTTATTAAGTGCTTAATCAGTTTTTGGAGAGCTATCCATTGCTGTAAACTAGAGCATTGTGTGGGCTCTGGTTGCAGAGAAATTTTGATTCAAAGTTAATCTTTCTTGTTTCAACCCAAAACCTAAAAATCTTAATATGGCCATAACTTCCAAAATAAGGCTCGTAAGAGGTTGCGGTTAACGTTGTTGAACAGATAATGGCCAGGCATTTGCATTGCCGTTCAAAACTCAACTTTTTTTTTTCAATCTATTTTCGAAAAAAAAGCATGGAAGCCTTTGGATGTGCAGGTTGCATTTGACAAAACCTTTCTATATATGTACGTTTCAATGGGTTCTATGGAACCCATTGAAACGTACATATATAGAAATGTTTTGTCAAATGCAACCAGCACATCCAAAGCAAACCCTTTTATAAGGTCTAGTTTTCGAGATATTTGCATTCAAAGTTATTTTTTTGAGTTATGAAGGCTTGTATGACTTTGGATGCCTACAGTTCCACAAATAAGGCTATGACGTCATTTTCGCTTGATAAACGCTGAATTAGTTTTTCAAGAGCTATCCATAGCTGAAAACTAGAACATTCTAGGAGGTCTGGTTGCGGAGATATCTTAATTCAAAGTAAATCCATTAAAATCGATTTTTTTGAGTTTTGAAAGTTTGCATGACTTTGGATGTCTACAGTTCCACAAATAAGGCTCGGAAGGCCTTGCGGTTTATTAAATGCTTAATCAGTTTTTGGAGAGCTATCCATTGCTGAAAACTAGAGCATTGTGTGGGCTCTGGTTGCAGAGAAATTTTGATTCAAAGTTAATCTTTCTTGTTTCAACCCAAAACCTAAAAATCTTAATATGGCCATAACTTCCAAAATAAGGCTCGTAAGAGGTTGCGGTTAACGTTGTTGAACAGATAACGGCCAGGCCTTTGCATTGCCGTTCAAAACTCAACTTTTTTTTTCAATCGATTTTCGAAAAAAGCATGGGCTACCCCCTTATCACTAAAAATGCATTTTTTTACGAAAGTCTCTGGAACCCATTGAAACGTACATATATAGAAAGGTTTTGTCAAATGCAACCAGCACATCCAAAGCAAACCCTTTTATAAGGTCTAGTTTTCGAGATATTTGCATTCAAAGTTATTTTTTTGATTTATGAAGGCTTGTATGACTTTGGATGCCTACAGTTCCGCAAATAAGGCTATGACGTCATTTTCGCTTGCAAAACGCTGAATTAGTTTTTCAAGAGCTATCCATAGCTGAAAACTAGAAGATTCTAGGAAGTCTGGTTGCGGAGATATCTTAATTCAAAGTAAATCCATTAAAATCGATTTTTTTGAGTTTTGAAAGTTTGCATGACTTTGGATGTCTACAGTTCCACAAATAAGGCTCGGAAGGCCTTGCGGTTTATTAAATGCTTAATCAGTTTTTGGAGAGCTATCCATTGCTGAAAACTAGAGCATTGTGTGGGCTCTGGTTGCAGAGAAATTTTGATTCAAAGTTAATCTTTCTTGTTTCAACCCAAAACCTAAAAATCTTAATATGGCCATAACTTCCAAAATAAGGCTCGTAAGAGGTTGCGGTTAACGTTGTTGAACAGATAACGGCCAGGCCTTTGCATTGCCGTTCAAAACTCAACTTTTTTTTTCAATCGATTTTCGAAAAAAGCATGGGCTACCCCCTTATCACTAAAAATGCATTTTTTTACGAAAGTCTCTGGAACCCATTGAAACGTACATATATAGAAAGGTTTTGTCAAATGCAACCAGCACATCCAAAGCAAACCCTTTTATAAGGTCTAGTTTTCGAGATATTTGCATTCAAAGTTATTTTTTTGAGTTATGAAGGCTTGTATGACTTTGGATGCCTACAGTTCCACTTGCTAAACGCTGAATTAGTTTTTCAAGAGCTATCCATAGCTGAAAACTAGAACATTCTAGGAGGTCTGGTTTCGGAGATATCTTAATTCAAAGTAAATCCATTAAAATCGATTTTTTTTGAGTTTTGAAAGTTTGCATGACTTTGGATGTCACAGTTCCACAAATAAGGCTCGGAAGGCCTTGCGGTTTATTAAGTGCTTAATCAGTTTTTGGAGAGCTATCCATTGCTGTAAACTAGAGCATTGTGTGGGCTCTGGTTGCAGAGAAATTTTGATTCAAAGTTAATCTTTCTTGTTTCAACCCAAAACCTAAAAATCTTAATATGGCCATAACTTCCAAAATAAGGCTCGTAAGAGGTTGCGGTTAACGTTGTTGAACAGATAACGGCCAGGCATTTGCATTGCCGTTCAAAACTAAACTTTTTTTTTCAATCGATTTTCGAAAAAAGCATGGACTACCCCCTTATCACTAAAAATGCATTTTTTTACGAAAGTCTCTGGAACCCATTGAAACGTACATATATAGAAAGGTTTTGTCAAATGCAACCAGCACATCCAAAGCAAACCCTTTTATAAGGTCTAGTTTTCGAGATATTTGCATTCAAAGTTATTTTTTTGAGTTATGAAGGCTTGTATGACTTTGGATGCCTACAGTTCCACAAATAAGGCTATGACGTCATTTTCGCTTGCTAAACGCTGAATAAGTTTTTCAAGAGCTATCCATAGCTGAAAACAAGAACATTCTAGGAAGTCTGGTTGCGGAGATATCTTAATTCAAAGTAAATCCATTAAAATCGATTTTTTTGAGTTTTGAAAGTTTGCATGACTTTGGATGTCTACAGTTCCACAAATAAGGCTCGGAAGGCCTTGCGGTTTATTAAATGCTTAATCAGTTTTTGGAGAGCTATCCATTGCTGAAAACTAGAGCATTGTGTGGGCTCTGGTTGCAGAGAAATTTTGATTCAAAGTTAATCTTTCTTGTTTCAACCCAAAACCTAAAAATCTTAATATGGCCATAACTTCCAAAATAAGGCTGGTAAGAGGTTGCGGTTAACGTTGTTGAACAGATAACGGCCAGGCATTTGCATTGCCGTTCAAAACTCAACTTTTTTTTTTCAATCGATTTTCGAAAAAAAGCATGGACTACCCCCTTATCACTAAAATTGCATTTTTTACGAAAGTCTCTGGAACCCATTGAAACGTACATATATAGAAATGTTTTGTCAAATGCAACCAGCACATCCAAAGCAAACCCTTTTATAAGGTCTAGTTTTCGAGATATTTGCATTCAAAGTTATTTTTTTGATTTATGAAGGCTTGTATGACTTTGGATGCCTACAGTTCCGCAAATAAGGCTATGACGTCATTTTCGCTTGCAAAACGCTGAATTAGTTTTTCAAGAGCTATCCATAGCTGAAAACTAGAAGATTCTAGGAAGTCTGGTTGCGGAGATATCTTAATTCAAAGTAAATCCATTAAAATCGATTTTTTTGAGTTTTGAAAGTTTGCATGACTTTGGATGTCTACAGTTCCACAAATAAGGCTCGGAAGGCCTTGCGGTTTATTAAATGCTTAATCAGTTTTTGGAGAGCTATCCATTGCTGAAAACTAGAGCATTGTGTGGGCTCTGGTTGCAGAGAAATTTTGATTCAAAGTTAATCTTTCTTGTTTCAACCCAAAACCTAAAAATCTTAATATGGCCATAACTTCCAAAATAAGGCTCGTAAGAGGTTGCGGTTAACGTTGTTGAACAGATAACGGCCAGGCCTTTGCATTGCCGTTCAAAACTCAACTTTTTTTTTCAATCGATTTTCGAAAAAAGCATGGGCTACCCCCTTATCACTAAAAATGCATTTTTTTACGAAAGTCTCTGGAACCCATTGAAACGTACATATATAGAAAGGTTTTGTCAAATGCAACCAGCACATCCAAAGCAAACCCTTTTATAAGGTCTAGTTTTCGAGATATTTGCATTCAAAGTTATTTTTTTGAGTTATGAAGGCTTGTATGACTTTGGATGCCTACAGTTCCACAAATAAGGCTATGACGTCATTTTCGCTTGCTAAACGCTGAATTAGTTTTTCAAGAGCTATCCATAGCTGAAAACTAGAACATTCTAGGAGGTCTGGTTGCGGAGATATCTTAATTCAAAGCAAATCCATTAAAATCGATTTTTTTGAGTTTTGAAAGTTTGCATGACTTTGGATGTCTACAGTTCCACAAATAAGGCTCGGAAGGCCTTGCGGTTTATTAAATGCTTAATCAGTTTTTGGAGAGCTATCCATTGCTGAAAACTAGAGCATTGTGTGGGCTCTGGTTGCAGAGAAATTTTGATTCAAAGTTAATCTTTCTTGTTTCAACCCAAAACCTAAAAATCTTAATATGGCCATAACTTCCAAAATAAGGCTCGTAAGAGGTTGCGGTTAACGTTGTTGAACAGATAATGGCCAGGCATTTGCATTGCCGTTCAAAACTCAACTTTTTTTTTTCAATCGATTTTCGAAAAAAAAGCATGGAAGCCTTTGGATGTGCAGGTTGCATTTGACAAAACCTTTCTATATATGTACGTTTCAATGGGTTCTATGGAACCCATTGAAACGTACATATATAGAAATGTTTTGTCAAATGCAACCAGCACATCCAAAGCAAACCCTTTTATAAGGTCTAGTTTTCGAGATATTTGCATTCAAAGTTATTTTTTTGAGTTATGAAGGCTTGTATGACTTTGGATGCCTACAGTTCCACAAATAAGGCTATGACGTCATTTTCGCTTGCTAAACGCTGAATTAGTTTTTCAAGAGCTATCCATAGCTGAAAACTAGAACATTCTAGGAGGTCTGGTTGCGGAGATATCTTAATTCAAAGCAAATCCATTAAAATCGATTTTTTTGAGTTTTGAAAGTTTGCATGACTTTGGATGTCTACAGTTCCACAAATAAGGCTCGGAAGGCCTTGCGGTTTATTAAATGCTTAATCAGTTTTTGGAGAGCTATCCATTGCTGAAAACTAGAGCATTGTGTGGGCTCTGGTTGCAGAGAAATTTTGATTCAAAGTTAATCTTTCTTGTTTCAACCCAAAACCTAAAAATCTTAATATGGCCATAACTTCCAAAATAAGGCTCGTAAGAGGTTGCGGTTAACGTTGTTGAACAGATAATGGCCAGGCATTTGCATTGCCGTTCAAAACTCAACTTTTTTTTTTCAATCGATTTTCGAAAAAAAAGCATGGAAGCCTTTGGATGTGCAGGTTGCATTTGACAAAACCTTTCTATATATGTACGTTTCAATGGGTTCTATGGAACCCATTGAAACGTACATATATAGAAATGTTTTGTCAAATGCAACCAGCACATCCAAAGCAAACCCTTTTATAAGGTCTAGTTTTCGAGATATTTGCATTCAAAGTTATTTTTTTGAGTTATGAAGGCTTGTATGACTTTGGATGCCTACAGTTCCACAAATAAGGCTATGACGTCATTTTCGCTTGATAAACGCTGAATTAGTTTTTCAAGAGCTATCCATAGCTGAAAACTAGAACATTCTAGGAGGTCTGGTTGCGGAGATATCTTAATTCAAAGTAAATGCATTAAAATCGATTTTTTTGAGTTTTGAAAGTTTGCATGACTTTGGATGTCTACAGTTCCACAAATAAGGCTCGGAAGGCCTTGCGGTTTATTAAATGCTTAATCAGTTTTTGGAGAGCTATCCATTGCTGAAAACTAGAGCATTGTGTGGGCTCTGGTTGCAGAGAAATTTTGATTCAAAGTTAATCTTTCTTGTTTCAACCCAAAACCTAAAAATCTTAATATGGCCATAACTTCCAAAATAAGGCTCGTAAGAGGTTGCGGTTAACGTTGTTGAACAGATAACGGCCAGGCCTTTGCATTGCCGTTCAAAACTCAACTTTTTTTTTCAATCGATTTTCGAAAAAAGCATGGGCTACCCCCTTATCACTAAAAATGCATTTTTTTACGAAAGTCTCTGGAACCCATTGAAACGTACATATATAGAAAGGTTTTGTCAAATGCAACCAGCACATCCAAAGCAAACCCTTTTATAAGGTCTAGTTTTCGAGATATTTGCATTCAAAGTTATTTTTTTGAGTTATGAAGGCTTGTATGACTTTGGATGCCTACAGTTCCACAAATAAGGCTATGACGTCATTTTCGCTTGCTAAACGCTGAATTAGTTTTTCAAGAGCTATCCATAGCTGAAAACTAGAACATTCTAGGAGGTCTGGTTGCGGAGATATCTTAATTCAAAGCAAATCCATTAAAATCGATTTTTTTGAGTTTTGAAAGTTTGCATGACTTTGGATGTCTACAGTTCCACAAATAAGGCTCGGAAGGCCTTGCGGTTTATTAAATGCTTAATCAGTTTTTGGAGAGCTATCCATTGCTGAAAACTAGAGCATTGTGTGGGCTCTGGTTGCAGAGAAATTTTGATTCAAAGTTAATCTTTCTTGTTTCAACCCAAAACCTAAAAATCTTAATATGGCCATAACTTCCAAAATAAGGCTCGTAAGAGGTTGCGGTTAACGTTGTTGAACAGATAACGGCCAGGCATTTGCATTGCCGTTCAAAACTCAACTTTTTTTTTTCAATCGATTTTCGAAAAAAAAGCATGGAAGCCTTTGGATGTGCAGGTTGCATTTGACAAAACCTTTCTATATATGTACGTTTCAATGGGTTCTATGGAACCCATTGAAACGTACATATATAGAAATGTTTTGTCAAATGCAACCAGCACATCCAAAGCAAACCCTTTTATAAGGTCTAGTTTTCGAGATATTTGCATTCAAAGTTATTTTTTTGAGTTATGAAGGCTTGTATGACTTTGGATGCCTACAGTTCCACAAATAAGGCTATGACGTCATTTTCGCTTGATAAACGCTGAATTAGTTTTTCAAGAGCTATCCATAGCTGAAAACTAGAACATTCTAGGAGGTCTGGTTGCGGAGATATCTTAATTCAAAGTAAATCCATTAAAATCGATTTTTTTGAGTTTTGAAAGTTTGCATGACTTTGGATGTCTACAGTTCCACAAATAAGGCTCGGAAGGCCTTGCGGTTTATTAAATGCTTAATCAGTTTTTGGAGAGCTATCCATTGCTGAAAACTAGAGCATTGTGTGGGCTCTGGTTGCAGAGAAATTTTGATTCAAAGTTAATCTTTCTTGTTTCAACCCAAAACCTTAAAATCTTAATATGGCCATAACTTCCAAAATAAGGCTCGTAAGAGGTTGCGGTTAACGTTGTTGAACAGATAACGGCCAGGCCTTTGCATTGCCGTTCAAAACTCAACTTTTTTTTTCAATCGATTTTCGAAAAAAGCATGGACTACCCCCTTATCACTAAAAATGCATTTTTTTACGAAAGTCTCTGGAACCCATTGAAGCGTACATATATAGAAAGGTTTTGTCAAATGCAACCAGCACATCCAAAGCAAACCCTTTTATAAGGTCTAGTTTTCGAGATATTTGCATTCAAAGTTATTTTTTTGAGTTATGAAGGCTTGTATGACTTTGGATGCCTACAGTTCTACAAATAAGGCTATGACGTCATTTTCGCTTGCTAAACGCTGAATTAGTTTTTCAAGAGCTATCCATAGCTGAAAACTAGAACATTCTAGGAAGTCTGGTTGCGGAGATATCTTAATTCAAAGTAAATCCATTAAAATCGATTTTTTTTTAGTTTTGAAAGTTTGCATGACTTTGGATGTCTACAGTTCCACAAATAAGGCTCGGAAGGCCTTGCGGTTTATTAAATGCTTAATCAGTTTTTGAAGAGCTATCTATTGCTGAAAACTAGAGCATTGTGTGGGCTCTGGTTGCAGAGAAATTTTGATTCAAAGTTAATCTTTCTTGTTTCAACCCAAAACCTTAAAATCTCAATATGGCCATAACTTCCAAAATAAGGCTCGTAAGAGGTTGCGGTTAACGTTGTTGAACAGATAACGGCCAGGCCTTTGCATTGCCGTTCAAAACTCAACTTTTTTTTCCAATCGATTTTCGAAAAAAAGCATGGACTACCCCCTTATCACTAAAAATGCATTTTTTTACGAAAGTCTCTGGAACCCATTGAAACGTACATATATAGAAAGGTTTTGTCAAATGCAACCTGCACATCCAAAGCAAACCCTTTTATAAGGTCTAGTTTTCGAGATATTTGCATTCAAAGTTATTTTTTTAAGTTATGAAGGCTTGTATGACTTTGGATGCCTACAGTTCCACAAATAAGGCTATGACGTCATTTCCGCTTGCAAAACGCTGAATTAGTTTTTCAAGAGCTATCCATAGCTGAAAACTAGAACATTCTAGGAGGTCTGGTTGCGGCGATATCTTAATTCAAAGTAAATCCATTAAAATCGATTTTTTTTGAGTTTTGAAAGTTTGCATGACTTTGGATGTCTACAGTTCCACAAATAAGGCTCGGAAGGCCTTGCGGTTTATTAAATGCTTAATCAGTTTTTGGAGAGCTATCCATTGCTGAAAACTAGAGCATTGTGTGGGCTCTGGTTGCAGAGAAATTTTGATTCAAAGTTAATCTTTCTTGTTTCAACCCAAAACCTAAAAATCTTAATATGGCCATAACTTCCAAAATAAGGCTCGTAAGAGGTTGCGGTTAACGTTGTTGAACAGATAACGGCCAGGCCTTTGCATTGCCGTTCAAAACTCAACTTTTTTTTTCAATCGATTTTCGAAAAAAGCATGGACTACACCCTTATCACTAAAAATGCATTTTTTTACGAAAGTCTATGGAACCCATTGAAACGTACATATATAGAAAGGTTTTGTCAAATGCAACCAGCACATCCAAAGCAAACCCTTTTATAAGGTCTAGTTTTCGAGATATTTGCATTCAAAGTTATTTTTTTGAGTTATGAAGGCTTGTATGACTTTGGATGCCTACAGTTCCACAAATAAGGCTATGACGTCATTTTCGCTTGCTAAACGCTGAATTAGTTTTTCAAGAGCTATCCATAGCTGAAAAATAGAACATTCTAGGAGGTCTGGTTGCGGAGATATCTTAATTCAAAGTAAATCCATTAAAATCGATTTTTTTGAGTTTTGAAAGTTTGCATGACTTTGGATGTCTTCAGTTCCACAAATAAGGCTCGGAAGGCCTTGCGGTTTATTAAATGAATGCTTAATCAGTTTTTGGAGAGCTATCCATTCCTGAAAACTAGAGCATTGTGTGGGCTCTGGTTGCAGAGAAATTTTGATTCAAAGTTAATCTTTCTTGTTTCAACCCAAAACCTAAAAATCTTAATATGGCCATAACTTCCAAAATAAGGCTCGTAAGAGGTTGCGGTTAACGTTGTTGAACAGATAACGGCCAGGCCTTTGCATTGCCGTTCAAAACTCAACTTTTTTTTTCAATCGATTTTCGAAAAAAGCATGGACTACACCCTTATCACTAAAAATGCATTTTTTTACGAAAGTCTATGGAACCCATTGAAACGTACATATATAGAAAGGTTTTGTCAAATGCAACCAGCACATCCAAAGCAAACCCTTTTATAAGGTCTAGTTTTCGAGATATTTGCATTCAAAGTTATTTTTTTGAGTTATGAAGGCTTGTATGACTTTGGATGCCTACAGTTCCACAAATAAGGCTATGACGTCATTTTCGCTTGCTAAACGCTGAATTAGTTTTTCAAGAGCTATCCATAGCTGAAAAATAGAACATTCTAGGAGGTCTGGTTGCGGAGATATCTTAATTCAAAGTAAATCCATTAAAATCGATTTTTTTGAGTTTTAAAAGTTTGCATGACTTTGGATATCTACAGTTCCACAAATAAGGCTCGGAAGGCCTTGCGGTTTATTAAATGCTTAATCAGTTTTTGGAGAGCTATCCATTGCTGAAAACTAGAGCATTGTGTGGGCTCTGGTTGCAGAGAAATTTTGATTCAAATTTAATCTTTCTTGTTTCAACCCAAAACCTAAAAATCTTAATATGGCCATAACTTCCAAAATAAGGCTCATAAGAGGTTGCGGTTAACGTTGTTGAATAGATAACGGCCAGGCCTTTGCATTGCCGTTCAAAACTCAACTTTTTTTTCCAATCGATTTTCGAAAAAAAGCATGGACTACCCCCTTATCACTAAAAATGCATTTTTTTACGAAAGTCTCTGGAACCCATTGAAACGTACATATATAGAAAGGTTTTGTCAAATGCAACCAGCACATCCAAAGCAAACCCTTTTATAAGGTCTAGTTTTCGAGATATTTGCATTCAAAGTTATTTTTTTGAGTTATGAAGGCTTGTATGACTTTGGATGCCTACAGTTCCACAAATAAGGCTATGACGTCATTTTCGCTTGCTAAACCCTGCATTAGTTTTTCAAGAGCTATCCATAGCTGTAAACTAGAACATTCTAGGAGGTCTGGTTGCGGAGATATCTTAATTCAAAGTAAATCCATCGATTTTTTTTGAGTTTTGAAAGTTTGCATGACTTTGGATGTCTACAGTTCCACAAATAAGGCTCGGAAGGCCTTGCGGTTTATTAAATGAATGCTTAATCAGTTTTTGGAGAGCTATCCATTGCTGAAAACTAGAGCATTGTGTGGGCTCTGGTTGCAGAGAAATTTTGATTCAAAGTTAATCTTTCTTGTTTCAACCCAAAACCTAAAAATCTTAATATGGCCATAACTTCCAAAATAAGGCTCGTAAGAGGTTGCGGTTAACGTTGTTGAACAGATAACGGCCAGGCCTTTGCATTGCCGTTCAAAACTCAACTTTTTTTTTCAATCGATTTTCGAAAAAAGCATGGACTACACCCTTATCACTAAAAATGCATTTTTTTACGAAAGTCTATGGAACCCATTGAAACGTACATATATAGAAAGGTTTTGTCAAATGCAACCAGCACATCCAAACCAAACCCTTTTATAAGGTCTAGTTTTCGAGATATTTGCATTCAAAGTTATTTTTTTGAGTTATGAAGGCTTGTATGACTTTGGATGCCTACAGTTCCACAAATAAGGCTATGACGTCATTTTCGCTTGCTAAACCCTGCATTAGTTTTTCAAGAGCTATCCATAGCTGTAAACTAGAACATTCTAGGAGGTCTGGTTGCGGAGATATCTTAATTCAAAGTAAATCCATCGATTTTTTTTGAGTTTTGAAAGTTTGCATGACTTTGGATGTCTACAGTTCCACAAATAAGGCTCGGAAGGCCTTGCGGTTTATTAAATGCTTAATCAGTTTTTGGAGAGCTATCCATTGCTGAAAACTAGAGCATTGTGTGGGCTCTGGTTGCAGAGAAATTTTGATTCAAAGTTAATCTTTCTTGTTTCAACCCAAAACCTAAAAATCTTAATATGGCCATAACTTCCAAAATAAGGCTCGTAAAAGGTTGCGGTTGACGTTGTTGAACAGATAACGGCCAGGCCTTTGCATTGCCGTTCAAAACTCAACTTTTTTTTTCAATCGATTTTCGAAAAAAAGCATGGACTACCCCCTTATCACTAAAAATGCATTTTTTTACGAAAGTCTCTGGACCCCATTGAAACGTACATATATAGAAACGTTTTGTCAAATGCAACCTGCACATCCAAAGCAAACCCTTTTATAAGGTCTAGTTTTCGAGATATTTGCATTCAAAGTTATTTTTTTGAGTTATGAAGGCTTGTATGACTTTGGATGCTTACAGTTCCACAAATAAGGCTATGACGTCATTTTCGCTTGCTTAACGCTGAATTAGTTTTTCAAGAGCTATCCATAGCTGAAAACTAGAACATTCTAGGAGGTCTGGTTGCGGAGATATCTTAATTCAAAGTAAATCCATTAAACTCGATTTTTTTGAGTATTGAAAGTTTGCATGACTTTGGATGTCTACAGTTCCACAAATAAGGCTCGGAAAGCCTTGCGGTTTATTAACCGCTTAATCAGTTTTTGGAGAGCTATCCATTGCTGAAAACTAGAGCATTGTGTGGGCTCTAGTTGCAGAGAAATTTTGATTCAAAGTTAATCTTTCTTGTTTCAACCCAAAACCTAAAAATCTTAATATGGCAATAACTTCCAAAATAAGGCTCGTAAGAGGTTGCGGTTAACGTTGTTGAACAGATAACGGCCAGGCCTTTGCATTGCCGTTCAAAACTCAACTTTTTTATTCCAATCGATTTTCGAAAAAAGCATGGACTACCCCCTTATCACTAAAAATGCATTTTTTTACGAAAGTCTCTGGAACCCATTGAAACGTTCATATTTAGAAAGGTTTTGTCAAATGCAACCTGCACATCCAAAGCAAACCCTTTTATAAGGTCTAGTTTTCGAGATATTTGCATTCAAAGTTATTTTTTTGAGTTATGAAGGCTTGTATGACTTTGGATGCCTACAGTTCCACAAATAAGACTATGACGTCATTTTCGCTTGCTAAACGCTGAATTAGTTTTTCAAGAGCTATCCATAGCTGAAAACTAGAACATTCTAGGAAGTCTGGTTGCGGAGATATCTTAATTCAAAGTAAATCCATTAAAATCGATTTTTTTGAGTTTTGAAAGTTTGCATGACTTTGGATGTCTACAATTCCACACATAAGGTTCGGAAGGCCTTGCGGTTTATTAAATGCTTAATCAGTTTTTGGAGAGCTATCCATTGCTGAAAACTAGAGCATTGTGTGGGCTCTGGTTGCAGAGAAATTTTGATTCAAAGTGAATCTTTCTTGTTTCAACCCAAAACCTAAAAATCTTAATATGGCCATAACTTCCAAAATAAGGCTCGTAAGAGGTTGCGGTTAACGTTGTTGAACAGATAACGGCCAGGCATTTGCATTGCCGTTCAAAACTCAACTTTTTTTTCAAGCGATTTTCGAAAAAAAGCATGGACTACCCCCTTATCACTAAAAATGCATTTTTTTACGAAAGTCTCTGGAACCCATTAAAACGTACATATATAGAAAGGTTTTGTCAAATGCAACCTGCATATCCAAAGCAAACCCTTTTATAAGGTCTAGTTTTCGAGATATTTGCATTCAAAGTTATTTTTTTGAGTTATGAAGGCTTGTATGCCTTTGGATGCCTACAGTTCCACAAATAAGGATATGACGTCATTTTCGCTTGCTAAACGCTGAATAAGTTTTTCAAGAGCTATCCATAGCTGAAAACTAGAACATTCTAGGAGGTCTAGTTGCGGAGATATCTTAATTCAAGGTAAATCCATTAAAATCAATTTTTTTTGAGTTTTGAAAGTTTGCATGACTTTGGATGTCTACAGTTCCACAAATAAGGCTATGACGTCATTTTCGCTTGCTTAACGCTGAATTAGTTTTTCAAGAGCTATCCATAGCTGAAAACTAGAACATTCTAGGAGGTCTGGTTGCGGAGATATCTTAATTCAAAGTAAATCCATTAAAATCGATTTTTTTTGAGTTTTGAAAGCTTGCATGACTTTGGGTGTCTACAGTTCCACAAATAAGGCTCGGAAGGCCTTGCGGTTTAATAAATGCTTAATCAGTTTTTGGAGAGCTATCCATTGCTGAAAACTAGAGCATTGTGTGGGCGTTGGTTGCAGAGAAATTTTGATTCAAAGTTAATCTTTCTTGTTTCAACCCAAAACCTAAAAATCTTAATATGGCCATAACTTCCAAAATAAGGCTCGTAAGAGGTTGCGGTTAACGTTGTTGAACAGATAACGGCCAGGCCTTTGCATTGCCGTTCAAAACTCAACTTTTTTTTCCAATCGATTTTCGAAAAAAAGCATGGACTACCCCCTTATCACTAAAAATGCATTTTTTTACGAAAGTCTCTGGAACCCATTGAAACGTACATATATAGAAAGGTTTTGTCAAATGCAACCTGCACATCCAAAGCAAACCCTTTTATAAGGTCTAGTTTTCGAGATATTTGCATTCAAAGTTATTTTTTTGAGTTATGAAGGCTTGTATGACTTTGGATGCCTACAGTTCCACAAATAAGACTATGACGTCATTTTCGCTTGCTAAACCATGCATTAGTTTTTCAAGAGCTATCCATAGCTGAAAACTAGAACATTCTAGGAGGTCTGGTTGCGGAGATATCTTAATTCAAAGTAAATCCATCGATTTTTTTTGAGTTTTGAAAGTTTACATGACTTTGGATGTCTACAGTTCCACAAATAAGGCTCGGAAGGCCTTGCGGTTTATTCAATGCTTAATCAGTTTTTGGAGAGCTATCCATTGCTGAAAACTAGAGCATTGTGTGGGCTCTGGTTGCAGAGAAATTTTGATTCAAAGTTAATCTTTCTTGTTTCAACCCAAAACCTAAAAATCTTAATATGGCCATAACTTCCAAAATAAGGCTCGTAAGAGGTTGCGGTTAACGTTGTTGAACAGATAACGGCCAGGCCTTTGCATTGCCGTTCAAAACTCAACTTTTTTTTCCAATCGATTTTCGAAAAAAAGCATGGACTACCCCCTTATCACTAAAAATGCATTTTTTTACGAAAGTCTCTGGAACCCATTGAAACGTACATATATAGAAAGGTTTTGTCAAATGCAACCTGCACATCCAAAGCAAACCCTTTTATAAGGTCTAGTTTTCGAGATATTTGCATTCAAAGTTATTTTTTTGAGTTATGAAGGCTTGTATGACTTTGGATGCCTACAGTTCCACAAATAAGACTATGACGTCATTTTCGCTTGCTAAACGCTGAATTAGTTTTTCAAGAGCTATCCATAGCTGAAAACTAGAACATTCTAGGAAGTCTGGTTGCGGAGATATCTTAATTCAAAGTAAATCCATTAAAATCGATTTTTTTGAGTTTTGAAAGTTTGCATGACTTTGGATGTCTACAATTCCACACATAAGGTTCGGAAGGCCTTGCGGTTTATTAAATGCTTAATCAGTTTTTGGAGAGCTATCCATTGCTGAAAACTAGAGCATTGTGTGGGCTCTGGTTGCAGAGAAATTTTGATTCAAAGTGAATCTTTCTTGTTTCAACCCAAAACCTAAAAATCTTAATATGGCCATAACTTCCAAAATAAGGCTCGTAAGAGGTTGCGGTTAACGTTGTTGAACAGATAACGGCCAGGCATTTGCATTGCCGTTCAAAACTCAACTTTTTTTTTCAAGCGATTTTCGAAAAAAAGCATGGACTACCCCCTTATCACTAAAAATGCATTTTTTTACGAAAGTCTCTGGAACCCATTAAAACGTACATATATAGAAAGGTTTTGTCAAATGCAACCTGCATATCCAAAGCAAACCCTTTTATAAGGTCTAGTTTTCGAGATATTTGCATTCAAAGTTATTTTTTTGAGTTATGAAGGCTTGTATGCCTTTGGATGCCTACAGTTCCACAAATAAGGATATGACGTCATTTTCGCTTGCTAAACGCTGAATAAGTTTTTCAAGAGCTATCCATAGCTGAAAACTAGAACATTCTAGGAGGTCTAGTTGCGGAGATATCTTAATTCAAGGTAAATCCATTAAAATCAATTTTTTTTGAGTTTTGAAAGTTTGCATGACTTTGGATGTCTACAGTTCCACAAATAAGGCTATGACGTCATTTTCGCTTGCTTAACGCTGAATTAGTTTTTCAAGAGCTATCCATAGCTGAAAACTAGAACATTCTAGGAGGTCTGGTTGCGGAGATATCTTAATTCAAAGTAAATCCATTAAAATCGATTTTTTTTGAGTTTTGAAAGCTTGCATGACTTTGGGTGTCTACAGTTCCACAAATAAGGCTCGGAAGGCCTTGCGGTTTAATAAATGCTTAATCAGTTTTTGGAGAGCTATCCATTGCTGAAAACTAGAGCATTGTGTGGGCGTTGGTTGCAGAGAAATTTTGATTCAAAGTTAATCTTTCTTGTTTCAACCCAAAACCTAAAAATCTTAATATGGCCATAACTTCCAAAATAAGGCTCGTAAGAGGTTGCGGTTAACGTTGTTGAACAGATAACGGCCAGGCCTTTGCATTGCCGTTCAAAACTCAACTTTTTTTTCCAATCGATTTTCGAAAAAAAGCATGGACTACCCCCTTATCACTAAAAATGCATTTTTTTACGAAAGTCTCTGGAACCCATTGAAACGTACATATATAGAAAGGTTTTGTCAAATGCAACCTGCACATCCAAAGCAAACCCTTTTATAAGGTCTAGTTTTCGAGATATTTGCATTCAAAGTTATTTTTTTGAGTTATGAAGGCTTGTATGACTTTGGATGCCTACAGTTCCACAAATAAGACTATGACGTCATTTTCGCTTGCTAAACCATGCATTAGTTTTTCAAGAGCTATCCATAGCTGAAAACTAGAACATTCTAGGAGGTCTGGTTGCGGAGATATCTTAATTCAAAGTAAATCCATCGATTTTTTTTGAGTTTTGAAAGTTTACATGACTTTGGATGTCTACAGTTCCACAAATAAGGCTCGGAAGGCCTTGCGGTTTATTCAATGCTTAATCAGTTTTTGGAGAGCTATCCATTGCTGAAAACTAGAGCATTGTGTGGGCTCTGGTTGCAGAGAAATTTTGATTCAAAGTTAATCTTTCTTGTTTCAACCCAAAACCTAAAAATCTTAATATGGCCATAACTTCCAAAATAAGGCTCGTAAGAGGTTGCGGTTAACGTTGTTGAACAGATAACGGCCAGGCCTTTGCATTGCCGTTCAAAACTCAACTTTTATTTTCAATCGATTTTCGAAAAAAAGCATGGACTACCCCCTTATCACTAAAAATGCATTTTTTTACGAAAGTCTCTGGAACCCATTGAAACGTACATATATAGAAAGGTTTTGTCAAATGCAACCAGCACATCCAAAGCAAACCCTTTTATAAGGTCTAGTTTTCGAGATATTTGCATTTAAAGTTATTTTTTTGAGTTATGAAGGCTTGTATGATTTTGGATGCCAACAGTTCCACAAATAAGGCTATGACGTCATTTTTGCTTGCTAAACGCTGAATAAGTTTTTCAAGAGCTATCCATAGCTGAAAACTAGAACATTCTAGGAGGTCTAGTTGCGGAGATATCTTAATTCAAGGTAAATCCATTAAAATCAATTTTTTTTGAGTTTTGAAAGTTTGCATGACTTTGGATGTCTACAGTTCCACAAATAAGGCTCGGAAGGCCTTGCGGTTTATTAAATGCTTAATCAGTTTTTGGAGAGCTCTCCATTGCTGAAAACTAGGGCATTGTGTGGGCTCTGGTTGCAGAGAAATTTTGATTCAAAGTTAATCTTTCTTCTTTCAACACAAAACCTTAAAATCTTAATATGGCCATAACTTCCAAAATAAGGCTCGTAAGAGGTTGCGGTTAACGTTGTTGAACAGATAACGGCCAGGCCTTTGCATTGCCGTTCAAAACTCAACTTTTTTTTTTCCAATCGATTTTCGAAAAAAAGCATGGACTACCCCCTTATCACTAAAAATGCATTTTTTTACGAAAGTCTCTGGAACCCATTGAAACGTACATATATAGAAAGGTTTTGTCAAATGCAACCTGCACATCCAAAGCAAACCCTTTTATAAGGTCTAGTTTTCGAGATATTTGCATTCAAAGTTATTTTTTTGAGTTATGAAGGCTTGTATGACTTTGGATGCCTACAGTTCCACAAATAAGGCTATGACGTCATTTTCGCTTGCTAAACCATGCATTAGTTTTTCAAGAGCTATCCATAGCTGAAAACTAGAACATTCTAGGAGGTCTGGTTGCGGAGATATCTTAATTCAAAGTAAATCCATCGATTTTTTTTGAGTTTTGAAAGTTTACATGACTTTGGATGTCTACAGTTCCACAAATAAGGCTCGGAAGGCCTTGCGGTTTATTCAATGCTTAATCAGTTTTTGGAGAGCTATCCATTGCTGAAAACTAGAGCATTGTGTGGGCTCTGGTTGCAGAGAAATTTTGATTCAAAGTTAATCTTTCTTGTTTCAACCCAAAACCTAAAAATCTTAATATGGCCATAACTTCCAAAATAAGGCTCGTAAGAGGTTGCGGTTAACGTTGTTGAACAGATAACGGCCAGGCCTTTGCATTGCCGTTCAAAACTCAACTTTTATTTTCAATCGATTTTCGAAAAAAAGCATGGACTACCCCCTTATCACTAAAAATGCATTTTTTTACGAAAGTCTCTGGAACCCATTGAAACGTACATATATAGAAAGGTTTTGTCAAATGCAACCAGCACATCCAAAGCAAACCCTTTTATAAGGTCTAGTTTTCGAGATATTTGCATTCAAAGTTATTTTTTTGAGTTTTTTTCAATTTATATTATATATATATTTGCATACAAAGTTATTTTTTTGAGTTATGAAGGCTTGTATGACTTTGGATGCCTACAGTTCCACAAATAAGGCTATGACGTCATTTTCGCTTGCTAAACGCTGAATAAGTTTTTCAAGAGCTATCCATAGCTGAAAACTAGAACATTCTAGGAGGTCTAGTTGCGGAGATATCTTAATTCAAAGTAAATCCATTAAAATCGATTTTTTTTGAGTTTTGAAAGTTTGCATGACTTTGGATGTCTACAGTTCCACAAATAAGGCTCGGAAGGCCTTGCGGTTTATTAAATGCTTAATCAGTTTTTGGAGAGCTATCCATTGCTGAAAACTAGAGCATTGTGTGGGCTCTGGTTGCAGAGAAATTTTGATTCAAAGTTAATCTTTCTTGTTTCAACCCAAAACCTAAAAATCTTAATATGGCCATAACTTCCAAAATAAGGCTCGTAAGAGGTTGCGGTTAACGTTGTTGAACAGATAACGGCCAGGCCTTTGCATTGCCGTTCAAAACTCAACTTTTATTTTCAATCGATTTTCGAAAAAAAGCATGGACTACCCCCTTATCACTAAAAATGCATTTTTTTACGAAAGTCTCTGGAACCCATTGAAACGTACATATATAGAAAGGTTTTGTCAAATGCAACCAGCACATCCAAAGCAAACCCTTTTATAAGGTCTAGTTTTCGAGATATTTGCATTTAAAGTTATTTTTTTGAGTTATGAAGGCTTGTATGATTTTGGATGCCAACAGTTCCACAAATAAGGCTATGACGTCATTTTTGCTTGCTAAACCCTGCATTAGTTTTTCAAGAGCTATCCATAGCTGAAAACTAGAACATTCTAGGAGGTCTGGTTGCGGAGATATCTTAATTCAAAGTAAATCCATTAAAATCGATTTTTTTGAGTTTTGAAAGTTTGTATGACTTTGGATGTCTACAGTTCCACAAATAAGGCTCGGAAGGCCTTGCGGTTTATTAAATGCTTAATCAGTTTTTGAAGAGCTATCCATTGCTGAAAACTAGAGCATTGTGTGGGCTCTGGTTGCAGAGAAATTTTGATTCAAAGTTAATCTTTCTTGTTTCAACCCAAAACCTAAAAATCTTAATATGGCCATAACTTCCAAAATAAGGCTCGTAAGAGGATGCGGTTAACGTTTTTTAACAGATAACGCTCAGGCCTTTGTATTGCCGTTCAAAACTCAACTTTTTTTTCCAATCGATTTTCGAAAAAAAGCATGGACTACCCTCTTATCACTAAAAATGCATTTTTTTACGAAAGTCTCTGGAACCCATTGAAACGTACATATATAGAAAGGTTTTGTCAAATGCAACCAGCACATTCAAAGCAAACTCTTTTATAAGGTCTAGTTTTCGAGATATTTGCATTCAAAGTTATTTTTTTGAGTTATGAAGGCTTGTATGACTTTGGATGCCTACAGTTCCACAAATAAGGCTATGACGTCATTTTCGCTTGCTAAACGCTGAATTAGTTTTTCAAGAGCTATCCATAGCTGAAAACTAGGACATTCTAGGAGGTCTGGTTGTGGAGATATCTTAATTCAAAGTAAATCCATTAAAATCGATTTTTATTGAGTTTTGAAAGTTTGCATGACTTTGGATGTCTACAGTTCCACAAATAAGGCTCGGAAGGCCTTGCGGTTTATTAAATGCTTAATCAGTTTTTGGAGAGCTATCCATTGCTGAAAACTAGAGCATTGTGTGGGCTCTGTTGCAGAGAAATTTTGATTCAAAGTTAATCTTTCTTGTTTCAACCCAAAACCTAAAAATCTTAATATGGCCATAACTTCCAAAATAAGGCTCGTAAGAGGTTGCGGTTAACGTTGTTGAACAGATAACGGCCAGGCCTTTGCATTGCCGTTCAAAACTCAACTTTTTTTTTCCAATCGATTTTCGAAAAAAAGCATGGACTACCCCCTTATCACTAAAAATGCATTTTTTTACGAAAGTCTCTGGAACCCATTGAAACGTACATATATAGAAAGGTTTTGTCAAATGCAACCAGCACATCCAAAGCAAACCCTTTTATAAGGTCTAGTTTTCGAGATATTTGCATTCAAAGTTATTTTTTTGAGTTATGAAGGCTTGTATGACTTTGGATGCCTACAGTTCCACAAATAAGGCTATGACGTCATTTTCGCTTGCTAAACGCTGAATTAGTTTTTCAAGAGCTATCCATAGCTGAAAACTAGAACATTCTAGGAGGTCTGGTTGCGAAGATATCTTAATTCAAAATAAATCCATTAAAATCGATTTTTTTGAGTTTTGAAAGTTTGCATGACTTTGGATGTCTACAGTTCCACAAATAAGGCTCGGAAGGCCTAGCGGTTTATTAAATGCTTAATCAGTTTTTGGAGAGCTATCCATTGCTGAAAACTAGAGCATTGTGTGGGCTCTGGTTGCAGAGAAATTTTGATTCAAAGTTAATCTTTCTTGTTTCAACCCAAAACCTAAAAATCTTAATATGGCCATAACTTCCAAAATAAGGCTCGTAAGAGGTTGCGGTTAACGTTGTTGAACAGATAACGGCCAGGCATTTGCATTGCCGTTCAAAACTCAACTTTTTTTTTCCAATCGATTTTCGAAAAAAAGCAAGGACTACCCCCTTATCACTAAAAATGCATTTTTTTACGAAAGTCTCTGGAACCCATTGAAACGTACATATATAGAAAGGTTTTGTAAAATGCAACCAGCACATCCAAAGCAAACCCTTTTATAAGGTCTAGTTTTCGAGATATTTGCATTCAAAGTTATTTTTTTGAGTTATGAAGGCTTGTATGACTTTGGATGCCTACAGTTCCACAAATAAGGCTATGACGTCATTTTCGCTTGCTAAACGCTGAATTAGTTTTTCAAGAGCTATCCATAGCTGAAAACTAGGACATTCTAGGAGGTCTGGTTGTGGAGATATCTTAATTCAAAGTAAATCCATTAAAATCGATTTTTATTGAGTTTTGAAAGTTTGCATGACTTTGGATGTCTACAGTTCCACAAATAAGGCTCGGAAGGCCTTGCGGTTTATTAAATGCTTAATCAGTTTTTGGAGAGCTATCCATTGCTGAAAACTAGAGCATTGTGTGGGCTCTGTTGCAGAGAAATTTTGATTCAAAGTTAATCTTTCTTGTTTCAACCCAAAACCTAAAAATCTTAATATGGCCATAACTTCCAAAATAAGGCTCGTAAGAGGTTGCGGTTAACGTTGTTGAACAGATAACGGCCAGGCATTTGCATTGCCGTTCAAAACTCAACTTTTTTTTCCAATCGATTTTCGAAAAAAAGCAAGGACTACCCCCTTATCACTAAAAATGCATTTTTTTACAAAAGTCTCTGGAACCCATTGAAACGTACATATATAGAAAGGTTTTGTAAAATGCAACCAGCACATCCAAAGCAAACCCTTTTATAAGGTCTAGTTTTCGAGATATTTGCATTCAAAGTTATTTTTTTGAGTTATGAAGGCTTGTATGTTCCACAAATAAGGCTATGACGTCATTTTCGCTTGCTTGACGCTGAATAAGTTTTTCAAGAGCTATCCATAGCTGAAAACTAGAACATTCTAGGAGGTCTGGTTGCGGAGATATCTTAATTCAAAGTAAATCCATTAAAATCGATTTTTTTTTGAGTTTTGAAAGTTTGCATGACTTTGGATGTCTACAGTTCCACAAATAAGGCTCGGAAGGCCTTGCGGTTTATTAAATGCTTAATTAGTTTTTGGAGAGCTATCCATTGCTGAAAACTAGAGCATTGTGTGGGCTCTGGTTGCAGAGAAATTTTGATTCAAAGTTAATCTTTCTTGTTTCAACCCAAAACCTAAAAATCTTAATATGGCCATAACTTCCAAAATAAGGCTCGTAAGAGGTTGCGGTTAACGTTGTTGAACAGATAACGGCCAGGCATTTGCATTGCCGTTCAAAACTCAACTTTTTTTTTCCAATCGATTTTCGAAAAAAAGCAAGGACTACCCCCTTATCACTAAAAATGCATTTTTTTACGAAAGTCTCTGGAACCCATTGAAACGTACATATATAGAAAGGTTTTGTAAAATGCAACCAGCACATCCAAAGCAAACCCTTTTATAAGGTCTAGTTTTCGAGATATTTGCATTCAAAGTTATTTTTTTGAGTTATGAAGGCTTGTATGACTTTGGATGCCTACAGTTCCACAAATAAGGCTATGACGTCATTTTCGCTTGCTAAACGCTGAATTAGTTTTTCAAGATCTATCCATAGCTGAAAACTAGGACATTCTAGGAGGTCTGGTTGTGGAGATATCTTAATTCAAAGTAAATCCATTAAAATCGATTTTTATTGAGTTTTGA
The DNA here is from genome assembly GCA_949320155.1 of Melangyna quadrimaculata. Lineage (NCBI taxonomy): Eukaryota > Metazoa > Arthropoda > Insecta > Diptera > Syrphidae > Melangyna > Melangyna quadrimaculata. The sequence goes on along the minus strand of OX439483.1, from coordinate 78,797,360 downwards.
AAGTTTGCATGACTTTGGATGTCTACAGTTCCACAAATAAGGCTCGGAAGGCCTTGCGGTTTATTAAATGCTTAATCAGTTTTTGGAGAGCTATCCATTGCTGAAAACTAGAGCATTGTGTGGGCTCTGTTGCAGAGAAATTTTGATTCAAAGTTAATCTTTCTTGTTTCAACCCAAAACCTAAAAATCTTAATATGGCCATAACTTCCAAAATAAGGCTCGTAAGAGGTTGCGGTTAACGTTGTTGAACAGATAACGGCCAGGCATTTGCATTGCCGTTCAAAACTCAACTTTTTTTTCCAATCGATTTTCGAAAAAAAGCAAGGACTACCCCCTTATCACTAAAAATGCATTTTTTTACAAAAGTCTCTGGAACCCATTGAAACGTACATATATAGAAAGGTTTTGTAAAATGCAACCAGCACATCCAAAGCAAACCCTTTTATAAGGTCTAGTTTTCGAGATATTTGCATTCAAAGTTATTTTTTTGAGTTATGAAGGCTTGTATGTTCCACAAATAAGGCTATGACGTCATTTTCGCTTGCTTGACGCTGAATAAGTTTTTCAAGAGCTATCCATAGCTGAAAACTAGAACATTCTAGGAGGTCTGGTTGCGGAGATATCTTAATTCAAAGTAAATCCATTAAAATCGATTTTTTTTGAGTTTTGAAAGTTTGCATGACTTTGGATGTCTACAGTTCCACAAATAAGGCTCGGAAGGCCTTGCGGTTTATTAAATGCTTAATTAGTTTTTGGAGAGCTATCCATTGCTGAAAACTAGAGCATTGTGTGGGCTCTGGTTGCAGAGAAATTTTGATTCAAAGTTAATCTTTCTTGTTTCAACCCAAAACCTAAAAATCTTAATATGGCCATAACTTCCAAAATAAGGCTCGTAAGAGGTTGCGGTTAACGTTGTTGAACAGATAACGGCCAGGCATTTGCATTGCCGTTCAAAACTCAACTTTTTTTTTCCAATCGATTTTCGAAAAAAAGCAAGGACTACCCCCTTATCACTAAAAATGCATTTTTTTACGAAAGTCTCTGGAACCCATTGAAACGTACATATATAGAAAGGTTTTGTAAAATGCAACCAGCACATCCAAAGCAAACCCTTTTATAAGGTCTAGTTTTCGAGATATTTGCATTCAAAGTTATTTTTTTGAGTTATGAAGGCTTGTATGACTTTGGATGCCTACAGTTCCACAAATAAGGCTATGACGTCATTTTCGCTTGCTAAACGCTGAATTAGTTTTTCAAGAGCTATCCATAGCTGAAAACTAGGACATTCTAGGAGGTCTGGTTGTGGAGATATCTTAATTCAAAGTAAATCCATTAAAATCGATTTTTATTGAGTTTTGAAAGTTTGCATGACTTTGGATGTCTACAGTTCCACAAATAAGGCTCGGAAGGCCTTGCGGTTTATTAAATGCTTAATCAGTTTTTGGAGAGCTATCCATTGCTGAAAACTAGAGCATTGTGTGGGCTCTGTTGCAGAGAAATTTTGATTCAAAGTTAATCTTTCTTGTTTCAACCCAAAACCTAAAAATCTTAATATGGCCATAACTTCCAAAATAAGGCTCGTAAGAGGTTGCGGTTAACGTTGTTGAACAGATAACGGCCAGGCATTTGCATTGCCGTTCAAAACTCAACTTTTTTTTCCAATCGATTTTCGAAAAAAAGCAAGGACTACCCCCTTATCACTAAAAATGCATTTTTTTACAAAAGTCTCTGGAACCCATTGAAACGTACATATATAGAAAGGTTTTGTAAAATGCAACCAGCACATCCAAAGCAAACCCTTTTATAAGGTCTAGTTTTCGAGATATTTGCATTCAAAGTTATTTTTTTGAGTTATGAAGGCTTGTATGTTCCACAAATAAGGCTATGACGTCATTTTCGCTTGCTTGACGCTGAATAAGTTTTTCAAGAGCTATCCATAGCTGAAAACTAGAACATTCTAGGAGGTCTGGTTGCGGAGATATCTTAATTCAAAGTAAATCCATTAAAATCGATTTTTTTTGAGTTTTGAAAGTTTGCATGACTTTGGATGTCTACAGTTCCACAAATAAGGCTCGGAAGGCCTTGCGGTTTATTAAATGCTTAATTAGTTTTTGGAGAGCTATCCATTGCTGAAAACTAGAGCATTGTGTGGGCTCTGTTGCAGAGAAATTTTGATTCAAAGTTAATCTTTCTTGTTTCAACCCAAAACCTAAAAATCTTAATATGGCCATAACTTCCAAAATAAGGCTCGTAAGAGGTTGCGGTTAACGTTGTTGAACAGATAACGGCCAGGCCTTTGCATTGCCGTTCAAAACTCAACTTTTTTTTTCCAATCGATTTTCGAAAAAAAGCATGGACTACCCCCTTATCACTAAAAATGCATTTTTTTACGAAAGTCTCTGGAACCCATTGAAACGTACATATATAGAAAGGTTTTGTCAAATGCAACCAGCACATCCAAAGCAAACCCTTTTATAAGGTCTAGTTTTCGAGATATTTGCATTCAAAGTTATTTTTTTGAGTTTTTTTCAATTTATATTATATATATATTTGCAAACATAGTTATTTTTTTGAGTTATGAAGGCTTGTATGACTTTGGATGCCTACAGTTCCACAAATAAGGCTATGACGTCATTTTCGCTTGCTAAACGCTGAATAAGTTTTTCAAGAGCTATCCATAGCTGAAAACTAGAACATTCTAGGAGGTCTAGTTGCGGAGATATCTTAATTCAAAGTAAATCCATTAAAATCGATTTTTTTTGAGTTTTGAAAGTTTGCATGACTTTGGATGTCTACAGTTCCACAAATAAGGCTCGGAAGGCCTTGCGGTTTATTAAATGCTTAATCAGTTTTTGGAGAGCTATCCATTGCTGAAAACTAGAGCATTGTGTGGGCTCTGGTTGCAGAGAAATTTTGATTCAAAGTTAATCTTTCTTGTTTCAACCCAAAACCTAAAAATCTTAATATGGCCATAACTTCCAAAATAAGGCTCGTAAGAGGTTGCGGTTAACGTTGTTGAACAGATAACGGCCAGGCCTTTGCATTGCCGTTCAAAACTCAACTTTTATTTTCAATCGATTTTCGAAAAAAAGCATGGACTACCCCCTTATCACTAAAAATGCATTTTTTTACGAAAGTCTCTGGAACCCATTGAAACGTACATATATAGAAAGGTTTTGTCAAATGCAACCAGCACATCCAAAGCAAACCCTTTTATAAGGTCTAGTTTTCGAGATATTTGCATTTAAAGTTATTTTTTTGAGTTATGAAGGCTTGTATGATTTTGGATGCCAACAGTTCCACAAATAAGGCTATGACGTCATTTTTGCTTGCTAAACCCTGCATTAGTTTTTCAAGAGCTATCCATAGCTGAAAACTAGAACATTCTAGGAGGTCTGGTTGCGGAGATATCTTAATTCAAAGTAAATCCATTAAAATCGATTTTTTTGAGTTTTGAAAGTTTGTATGACTTTGGATGTCTACAGTTCCACAAATAAGGCTCGGAAGGCCTTGCGGTTTATTAAATGCTTAATCAGTTTTTGAAGAGCTATCCATTGCTGAAAACTAGAGCATTGTGTGGGCTCTGGTTGCAGAGAAATTTTGATTCAAAGTTAATCTTTCTTGTTTCAACCCAAAACCTAAAAATCTTAATATGGCCATAACTTCCAAAATAAGGCTCGTAAGAGGATGCGGTTAACGTTTTTTAACAGATAACGCTCAGGCCTTTGTATTGCCGTTCAAAACTCAACTTTTTTTTCCAATCGATTTTCGAAAAAAAGCATGGACTACCCTCTTATCACTAAAAATGCATTTTTTTACGAAAGTCTCTGGAACCCATTGAAACGTACATATATAGAAAGGTTTTGTCAAATGCAACCAGCACATTCAAAGCAAACCCTTTTATAAGGTCTAGTTTTCGAGATATTTGCATTCAAAGTTATTTTTTTGAGTTATGAAGGCTTGTATGACTTTGGATGCCTACAGTTCCACAAATAAGGCTATGACGTCATTTTCGCTTGCTAAACGCTGAATTAGTTTTTCAAGAGCTATCCATAGCTGAAAACTAGGACATTCTAGGAGGTCTGGTTGTGGAGATATCTTAATTCAAAGTAAATCCATTAAAATCGATTTTTATTGAGTTTTGAAAGTTTGCATGACTTTGGATGTCTACAGTTCCACAAATAAGGCTCGGAAGGCCTTGCGGTTTATTAAATGCTTAATCAGTTTTTGGAGAGCTATCCATTGCTGAAAACTAGAGCATTGTGTGGGCTCTGTTGCAGAGAAATTTTGATTCAAAGTTAATCTTTCTTGTTTCAACCCAAAACCTAAAAATCTTAATATGGCCATAACTTCCAAAATAAGGCTCGTAAGAGGTTGCGGTTAACGTTGTTGAACAGATAACGGCCAGGCCTTTGCATTGCCGTTCAAAACTCAACTTTTTTTTTCCAATCGATTTTCGAAAAAAAGCATGGACTACCCCCTTATCACTAAAAATGCATTTTTTTACGAAAGTCTCTGGAACCCATTGAAACGTACATATATAGAAAGGTTTTCTCAAATGCAACCAGCACATCCAAAGCAAACCCTTTTATAAGGTCTAGTTTTCGAGATATTTGCATTCAAAGTTATTTTTTTGAGTTATGAAGGCTTGTATGACTTTGGATGCCTACAGTTCCACAAATAAGGCTATGACGTCATTTTCGCTTGCGAAACGCTGAATTAGTTTTTCAAGAGCTATCCATAGCTGAAAACTAGAACATTCTAGGAAGTCTGGTTGCGGAGATATCTTAATTCAAAGTAAATCCATTAAAATCGATTTTTTTTTAGTTTTGAAAGTTTGCATGACTTTGGATGTCTACAGTTCCACAAATAAGGCTCGGAAGGCCTTGCGGTTTATTAAATGCTTAATCAGTTTTTGGAGAGCTATCCATTGCTGAAAACTAGAGCATTGTGTGGGCTCTGGTTGCAGAAAAATTTTGATTCAAAATTAATCTTTCTTGTTTCAAGAGGTTGCGGTTAACGTTGTTGAACAGATAACGGCCAGGCATTTGCATTGCCGTTCAAAACTCAACTTTTATTTTCAATCGATTTTCGAAAAAAAGCATGGAAAGTTTGTATGACTTTGGATGTCTACAGTTCCACAAATAAGGCTCGGAAGGCCTTGCGGTTTATTAAATGCTTAATCAGTTTTTGAAGAGCTATCCATTGCTGAAAACTAGAGCATTGTGTGGGCTCTGGTTGCAGAGAAATTTTGATTCAAAGTTAATCTTTCTTGTTTCAACCCAAAACCTAAAAATCTTAATATGGCCATAACTTCCAAAATAAGGCTCGTAAGAGGATGCGGTTAACGTTTTTTAACAGATAACGCTCAGGCCTTTGTATTGCCGTTCAAAACTCAACTTTTTTTTCCAATTGATTTTCGAAAAAAAGCATGGACTACCCTCTTATCACTAAAAATGCATTTTTTTACGAAAGTCTCTGGAACCCATTGAAACGTACATATATAGAAAGGTTTTGTCAAATGCAACCAGCACATTCAAAGCAAACCCTTTTATAAGGTCTAGTTTTCGAGATATTTGCATTCAAAGTTATTTTTTTGAGTTATGAAGGCTTGTATGACTTTGGATGCCTACAGTTCCACAAATAAGGCTATGACGTCATTTTCGCTTGCTTGACGCTGAACAAGAGCTATCCATAGCTGAAAACTAGAACATTCTAGGAGGTCTGGTTGCGGAGATATCTTAATTCAAAGTAAATCCATTAAAATCGATTTTTTTGAGTTTTGAAAGTTTGTATGACTTTGGATGTCTACAGTTCCACAAATAAGGCTCGGAAGGCCTTGCGGTTTATTAAATGCTTAATCAGTTTTTGAAGAGCTATCCATTGCTGAAAACTAGAGCATTGTGTGGGCTCTGGTTGCAGAGAAATTTTGATTCAAAGTTAATCTTTCTTGTTTCAACCCAAAACCTAAAAATCTTAATATGGCCATAACTTCCAAAATAAGGCTCGTAAGAGGATGCGGTTAACGTTTTTTAACAGATAACGCTCAGGCCTTTGTATTGCCGTTCAAAACTCAACTTTTTTTTCCAATCGATTTTCGAAAAAAAGCATGGACTACCCTCTTATCACTAAAAATGCATTTTTTTACGAAAGTCTCTGGAACCCATTGAAACGTACATATATAGAAAGGTTTTGTCAAATGCAACCAGCACATTCAAAGCAAACCCTTTTATAAGGTCTAGTTTTCGAGATATTTGCATTCAAAGTTATTTTTTTGAGTTATGAAGGCTTGTATGACTTTGGATGCCTACAGTTCCACAAATAAGGCTTTGACGTCATTTTCGCTTGCTAAACGCTGAATTAGTTTTTCAAGAGCTATCCATAGCTGAAAACTAGGACATTCTAGGAGGTCTGGTTGTGGAGATATCTTAATTCAAAGTAAATCCATTAAAATCGATTTTTATTGAGTTTTGAAAGTTTGCATGACTTTGGATGTCTACAGTTCCACAAATAAGGCTCGGAAGGCCTTGCGGTTTATTAAATGCTTAATCAGTTTTTGGAGAGCTATCCATTGCTGAAAACTAGAGCATTGTGTGGGCTCTGTTGCAGAGAAATTTTGATTCAAAGTTAATCTTTCTTGTTTCAACCCAAAACCTAAAAATCTTAATATGGCCATAACTTCCAAAATAAGGCTCGTAAGAGGTTGCGGTTAACGTTGTTGAACAGATAACGGCCAGGCCTTTGCATTGCCGTTCAAAACTCAACTTTTTTTTTCCAATCGATTTTCGAAAAAAAGCATGGACTACCCCCTTATCACTAAAAATGCATTTTTTTACGAAAGTCTCTGGAACCCATTGAAACGTACATATATAGAAAGGTTTTGTCAAATGCAACCAGAACATCCAAAGCAAACCCTTTTATAAGGTCTAGTTTTCGAGATATTTGCATTCAAAGTTATTTTTTTGAGTTATGAAGGCTTGTATGACTTTGGATGCCTACAGTTCCACAAATAAGGCTATGACGTCATTTTCGCTTGCTAAACGCTGAATTAGTTTTTCAAGAGCTATCCATAGCTGAAAACTAGAACATTCTAGGAAGTCTGGTTGCGAAGATATCTTAATTCAAAGTAAATCCATTAAAATCGATTTTTTTGAGTTTTGAAAGTTTGCATGACTTTGGATGTCTACAGTTCCACAAATAAGGCTCGGAAGGCCTAGCGGTTTATTAAATGCTTAATCAGTTTTTGGAGAGCTATCCATTGCTGAAAACTAGAGCATTGTGTGGGCTCTGGTTGCAGAGAAATTTTGATTCAAAGTTAATCTTTCTTGTTTCAACCCAAAACCTAAAAATCTTAATATGGCCATAACTTCCAAAATAAGGCTCGTAAGAGGTTGCGGTTAACGTTGTTGAACAGATAACGGCCAGGCATTTGCATTGCCGTTCAAAACTCAACTTTTTTTTTCCAATCGATTTTCGAAAAAAAGCAAGGACTACCCCCTTATCACTAAAAATGCATTTTTTTACGAAAGTCTCTGGAACCCATTGAAACGTACATATATAGAAAGGTTTTGTAAAATGCAACCAGCACATCCAAAGCAAACCCTTTTATAAGGTCTAGTTTTCGAGATATTTGCATTCAAAGTTATTTTTTTGAGTTATGAAGGCTTGTATGACTTTGGATGCCTACAGTTCCACAAATAAGGCTATGACGTCATTTTCGCTTGCTAAACGCTGAATTAGTTTTTCAAGAGCTATCCATAGCTGAAAACTAGGACATTCTAGGAGGTCTGGTTGTGGAGATATCTTAATTCAAAGTAAATCCATTAAAATCGATTTTTATTGAGTTTTGAAAGTTTGCATGACTTTGGATGTCTACAGTTCCACAAATAAGGCTCGGAAGGCCTTGCGGTTTATTAAATGCTTAATCAGTTTTTGGAGAGCTATCCATTGCTGAAAACTAGAGCATTGTGTGGGCTCTGTTGCAGAGAAATTTTGATTCAAAGTTAATCTTTCTTGTTTCAACCCAAAACCTAAAAATCTTAATATGGCCATAACTTCCAAAATAAGGCTCGTAAGAGGTTGCGGTTAACGTTGTTGAACAGATAACGGCCAGGCATTTGCATTGCCGTTCAAAACTCAACTTTTTTTTCCAATCGATTTTCGAAAAAAAGCAAGGACTACCCCCTTATCACTAAAAATGCATTTTTTTACAAAAGTCTCTGGAACCCATTGAAACGTACATATATAGAAAGGTTTTGTAAAATGCAACCAGCACATCCAAAGCAAACCCTTTTTTAAGGTCTAGTTTTCGAGATATTTGCATTCAAAGTTATTTTTTTGAGTTATGAAGGCTTGTATGTTCCACAAATACGGCTATGACGTCATTTTCGCTTGCTTGACGCTGAATAAGTTTTTCAAGAGCTATCCATAGCTGAAAACTAGAACATTCTAGGAGGTCTGGTTGCGGAGATATCTTAATTCAAAGTAAATCCATTAAAATCAATTTTTTTTGAGTTTTGAAAGTTTGCATGACTTTGGATGTCTACAGTTCCACAAATAAGGCTCGGAAGGCCTTGCGGTTTATTAAATGCTTAATTAGTTTTTGGAGAGCTATCCATTGCTGAAAACTAGAGCATTGTGTGGGCTCTGGTTGCAGAGAAATTTTGATTCAAAGTTAATCTTTCTTGTTTCAACCCAAAACCTAAAAATCTTAATATGGCCATAACTTCCAAAATAAGGCTCGTAAGAGGTTGCGGTTAACGTTGTTGAACAGATAACGGCCAGGCATTTGCATTGCCGTTCAAAACTCAACTTTTTTTTTCCAATCGATTTTCGAAAAAAAGCAAGGACTACCCCCTTATCACTAAAAATGCATTTTTTTACGAAAGTCTCTGGAACCCATTGAAACGTACATATATAGAAAGGTTTTGTAAAATGCAACCAGCACATCCAAAGCAAACCCTTTTATAAGGTCTAGTTTTCGAGATATTTGCATTCAAAGTTATTTTTTTGAGTTATGAAGGCTTGTATGACTTTGGATGCCTACAGTTCCACAAATAAGGCTATGACGTCATTTTCGCTTGCTAAACGCTGAATTAGTTTTTCAAGAGCTATCCATAGCTGAAAACTAGGACATTCTAGGAGGTCTGGTTGTGGAGATATCTTAATTCAAAGTAAATCCATTAAAATCGATTTTTATTGAGTTTTGAAAGTTTGCATGACTTTGGATGTCTACAGTTCCACAAATAAGGCTCGGAAGGCCTTGCGGTTTATTAAATGCTTAATCAGTTTTTGGAGAGCTATCCATTGCTGAAAACTAGAGCATTGTGTGGGCTCTGTTGCAGAGAAATTTTGATTCAAAGTTAATCTTTCTTGTTTCAACCCAAAACCTAAAAATCTTAATATGGCCATAACTTCCAAAATAATGCTCGTAAGAGGTTGCGGTTAACGTTGTTGAACAGATAACGGCCAGGCATTTGCATTGCCGTTCAAAACTCAACTTTTTTTTCCAATCGATTTTCGAAAAAAAGCAAGGACTACCCCCTTATCACTAAAAATGCATTTTTTTACAAAAGTCTCTGGAACCCATTGAAACGTACATATATAGAAAGGTTTTGTAAAATGCAACCAGCACATCCAAAGCAAACCCTTTTATAAGGTCTAGTTTTCGAGATATTTGCATTCAAAGTTATTTTTTTGAGTTATGAAGGCTTGTATGTTCCACAAATAAGGCTATGACGCCATTTTCGCTTGCTTGACGCTGAATAAGTTTTTCAAGAGCTATCCATAGCTGAAAACTAGAACATTCTAGGAGGTCTGGTTGCGGAGATATCTTAATTCAAAGTAAATCCATTAAAATCGATTTTTTTTGAGTTTTGAAAGTTTGCATGACTTTGGATGTCTACAGTTCCACAAATAAGGCTCGGAAGGCCTTGCGGTTTATTAAATGCTTAATTAGTTTTTGGAGAGCTATCCATTGCTGAAAACTAGAGCATTGTGTGGGCTCTGGTTGCAGAGAAATTTTGATTCAAAGTTAATCTTTCTTGTTTCAACCCAAAACCTAAAAATCTTAATATGGCCATAACTTCCAAAATAAGGCTCGTAAGAGGTTGCGGTTAACGTTGTTGAACAGATAACGGCCAGGCATTTGCATTGCCGTTCAAAACTCAACTTTTTTTTTCCAATCGATTTTCGAAAAAAAGCAAGGACTACCCCCTTATCACTAAAAATGCATTTTTTTACGAAAGTCTCTGGAACCCATTGAAACGTACATATATAGAAAGGTTTTGTAAAATGCAACCAGCACATCCAAAGCAAACCCTTTTATAAGGTCTAGTTTTCGAGATATTTGCATTCAAAGTTATTTTTTTGAGTTATGAAGGCTTGTATGACTTTGGATGCCTACAGTTCCACAAATAAGGCTATGACGTCATTTTCGCTTGCTAAACGCTGAATTAGTTTTTCAAGAGCTATCCATAGCTGAAAACTAGGACATTCTAGGAGGTCTGGTTGTGGAGATATCTTAATTCAAAGTAAATCCATTAAAATCGATTTTTATTGAGTTTTGAAAGTTTGCATGACTTTGGATGTCTACAGTTCCACAAATAAGGCTCGGAAGGCCTTGCGGTTTATTAAATGCTTAATCAGTTTTTGGAGAGCTATCCATTGCTGAAAACTAGAGCATTGTGTGGGCTCTGTTGCAGAGAAATTTTGATTCAAAGTTAATCTTTCTTGTTTCAACCCAAAACCTAAAAATCTTAATATGGCCATAACTTCCAAAATAAGGCTCGTAAGAGGTTGCGGTTAACGTTGTTGAACAGATAACGGCCAGGCATTTGCATTGCCGTTCAAAACTCAACTTTTTTTTCCAATCGATTTTCGAAAAAAAGCAAGGACTACCCCCTTATCACTAAAAATGCATTTTTTTACAAAAGTCTCTGGAACCCATTGAAACGTACATATATAGAAAGGTTTTGTAAAATGCAACCAGCACATCCAAAGCAAACCCTTTTATAAGGTCTAGTTTTCGAGATATTTGCATTCAAAGTTATTTTTTTGAGTTATGAAGGCTTGTATGTTCCACAAATAAGGCTATGACGTCATTTTCGCTTGCTTGACGCTGAATAAGTTTTTCAAGAGCTATCCATAGCTGAAAACTAGAACATTCTAGGAGGTCTGGTTGCGGAGATATCTTAATTCAAAGTAAATCCATTAAAATCGATTTTTTTTGAGTTTTGAAAGTTTGCATGACTTTGGATGTCTACAGTTCCACAAATAAGGCTCGGAAGGCCTTGCGGTTTATTAAATGCTTAATAAGTTTTTGGAGAGCTATCCATTGCTGAAAACTAGAGCATTGTGTGGGCTCTGGTTGCAGAGAAATTTTGATTCAAAGTTAATCTTTCTTGTTTCAACCCAAAACCTAAAAATCTTAATATGGCCATAACTTCCAAAATAAGGCTCGTAAGAGGTTGCGGTTAACGTTGTTGAACAGATAACGGCCAGGCATTTGCATTGCCGTTCAAAACTCAACTTTTTTTTCCAATCGATTTTCGAAAAAAAGCAAGGACTACCCCCTTATCACTAAAAATGCATTTTTTTACGAAAGTCTCTGGAACCCATTGAAACGTACATATATAGAAAGGTTTTGTAAAATGCAACCAGCACATCCAAAGCAAACCCTTTTATAAGGTCTAGTTTTCGAGATATTTGCATTCAAAGTTATTTTTTTGAGTTATGAAGGCTTGTATGACTTTGGATGCCTACAGTTCCACAAATAAGGCTATGACGTCATTTTCGCTTGCTAAACGCTGAATTAGTTTTTCAAGAGCTATCCATAGCTGAAAACTAGGACATTCTAGGAGGTCTGGTTGTGGAGATATCTTAATTCAAAGTAAATCCATTAAAATCGATTTTTATTGAGTTTTGAAAGTTTGCATGACTTTGGATGTCTACAGTTCCACAAATAAGGCTCGGAAGGCCTTGCGGTTTATTAAATGCTTAATCAGTTTTTGGAGAGCTATCCATTGCTGAAAACTAGAGCATTGTGTGGGCTCTGTTGCAGAGAAATTTTGATTCAAAGTTAATCTTTCTTGTTTCAACCCAAAACCTAAAAATCTTAATATGGCCATAACTTCCAAAATAAGGCTCGTAAGAGGTTGCGGTTAACGTTGTTGAACAGATAACGGCCAGGCATTTGCATTGCCGTTCAAAACTCAACTTTTTTTTCCAATCGATTTTCGAAAAAAAGCAAGGACTACCCCCTTATCACTAAAAATGCATTTTTTTACAAAAGTCTCTGGAACCCATTGAAACGTACATATATAGAAAGGTTTTGTAAAATGCAACCAGCACATCCAAAGCAAACCCTTTTATAAGGTCTAGTTTTCGAGATATTTGCATTCAAAGTTATTTTTTTGAGTTATGAAGGCTTGTATGTTCCACAAATAAGGCTATGACGTCATTTTCGCTTGCTTGACGCTGAATAAGTTTTTCAAGAGCTATCCATAGCTGAAAACTAGAACATTCTAGGAGGTCTGGTTGCGGAGATATCTTAATTCAAAGTAAATCCATTAAAATCGATTTTTTTTGAGTTTTGAAAGTTTGCATGACTTTGGATGTCTACAGTTCCACAAATAAGGCTCGGAAGGCCTTGCGGTTTATTAAATGCTTAATTAGTTTTTGGAGAGCTATCCATTGCTGAAAACTAGAGCATTGTGTGGGCTCTGGTTGCAGAGAAATTTTGATTCAAAGTTAATCTTTCTTGTTTCAACCCAAAACCTAAAAATCTTAATATGGCCATAACTTCCAAAATAAGGCTCGTAAGATGTTGCGGTTAACGTTGTTGAACAGATAACGGCCAGGCATTTGCATTGCCGTTCAAAACTCAACTTTTTTTTTCCAATCGATTTTCGAAAAAAAGCAAGGACTACCCCCTTATCACTAAAAATGCATTTTTTTACGAAAGTCTCTGGAACCCATTGAAACGTACATATATAGAAAGGTTTTGTAAAATGCAACCAGCACATCCAAAGCAAACCCTTTTATAAGGTCTAGTTTTCGAGATATTTGCATTCAAAGTTATTTTTTTGAGTTATGAAGGCTTGTATGACTTTGGATGCCTACAGTTCCACAAATAAGGCTATGACGTCATTTTCGCTTGCTAAACGCTGAATTAGTTTTTCAAGAGCTATCCATAGCTGAAAACTAGGACATTCTAGGAGGTCTGGTTGTGGAGATATCTTAATTCAAAGTAAATCCATTAAAATCGATTTTTATTGAGTTTTGAAAGTTTGCATGACTTTGGATGTCTACAGTTCCACAAATAAGGCTCGGAAGGCCTTGCGGTTTATTAAATGCTTAATCAGTTTTTGGAGAGCTATCCATTGCTGAAAACTAGAGCATTGTGTGGGCTCTGTTGCAGAGAAATTTTGATTCAAAGTTAATCTTTCTTGTTTCAACCCAAAACCTAAAAATCTTAATATGGCCATAACTTCCAAAATAAGGCTCGTAAGAGGTTGCGGTTAACGTTGTTGAACAGATAACGGCCAGGCATTTGCATTGCCGTTCAAAACTCAACTTTTTTTTCCAATCGATTTTCGAAAAAAAGCAAGGACTACCCCCTTATCACTAAAAATGCATTTTTTTACAAAAGTCTCTGGAACCCATTGAAACGTACATATATAGAAAGGTTTTGTAAAATGCAACCAGCACATCCAAAGCAAACCCTTTTATAAGGTCTAGTTTTCGAGATATTTGCATTCAAAGTTATTTTTTTGAGTTATGAAGGCTTGTATGTTCCACAAATAAGGCTATGACGTCATTTTCGATGGCTTGACGCTGAATAAGTTTTTCAAGAGCTATCCATAGCTGAAAACTAGAACATTCTAGGAGGTCTGGTTGCGGAGATATCTTAATTCAAAGTAAATCCATTAAAATCGATTTTTTTTGAGTTTTGAAAGTTTGCATGACTTTGGATGTCTACAGTTCCACAAATAAGGCTCGGAAGGCCTTGCGGTTTATTAAATGCTTAATTAGTTTTTGGAGAGCTATCCATTGCTGAAAACTAGAGCATTGTGTGGGCTCTGGTTGCAGAGAAATTTTGATTCAAAGTTAATCTTTCTTGTTTCAACCCAAAACCTTAAAATCTTAATATGGCCATAACTTCCAAAATAAGGCTCGTAAGAGGTTGCGGTTAACGTTGTTGAACAGATAACGGCCAGGCATTTGCATTGCCGTTCAAAACTCAACTTTTTTTTTCCAATCGATTTTCGAAAAAAAGCAAGGACTACCCCCTTATCACTAAAAATGCATTTTTTTACGAAAGTCTCTGGAACCCATTGAAACGTACATATATAGAAAGGTTTTGTAAAATGCAACCAGCACATCCAAAGCAAACCCTTTTATAAGGTCTAGTTTTCGAGATATTTGCATTCAAAGTTATTTTTTTGAGTTATGAAGGCTTGTATGACTTTGGATGCCTACAGTTCCACAAATAAGGCTATGACGTCATTTTCGCTTGCTAAACGCTGAATTAGTTTTTCAAGAGCTATCCATAGCTGAAAACTAGGATATTCTAGGAGGTCTGGTTGTGGAGATATCTTAATTCAAAGTAAATCCATTAAAATCGATTTTTATTGAGTTTTGAAAGTTTGCATGACTTTGGATGTCTACAGTTCCACAAATAAGGCTCGGAAGGCCTTGCGGTTTATTAAATGCTTAATCAGTTTTTGGAGAGCTATCCATTGCTGAAAACTAGAGCATTGTGTGGGCTCTGTTGCAGAGAAATTTTGATTCAAAGTTAATCTTTCTTGTTTCAACCCAAAACCTAAAAATCTTAATATGGCCATAACTTCCAAAATAAGGCTCGTAAGAGGTTGCGGTTAACGTTGTTGAACAGATAACGGCCAGGCATTTGCATTGCCGTTCAAAACTCAACTTTTTTTTCCAATCGATTTTCGAAAAAAAGCAAGGACTACCCCCTTATCACTAAAAATGCATTTTTTTACAAAAGTCTCTGGAACCCATTGAAACGTACATATATAGAAAGGTTTTGTAAAATGCAACCAGCACATCCAAAGCAAACCCTTTTATAAGGTCTAGTTTTCGAGATATTTGCATTCAAAGTTATTTTTTTGAGTTATGAAGGCTTGTATGTTCCACAAATAAGGATATGACGTCATTTTCGCTTGCTTGACGCTGAATAAGTTTTTCAAGAGCTATCCATAGCTGAAAACTAGAACATTCTAGGAGGTCTGGTTGCGGAGATATCTTAATTCAAAGTAAATCCATTAAAATCGATTTTTTTTGAGTTTTGAAAGTTTGCATGACTTTGGATGTCTACAGTTCCACAAATAAGGCTCGGAAGGCCTTGCGGTTTATTAAATGCTTAATTAGTTTTTGGAGAGCTATCCATTGCTGAAAACTAGAGCACTGTGTGGGCTCTGGTTGCAGAGAAATTTTGATTCAAAGTTAATCTTTCTTGTTTCAACCCAAAACCTAAAAATCTTAATATGGCCATAACTTCCAAAATAAGGCTCGTAAGAGGTTGCGGTTAACGTTGTTGAACAGATAACGGCCAGGCATTTGCATTGCCGTTCAAAACTCAACTTTTTTTTTCCAATCGATTTTCGAAAAAAAGCAAGGACTACCCCCTTATCACTAAAAATGCATTTTTTTACGAAAGTCTCTGGAACCCATTGAAACGTACATATATAGAAAGGTTTTGTAAAATGCAACCAGCACATCCAAAGGAAACCCTTTTATAAGGTCTAGTTTTCGAGATATTTGCATTCAAAGTTATTTTTTTGAGTTATGAAGGCTTGTATGACTTTGGATGCCTACAGTTCCACAAATAAGGCTATGACGTCATTTTCGCTTGCTAAACGCTGAATTAGTTTTTCAAGAGCTATCCATAGCTGAAAACTAGGACATTCTAGGAGGTCTGGTTGTGGAGATATCTTAATTCAAAGTAAATCCATTTAAATCGATTTTTATTGAGTTTTGAAAGTTTGCATGACTTTGGATGTCTACAGTTCCACAAATAAGGCTCGGAAGGCCTTGCGGTTTATTAAATGCTTAATCAGTTTTTAGAGAGCTATCCATTGCTGAAAACTAGAGCATTGTGTGGGCTCTGTTGCAGAGAAATTTTGATTCAAAGTTAATCTTTCTTGTTTCAACCCAAAACCTAAAAATCTTAATATGGCCATAACTTCCAAAATAAGGCTCGTAAGAGGTTGCGGTTAACGTTGTTGAACAGATAACGGCCAGGCATTTGCATTGCCGTTCAAAACTCAACTTTTTTTTCCAATCGATTTTCGAAAAAAAGCAAGGACTACCCCCTTATCATTAAAAATGCATTTTTTTACAAAAGTCTCTGGAACCCATTGAAACGTACATATATAGAAAGGTTTTGTAAAATGCAACCAGCACATCCAAAGCAAACCCTTTTATAAGGTCTAGTTTTCGAGATATTTGCATTCAAAGTTATTTTTTTGAGTTATGAAGGCTTGTATGTTCCACAAATAAGGCTATGACGTCATTTTCGCTTGCTTGACGCTGAATAAGTTTTTCAAGAGCTATCCATAGCTGAAAACTAGAACATTCTAGGAGGTCTGGTTGCGGAGATATCTTAATTCAAAGTAAATCCATTAAAATCGATTTTTTTTGAGTTTTGAAAGTTTGCATGACTTTGCATGTCTACAGTTCCACAAATAAGGCTCGGAAGGCCTTGCGGTTTATTAAATGCTTAATTAGTTTTTGGAGAGCTATCCATTGCTGAAAACTAGAGCATTGTGTGGGCTCTGGTTGCAGAGAAATTTTGATTCAAAGTTAATCTTTCTTGTTTCAACCCAAAACCTAAAAATCTTAATATGGCCATAACTTCCAAAATAAGGCTCGTAAGAGGTTGCGGTTAACGTTGTTGAACAGATAACGGCCAGGCATTTGCATTGCCGTTCAAAACTCAACTTTTTTTTTTCCAATCGATTTTCGAAAAAAAGCAAGGACTACCCCCTTATCACTAAAAATGCATTTTTTTACGAAAGTCTCTGGAACCCATTGAAACGTACATATATAGAAAGGTTTTGTAAAATGCAACCAGCACATCCAAAGCAAACCCTTTTATAAGGTCTAGTTTTCGAGATATTTGCATTCAAAGTTATTTTTTTGAGTTATGAAGGCTTGTATGACTTTGGATGCCTACAGTTCCACAAATAAGGCTATGACGTCATTTTCGCTTGCTAAACGCTGAATTAGTTTTTCAAGAGCTATCCATAGCTGAAAACTAGGACATTCTAGGAGGTCTGGTTGTGGAGATATCTTAATTCAAAGTAAATCCATTAAAATCGATTTTTATTGAGTTTTGAAAGTTTGCATGACTTTGGATGTCTACAGTTCCACAAATAAGGCTCGGAAGGCCTTGCGGTTTATTAAATGCTTAATCAGTTTTTGGAGAGCTATCCATTGCTGAAAACTAGAGCATTGTGTGGGCTCTGTTGCAGAGAAATTTTGATTCAAAGTTAATCTTTCTTGTTTCAACCCAAAACCTAAAAATCTTAATATGGCCATAACTTCCAAAATAAGGCTCGTAAGAGGTTGCGGTTAACGTTGTTGAACAGATAACGGCCAGGCATTTGCATTGCCGTTCAAAACTCAACTTTTTTTTCCAATCGATTTTCGAAAAAAAGCAAGGACTACCCCCTTATCACTAAAAATGCATTTTTTTACAAAAGTCTCTGGAACCCATTGAAACGTACATATATAGAAAGGTTTTGTAAAATGCAACCAGCACATCCAAAGCAAACCCTTTTATAAGGTCTAGTTTTCGAGATATTTGCATTCAAAATTATTTTTTTGAGTTATGAAGGCTTGTATGTTCCACAAATAAGGCTATGACGTCATTTTCGCTTGCTTGACGCTGAATAAGTTTTTCAAGAGCTATCCATAGCTGAAAACTAGAACATTCTAGGAGGTCTGGTTGCGGAGATATCTTAATTCAAAGTAAATCCATTAAAATCGATTTTTTTTGAGTTTTGAAAGTTTGCATGACTTTGGATGTCTACAGTTCCACAAATAAGGCTCGGAAGGCCTTGCGGTTTATTAAATGCTTAATTAGTTTTTGGAGAGCTATCCATTGCTGAAAACTAGAGCATTGTGTGGGCTCTGGTTGCAGAGAAATTTTGATTCAAAGTTAATCTTTCTTGTTTCAACCCAAAACCTAAAAATCTTAATATGGCCATAACTTCCAAAATAAGGCTCGTAAGAGGTTGCGGTTAACGTTGTTGAACAGATAACGGCCAGGCATTTGCATTGCCGTTCAAAACTCAACTTTTTTTTCCAATCGATTTTCGAAAAAAAGCAAGGACTACCCCCTTATCACTAAAAATGCATTTTTTTAACAAAAGTCTCTGGAACCCATTGAAACGTACATATATAGAAAGGTTTTGTAAAATGCAACCAGCACATCCAAAGCAAACCCTTTTATAAGGTCTAGTTTTCGAGATATTTGCATTCAAAGTTATTTTTTTGAGTTATGAAGGCTTGTATGTTCCACAAATAAGGCTATGACGTCATTTTCGCTTGCTTGACGCTGAATAAGTTTTTCAAGAGCTATCCATAGCTGAAAACTAGAACATTCTAGGAGGTCTGGTTGCGGAGATATCTTAATTCAAAGTAAATCCATTAAAATCGATTTTTTTTGAGTTTTGAAAGTTTGCATGACTTTGGATGTCTACAGTTCCACAAATAAGGCTCGGAAGGCCTTGCGGTTTATTAAATGCTTAATTAGTTTTTGGAGAGCTATCCATTGCTGAAAACTAGAGCATTGTGTGGGCTCTGGTTGCAGAGAAATTTTGATTCAAAGTTAATCTTTCTTGTTTCAACCCAAAACCTAAAAATCTTAATATGGCCATAACTTCCAAAATAAGGCTCGTAAGAGGTTGCGGTTAACGTTGTTGAACAGATAACGGCCAGGCATTTGCATTGCCGTTCAAAACTCAACTTTTTTTTTCCAATCGATTTTCGAAAAAAAGCAAGGACTACCCCCTTATCACTAAAAATGCATTTTTTTACGAAAGTCTCTGGAACCCATTGAAACGTACATATATAGAAAGGTTTTGTAAAATGCAACCAGCACATCCAAAGCAAACCCTTTTATAAGGTCTAGTTTTCGAGATATTTGCATTCAAAGTTATTTTTTTGAGTTATGAAGGCTTGTATGACTTTGGATGCCTACAGTTCCACAAATAAGGCTATGACGTCATTTTCGCTTGCTAAACGCTGAATTAGTTTTTCAAGAGCTATCCATAGCTGAAAACTAGGACATTCTAGGAGGTCTGGTTGTGGAGATATCTTAATTCAAAGTAAATCCATTAAAATCGATTTTTATTGAGTTTTGAAAGTTTGCATGACTTTGGATGTCTACAGTTCCACAAATAAGGCTCGGAAGGCCTTGCGGTTTATTAAATGCTTAATCAGTTTTTGGAGAGCTATCCATTGCTGAAAACTAGAGCATTGTGTGGGCTCTGTTGCAGAGAAATTTTGATTCAAAGTTAATCTTTCTTGTTTCAACCCAAAACCTAAAAATCTTAATATGGCCATAACTTCCAAAATAAGGCTCGTAAGAGGTTGCGGTTAACGTTGTTGAACAGATAACGGCCAGGCATTTGCATTGCCGTTCAAAACTCAACTTTTTTTTCCAATCGATTTTCGAAAAAAAGCAAGGACTACCCCCTTATCAGTAAAAATGCATTTTTTTACAAAAGTCTCTGGAACCCATTGAAACGTACATATATAGAAAGGTTTTGTAAAATGCAACCAGCACATCCAAAGCAAACCCTTTTATAAGGTCTAGTTTTCGAGATATTTGCATTCAAAGTTATTTTTTTGAGTTATGAAGGCTTGTATGACTTTGGATGCCTACAGTTCCACAAATAAGGCTATGACGTCATTTTCGCTTGCTAAACGCTGAATTAGTTTTTCAAGAGCTATCCATAGCTGAAAACTAGGACATTCTAGGAGGTCTGGTTGTGGAGATATCTTAATTCAAAGTAAATCCATTAAAATCGATTTTTATTGAGTTTTGAAAGTTTGCATGACTTTGGATGTCTGCAGTTCCACAAATAAGGCTCGGAAGGCCTTGCGGTTTATTAAATGCTTAATCAGTTTTTGGAGAGCTATCCATTGCTGAAAACTAGAGCATTGTGTGGGCTCTGTTGCAGAGAAATTTTGATTCAAAGTTAATCTTTCTTGTTTCAACCCAAAACCTAAAAATCTTAATATGGCCATAACTTCCAAAATAAGGCTCGTAAGAGGTTGCGGTTAACGTTGTTGAACAGATAACGGCCAGGCATTTGCATTGCCGTTCAAAACTCAACTTTTTTTTCCAATCGATTTTCGAAAAAAAGCAAGGACTACCCCCTTATCACTAAAAATGCATTTTTTTACAAAAGTCTCTGGAACCCATTGAAACGTACATATATAGAAAGGTTTTGTAAAATGCAACCAGCACATCCAAAGCAAACCCTTTTATAAGGTCTAGTTTTCGAGATATTTGCATTCAAAGTTATTTTTTTGAGTTATGAAGGCTTGTATGTTCCACAAATAAGGCTATGACGTCATTTTCGCTTGCTTGACGCTGAATAAGTTTTTCAAGAGCTATCCATAGCTGAAAACTAGAACATTCTAGGAGGTCTGGTTGCGGAGATATCTTAATTCAAAGTAAATCCATTAAAATCGATTTTTTTTGAGTTTTGAAAGTTTGCATGACTTTGGATGTCTACAGTTCCACAAATAAGGCTCGGAAGGCCTTGCGGTTTATTAAATGCTTAATTAGTTTTTGGAGAGCTATCCATTGCTGAAAACTAGAGCATTGTGTGGGCTCTGGTTGCAGAGAAATTTTGATTCAAAGTTAATCTTTCTTGTTTCAACCCAAAACCTAAAAATCTTAATATGGCCATAACTTCCAAAATAAGGCTCGTAAGAGGTTGCGGTTAACGTTGTTGAACAGATAACGGCCAGGCATTTGCATTGCCGTTCAAAACTCAACTTTTTTTTTCCAATCGATTTTCGAAAAAAAGCAAGGACTACCCCCTTATCACTAAAAATGCATTTTTTTACGAAAGTCTCTGGAACCCATTGAAACGTACATATATAGAAAGGTTTTGTAAAATGCAACCAGCACATCCAAAGCAAACCCTTTTATAAGGTCTAGTTTTCGAGATATTTGCATTCAAAGTTATTTTTTTGAGTTATGAAGGCTTGTATGACTTTGGATGCCTACAGTTCCACAAATAAGGCTATGACGTCATTTTCGCTTGCGAAACGCTGAATTAGTTTTTCAAGAGCTATCCATAGCTGAAAACTAGGACATTCTAGGAGGTCTGGTTGTGGAGATATCTTAATTCAAAGTAAATCCATTAAAATCGATTTTTATTGAGTTTTGAAAGTTTGCATGACTTTGGATGTCTACAGTTCCACAAATAAGGCTCGGAAGGCCTTGCGGTTTATTAAATGCTTAATCAGTTTTTGGAGAGCTATCCATTGCTGAAAACTAGAGCATTGTGTGGGCTCTGTTGCAGAGAAATTTTGATTCAAAGTTAATCTTTCTTGTTTCAACCCAAAACCTAAAAATCTTAATATGGCCATAACTTCCAAAATAAGGCTCGTAAGAGGTTGCGGTTAACGTTGTTGAACAGATAACGGCCAGGCATTTGCATTGCCGTTCAAAACTCAACTTTTTTTTCCAATCGATTTTCGAAAAAAAGCAAGGACTACCCCCTTATCACTAAAAATGCATTTTTTTACAAAAGTCTCTGGAACCCATTGAAACGTACATATATAGAAAGGTTTTGTAAAATGCAACCAGCACATCCAAAGCAAACCCTTTTATAAGGTCTAGTTTTCGAGATATTTGCATTCAAAGTTATTTTTTTGAGTTATGAAGGCTTGTATGTTCCACAAATAAGGATATGACGTCATTTTCGCTTGCTTGACGCTGAATAAGTTTTTCAAGAGCTATCCATAGCTGAAAACTAGAACATTCTAGGAGGTCTGGTTGCGGAGATATCTTAATTCAAAGTAAATCCATTAAAATCGATTTTTTTTGAGTTTTGAAAGTTTGCATGACTTTGGATGTCTACAGTTCCACAAATAAGGCTCGGAAGGCCTTGCGGTTTATTAAATGCTTAATTAGTTTTTGGAGAGCTATCCATTGCTGAAAACTAGAGCATTGTGTGGGCTCTGGTTGCAGAGAAATTTTGATTCAAAGTTAATCTTTCTTGTTTCAACCCAAAACCTAAAAATCTTAATATGGCCATAACTTCCAAAATAAGGCTCGTAAGAGGTTGCGGTTAACGTTGTTGAACAGATAACGGCCAGGCATTTGCATTGCCGTTCAAAACTCAACTTTTTTTTTCCAATCGATTTTCGAAAAAAAGCAAGGACTACCCCCTTATCACTAAAAATGCATTTTTTTACGAAAGTCTCTGGAACCCATTGAAACGTACATATATAGAAAGGTTTTGTAAAATGCAACCAGCACATCCAAAGCAAACCCTTTTATAAGGTCTAGTTTTCGAGATATTTGCATTCAAAGTTATTTTTTTGAGTTATGAAGGCTTGTATGACTTTGGATGCCTACAGTTCCACAAATAAGGCTATGACGTCATTTTCGCTTGCTAAACGCTGAATTAGTTTTTCAAGAGCTATCCATAGCTGAAAACTAGGACATTCTAGGAGGTCTGGTTGTGGAGATATCTTAATTCAAAGTAAATCCATTAAAATCGATTTTTATTGAGTTTTGAAAGTTTGCATGACTTTGGATGTCTACAGTTCCACAAATAAGGCTCGGAAGGCCTTGCGGTTTATTAAATGCTTAATCAGTTTTTGGAGAGCTATCCATTGCTGAAAACTAGAGCATTGTGTGGGCTCTGTTGCAGAGAAATTTTGATTCAAAGTTAATCTTTCTTGTTTCAACCCAAAACCTAAAAATCTTAATATGGCCATAACTTCCAAAATAAGGCTCGTAAGAGGTTGCGGTTAACGTTGTTGAACAGATAACGGCCAGGCATTTGCATTGCCGTTCAAAACTCAACTTTTTTTTCCAATCGATTTTCGAAAAAAAGCAAGGACTACCCCCTTATCACTAAAAATGCATTTTTTTACGAAAGTCTTTGGAACCCATTGAAACGTACATATATAGAAAGGTTTTGTAAAATGCAACCAGCACATCCAAAGCAAACCCTTTTATAAGGTCTAGTTTTCGAGATATTTGCATTCAAAGTTATTTTTTTGAGTTATGAAGGCTTGTATGACTTTGGATGCCTACAGTTCCACAAATAAGGCTATGACGTCATTTTCGCTTGCTAAACGCTGAATTAGTTTTTCAAGAGCTATCCATAGCTGAAAACTAGGACATTCTAGGAGGTCTGGTTGTGGAGATATCTTAATTCAAAGTAAATCCATTAAAATCGATTTTTATTGAGTTTTGAAAGTTTGCATGACTTTGGATGTCTACAGTTCCACAAATAAGGCTCGGAAGGCCTTGCGGTTTATTAAATGCTTAATCAGTTTTTGGAGAGCTATCCATTGCTGAAAACTAGAGCATTGTGTGGGCTCTGTTGCAGAGAAATTTTGATTCAAAGTTAATCTTTCTTGTTTCAACCCAAAACCTAAAAATCTTAATATGGCCATAACTTCCAAAATAAGGCTCGTAAGAGGTTGCGGTTAACGTTGTTGAACAGATAACGGCCAGGCATTTGCATTGCCGTTCAAAACTCAACTTTTTTTTCCAATCGATTTTCGAAAAAAAGCAAGGACTACCCCCTTATCACTAAAAATGCATTTTTTTACAAAAGTCTCTGGAACCCATTGAATTGTACATATATAGAAAGGTTTTGTAAAATGCAACCAGCACATCCAAAGCAAACCCTTTTATAAGGTCTAGTTTTCGAGATATTTGCATTCAAAGTTATTTTTTTGAGTTATGAAGGCTTGTATGTTCCACAAATAAGGCTATGACGTCATTTTCGCTTGCTTGACGCTGAATAAGTTTTTCAAGAGCTATCCATAGCTGAAAACTAGAACATTCTAGGAGGTCTGGTTGCGGAGATATCTTAATTCAAAGTAAATCCATTAAAATCGATTTTTTTTGAGTTTTGAAAGTTTGCATGACTTTGGATGTCTACAGTTCCACAAATAAGGCTCGGAAGGCCTTGCGGTTTATTAAATGCTTAATTAGTTTTTGGAGAGCTATCCATTGCTGAAAACTAAAGCATTGTGTGGGCTCTGGTTGCAGAGAAATTTTGATTCAAAGTTAATCTTTCTTGTTTCAACCCAAAACCTAAAAATCTTAATATGGCCATAACTTCCAAAATAAGGCTCGTAAGAGGTTGCGGTTAACGTTGTTGAACAGATAACGGCCAGGCATTTGCATTGCCGTTCAAAACTCAACTTTTTTTTTCCAATCGATTTTCGAAAAAAAGCAAGGACTACCCCCTTATCACTAAAAATGCATTTTTTTACGAAAGTCTTTGGAACCCATTGAAACGTACATATATAGAAAGGTTTTGTAAAATGCAACCAGCACATCCAAAGCAAACCCTTTTATAAGGTCTAGTTTTCGAGATATTTGCATTCAAAGTTATTTTTTTGAGTTATGAAGGCTTGTATGACTTTGGATGCCTACAGTTCCACAAATAAGGCTATGACGTCATTTTCGCTTGCTAAACGCTGAATTAGTTTTTCAAGAGCTATCCATAGCTGAAAACTAGGACATTCTAGGAGGTCTGGTTGTGGAGATATCTTAATTCAAAGTAAATCCATTAAAATCGATTTTTATTGAGTTTTGAAAGTTTGCATGACTTTGGATGTCTACAGTTCCACAAATAAGGCACGGAAGGCCTTGCGGTTTATTAAATGCTTAATCAGTTTTTGGAGAGCTATCCATTGCTGAAAACTAGAGCATTGTGTGGGCTCTGTTGCAGAGAAATTTTGATTCAAAGTTAATCTTTCTTGTTTCAACCCAAAACCTAAAAATCTTAATATGGCCATAACTTCCAAAATAAGGCTCGTAAGAGGTTGCGGTTAACGTTGTTGAACAGATAACGGCCAGGCATTTGCATTGCCGTTCAAAACTCAACTTTTTTTTCCAATCGATTTTCGAAAAAAAGCAAGGACTACCCCCTTATCACTAAAAATGCATTTTTTTACAAAAGTCTCTGGAACCCATTGAAACGTACATATATAGAAAGGTTTTGTAAAATGCAACCAGCACATCCAAAGCAAACCCTTTTATAAGGTCTAGTTTTCGAGATATTTGCATTCAAAGTTATTTTTTTGAGTTATGAAGGCTTGTATGTTCCACAAATAAGGCTATGACGTCATTTTCGCTTGCTTGACGCTGAATAAGTTTTTCAAGAGCTATCCATAGCTGAAAACTAGAACATTCTAGGAGGTCTGGTTGCGGAGATATCTTAATTCAAAGTAAATCCATTAAAATCGATTTTTTTTTGAGTTTTGAAAGTTTGCATGACTTTGGATGTCTACAGTTCCACAAATAAGGCTCGGAAGGCCTTGCGGTTTATTAAATGCTTAATTAGTTTTTGGAGAGCTATCCATTGCTGAAAACTAGAGCATTGTGTGGGCTCTGGTTGCAGAGAAATTTTGATTCAAAGTTAATCTTTCTTGTTTCAACCCAAAACCTAAAAATCTTAATATGGCCATAACTTCCAAAATAAGGCTCGTAAGAGGTTGCGGTTAACGTTGTTGAACAGATAACGGCCAGGCATTTGCATTGCCGTTCAAAACTCAACTTTTTTTTTCCAATCGATTTTCGAAAAAAAGCAAGGACTATCACTAAAAATGCATTTTTTTACGAAAGTCTCTGGAACCCATTGAAACGTACATATATAGAAAGGTTTTGTAAAATGCAACCAGCACATCCAAAGCAAACCCTTTTATAAGGTCTAGTTTTCGAGATATTTGCATTCAAAGTTATTTTTTTGAGTTATGAAGGCTTGTATGACTTTGGATGCCTACAGTTCCACAAATAAGGCTATGACGTCATTTTTGCTTGCTAAACGCTGAATTAGTTTTTCAAGAGCTATCCATAGCTGAAAACTAGGACATTCTAGGAGGTCTGGTTGTGGAGATATCTTAATTCAAAGTAAATCCATTAAAATCGATTTTTATTGAGTTTTGAAAGTTTGCATGACTTTGGATGTCTACAGTTCCACAAATAAGGCTCGGAAGGCCTTGCGGTTTATTAAATGCTTAATCAGTTTTTGGAGAGCTATCCATTGCTGAAAACTAGAGCATTGTGTGGGCTCTGTTGCAGAGAAATTTTGATTCAAAGTTAATCTTTCTTGTTTCAACCCAAAACCTAAAAATCTTAATATGGCCATAACTTCCAAAATAAGGCTCGTAAAAGGTTGCGGTTAACGTTGTTGAACAGATAACGGCCAGGCATTTGCATTGCCGTTCAAAACTCAACTTTTTTTTCCAATCGAATTTCGAAAAAAAGCAAGGACTACCCCCTTATCACTAAAAATGCATTTTTTTACAAAAGTCTCTGGAACCCATTGAAACGTACATATATAGAAAGGTTTTGTAAAATGCAACCAGCACATCCAGAGCAAACCCTTTTATAAGGTCTAGTTTTCGAGATATTTGCATTCAAAGTTATTTTTTTGAGTTATGAAGGCTTGTATGTTCCACAAATAAGGCTATGACGTCATTTTCGCTTGCTTGACGCTGAATAAGTTTTTCAAGAGCTATCCATAGCTGAAAACTAGAACATTCTAGGAGGTCTGGTTGCGGAGATATCTTAATTCAAAGTAAATCCATTAAAATCGATTTTTTTTGAGTTTTGAAAGTTTGCATGACTTTGGATGTCTACAGTTCCACAAATAAGGCTCGGAAGGCCTTGCGGTTTATTAAATGCTTAATTAGTTTTTGGAGAGCTATCCATTGCTGAAAACTAGAGCATTGTGTGGGCTCTGGTTGCAGAGAAATTTTGATTCAAAGTTAATCTTTCTTGTTTCAACCCAAAACCTAAAAATCTTAATATGGCCATAACTTCCAAAATAAGGCTCGTAAGAGGTTGCGGTTAACGTTGTTGAACAGATAACGGCCAGGCATTTGCATTGCCGTTCAAAACTCAACTTTTTTTTTCCAATCGATTTTCGAAAAAAAGCAAGGACTACCCCCTTATCACTAAAAATGCATTTTTTTACGAAAGTCTCTGGAACCCATTGAAACGTACATATATAGAAAGGTTTTGTAAAATGCAACCAGCACATCCAAAGCAAACCCTTTTATAAGGTCTAGTTTTCGAGATATTTGCATTCAAAGTTATTTTTTTGAGTTATGAAGGCTTGTATGACTTTGGATGCCTACAGTTCCACAAATAAGGCTATGACGTCATTTTCGCTTGCTAAACACTGAATTAGTTTTTCAAGAGCTATCCATAGCTGAAAACTAGGACATTCTAGGAGGTCTGGTTGTGGAGATATCTTAATTCAAAGTAAATCCATTAAAATCGATTTTTATTGAGTTTTGAAAGTTTGCATGACTTTGGATGTCTACAGCTCCACAAATAAGGCTCGGAAGGCCTTGCGGTTTATTAAATGCTTAATCAGTTTTTGGAGAGCTATCCATTGCTGAAAACTAGAGCATTGTGTGGGCTCTGTTGCAGAGAAATTTTGATTCAAAGTTAATCTTTCTTGTTTCAACCCAAAACCTAAAAATCTTAATATGGCCATAACTTCCAAAATAAGGCTCGTAAGAGGTTGCGGTTAACGTTGTTGAACAGATAACGGCCAGGCATTTGCATTGCCGTTCAAAACTCAACTTTTTTTTCCAATCGATTTTCGAAAAAAAGCAAGGACTACCCCCTTATCACTAAAAATGCATTTTTTTACAAAAGTCTCTGGAACCCATTGAAACGTACATATATAGAAAGGTTTTGTAAAATGCAACCAGCACATCCAAAGCAAACCCTTTTATAAGGTCTAGTTTTCGAGATATTTGCATTCAAAGTTATTTTTTTGAGTTATGAAGGCTTGTATGTTCCACAAATAAGGCTATGACGTCATTTTCGCTTGCTTGACGCTGAATAAGTTTTTCAAGAGCTATCCATAGCTGAAAACTAGAACATTCTAGGAGGTCTGGTTGCGGAGATATCTTAATTCAAAGTAAATCCATTAAAATCGATTTTTTTTGAGTTTTGAAAGTTTGCATGACTTTGGATGTCTACAGTTCCACAAATAAGGCTCGGAAGGCCTTGCGGTTTATTAAATGCTTAATTAGTTTTTGGAGAGCTATCCATTGCTGAAAACTAGAGCATTGTGTGGGCTCTGGTTGCAGAGAAATTTTGATTCAAAGTTAATCTTTCTTGTTTCAACCCAAAACCTAAAAATCTTAATATGGCCATAACTTCCAAAATAAGGCTCGTAAGAGGTTGCGGTTAACGTTGTTGAACAGATAACGGCCAGGCATTTGCATTGCCGTTCAAAACTCAACTTTTTTTTTCCAATCGATTTTCGAAAAAAAGCAAGGACTACCCCCTTATCACTAAAAATGCATTTTTTTACGAAAGTCTCTGGAACCCATTGAAACGTACATATATAGAAAGGTTTTGTAAAATGCAACCAGCACATCCAAAGCAAACCCTTTTATAAGGTCTAGTTTTCGAGATATTTGCATTCAAAGTTATTTTTTTGAGTTATGAAGGCTTGTATGACTTTGGATGCCTACAGTTCCACAAATAAGGCTATGACGTCATTTTCGCTTGCTAAACGCTGAATTAGTTTTTCAAGAGCTATCCATAGCTGAAAACTAGGACATTCTAGGAGGTCTGGTTGTGGAGATATCTTAATTCAAAGTAAATCCATTAAAATCGATTTTTATTGAGTTTTGAAAGTTTGCATGACTTTGGATGTCTACAGTTCCACAAATAAGGCTCGGAAGGCCTTGCGGTTTATTAAATGCTTAATCAGTTTTTGGAGAGCTATCCATTGCTGAAAACTAGAGCATTGTGTGGGCTCTGTTGCAGAGAAATTTTGATTCAAAGTTAATCTTTCTTGTTTCAACCCAAAACCTAAAAATCTTAATATGGCCATAACTTCCAAAATAAGGCTCGTAAGAGGTTGCGGTTAACGTTGTTGAACAGATAACGGCCAGGCATTTGCATTGCCGTTCAAAACTCAACTTTTTTTTCCAATCGATTTTCGAAAAAAAGCAAGGACTACCCCCTTATCACTAAAAATGCATTTTTTTACAAAAGTCTCTGGAACCCATTGAAACGTACATATATAGAAAGGTTTTGTAAAATGCAACCAGCACATCCAAAGCAAACCCTTTTATAAGGTCTAGTTTTCGAGATATTTGCATTCAAAGTTATTTTTTTGAGTTATGAAGGCTTGTATGTTCCACAAATAAGGCTATGACGTCATTTTCGCTTGCTTGACGCTGAATAAGTTTTTCAAGAGCTATCCATAGCTGAAAACTAGAACATTCTAGGAGGTCTGGTTGCGGAGATATCTTAATTCAAAGTAAATCCATTAAAATCGATTTTTTTTGAGTTTTGAAAGTTTGCATGACTTTGGATGTCTACAGTTCCACAAATAAGGCTCGGAAGGCCTTGCGGTTTATTAAATGCTTAATTAGTTTTTGGAGAGCTATCCATTGCTGAAAACTAGAGCATTGTGTGGGCTCTGGTTGCAGAGAAATTTTGATTCAAAGTTAATCTTTCTTGTTTCAACCCAAAACCTAAAAATCTTAATATGGCCATTACTTCCAAAATAAGGCTCGTAAGAGGTTGCGGTTAACGTTGTTGAACAGATAACGGCCAGGCATTTGCATTGCCGTTCAAAACTCAACTTTTTTTTTCCAATCGATTTTCGAAAAAAAGCAAGGACTACCCCCTTATCACTAAAAATGCATTTTTTTACGAAAGTCTCTGGAACCCATTGAAACGTACATATATAGAAAGGTTTTGTAAAATGCAACCAGCACATCCAAAGCAAACCCTTTTATAAGGTCTAGTTTTCGAGATATTTGCATTCAAAGTTATTTTTTTGAGTTATGAAGGCTTGTATGTTCCACAAATAAGGCTATGACGTCATTTTCGCTTGCTTGACGCTGAATAAGTTTTTCAAGAGCTATCCATAGCTGAAAACTAGAACATTCTAGGAGGTCTGGTTGCGGAGATATCTTAATTCAAAGTAAATCCATTAAAATCGATTTTTTTTGAGTTTTGAAAGTTTGCATGACTTTGGATGTCTACAGTTCCACAAATAAGGCTCGGAAGGCCTTGCGGTTTATTAAATGCTTAATTAGTTTTTGGAGAGCTATCCATTGCTGAAAACTAGAGCATTGTGTGGGCTCTGGTTGCAGAGAAATTTTGATTCAAAGTTAATCTTTCTTGTTTCAACCCAAAACCTAAAAATCTTAATATGGCCATTACTTCCAAAATAAGGCTCGTAAGAGGTTGCGGTTAACGTTGTTGAACAGATAACGGCCAGGCATTTGCATTGCCGTTCAAAACTCAACTTTTTTTTTCCAATCGATTTTCGAAAAAAAGCAAGGACTACCCCCTTATCACTAAAAATGCATTTTTTTACGAAAGTCTCTGGAACCCATTGAAACGTACATATATAGAAAGGTTTTGTAAAATGCAACCAGCACATCCAAAGCAAACCCTTTTATAAGGTCTAGTTTTCGAGATATTTGCATTCAAAGTTATTTTTTTGAGTTATGAAGGCTTGTATGACTTTGGATGCCTACAGTTCCACAAATAAGGCTATGACGTCATTTTCGCTTGCTAAACGCTGAATTAGTTTTTCAAGAGCTATCCATAGCTGAAAACTAGGACATTCTAGGAGGTCTGGTTGTGGAGATATCTTAATTCAAAGTAAATCCATTAAAATCGATTTTTATTGAGTTTTGAAAGTTTGCATGACTTTGGATGTCTACAGTTCCCCAAATAAGGCTCGGAAGGCCTTGCGGTTTATTAAATGCTTAATCAGTTTTTGGAGAGCTATCCATTGCTGAAAACTAGAGCATTGTGTGGGCTCTGTTGCAGAGAAATTTTGATTCAAAGTTAATCTTTCTTGTTTCAACCCAAAACCTAAAAATCTTAATATGGCCATAACTTCCAAAATAAGGCTCGTAAGAGGTTGCGGTTAACGTTGTTGAACAGATAACGGCCAGGCCTTTGCATTGCCGTTCAAAACTCAACTTTTGTTTTTCCAATCTATTTTCGAAAAAAAGCATGGACTACCCCCTTATCACTAAAAATGCATTTTTTTACGAAAGTCTCTGGAACCCATTGAAACGTACATACATAGAAAGGTTTTGTCAAATGCAACCAGCACATCCAAAGCAAACCCTTTTATAAGGTCTAGTTTTCGAGATATTTGCATTCAAAGTTATTTTTTTGAGTTATGAAGGCTTGTATGACTTTGGATGCCTACAGTTCCACAAATAAGGCTATGACGTCATTTTCGCTTGCTAAACGCTGAATTAGTTTTTCAAGAGCTATCCATAGCTGAAAACTAGAACATTCTAGGAGGTCTGGTTGTGGAGATATCTTAATTCAAAGTAAATCCATTAAAATCGATTTTTTTGAGTTTTGAAAGTTTGCATGACTTTGGATGTCTACAGTTCCACAAATAAGGCTCGGAAGGCCTTGCGGTTTATTAAATGCTTAATCAGTTTTTGGAGAGCTATCCATTGCTGAAAACTAGAGCATTGTGTGGGCTCTGTTGCAGAGAAATTTTGATTCAAAGTTAATCTTTCTTGTTTCAACCCAAAACCTAAAAATCTTAATATGGCCATAACTTCCAAAATAAGGCTCGTAAGAGGTTGCGGTTAACGTTGTTGAACAGATAACGGCCAGGCCTTTGCATTGCCGTTCAAAACTCAAAAAGCATGGACTACCCCCTTATCACTAAAAATGCATTTTTTTACGAAAGTCTCTGGAACCCATTGAAACGTACATATATAGAAAGGTTTTGTCAAATGCAACCAGCACATCCAAAGCAAACCCTTTTATAAGGTCTAGTTTTCGAGATATTTGCATTCAAAGTTATTTTTTTGAGTTATCAAGGCTTGTATGACTTTGGATGCCTACAGTTCCACAAATAAGGCTATGACGTCATTTTCGCTTGCTTGACGCTGAATTAGTTTTTCAAGAGCTATCCATAGCTGAAAACTAGAACATTCTAGGAGGTCTGGTTGCGGAGATATCTTAATTCAAAGTAAATCCATTAAAATCGATTTTTTTTGAGTTTTGAAAGTTTGCATGACTTTGGATGTCTACAGTTCCACAAATAAGGCTCGGAAGGCCTTGCGGTTTATTAAATGCTTAATTAGTTTTTGGAGAGCTATCCATTGCTGAAAACTAGAGCATTGTGTGGGCTCTGGTTGCAGAGAAATTTTGATTCAAAGTTAATCTTTCTTGTTTCAACCCAAAACCTAAAAATCTTAATATGGCCATAACTTCCAAAATAAGGCTCGTAAGAGGTTGCGGTTGACGTTGTTGAACAGATAACGGCCAGGCCTTTGCATTGCCGTTCAAAACTCAACTTTTTCTTTTCAATCGATTTTCGAAAAAAAGCATGGACTACCCCCTTATCACTAAAAATGCATTTTTTTACGAAAGTCTCTGGAACCCATTGAAACGTACATATATAGAAAGGTTTTGTCAAATGCAACCAGCACATCCAAAGCAAACCCTTTTATAAGGTCTAGTTTTCGAGATATTTGCATTCAAAGTTATTTTTTTGAGTTATGAAGGCTTGTATGTTCCACAAATAAGGCTATGACGTCATTTTCGCTTGCTAAAGCTATCCATAGCTGAAAACTAGAACATTCTAGGAGGTCTGGTTGCGGAGATATCTTAATTCAAAGTAAATCCATTAAAATCGATTTTTTTTGAGTTTTGAAAGCTTGCATGACTTTGGATGTCTACAGTTCCACAAATAAGGCTCGGAAGGCCTTGCGGTTTATTAAATGCTTAATCAGTTTTTGAAGAGCTATCTATTGCTGAAAACTAGAGCATTGTGTGGGCTCTGGTTGCAGAGAAATTTTGATTCAAAGTTAATCTTTCTTGTTTCAACCCAAAACCTTAAAATCTTAATATGGCCATAACTTCCAAAATAAGGCTCGTAAGAGGTTGCGGTTAACGTTGTTGAACAGATAACGGCCAGGCCTTTGCATTGCCGTTCAAAACTCAACTTTTGTTTTTCCAATCTATTTTCGAAAAAAAGCATGGACTACCCCCTTATCACTAAAAATGCATTTTTTTACGAAAGTCTCTGGAACCCATTGAAACGTACATATATAGAAAGGTTTTGTCAAATGCAACCAGCACATCCAAAGCAAACCCTTTTATAAGGTCTAGTTTTCGAGATATTTGCATTCAAAGTTATTTTTTTGAGTTATGAAGGCTTGTATGACTTTGGATGCCTACAGCACAGATAAGCAATACCTAGATAGGAATCTTTCGTTCGTATCACCCCCCAAAACCCATTTGTTTACATTGTTGTTTTTGTAATTTCATTTCGTGTCGATTAAAAGGTGTGAACTGCAACAACAATTTAACGCGGTGAATTTTATTTGTTTGACAGTTCATTTTTTTTTCATAAATGTGCTGTGCGAAGATTTTTATTCCGGTGTTTGTGATTTTCATTAAAAAATAAATTAACAAAAAAATAATTGTTTCACCAAGCACAATGCCCGCATGGCAAGCGGAACTTGAACGAGTCCTTGAATTTCAATGAAAAATCTTTTGGTGCTTTCATGTTTCTTTCTTCCAATTCGCCAAAAAGCTACTTGGGCAGACGATGCGCGATGAGAACTTTTTGTAGAACTCTGTCGCCTCCGAAGGGGCCCTGTTTGAGCAGAGTATAGCAAAGGGCAAAAGACCTAATTATGTTTATGAAATTTAAAAACATAATTTCAATTTTTTTCAGCTCTACAGCACAATCATTATAAAAAAAATCTCGCCAACCAATAATAAGGTTCGAGAAATCAACAAAAATTAAATTCACCATGGCAAATTTGACAGCTACTATATTCTTAGTTTTAGGGTACAGACACACTTAATATATGAAATTATTTTAATTTTTACGTAAGGGGTTGGATTGCATCATGGTCAAATTCCGACGTAAATTTTCAGAAATTAATTTAAGGTCCCCCAAACCGATGCGTGGACAACATTTTTGTCTCTCGTCGGGTTCATATGGAAAATCGCACCGCTTTCATTGTGGGTACCTACTCTCAATTATTTTCATGTAACTTAATTTTAAAAAGTGAATGTTTTGTTGTCGTGAGTGTTTCGCTCCGATTTAAGGCTCACCCAAACCGATGCGAAACATTCGCGGCGAAGAAACATTCGTCAGTCAAAATTAATTCATATGTTTCTCCGCCGCGTTGGTGTGGGCACTCTCATTTATCACCATGTAAATAAATTTTGACATGCGAATGTTTCTTCGCCGCAACGAATGTTTCACATTGGTTTGGAAGAGCCTTTAACGTTGATTTGAAAGATCCTTTACACAATTTAAATTGTGTTGCAACAAAAATGGTCTCCTAAGCCGATGCGAAACATTTGGAATACCAACAAAACATTCATCTGCCAGAATTGATTTGTATGGGGATAAAAGAAAGCACCCACAATGGTGTGAATCTCATCTGTTCTTAATTGCAAAAACTGCAATTAAGTCAATTCTGATTGAGGAAAAAACACAATAGGCGTGTTTTATCACAAAAGCCATCCATAGTACAGTACGATTTTACAGGCATTATAAATACAACATCGCTAGTAGCTCTACAGCCAATAAGAAGTTATACTACGTTTTCTGTCAAAACAATTTTTGTATGTTTTCTTGCAAGATGGTTTCTTTAGCGAACATTTTAAATTCTCACTTTTGTACTTTTTTGCAAAAGTAGGTAGGTATATGTAGTTAAACCTTAATGTAACTTTCATTTCAACAAAAAAATCAAATCTGTGATAGAAAAATTTGATTTGTTTAGAAAAAAAGATCAAAATCAAATCTTTCATAGTCCCGATCTACATTGCCCGATTTTTCCACGAAGATTTTTCCAGAAATCGTGTGAAATGTACACACAGAACGATTTTTTCCATAAGATTTTTTCCTTTTCTTCTTCCTTGATTTATTGCTGTGCTCTTCATTTTTCATTGATATTCACTCACACCATCAAACGAACGGCACACTGACACCGAACACACACAAAAAACTGGAAAGGAGAAGAGAGAGAACATAAACAGACTGGAAAAATCGTTCGAGTTTTCTGGTACAAACGATTTGATCCCTACCCCTCACTTTTCACTCCCTTCATCAACGAACAAAAGATCGGCACTGGAAAAATCGTTCAATGTAGACCGGGACATATAGAAAATTTACACTGGCTACACGATTTTTTTTGCGACTTCCTTACAACAAAAAAAATAAATCTGCAATCGTCGAAAGGAAATCGGCATACAAAAACCTAGCACATTTAAACAAACCCTTGGATTCTTTAATTATCCGCCATTTTGTTCACGAACCGAGGTGAAACTCAGATTTTTTTTCACGTACACTAGTGCAAAAATCCGATTTTCACCATGTTCGTCTGCACGTACACTAGTGCAAAAATCCGATGTTCACCACGGCCATTTGACGTTTGAGCTTGTAGGCAAACCGAATTGACAGCCGTAGATTCCCATCTAGGTATTGCTTATCTGTGGCCTACAGTTCCGCAAATAAGGCTATGACTTCATTTTCGCTTGCAAAACGCTGAATAAGTTTTTCAAGAGCTATCCATAGCTGAAAACTAGAACATTCTAGGAAGTCTGGTTGCGGAGATATCTTAATTCAAAGTAAATCCATTAAAATCGATTTTTTTGAGTTTTGAAAGTTTGCATGACTTTGGATGTCTACAGTTCCACAAATAAGGCTCGGAAGGCCTTGCGGTTTATTAAATGCTTAATCAGTTTTTGGAGAGCTATCCATTGCTGAAAACAAGAGCATTGTGTGGGCTCTGGTTGCAGAGAAATTTTGATTCAAAGTTAATCTTTCTTGTTTCAACCCAAAACCTTAAAATCTTAATATGGCCATAACTTCCAAAATAAGGCTCGTAAGAGGTTGCGGTTACCGTTGTTCAACAGATAACGGCCAGGCCTTTGCATCGCCGTTCAAAACTCAACTTTTTTTTTCCAATCGATTTTCGAAAAAAAGCATGGACTACCCCCTTATCACTAAAAATGCATTTTTTTACGAAATTCTCTGGAACCCATTGAAACGTACATATATAGAAAGGTTTTGTCAAATGCAACCAGCACATCCAAAGCAAACCCTTTTATAAGGTCTAGTTTTCGAGATATTTGCATTCAAAGTTATTTTTTTGAGTTATGAAGGCTTGTATGACTTTGGATGCCTACAGTTCCACAAATAAGGCTATGACGTCATTTTCGCTTGCTAAACGCTGAATTAGTTTTTCAAGAGCTATCCATAGCTAAAAACTAGAACATTCTAGGAAGTCTGGTTGCGGAGATATCTTAATTCAAAGTAAATCCATTAAAATCGATTTTTTTGAGTTTTGAAAGTTTGCATGACTTTGGATGTCTACAGTTCCACAAATAAGGCTCGGAAGGCCTTGCGGTTTATTAACCGCTTAATCAGTTTTTGGAGAGCTATCCATTGCTGAAAACTAGAGCATTGTGTGGGCTCTGTTGCAGAGAAATTTTGATTCAAAGTTAATCTTTCTTGTTTCAACCCAAAACCTAAAAATCTTAATATGGCCATAACTTCGAAAATAAGGCTCGTAAGAGGTTGCGGTTAACGTTTTTTAACAGATAACGCTCAGGCCTTTGCATTGCCGTTCAAAACTCAACTTTTTTTTTCCAATCGATTTTCGAAAAAAAGCATGGACTACCCCCTTATCACTAAAAATGCATTTTTTTACGAAAGTCTCTGGAACCCATTGAAACGTACATATATAGAAAGGTTTTGTCAAATGCAACCTGCACATCCAAAGCAAACCCTTTTATAAGGTCTAGTTTTCGAGATATTTGCATTCAAAGTTATTTTTTTGAGTTATGAAGGCTTGTATGACTTTGGAATGCCTACAGTTCCGCAAATAAGGCTATGACGTCATTTTCGCTTGCTTAACGCTGAATTAGTTTTTCAAGAGCTATCCATAGCTGAAAACTAGAACATTCTAGGAAGTCTGGTTGCGGAGATATCTTAATTCAAAGTAAATCCATTAAAATCGATTTTTTTGAGTTTTGAAAGTTTGCATGACTTTGGATGTCTACAGTTCCACAAATAAGGCTCGGAAGGTCTTGCGGTTTATTAACCGCTTAATCAGTTTTGGAGAGCTATCCATTGCTGAAAACTAGAGCATTGTGTGGGCTCTGGTTGCAGAGAAATTTTGATTCAAAGTTAATCTTTCTTGTTTCAACCCAAAACCTAAAAATATTAATATGGCCATAACTTCCAAAATAAGGCTCGTATAAGGGTGCGGTTAACGTTGTTGAACAGATAACGGTCAGGCCTTTGCATTGCCGTTCAAAACTCAACTTTTTTTTTCCAATCGATTTTCGAAAAAAAGCATGGACTACCCCCTTATCACTAAAAATGCATTTTTTTACGAAAGTCTCTGGAACCCATTGAAACGTACATATATAGAAAGGTTTCGTCAAATGCAGCCAGCACATCCAAAGCAAACCTTTTTATAAGGTCTAGTTTTCGAGATATTTGCATTCGAAGTTATTTTTTTGAGTTATGAAGGCTTGTATGACTTTGGATGCCTACAGTTCCGCAAATAAGGCTAAAGCAAATAAAACGCTGAATTAGTTTTTCAAGAGCTATCCATAGCTGAAATCTAGAACATTCTAGGAAGTCTGGTTGCGGAGATATCTTAATTCAAAGTAAATCCATTAAAATCGATTTTTTTGAGTTTTGAAAGTTTGCATGACTTTGGATGTCTACAGTTCCACAAATAAGGCTCGGAAGGCCTTGCGGTTTATTAAATGCTTAATCAGTTTTTGGAGAGCTATCCATTGCTGGAAACTAGAGCATTGTG
This sequence comes from Melangyna quadrimaculata, assembly GCA_949320155.1. Taxonomy (NCBI): domain Eukaryota; kingdom Metazoa; phylum Arthropoda; class Insecta; order Diptera; family Syrphidae; genus Melangyna; species Melangyna quadrimaculata. The sequence goes on along the minus strand of OX439483.1, from coordinate 78,759,269 downwards.
TGGGCTCTGGTTGCAGAGAAATTTTGATTCAAAGTTAATTTTTCTTGTTTCAACCCAAAACCTTAAAATCTTAATATGGCCATAACTTCCAAAATAAGGCTCGTAAGAGGTTGCGGTTAACGTTGTTGAACAGATAACGGCCAGGCCTTTGCATCGCCGTTCAAAACTCAACTTTTTTTTTTCCAATCGATTTTCGAAAAAAAGCATGGACTACCCCCTTATCACTAAAAATGCATTTGTTTACGAAAGTCTCTGGAACCCATTGAAACGTACATATATAGAAAGGTTTTGTCAAATGCAACCAGCACATCCAAAGCAAACCCTTTTATAAGGTCTAGTTTTCGAGATATTTGCATTCAAAGTTATTTTTTTTGAGTTATGAAGGCTTGTATGACTTTTTATGCCTACAGTTCCGCAAATAAGGCTATGACGTCATTTTCGCTCGCAAAACGCTGAATTAGTTTTTCAAGAGATATCCATAGCTGAAAACTAGAACATTCTAGGAAGTCTGGTTGCGGAGATATCTTAATTCAAATTAAATCCATTAAAATCGATTTTTTTGAGTTTTGAAAGTTTGTACGACTTTGGATGTCTACAGTTCCACAAATAAGGCTCGGAAGGCCTTGCGGTTTATTAAATGCTTAATCAGTTTTTGGAGAGCTATCCATTGCTGAAGTCTGGTTGCGGAGATATCTTAATTCAAAGTAAATCCATTAAAATCGATTTTTTTGAGTTTTGAAAGTTTGCATGACTTTGGATGTCTACAGTTCCACAAATAAGGCTCGGAAGGCCTTGCGGTTTATTAACCGCTTAATCAGTTTTTGGAGAGCTATCCATTGCTGAAAACTAGAGCATTGTGTGGGCTCTAGTTGCAGAGAAATTCTGATTCAAAGTTAATCTTTCTTGTTTCAACCCAAAACCTAAAAATCTTAATATGGCCATAACTTCCAAAATAAGGCTCGTAAGAGGTTGCGGTTAACGTTTTTTAACAGATAACGCTCAGGCCTTTGCATTGCCGTTCAAAACTCAACTTTTTTTTTCCAATCGATTTTCGAAAAAAAGCATGGACTACCCCCTTATCACTAAAAATGCATTTTTTTACGAAAGTCTCTGGAACCCATTGAAACGTACATATATAGAAAGGTTTTGTCAAATGCAACCTGCACATCCAAAGCAAACCCTTTTATAAGGTCTAGTTTTCGAGATATTTGCATTCAAAGTTATTTTTTTGAGTTATGAAGGCTTGTATGACTTTGGAATGCCTACAGTTCCGCAAATAAGGCTATGACGTCATTTTCGCTCGCAAAACGCTGGTTGCAGAGAAATTTTGATTCAAAGTTAATCTTTCTTGTTTCAACCCAAAACCTAAAAATCTTAATATGGCCATCACTTCCAAAATAAGGCTCGTATAAGGGTGCGGTTAACGTTGTTGAACAGATAACGTTCAGGCCTTTGCATTGCCGTTCAAAACTCAACTTTTTTTTTCCAATCGATTTTCGAAAAAAAGCATGGACTACCCCCTTATCACTAAAAATGCATTTTTTTACGAAAGTCTCTGGAACCCATTGAAACGTACATATATAGAAAGGTTTTGTCAAATGCAACCAGCACATCCAAAGCAAACCCTTTTATAAGGTCTAGTTTTCGAGATATTTGCATTCAAAGTTATTTTTTGGAGTTATGAAGGCTTGTATGACTTTGGATGCCTACAGTTCCACAAATAAGGCTATGACGTCATTTTCGCTTGCTTAACGCTGAATTAGTTTTTCAAGAGCTATCCATAGCTGAAAACTAGAACATTCTAGGAAGTCTGGTTGCGGAGATATCTTAATTCAAAGTAAATCCATTAAAATCGATTTTTTTGAGTTTTGAAAGTTTGCATGACTTTGGATGTCTACAGTTCCACAAATAAGGCTCGGAAGGCCTTGCGGTTTATTAACCGCTTAATCAGTTTTGGAGAGCTATCCATTGCTGAAAACTAGAGCATTGTGTGGGCTCTGGTTGCAGAGAAATTTTGATTCAAAGTTAATCTTTCTTGTTTCAACCCAAAACCTAAAAATCTTAATATGGCCATAACTTCCAAAATAAGGCTCGTATAAGGGTGCGGTTAACGTTGTTGAACAGATAACGGTCAGGCCTTTGCATTGCCGTTCAAAACTCAACTTTTTTTTCCAATCGATTTTCGAAAAAAAGCATGGACTACCCCCTTATCACTAAAAATGCATTTTTTTACGAAAGTCTCTGGAACCCATTGAAACGTACATATATAGAAAGGTTTCGTCAAATGCAGCCAGCACATCCAAAGCAAACCTTTTTATAAGGTCTAGTTTTCGAAATATTTGCATTCGAAGTTATTTTTTTGAGTTATGAAGGCTTGTATGACTTTGGATGCCTACAGTTCCGCAAATAAGGCTAAAGCAAATAAAACGCTGAATTAGTTTTTCAAGAGCTATCCATAGCTGAAATCTAGAACATTCTAGGAAGTCTGGTTGCGGAGATATCTTAATTCAAAGTAAATCCATTAAAATCGATTTTTTTGAGTTTTGAAAGTTTGCATGGCTTTGGATGTCTACAGTTCCACAAATAAGGCTCGGAAGGCCTTGCGGTTTATTAAATGCTTAATCAGTTTTTGGAGAGCTATCCATTGCTGGAAACTAGAGCATTGTGTGGGCTCTGGTTGCAGAGAAATTTTGATTCAAAGTTAATTTTTCTTGTTTCAACCCAAAACCTTAAAATCTTAATATGGCCATAACTTCCAAAATAAGGCTCGTAAGAGGTTGCGGTTAACGTTGTTGAACAGATAACGGCCAGGCCTTTGCATCGCCGTTCAAAACTCAACTTTTTTTTTTCCAATCGATTTTCGAAAAAAAGCATGGACTACCCCCTTATCACTAAAAATGCATTTGTTTACGAAAGTCTCTGGAAGCCATTGAAACGTACATATATAGAAAGGTTTTGTCAAATGCAACCAGCACATCCAAAGCAAACCCTTTTATAAGGTCTAGTTTTCGAGATATTTGCATTCAAAGTTATTTTTTTTGAGTTATGAAGGCTTGTATGACTTTTTATGCCTACAGTTCCGCAAATAAGGCTATGACGTCATTTTCGCTCGCAAAACGCTGAATTAGTTTTTCAAGAGATATCCATAGCTGAAAACTAGAACATTCTAGGAAGTCTGGTTGCGGAGATATCTTAATTCAAATTAAATCCATTAAAATCGATTTTTTTGAGTTTTGAAAGTTTGCACGACTTTGGATGTCTACAGTTCCACAAATAAGGCTCGGAAGGCCTTGCGGTTTATTAAATGCTTAATCAGTTTTTGGAGAGCTATCCATTGCTGAAAACTAGAGCATTGTGTGGGCTCTGGTCGCAGAGAAATTTTGATTCAAAGTTAATCTTTCTTGTTTCAACCCAAAACCTAAAAATCTTAATATGGCCATAACTTCCAAAATAAGGCTCGTAAGAGGTTGCGGTTAACGTTGTTGAACAGATAACGGCCAGGCCTTTGCATTGCCGTTCAAAACTCAACTTTTTTTTTCCAATCGATTTTCGAAAAAAAGCTTATCACTAAAAATGCATTTTTTTACGAAAGTCTCTGGAACCCATTGAAATGTACATATATAGAAAGGTTTTGTCAAATGCAACCAGCACATCCAAAGCAAACCCTTTTATAAGGTCTAGTTTTCGAGATATTTGCATTCAAAGTTATTTTTTTGAGTTATGAAGGCTTGTATGACTTTGGATGCCTACAGTTCCGCAAATAAGGCTATGACGTCATTTTCGCTCGCAAAACGCTGAAAACTAGAGCATTGTGTGGGCTCTGGTTGCAGAGAAATTTTGATTCAAAGTTAATCTTCCTTGTTTCAACCCAAAACCTAAAAATCTTAATATGGCCATAACTTCCAAAATAAGGCTCGTATAAGTGTGCGGTTAACGTTGTTGAACAGATAACGGTCAGGCCTTTGCATTGCCGTTCAAAACTCAACTTTTTTTTCCAATCGATTTTCGAAAAAAAGCATGGACTACCCCCTTATCACTAAAAATGCATTTTTCTACGAAAGTCTCTGGAACCCATTGAAACGTACAAATATAGAAAGGTTTCGTCAAATGCAGCCAGCCCATCCAAAGCAAACCTTTTTATAAGGTCTAGTTTTCGAGATATAAGCATTCAAAGTTATTTTTTTGAGTTAAGAAGGCTTGTATGATTTTGGATGCCTACAGTTCCGCAAATAAGGATATGACTTCATTTTCGCTCACAAAACGCTGAATTAGTTTTTCAAGAGCTATCCATAGCTGAAAACTAGAACATTCTAGGAAGTCTGGTTGCGGAGATATCTTAATTCAAAGTAAATCCATTAAAATCGATTTTTTTGAGTTTTGAAAGTTTGCATGACTTTGGATGTCTACAGTTCCACAAATAAGGCTCGGAAGGCCTTGCGGTTTATTAAATGCTTAATCAGTTTTTGGAGAGCTATCCATTGCTGAAAACTAGAACATTGTGTGGGCTCTGGTTGCAGAGAAATTTTGATTCAAAGTTAATCTTTCTTGTTTCAACCCAAAACCTAAAAATCTTAATATGGCCATAACTTCCAAAATAAGGCTCGTAAGAGGTTGCGGTTGACGTTGTTGAACAGATAACGGCCAGGCCTTTGCATTGCCGTTCAAAACTCAACTTTTTTTTTCCAATCGATTTTCGAAAAAAAGCATGGACTACCCCCTTATCACTAAAAATGCATTTTTTTACGAAAGTCTCTGGAACCCATTGAAACGTACATATATAGAAAGGTTTTGTCAAATGCAACCAGCACATCCAAAGCAAACCCTTTTATAAGGTCTAGTTTTCGAGATATTTGCATTCAAAGTTATTTTTTTGAGTTATGAAGGCTTGTATGATTTTGGATGCCTACAGTTCCGCAAATAAGGCTATGACGTCATTTTCGCTCGCAAAACGCTGAAAACTAGAGCATTGTGTGGGCTCTGGTTGCAGAGAAATTTTGTTTCAAAGTTAATCTTTCTTGTTTCAACCCAAAACCTAAAAATCTTAATATGGCCATAACTTCCAAAATAAGGCTCGTATAAGTGTGCGGTTAACGTTGTTGAACAGATAACGGTCAGGCCTTTGCATTGCCGTTCAAAACTCAACTTTTTTTTCCAATCGATTTTCGAAAAAAAGCATGGACTACCCCCTTATCACTAAAAATGCATTTTTTTACGAAAGTCTCTGGAACCCATTGAAACGTACAAATATAGAAAGGTTTCGTCAAATGCAGCCAGCCCATCCAAAGCAAACCTTTTTATAAGGTCTAGTTTTCGAGATATAAGCATTCAAAGTTATTTTTTTGAGTTATGAAGGCTTGTATGATTTTGGATGCCTACAGTTCCGCAAATAAGGCTATGACGTCATTTTCGCTCACAAAACGCTGAATTAGTTTTTCAAGAGCTATCCATAGCTGAAAACTAGAGCATTCTAGGAGGTCTGGTTGCGGAGATATCTAAATTCAAAGTAAATCCATTAAAATCGATTTTTTTTGAGTTTTGAAAGTTTTCATGACTGGATGTCTACAGTTCCACAAATAAGGCTCGGAAGGCCTTGTGGTTTATTAACGACCTAATCAGTTTTTGGAGAGCTATCCATCGCTGAAAACTACAGCATTATGTGGGCTCTGGTTGCAGAGAAATTTTGATTCAAAGTTAATCTTTCTTGTTTCAACCCAAAACCTAAAAATCTTAATATGGCCATAACTTCCAAAATAAGGCTCGTAAGAGGTTGCGGTTAACGTTGTTGAACAGATAACGGCCAGGCCTTTGCATTGCCGTTCAAAACTCAACTTTTTTTTCCAATCGATTTTCGAAAAAAAGCATGGACTACCCCCTTATCACTAAAAATGCATTTTTTTACGAAAGTCTCTGGAACCCATTGAAACGTACATATATAGAAAGGTTTTGTCAAATGCTACCTGCACATCCAAAGCAAACCCTTTTATAAGGTCTAGTTTTCGAGATATTTGCATTCAAAGTTATTTTTTTGAGTTATGAAGGCTTGTATGACTTTGGATGCCTACAGTTCCACAAATAAGGCTATGACGTCATTTTCGCTTGCTAAACGCTGAATTAGTTTTTCAAGAGCTATCCATAGCTGAAAACTAGAACATTCTAGGAAGTCTGGTTGCGGAGATATCTTAATTCAAAGTAAATCCATTAAAATCGATTTTTTTGAGTTTTGAAAGTTTGCATGACTTTGGATGTCTACAGTTCCACAAATAAGGCTCGGAAGGCCTTGCGGTTTATTAAATGCTTAATCAGTTTTTGGAGAGCTATCCATTGCTGAAAACTAGAACATTGTATGGGCTCTGGTTGCAGAGAAATTTTGATTCAAAGTTAATCTTTCTTGTTTCAACCCAAAACCTAAAAATCTTAATATGGCCATAACTTCCAAAATAAGGCTCGTAAGAGGTTGCGGTTAACGTTGTTGAACAGATAACGGCCAGGCCTTTGCATTGCCGTTCAAAACTCAACTTTTATTTTCCAATCGATTTTCGAAAAAAAGCATGGACTACCCCCTTATCACTAAAAATGCATTTTTTTACGAAAGTCTCTGGAACCCATTGAAACGTACATATATAGAAAGGTTTTGTCAAATGCAACCAGCACATCCAAAGCAAACCCTTTTATAAGGTCTAGTTTTCGAGATATTTGCATTCAAAGTTATTTTTTTGAGTTATGAAGGCTTGTATGACTTTGGATGCCTACAGTTCCGCAAATAAGGCTATGACGTCATTTTCGCTCGCAAAACGCTGAAAACTAGAGCATTGTGTGGGCTCTGGTTGCAGAGAAATTTTGATTCAAAGTTAATCTTTCTTGTTTCAACCCAAAACCTAAAAATCTTAATATGGCCATAACTTCCAAAATAAGGCTCGTATAAGTGTGCGGTTAACGTTGTTGAACAGATAACGGTCAGGCCTTTGCATTGCCGTTCAAAACTCAACTTTTTTTTTCCAATCGATTTTCGAAAAAAAGCATGGACTACCCCCTTATCACTAAAAATTCATTTTTTTACGAAAGTCTCTGGAACCCATTGAAACGTACATATATAGAAAGGTTTTGTCAAATGCAACCAGCACATCCAAAGCAAACCCTTTTATAAGGTCTAGTTTTCGAGATATTTGCATTCAAAGTTATTTTTTTGAGTTATGAAGGCTTGTATGACTTTGGATGCCTACAGTTCCGCAAATAAGGCTATGACGTCATTTTCGCTTGCAAAACGCTGAATAAGTTTCTTAAGAGCTATCCATAGCTGAAAACTAGAACAATCTAGGAAGTCTGGTTACGGAGATATCTTAATTCAAAGTTAATCCATTAAAATCGATTTTTTGAGTTTTGAAAGTTTGCATGACTTTGGATGTCTACAGTTCCACAAATAAGGCTCGGAAGGCCTTGCGGTTTATTAAATGCTCAATCAGTTTTTGGAGAGCTATCCATTGCTGAAAACTAGAGCATTGTGTGGGCTCTGGTTGCAGAGAAATTTTGATTCAAATTTAATCTTTCTTGTTTCAACCCAAAACCTAAAAATCTTAATATGGCCATAACTTCCAAAATAAGGCTCGTAAGAGGTTGCGGTTAACGTTTTTTAACAGATAACGGTCAGGCCTTTGCATTGCCGTTCAAAACTCAACTTTTTTTTTCCAATCGATTTTCGAAAAAAAGCATGGACTACCCCCTTATCACTAAAAATTCATTTTTTTACGAAAGTCTCTGGAACCCATTGAAACGTACATATATAGAAAGGTTTTGTCAAATGCAACCAGCACATCCAAAGCAAACCCTTTTATAAGGTCTAGTTTTCGAGATATTTGCATTCAAAGTTATTTTTTTGAGTTATGAAGGCTTGTATGACTTTGGATGCCTACAGTTCCGCAAATAAGGCTATGACGTCATTTTCGCTTGCAAAACGCTGAATAAGTTTTTTAAGAGCTATCCATAGCTGAAAACTAGAACATTCTAGGAAGTCTGGTTGCGGAGATATCTTAATTCAAAGTTAATCCATTAAAATCGATTTTTTGAGTTTTGAAAGTTTGCATGACTTTGGATGTCTACAGTTCCACAAATAAGGCTCGGAAGGCCTTGCGGTTTATTAAATGCTTAATCAGTTTTTGGAGAGCTATCCATTGCTGAAAACTAGAGCATTGTGTGGGCTCTGGTTGCAGAGAAATTTTGATTCAAATTTAATCTTTCTTGTTTCAACCCAAAACCTAAAAATCTTAATATGGCCATAACTTCCAAAATAAGGCTCGTAAGAGGTTGCGGTTAACGTTGTTGAACAGATAACGGCCAGTCCTTTGCATTGCCGTTCAAAACTCAACTTTTTTTTCCAATCGATTTTCGAAGAAAAGCATGGGCTACCCCCTTATCACTAAAAATGCATTTTTTTACGAAAGTCTCTGGAACCCATTGAAACGTACATATATAGAAAGGTTTTGTCAAATGCAACCAGCACATCCAAAGCAACCCTTTTATAAGGTCTAGTTTTCGAGATATTTGCATTCAAAGTTATTTTTTTGAGTTATGAAGGCTTGTATGACTTTGGATGCCTACAGTTCCGCAAATAAGGCTATGACGTCATTTTCGCTCGCAAAACGCTGAAAACTAGAGCATTGTGTGGGCTCTGGTTGCAGAGAAATTTTGATTCAAAGTTAATCTTTCTTGTTTCAACCCAAAACCTAAAAATCTTAATATGGCCATAACTTCCAAAATAAGGCTCGTATAAGTGTGCGGTTAACGTTGTTGAACAGATAACGGTCAGGCCTTTGCATTGCCGTTCAAAACTCAACTTTTTTTTTCCAATCGATTTTCGGAAAAAAGCATGGACTACCCCCTTATCACTAAAAATGCATTTTTTTACGAAAGTCTCTGGAACCCATTGAAACGTACATATATAGAAAGGTTTTGTCAAATGCAACCAGCACATCCAAAGCAAACCCTTTTATAAGGTCTAGTTTTCGAGATATTTGCATTCAAAGTTATTTTTTTGAGTTATGAAGGCTTGTATGACTTTGGATGCCTACAGTTCCGCAAATAAGGCTATGACGTCATTTTCGCTCGCAAAACGCTGAAAACTAGAGCATTGTGTGGGCTCTGGTTGCAGAGAAATTTTGATTCAAAGTTAATCTTCCTTGTTTCAACCCAAAACCTAAAAATCTTAATATGGCCATAACTTCCAAAATAAGGCTCGTATAAGTGTGCGGTTAACGTTGTTGAACAGATAACGGTCAGGCCTTTGCATTGCCGTTCAAAACTCAACTTTTTTTTCCAATCGATTTTCGAAAAAAAGCATGGACTACCCCCTTATCACTAAAAATGCATTTTTCTACGAAAGTCTCTGGAACCCATTGAAACGTACAAATATAGAAAGGTTTCGTCAAATGCAGCCAGCCCATCCAAAGCAAACCTTTTTATAAGGTCTAGTTTTCGAGATATAAGCATTCAAAGTTATTTTTTTGAGTTAAGAAGGCTTGTATGATTTTGGATGCCTACAGTTCCGCAAATAAGGCTATGACGTCATTTTCGCTCGCAAAACGCTGAATTAGTTTTTCAAGAGCTATCCATAGCTGAAAACTAGAACATTCTAGGAAGTCTGGTTGCGGAGATATCTTAATTCAAAGTAAATCCATTAAAATCGATTTTTTTTTTTGAGTTTTGAAAGTTTGCATGACTTTGGATGTCTACAGTTCCACAAATAAGGCTCGGAAGGCCTTGCGGTTTATTAAATGCTTAATCAGTTTTTGGAGAGCTATCCATTGCTGAAAACTAGAGCATTGTGTGGGCTCTAGTTGCAGAGAAATTTTGATTCAAAGTTAATCTTTCTTGTTTCAACCCAAAACCTAAAAATCTTAATATGGCCATAACTTCCAAAATAAGGCTCGTAAGAGGTTGCGGTTAACGTTTTTTAACAGATAACGGTCAGGCCTTTGCATTGCCGTTCAAAACTCAACTTTTTTTGCCAATCGATTTTCGAAAAAAAGCATGGACTACCCCCTTATCACTAAAAATTCATTTTTTTACGAAAGTCTCTGGAACCCATTGAAACGTACATATATAGAAAGGTTTTGTCAAATGCAACCAGCACATCCAAAGCAAACCCTTTTATAAGGTCTAGTTTTCGAGATATTTGCATTCAAAGTTATTTTTTTGAGTTATGAAGGCTTGTATGACTTTGGATGCCTACAGTTCCGCAAATAAGGCTATGACGTCATTTTCGCTTGCAAAACGCTGAATAAGTTTTTTAAGAGCTATCCATAGCTGAAAACTAGAACAATCTAGGAAGTCTGGTTACGGAGATATCTTAATTCAAAGTTAATCCATTAAAATCGATTTTTTGAGTTTTGAAAGTTTGCATGACTTTGGATGTCTACAGTTCCACAAATAAGGCTCGGAAGGCCTTGCGGTTTATTAAATGCTTAATCAGTTTTTGGAGAGCTATCCATTGCTGAAAACTAGAGCATTGTGTGGGCTCTGGTTGCAGAGAAATTTTGATTCAAATTTAATCTTTCTTGTTTCAACCCAAAACCTAAAAATCTTAATATGGCCATAACTTCCAAAATAAGGCTCGTAAGAGGTTGCGGTTAACGTTTTTTAACAGATAACGGTCAGGCCTTTGCATTGCCGTTCAAAACTCAACTTTTTTTGCCAATCGATTTTCGAAAAAAAGCATGGACTACCCCCTTATCACTAAAAATTCATTTTTTTACGAAAGTCTCTGGAACCCATTGAAACGTACATATATAGAAAGGTTTTGTCAAATGCAACCAGCACATCCAAAGCAAACCCTTTTATAAGGTCTAGTTTTCGAGATATTTGCATTCAAAGTTATTTTTTTGAGTTATGAAGGCTTGTATGACTTTGGATGCCTACAGTTCCGCAAATAAGGCTATGACGTCATTTTCGCTTGCAAAACGCTGAATAAGTTTTTTAAGAGCTATCCATAGCTGAAAACTAGAACATTCTAGGAAGTCTGGTTGCGGAGATATCTTAATTCAATGTTAATCCATTAAAATCGATTTTTTGAGTTTTGAAAGTTTGCATGACTTTGGATGTCTACAGTTCCACAAATAAGGCTCGGAAGGCCTTGCGGTTTATTAAATGCTTAATCAGTTTTTGGAGAGCTATCCATTGCTGAAAACTAGAGCATTGTGTGGGCTCTGGTTGCAGAGAAATTTTGATTCAAATTTAATCTTTCTTGTTTCAACCCAAAACCTAAAAATCTTAATATGGCCATAACTTCCAAAATAAGGCTCGTAAGAGGTTGCGGTTAACGTTTTTTAACAGATAACGGTCAGGCCTTTGCATTGCCGTTCAAAACTCAACTTTTTTTGCCAATCGATTTTCGAAAAAAAAGCATGGACTACCCCCTTATCACTAAAAATTCATTTTTTTACGAAAGTCTCTGGAACCCATTGAAACGTACATATATAGAAAGGTTTTGTCAAATGCAACCAGCACATCCAAAGCAAACCCTTTTATAAGGTCTAGTTTTCGAGATATTTGCATTCAAAGTTATTTTTTTGAGTTATGAAGGCTTGTATGACTTTGGATGCCTACAGTTCCGCAAATAAGGCTATGACGTCATTTTCGCTTGCAAAACGCTGAATAAGTTTTTTAAGAGCTATCCATAGCTGAAAACTAGAACATTCTAGGAAGTCTGGTTGCGGAGATATCTTAATTCAAAGTTAATCCATTAAAATCGATTTTTTGAGTTTTGAAAGTTTGCATGACTTTGGATGTCTACAGTTCCACAAATAAGGCTCGGAAGGCCTTGCGGTTTATTAAATGCTTAATCAGTTTTTGGAGAGCTATCCATTGCTGAAAACTAGAGCATTGTGTGGGCTCTGGTTGCAGAGAAATTTTGATTCAAATTTAATCTTTCTTGTTTCAACCCAAAACCTAAAAATCTTAATATGGCCATAACTTCCAAAATAAGGCTCGTAAGAGGTTGCGGTTAACGTTGTTGAACAGATAACGGCCAGTCCTTTGCATTGCCGTTCAAAACTCAACTTTTTTTTTCCAATCGATTTTCGAAGAAAAGCATGGGCTACCCCCTTATCACTAAAAATGCATTTTTTTACGAAAGTCTCTGGAACCCATTGAAACGTACATATATAGAAAGGTTTTGTCAAATGCAACCTGCAGATCCAAAGCAAACCCTTTTATAAGGTCTAGTTTTCTAGATATTTGCATTCAAAGTTATTTTTTTGAGTTATGAAGGCTTGTATGACTTTGGATGCCTACAGTTCCACAAATAAGGCTATGACGTCATTTTCGCTTGCTAAACGCTGAATTAGTTTTTTAAGAGCTATCCATAGCTGAAAACTAGAACATTCTAGGAAGTCTGGTTGCGGAGATATCTTAATTCAAAGTAAATCCATTAAAATCGATTTTTTGAGTTTTGAAAGTTTGCATGACTTTGGATGTCTACAGTTCCACAAATAAGGCTCGGAAGGCCTTGCGGTTTATTAAATGCTTAATCAGTTTTTGGAGAGCTATCCATTGCTGAAAACTAGAGCATTGTGTGGGCTCTGGTTGCAGAGAAATTTTGATTCAAATTTAATCTTTCTTGTTTCAACCCAAAACCTAAAAATCTTAATATGGCCATAACTTCCAAAATAAGGCTCGTAAGAGGTTGCGGTTAACGTTTTTTAACAGATAACGGTCAGGCCTTTGCATTGCCGTTCAAAACTCAACTTTTTTTGCCAATCGATTTTCGAAAAAAGCATGGACTACCCCCTTATCACTAAAAATTCATTTTTTTACGAAAGTCTCTGGAACCCATTGAAACGTACATATATAGAAAGGTTTTGTCAAATGCAACCAGCACATCCAAAGCAAACCCTTTTATAAGGTCTAGTTTTCGAGATATTTGCATTCAAAGTTATTTTTTTGAGTTATGAAGGCTTGTATGACTTTGGATGCCTACAGTTCCGCAAATAAGGCTATGACGTCATTTTCGCTTGCAAAACGCTGAATAAGTTTTTTAAGAGCTATCCATAGCTGAAAACTAGAACAATCTAGGAAGTCTGGTTACGGAGATATCTTAATTCAAAGTTAATCCATTAAAATCGATTTTTTGAGTTTTGAAAGTTTGCATGACTTTGGATGTCTACAGTTCCACAAATAAGGCTCGGAAGGCCTTGCGGTTTATTAAATGCTTTATCAGTTTTTGGAGAGCTATCCATTGCTGAAAACTAGAGCATTGTGTGGGCTCTGGTTGCAGAGAAATTTTGATTCAAATTTAATCTTTCTTGTTTCAACCCAAAACCTAAAAATCTTAATATGGCCATAACTTCCAAAATAAGGCTCGTAAGAGGTTGCGGTTAACGTTTTTTAACAGATAACGGTCAGGCCTTTGCATTGCCGTTCAAAACTCAACTTTTTTTGCCAATCGATTTTCGAAAAAAAGCATGGACTACCCCCTTATCACTAAAAATTCATTTTTTTACGAAAGTCTCTGGAACCCATTGAAACGTACATATATAGAAAGGTTTTGTCAAATGCAACCAGCACATCCAAAGCAAACCCTTTTATAAGGTCTAGTTTTCGAGATATTTGCATTCAAAGTTATTTTTTTGAGTTATGAAGGCTTGTATGACTTTGGATGCCTACAGTTCCGCAAATAAGGCTATGACGTCATTTTCGCTTGCAAAACACTGAATAAATTTTTTAAGAGCTATACATAGCTGAAAACTAGAACATTCTAGGAAGTCTGGTTGCGGAGATATCTTAATTCAAAGTTAAAATCGATTTTTTGAGTTTTGAGAGTTTGCATGACTTTGGATGTCTACAGTTCCACAAATAAGGCTCGGAAGGCCTTGCGGTTTATTAAATGCTTAATCAGTTTTTGGAGAGCTATCCATTGCTGAAAACTAGAGCATTGTGTGGGCTCTGGTTGCAGAGAAATTTTGATTCAAATTTAATCTTTCTTGTTTCAACCCAAAACCTAAAAATCTTAATATGGCCATAACTTCCAAAATAAGGCTCGTAAGAGGTTGCGGTTAACGTTGTTGAACAGATAACGGCCAGTCCTTTGCATTGCCGTTCAAAACTCAACTTTTTTTTTCCAATCGATTTTCGAAGAAAAGCATGGGCTACCCCCTTATCACTAAAAATGCATTTTTTTACGAAAGTCTCTGGAACCCATTGAAACGTACATATATAGAAAGGTTTTGTCAAATGCAACCTGCAGATCCAAAGCAAACCCTTTTATAAGGTCTAGTTTTCTAGATATTTGCATTCAAAGTTATTTTTTTGAGTTATGAAGGCTTGTATGACTTTGGATGCCTACAGTTCCACAAATAAGGCTATGACGTCATTTTCGCTTGCTAAACGCTGAATTAGTTTTTTAAGAGCTATCCATAGCTGAAAACTAGAACATTCTAGGAAGTCTGGTTGCGGAGATATCTTAATTCAAAGTAAATCCATTAAAATCGATTTTTTTTTTTGAGTTTTGAAAGTTTGCATGACTTTGGATGTCTACAGTTCCACAAATAAGGCTCGGAAGGCCTTGCGGTTTATTAAATGCTTAATCAGTTTTTGGAGAGCTATCCATTGCTGAAAACTAGAGAATTGTGTGGGCTCTAGTTGCAGAGAAATTTTGATTCAAAGTTAATCTTTCTTGTTTCAACCCAAAACCTAAAAATCTTAATATGGCCATAACTTCCAAAATAAGGCTCGTAAGAGGTTGCGGTTAACGTTTTTTAACAGATAACGGTCAGGCCTTTGCATTGCCGTTCAAAACTCAACTTTTTTTGCCAATCGATTTTCGAAAAAAAGCATGGACTACCCCCTTATCACTAAAAATTCATTTTTTTACGAAAGTCTCTGGAACCCATTGAAACGTACATATATAGAAAGGTTTTGTCAAATGCAACCAGCACATCCAAAGCAAACCCTTTTATAAGGTCTAGTTTTCGAGATATTTGCATTCAAAGTTATTTTTTTGAGTTATGAAGGCTTGTATGACTTTGGATGCCTACAGTTCCGCAAATAAGGCTATGACGTCATTTTCGCTTGCAAAACACTGAATAAGTTTTTTAAGAGCTATCCATAGCTGAAAACTAGAACAATCTAGGAAGTCTGGTTACGGAGATATCTTAATTCAAAGTTAATCCATTAAAATCGATTTTTTGAGTTTTGAAAGTTTGCATGACTTTGGATGTCTACAGTTCCACAAATAAGGCTCGGAAGGCCTTGCGGTTTATTAAATGCTTAATCAGTTTTTGGAGAGCTATCCATTGCTGAAAACTAGAGCATTGTGTGGGCTCTGGTTGCAGAGAAATTTTGATTCAAATTTAATCTTTCTTGTTTCAACCCAAAACCTAAAAATCTTAATATGGCCATAACTTCCAAAATAAGGCTCGTAAGAGGTTGCGGTTAACGTTGTTGAACAGATAACGGCCAGGCCTTTGCATTGCCGTTCAAAACTCAACTTTTTTTTTCCAATCGATTTTCGAAAAAAAGCATGGACTACCCCCTTATCACTAAAAATGCATTTTTTTACGAAAGTCTCTGGAACCCATTGAAACGTACATATATAGAAAGGTTTTGTCAAATGCAACCAGCACATCCAAAGCAAACCCTTTTATAAGGTCTAGTTTTCGAGATATTTGCATTCAAAGTTATTTTTTTGAGTTATGAAGGCTTGTATGACTTTGGATGCCTACAGTTCCGCAAATAAGGCTATGACGTCATTTTCGCTTGCAAAACGCTGAATAAGTTTTTTAAGAGCTATCCATAGCTGAAAACTAGAACATTCTAGGAAGTCTGGTTGCAGATAACGGCCAGTCCTTTGCATTGCCGTTCAAAACTCAACTTTTTTTTTCCAATCGATTTTCGAAGAAAAGCATGGGCTACCCCCTTATCACTAAAAATGCATTTTTTTACGAAAGTCTCTGGAACCCATTGAAACGTACATATATAGAAAGGTTTTGTCAAATGCAACCTGCAGATCCAAAGCAAACCCTTTTATAAGGTCTAGTTTTCTAGATATTTGCATTCAAAGTTATTTTTTTGAGTTATGAAGGCTTGTATGACTTTGGATGCCTACAGTTCCACAAATAAGGCTATGACGTCATTTTCGCTTGCTAAACGCTGAATTAGTTTTTTAAGAGCTATCCATAGCTGAAAACTAGAACATTCTAGGAAGTCTGGTTGCGGAGATATCTAAATTCAAAGTAAATTTCAAAAGTT
Source organism: Melangyna quadrimaculata (assembly GCA_949320155.1). Taxonomy (NCBI): domain Eukaryota; kingdom Metazoa; phylum Arthropoda; class Insecta; order Diptera; family Syrphidae; genus Melangyna; species Melangyna quadrimaculata. Next base: position 78,743,033 of record OX439483.1, on the reverse strand, counting down.
TTCGTAAGAGGTTGCGGTTAACGTTCTTGAACAGATAACGGCTAGGCCTTTGCATTGCCGTTCAAAACTCATTTTTTTTTCCAATCGATTTTCGAAAAAAAGCATGGACTACCCCCTTATCACTTAAAATGCATTTTTTTACGAAAGTCTCTGGAACCCATTGAAACGTACATATATAGAAAGGTTTTGTCAAATGCAACCAGCAGATCCAAAGCAAACCCTTTTATAAGGTCTAGTTTTCGAGATATAGGCATTCAAAGTTATTTTTTTGAGTTATGAAGGCTTGTATGACTTTGGATGCCTACAGTTCCGCAAATAAGGCTATGACGTCATTTTCGCTCTTAAAACGCTGAATTAGTTTTTCAAGAGCTATCTAAAGCTGAGAACTAGAACAATCTAGGAGGTCTGGTTGCGGAGATATCTTAATTCAAAGTAAATCCATTAAATCGATTTTGTTGAGTTTTGAAAGTTTGCATGACTTTGGATGTCTACAGTTCCACAAATAAGGCTCGGAAGGCCTTGCGGTTTATTAACCGCTTACTCAAGCTGAATTAGTTTTTCAAGAGCTATACATAGCTGAAAACTAGAACATTCTAGGAAGTCTGGTTGCGGACATATCTTAATTCAAAGTAAATCCATTAAAATCGATTTTTTTGAGTTTTGAAAGTTTGCATGACTTTGGATGTCTACAGTTCCACAAATAAGGCTCGGAAGGCCTTGCGGTTTATTAACGACCTAATCAGTTTTTGGAGAGCTATCCATTGCTGAAAACTACAGCATTATGTGGGCTCTGGTTGCACAGAAATTTTGATTCAAATTTAATCTTTCTTGTTTCAATCCAAAACCTAAAAATCTTAATATGGCCATAACTTCCAAAATAAGGCTCGTAAGAGGTTGCGGTTAACGTTGTTTAACAGATAACGCTCAGGCCTTTGCATTGCCGTTCAAACCTCAACTTTTTTTTCCAATCGATTTTCGAAAAAAAGCATGGACTACCCCCTTATCACTTAAAATGCATTTTTTTACGAAAGTCTCTGCAACCCATTGAAACGTTCATATATAGAAAGGTTTTGTCAAATGCAACCAGCAAACCAGCACATCCAAAGCAAACCCTTTTATAAGGTCTAGTTTTCGAGATATTTGCATTCAAAGTTATTTTTTGAGTTATGAAGGCTTGTATGACTTTGGATGCCTACAGTTCCACAAATAAGGCTATGACGTCATTTTCGCTTGCTAAACGCTGAATTAGTTTAGAACATTCTAGGAGGTCTGGTTGCGGAGATATCTTAATTCAAAGTAAATCCATTAAAATCGATTTTTTTTTGAGTTTTGAAAGTTTGCATGACTTTGGATGTCTACAGTTCCACAAATAAGGCTCGGAAGGCCTTGCGGTTTATTAACCGCTTAATCAGTTTTTGAAGATCTATCCATTGCTGAAAATAAGAGCATTGTGTGGGCTCTAGTTGCAGAGAAATTTTGATTCAAAGTTAATCTTTCTTGTTTCAACCCAAAACCTAAAAATCTTAATATGGCCATAACTTCCAAAATAAGGCTCGTAAGAGGTTGCGGTTAACGTTATTTAACAGATAACGCTCAGGCCTTTGCATTGCCGTTCAAAACTCAACTTTTTTTTTCCAATCGATTTCCGAAAAAAAGCATGGACTACCCCCTTATCACTAAAAATGCATTTTTTTACGAAAGTCTCTGGAACCCATTGAAACGTACATATATAGAAAGGTTTTGTCAAATGCAACCAGCACATCCAAAGCAAACCCTTTTATAAGGTCTAGTTTTCGAGATATTTGCATTCAAAGTTATTTTTTTGAGTTATGAAGGCTTGTATGACTTTGGATGCCTACAGTTCCACAAATAAGGCTATGACGTCATTTTCGCTTGCTAAGCGCTGAATTAGTTTTTCAAGAGCTATCCATAGCTGAAAACTAGAACATTCTAGAAAGTCTGGTTGCGGAGATATCTTAATTCAAAGTAAATCCATTAAAATCGATTTTTTTGAGTTTTGAAAGTTTGCATGACTTTGGATGTCTACAGTTCCACAAATAAGGCTCGGAAGGCCTTGCGGTTTATTAAATGCTTAATCAGTTTTTGGAGAGCTATCCATAGCCGAAAACTAGAGCATTGTGTGGGCTCTGGTTGCAGAGAAATTTTGATTCAAAGTTAATCTTTCTTGTTTCAACCCAAAACCTTAAAATCTTAATATGGCCATAACTTCCAATATAAGGCTCGTAAGAGGTTGCGGTTAACGTTTTTTAACAGATAACGCTCAGGCCTTTGCATTGCTGTTCAAAACTCAACTTTTTTTTCCAAACGATTTTCGAAAAAAAGCATGGACTACCCTCTTATCACTAAAAATGCATTTTTTTACGAAAGTCTCTGGAACCCATTGAAACGTACATATATAGAAAGGTTTTGTCAAATGCAACCAGCACATCCAAAGCAAACCCTTTTATAAGGTCTAGTTTTCGAGATATTTGCATTCAAAGTTATATTTTTGAGTTATGAAGGCTTGTATGACTTTGGATGTCTACAGTTCCGCAAATAAGGCTATGACGTCATTTTCGCTTGCAAAACGCTGAATTAGTTTTTCAAGAGCTATCTAAAGCTGAGAACTAGAACAATCTAGGAGGTCTGGTTGCGGAGATATCTTAATTCAAAGTAAATCCAATAAAATCGATTTTGTTGAGTTTTGAAAGTTTGCATGACTTTGGATGTCTACAGTTCCACAAATAAGGCTCGGAAGGCCTTGCGGTTTATTAACCGCTTACTCAAGCTGAATAAGTTTTTCAAGAGCTATACATAGCTGAAAACTAGAACATTCTAGGAAGTCTGGTTGCGGACATATCTTAATTCAAAGTAAATCCATTAAAATCGATTTTTTTGAGTTTTGAAAGTTTGCATGACTTTGGATGTCTACAGTTCCACAAATAAGGCTCGGAAGGCCTTGCGGTTTATTAACCGCTTACTCAAGCTGAATTAGTTTTTCAAGAGCTATCCATAGCTGAAAACTAGAACATTCTAAGAAGTCTGGTTGCGGAGATATCTTAATTCAAAGTAAATCCATTAAAATCGATTTTTTTGAGTTTTGAAAGTTTGCATGACTTTGGATGTCTACAGTTCCACAAATAAGGCTCGGAAGGCCTTGCGGTTTATTAAATGCTTAATCAGTTTTTGGAGAGCTATCCATTGCTGAAAACTAGAGCATAGTGTGGGCTCTGGTTACAGAGAAATTTTGATTCAAAGTTAATCTTTCTTGTTTCAATCCAAAACCTAAAAATCTTAATATGGCCATAACTTCCAAAATAAGGCTCGTAAGAGGTTGTGGTTAGCGTTGTTGAACAGATAACGGCCAGGCCTTTGCATTGACGTACAAAACTCAACTTTTTTTTCCAATCGATTTTCGAAAAAAAGCATGGACTACCCCCTTATCACTAAAAATGCATTTTTTTACGAAAGTCTCTGGAACCCATTGAAACGTACATATATAGAAAGGTTTTGTGAAATGCAACCAGCACATCCAAAGCAAACCCTTTTATAAGGTCTAGTTTTCGAGATATTTGCATTCAAAGTTATTTTTTTGAGTTATGAAGGCTTGTATGACTTTGGATGCCTACAGTTCCACAAATAAGGCTATGACGTCATTTTTGCTTGCTAAACGCTGAATTAGTTTTTCAAGAGCTATCCATAGCTGAAAGCTAGAACATTCTAGGAGGTCTGGTTGCGGAGATATCTTAATTCAAAGTAAATCCATTAAAATCGATTTTTGTTTGAGTTTTGAAAGTTTGCATGACTTTGGATGTCTACAGTTCCACAAATAAGGCTCGGAAGGCCTTGCGGTTTATTTACGACCTAATCAGTTTTTGGAGAGCTATCCATTGCTGAAAACTACAGCATTATGTGGGCTCTGGTTGCACAGAAATTTTGATTCAAAGTTAATCTTTCTTGTTTCAACCCAAAACCTAAAAATCTTAATATGGCCATAACTTCCAAAATAAGGCTCGTAAGAGGTTGCGGTTAACGTTATTTAACAGATAACGCTCAGGCCTTTGCATTGCCGTTCAAAACTCAACTTTTTTTTTCCAATCGATTTCCGAAAAAAAGCATGGACTACCCCCTTATCACTAAAAATGCATTTTTTTACGAAAGTCTCTGGAACCCATTGAAACGTACATATATAGAAAGGTTTTGTCAAATGCAACCAGCACATCCAAAGCAAACCCTTTTATAAGGTCTAGTTTTCGAGATATTTGCATTCAAAGTTATTTTTTTGAGTTATGAAGGCTTGTATGACTTTGGATGCCTACAGTTCCACAAATAAGGCTATGACGTCATTTTCGCTTGCTAAACGCTGAATTAGTTTTTTAAGAGCTATCCATAGCTGAAAACTAGAACATTCTAGGAAGTCTGGTTGCGGAGATATCTTAATTCAAAGTAAATCCATTAAAATCGATTTTTTTGAGTTTTGAAAGTTTGCATGACTTTGGCTGTCTACAGTTCCACAAATAAGGCTCGGAAGGCCTTGCGGTTTATTAACCGCTTAATCAGTTTTTGGAGAGCTATCCATTGCTGAAAACTAGAGCATTGTGTGGGCTCTAGTTGCAGAGAAATTTTGATTCAAACTTAATGTTTCTTGTTTCAAAAAATTCTTTCAATCTACTTAATTTATACGAAACAAGGCTAACACCTGATAAGTGCTCTGCTGTACATACATATTTCCTTTCATAAAATAACAAACAATTTGTGAATTGATCAAAACTTTTGTTGTTTTCATTCATCAGCCTACATATGTATGTTGGTAAGCGAATGCTTTTGGTTATATGTTCTTAACAAATCATTTCGGACATTACAAATATTTTGTGAAATTAACGAAGCAATCGTTGTACTCTATCATGCTGCAGTTTTTTTTGCCCTGCGGCAGTTTTTTTTGCCCCGCGGCAGTTTTTTTTGCCCCGTGCCAGTTTTTTTTGCCCCGCGGCAGTTTTTTTTTGCCCCGCAGCAGTTTTTTTTTGCCCCGCGGTATTTTTTTTGCCCCGCGGCAGTTTTTTTTGCCCCGCGGCAATTTTTTTGCCCCACGGCATTTTTTTAGCCCCGCGGCAGTTTTTTTGCCCCGCGGCAGTTTTTTTTTGCCCCGCGGCAGTTTTTTTGCCCCGCGGCAGTTTTTTTTGCCCCGCGGCAATTTTTTTTGCCCCGCGGCAATTTTTTTTGACCCGCGGCAGTTTTGTTTGCCCCGCGGCAGTTTTTTTGGCCCGCGGCAGTTTTTTTGCCCCACGGCATTTTTTTTGCCCCGCGGCAGTTTTTTTGCCCCGCGGCAGTTTTTTTTTGCCCCGCGGCAGTTTTTTTTGCCCCGCGGCAATTTTTTTGCCCCACGGCATTTTTTTTGCCCCGCGGCAGTTTTTTTGCCCCGCGGCAGTTTTTTTTTTGCCCCGCGGCAGTTTTTTTGCCCCGCGGCAGTTTTTTTTGCCCCACGGCAATTTTTTTTGCCCCGCGGCAATTTTTTTTGACCCGCGGCAGTTTTGTTTGCCCAGCGGCAGTTTTTTTGGCCCGCGGCAGTTTTTTTTTGCCTCGCGGCAGTTTTTTTGCCCCGTGGCAGTTTTTTTGCCCCGCGGCAATTTTTTTTGCCCCGCGGCAGTTTTTTTTTGCCCTGCGGCAGTTTTTTTGCCCCGCGGCAGTTTTTTTTTGCCCCGCGGGTTTTTTTTGCCCCGCGGCAGTTTATTTTGCCCCGCGGCAGTTTTTCTGCCCCGCGGCAGTTTTTTTGCCCCGCGGCAGTTTTTTTTGCCCCGCGGCAGTTTTTTTGCCCCGCGTTAATTTTGTTTTGCCCCGCGGCAGTTTTTTTGCCCCGCGGGAGTTTTTTTTTTGCCCCGCGGCAGTTTTTTTTGCCCCGCGGCAATTTTTTTGCACCGCGGCAATTTTGTTTGCCCCGCGGCAGTTTTTCTGCCCCGTGGCAGTTTTTTTGCCCCGCGGCAGTTTTTTTTGCCCCGCAGCAGTTTTTTTGCCCCGCGCAGTTTTTTTGCCCCGCGGCAGTCTTTTTTGCCCCGCGGCAGTTTTTCTGCCCCGTGGCAGTTTTTTTGCCCCGCGGCAGTTTTTTTGCCCCGCGGCAATTTTTTTTGGCCCGCGGCAATTTTTTTGCCCCGTGGCAATTTTTTTTGCCCCGCGGCAGTTTTTTTTGCCCCGCGGCAGTTTTTTTTGCCCGCGGCAATTTTTTTGACCCGCGGCAGTTTTTTTTGCCCCGCGGCAGTCTTTTTTTGCCCCGCGGCAGATTTGTTGCCCCGCGCCATTTTTTTTTGCCCCGCAACAATTCTTTTGCCCCGTGGCAGTTTTTTTTTGCCCCGCGGCAGTTTTTTTGCCCCGCGGCAATTTTTTTTGCCCCGCGGCAGTTTTTTTGCCCCGCGGCAGTTTTTTTTGCCCCGTGGCAGTTTTTTTGCCCCGCGGCAGTTTTTTTTTTGCCCCGCGGCAGTTTTTTTTGCCCCGCGGCGGTTTTCCTGCCCCGTGGCAGTTTTTACCCCGCGGCAATTTGTTTGCCCCGCGGCAGTTTTTTTGCCCCATGGCAGTTTTTTTGCCCCGCGGCAGTTTTTTTGCCCTGCGACAATTTTTTGCCCCGCGGCAGTTTTTTTTTTTGCCCCGCGGCAGTTTTTTTGCCCTGCGGCAATTTTTTTGCCCCGTGGCAATTTTCTCGCCTCCAAACTAGCCAGTTTCTGGCAACTCAGTTTCCTTGTGTGAAAGCCGTCAAAGAATACAAGATTACGACACTTCGGATTTTTCGCTTTGCTATTGTAATTTTCAACACGCTTCGTGACTCAAGTGGAGACAAAAAAGACTAAACTTTGGTATAATTTGTATGAGATATAGGGGCGCGAAAACTTTAAGTTACTTGAACTCGGTGTTAAAGTGATTTTTTTACCATTATTTTTTTTTTAATGTTGTGGGCTATGATTTGATGATATAAAAACAACAATAAAAATAATAATTCAAGAAGGAAACATATGTGGTATTTGAGTTTTTTCATCGCACTCTCTATTTTTGCTTGATATTTTGACTATTAATATAATTTAAAGCAATTGAACAACAATTAAAAACATTTTTCGGTAATATTTTTGTGTTTTTAAAATGAAAAAAATCATCTCTATACATATTTTCTTCGCTGTCACATCTGTTGTTACGTTTTGTCTCCAAAAACGTAGGAAGTGGCGTAATCTTGTATTCTTTCATTCATGGGTATTGTATGGGGTTGTTTTCCACTTCACTCAAAATATAAAAAAATGGATTTAATTTCCAACACATGCATCTTTGTTTCTCACCCTTACAGTTTTTTTTTTTTTTTTTTAATTTATTTCTGGGTTTTGTCAAATAAAATTAGTTTTAAAATTTAACCGGAGGAAAATGGAACTTTAGTTTATTGGTTCGTTTATTGGGCTTTTAGAATTAAAAGTGGTCGGTGCAACCGATAAATGTCATTTTAAAATCTAACGAAGCAATACAAATTTAAAAGAGCTTGGTGCAACTGGCCATAAGTACATTAAAATTGAAAGACAAAATTTTCAATTATGGTTTTCAATGAAAGCTATAACTGAAGCCTTAAGCCTCAACTACATAGACCTACTTTTGTACAAAAGTACAAAAGTGAGAAATTAAAATGCTCGCCAAAGAAACATGCTTGCAAAATAACATATGGAAATTGTTTTGACATATAAATTAAACCACCACGCACCATTCCCCATTGTTTTTTTGCAAGCAGGTGTCTTCAGAATAGATATTTATTTCTCACTTTTGTACAAAAGTAGGCCTATGTTGTTAAGCCTTTAGTCTTGGTCCTAATTGGGAAGTCGTCGCGCTACCTACCGATGAGCTTTGGTCGGTCGCATCGCTTGTTGGTAGCACTACCAAAATATCTGTCCTAATAGCGGTCGCTCAAAAGAGCTACGACCATGCGTCAAAGGTGGTCGCAAACACACCATCGCGCGACCATTCTTTTGGAATTTGCACCAAGCGCCAATATTGATAAGAAAGAAAGGCGAGCAAATGAAATTTTAACATATAATTTAGCGAAATAAAGTGATTGGGTTGTGAAATTCGTAAATTACTACTTTCTTTATATTTATATCTAGCAACTTAACACTTTATTAGGTCCAATCCGGATTTATTTGGTCATTTTATATGCATTGCACTCATAAATAGGTACCTATTCATCGGTCCAAAATTGAACGAACGATCCCAAAACGTTTTTTCCTCAGTATTTAACAGAAAAATATAATATACGATTATCTTTTCTATTTCGTTTCACGTCTTTTTTTCTTTTAATAAGCTAGGAAACAGATATCTTTTTGCAAAAGAAATGACTTCCACGAACTAAGATGCGGAGTTTTTATTGCGAAATAACGACGTTTATCCCATAAAATTGAGTTTAAATAAACTTCGGTTATTAATTTTTCCTCAAACTCCATTTCAAGGCGCGATCAAAAACAAACTTGTTTGATTTTCAGCGATCAAGCAACTTACCGTCGCGTCGGTCGGTCCCACAAAATCCATTTCTAATTAGGACACTCCCCTACACTTATTGGGTTTGTTTGTTCAGAGATTGTGTGATGTAGCTTGGGTGATTTTAAAACAAACTTGTGCAACCGTACTACTTCATCGCGCGACCGCGTTTATGTTGTAATTAGGACACATTGTTGATTTGTTAACGTTTAATATTTTGATCGTCCGATGCAGCGATCGTCGATCGTTGCTCGATCGCGCGATGAGTGCCAATTAGGACGTAGCCTTAAGCCTAGTACGCAGACCAAGAAAAAATTTGTCTCCCATTTTTCCGGGGGAAAATTTTGTGGTTGAATTTTTTCCGGGCAGTAAGCAGCTCACGAGTAAAATTCTGACGTTGTACCGCTGTACATAAAAAAGTACACACACAAAAGCACAATAAAAGTTCGACAAAAATAATGTTCTGAGCATTGTTTTGCAGGAAAAATGTTGACGTTTGATGTGTATTTTGATTTTAATCAACCAACAACATAAATCTTTTTCAATATAAAAATGTCTTAGGAGGACAATTACAGGGAAAAATGGACGAACAAAATTGTTTAGGAATTGAGAGAATCAAATCAACAGAACAGCTGTTTCTACCCAGTCAGTGGTGTAGCTCATAAGACAGGGTTCAATGGGGCCCAACGCTGTTGTTTATCAATAGGGGTATTCACGATCCGATGCAACTGGCCTAGTATCATTGTAAAAGTGCAAAAGTGTAAAATCTTACAACACTACAACAACAAAATATACAAGGCGCAATCTTACAACAGTTTCGCACTTTAGCAATACCCGAAACCTATTGCAACAGAAAAATACAACATTGTAAAATTTGTAAATTGTGTTTTGACAGCTCACTCATTCTTGATTACGTTAAACAGAAACAAAGGTATGTTCATTGGATACATCCAATTTGCTATCTTGATTGGATTGATGTGACGTCGTCATCACAGCATCTTCTTCTTCACTTTCCCCATTGTCTGAAAATTAAATATACCATTTTGTAGCTTTTTTATGATTTTCGTCATGAATGTTGATACCTTCGACTCACATAATTGCAATAATCTGCAGCATCTTCTATTTAAAATTCGGTAATATTTTCTTTTTCCGTTTTTTTGGCATCTTTTTATGAACAAAATTTAAATTAAATCAAATTGAAATTTTCAGATATGTTCGAAACAAAAACAAATAACAAATGTCAAAATTATTTTGACATTTGCTTTAGTGTTGCAAGAAGATAAGAAAAGTGCGTTCACGATCCACTTAAAAAAATAAAATTTCGCACTTTTACTAGGCTCGTTGCACCAGATCGTGAATACCCCTAATGATGCGTTAATCTGCTTTGTTTTAAATTTTAATAAAAACATACCTACTGCACAGTGACTCCTTATTTAACAAAATCAGTATTTATATGTCCATTAGTGCAAACTAGTTTTTATGTTAACATAAAATCCAGATAAAATTAATGAAATGAAATGTAGACCATCAAAAAATAATTTCATTTAAAGGATCTGCCCTAAACCAACGTGAAACATTTGCTCTGTAAGGCGAAGCATTCACAATGATAACAAAAATGACAAAAAATAATGCTTACAGAAACTGCCTTCGGCGAATGTTTCGCGCACTTTCGCGTTAGTTTGGGAGAGCTTTAAATGTTTGTTTCATTATAGTATAGGTACTGATGCATAAAACAAGTAAAGGAAAAGCATAAAGAAATATTTCTTTATGTTGAAGTTGCACTAGTGGAATCATCTAGATATATAAAATGCGTATGTATTTGAATTAGGGAAACGAAAATATCTCATCTTTGATAATTCATTACTAAGACAAAATATTAAAGGCTCTCCCAAACCAATGCGGAACATTCGTTGCGTTGAAGAAACATTCGCATGTCAAAATTTATTTACATGGTGATATATGAGAGTGCCCACACCAACGCGGCGGAGAAACATATGAATTAATTTTGACTGACGAATGTTTCTTCGCCTCAACGAATGTTTGGCATTGGTTTGGGAGAGCCTTAACGCATAAATCATGCCGTTTCTTAAAAACACAAGGCAATATGAAAAATATGCGTACTTTAACATCAAGACTGAACTATTAATTTCCAATTTTATTTTTATCTATACACCTTCAAAATTTGTCTCGAGAAAAAAGATACTTACTTACTTACTTAGGTCCTCGGACCTATTACGTCCGTGATGTTTCCCTTACGGGACATAGGGCCTCCACTACACCTACGCGCCATCGTGTACGATTTCTTGAAATATATTTCAGCTCTCTCCAACTTTTCCCCAGTCGTGCCGATTCCTGTTCGACCGTTCTTCGCCATGTACTTCTAGGCCGGCCCACTTGTCTTCCCTCATGTGTGAGCGGGTTCCACTGCATTGCTTGAGATGCAATGCACCGATCGCCTTTTCGAAGCGTATGGCCAATCCACTGCCACTTTCTTCTTTGTATAATAGAGTCTATGGGCTCCTGACCCGTTCTCGCATGAAGTTCGGCATTGGAGATACGGTTGGGCCAGAAAATCCTCAAGATGTTTCGTAGACATCTATTAACGAAGGTTTGCAGCTTTCTAGTGACAGTTTCAGTGACTTTCCAAGTGCTGCAGCCGTAAAGCAGAACGGATTCAACATTGGAGCGGAACAGTCGTAGCTTGGTCTTTAAGCTAAAAGAGTTGTTTCTCCATATTTTGGACAGCATTCCGAACGCAGCCTTTGCTTTTCTGATTCGGCTGTTTACGTCCAGTTCAGTTCCGCCACCCGTAGAGACAATACTCCCAAGTTATTGGAAATCCTCTACCATCTCTACCGGTTGTCCAGAAATATTTACTTGGATTGATGAGGAAGTTCCAAGGCTGATCCTTTTAGTTTTTGCCGAGTTGATCTTAAGCCCTACGATTTCTGCTTCTCTCTCCACCCTTGTTGTCATTTGATGGAGATCCATGATCCTATGAGAGAGTAAGCATACGTCGTCCGCGTAGTCCAGATGTTTGAGGTGAGATTGCAGAGTCCACTGAATTCCTCCATTTCCATTTGACAAAGCTGCGTGCAGTACGTCACTTATCACCAACAGGAACAGTATTGGTGACAGTATACAGCCTTGCCTAACTCCACTTTGGATTTCAAACTCCTCTGACAGCCTACCTTTGTGCAAAACGTGACACCTGGATCCATCATATGTAGCCTTGATAATAGCAATCAATTTATCTGGGATGCCCCTCCTGCGCAAAGCAAGCCAAATAAATTCTCTATTGACACTGTCGAACGCCTTTTCAAAATCGATGAACAGCAGGTGAACTGGTGATCGATATTCAACGCACTGTTCGATGATGATCCGCAAGGTGTTGATGTGATCCACACAGGAAGATCCAGTGCGGAAACCTGCTTGTTCGGCGTCGAGTGTGTCTGCCTTTTCACACCAAACCCAAAACCCGGTTTTCGCGAAAATATCCGTTTTGGCTGAAAACCTAGATCGAAAACACAAGTTTTCCCATACATTTTTGCTAAACCACAAGTTTTGATAAAACACAAGTTTAAAATAAAACCTGTAGAAAAACATGTTGGATTTGCAAGATGAACAAAACAAACACACCTTGTGAAACATTCAGCGCCTTAGAAGAAGAAATAGAGGAAGAGGTATTTGTCACATATACAGTGTACGTGAGTGAAGCAATTTTTGAGAACCAGAAGTGTCAAATCGTTAGCGTGTGATTAGAAAAAACAAAGAAAAAAAAAATTGCTAAAAGTTAAAACCAAAATTAATATAACAATAACTTTGAAAAATCAAATAATTTAAAGTGCATTAATTAGACATTGTGGTGATCTTCTTATAAATTAAAAAATAACAGAAGTGCATTGTTCAGGGGTGTGGAAATCAACAAAACAAGGTGGATAAAGGCTTTTCCTTTCACAGGTGAATTTTATTATATTTTTCTCAAAAAAAGTGCTGTAAAGTTTTTGTCTTTAGATTGATGTACTATTAAACAATATATTTAGAATGGGTTACACTTTAAATTTAGTCAAGAATATTATAATTTAGTTGAAAATGTGCACATAATTTTTTTTGTTAGAATTTAAGAAACAGAAATGTCAAACTGAAATTCTTGTTAACAGGGGTGCATGAGATTATATTGAAGGTTGAAAGGCGCAACTATCTGTTAAGCGCCTTTCTTATTTATTGTTATTCAATCGATTTTTTACGTTTTAAGTTAGTAATAAAATATCTATTTGTTCCGTCGCCAACTTATTAGTTCATGTTTCAATGTTAATTTGTCTGTTCAGTAAGGTGTCTATCAGTTCATACTTGGTTCATGATTCATATTTAAAGTTTAATCCATTATAAATAATATGTTCTTCGAAAGTTAATTAATCTACATAAATACACAGTTAACAGCACTTGCTTTGAGAAAAAAAAAAATAATCACTTGTGAGAGGAAATGCTCTTACCACACTTACTGTTTTTTTGTTGATTTCTAAATAACTAAAATGTATATTGTATTCACTTGAAAAGGTTTGTCTTTTCAAAGTTTTTTTTTATATAAATACGTCTTAATTTGTAACACTTTTTTATTGTCCTTTTTTAAAATCACACTAGCGATTTGACATTTCAGATTGACAAATTGCTTCACGCATGTACTCTTTCTTTAATTTAGAACATTCCACAAAAAACAACTTCAGAAAATAACAAAAATGACTATTCTGATGGCGCCCTAGTGAGTTGCCTTCAAAGAACACTCCGTCCCTGCTGTAATGCATTTGTGTTTGTGAGACCTCACACCATTTTAAAAACTGCTTCACTTTTTTCCAACAAGGGCAGTTCCTCTATTTCTTCTTCTACGTTCAGCGCTCAATTAAACGTCATATAAATAGATGACGGGTTGCTGCCAGGAAAAAATAGTTTTTTGCTGGAACACAAAAAAGCGCGACGCAGTATCGCGCATCCTAACTACTACGTGAAACTGATCGGTTAGGAAATAAATTAAATATAACGAATCAGGATTAATTGCATTTTCATTATAAAATTCCAATATTTATAAATTGTCTTTTAATTACGCATAGAACATTTGATTTTTCATTTTACTGTGGCAGTGAAAATTTTCAAAGCGGCGCGGCCCTTACTTGAGAACATTGTGTTCAAGCAAAAGAAATAAAATGTCAAATGAAAACTTGTACATTTTCGGTGTGAACGCATTTCAAGTTTTCGTAAACCAATTGCCAAAACCCGGTTTTGGGTTTGGTGTGAAAGGCTATTAGACGAAAAAACCAAAAACGAAAGAAAAAAGACGAAACGAACCATACCCCAAGTTTGGTACTACCGGCAACTCAGGCTATTAAAAATTGCCAGCAACTTGAATACAAATGTTAACGTGCGAACGAAGTGTTAGAAATAAAAAAACTTGTTGGCAGTTCCTATAAATAAATGCATAAAACTTTTCATTTGACATTTCTACGACAGTCCTCTCATATTTTGTTTTATTTTTGTAATTCTAAGCATAAGCAAAAAAAACCTCGTTTCACGTGTCCGTACTTCAACTTCCTCATTGCTGCGGTCTTGGCATTTGAACATTTTCAAGATTTAACTAGATTTGGAACTCTCATAGCATACATAGTCCATTTTTTGAAAATTCAACAAATTAATTTGTGTAACATAAAGAAATATAATAAGCCAAAAATGGCTACAACGAATTTAGATCTTATCGCTACAATAGAAGATGACGCTGAAGTAGAAAATCTTTCCGAAGATTCAGATGCTGAAGTAGAAGTAAGTTATGAAAATAAAAATATATACATAACCTGGAAAATTGTTTTATTCAATAAAATCTCTACTTCAAAGTACCAACCAACCAAACTACGCCACAAAAAAGTAACCGAGTTTGAAAAGGGCTTCGAGTTTGTGTCTTCGGTCAAAGAATACAACCAAGACACATGGGACGATTTAATGAAGTATGTCAAGCGTAAGGCGCGCACAAAGACAGACGATAAGATTGCTGCAAGGTTACAAAACCGTGAACCAGGCACAATCAAAAGTGATGATGAGGATGACGAGGTAGGTGTACACTTTCGGTTTTCTAAAAACAATAAAACATTGATGCATTTCCTTTCAGATTGATCTCTCAGAAGATGAACTCCAACACGATGGGCTTCGCCAACGTGAAAAGAAAATCAAAAAGAAGAAAAAGAAATCCGATGATGATTTGGATGAGGACAAGGAAAACGAAGACGAAAAAATGAACTTCGAAGAAATAGAAGCGCAAGGAGAAATTAGCTCTTTCTACCAAATGAATCTTTCACGTCCTCTAATGAGGGCCATCGGAGTGCTGGGCTATATCTATCCGACTCCGATACAAGGCGCAACAATCCCCATTGCTTTGCTAGGTCGAGATATCTGTGGTTGTGCTGCTACCGGTACTGGTAAGACAGCTGCTTACATGTTGCCCACATTGGAACGTCTGTTGTATCGTCCAATGAATAACAAGACAATCACAAGGGTGCTGGTTCTTGTGCCAACTCGTGAGTTGGGTGCCCAAGTCTATCAAGTGACCAAGCAGCTGAGTCAATTTACTAGCGTTGATGTGGGACTTGCTATAGGTGGTTTAGATGTGAAGGCCCAGGAACTTGTGCTCAGACAGAATCCCGACATAGTTATTGCCACTCCGGGTCGTTTGATTGATCATATCAAGAACTGTCCCAGTTTCAGTTTGGATTCAATTGAGGTGAGTGTATGTTCATGGAATTCAGTGGCTTTAAATACCATGATGATTCAATCCTTGCGCTCTGAGGCTTAACAGCCATATGAGGACAACAATTCGTTGACGTTTTTCTGTTAAGAGAAGCGTTCTGATACATTATATTCATTTGCAATCAATCTCCCTCTACCAAACCCTTCTCAAAATCCATTAAATCTTATGGTAGGTTCTGATTCTGGATGAAGCCGATCGTATGCTGGACGAATATTTCGCCGAACAGATGAAAGAGATCATCGGCTCTTGCTCAAAGACTCGGCAAACTATGCTATTCTCAGCTACCATGAGTGAACAAGTCAAGGACCTGGCTGCAGTTTCTCTCGACAAACCCGTAAAGGTCTTTGTGAACACCAATCAAACTGTGGCCTTTAATCTTCGTCAGGAATTCATTCGAATCCGTGAAGACAAGGAAGCCGATCGGGAGCCCATTCTGGCCAGTTTGATCTGTCGTACATTCCATGATCACTGCATGGTATTCGTGCAGACCAAGAAACAAGCCCACCGTTTACACATCCTTCTGGGTCTGCTGGGAGTTCGGGCGGGTGAACTGCATGGTAATCTTACGCAGCAGCAGCGTTTAGAGTCGCTTAAAAAGTTCAAAGAGGAGCAAATCGATGTGCTGATAGCCACTGATGTGGCAGCTCGTGGTTTGGACATTGTGGGTGTGAAAACTGTCATCAACTTTGTCATGCCCATCACAACTGAACACTATATTCATCGTGTTGGACGTACTGCTCGTGCTGGACGAGCTGGTATCTCAGTGTCTCTAGCTGGTGAAAAGGAACGTAAGATTGTGAAGGACATCATTAAAAATGCAGAAAATTCCGTTAAGAATCGGATTATACCTCCAGAAATTATAGAGAAGTATCGAAAGAAATTGATTGCACTTGAACCAGAAATTCGTAAGTTTGAAACAAGAAAATAATAAATCATGCGCAGTTTTCAACTTTCTTATTATACTTATAGAGAACATCCTCGATGAAGAGCAAGCTGAACGTCAAATAGCAAAGGCTGAGCAGTCGTTATCGAAGGTTGAACGCAAGTTGGCTGGTGCACCAGCTGACAATCGTTCCTGGTTCCAAACCAAGAAGCAACGGGAGGAAGAGAAGGCTAGACTTTCACTTACAGATGAAGTCGATGCTAAGAAGGGCAAGCCAGGAAAACCTGGTGGTCCAGCTGGAAGAGGTGGAATCAAGAGGAAACGTCCTGAATATGGTGGAGATGGTGAAGATGGTCCACCAGTAAAAGAAGTAAAGAAGAAGAAAAGAGAAGAAAAGAAGAAAACACCCGAACAATTGGCAAAGGAGCGTTCAATGAGAGAAGTGCAAAAGGTTTCACTTGTGAGAGCTAAATTGGCTAAAATAAAAAAAAGACCCGGAAAACTTAATGCTGTGAATGATATTGTCCAAAAAGGCGCCGATATATCGAGAAGACCCAAGAGAAAGTCACATTCAGCATTTACAAATGATTTGACGGATGTTAGCCGAAGTGGAGCTTTGCGATTGAGGTAAGAATTCAAAACTTTAGCTTATACATTGTGTTATAAATTGTGTTTCCCCAGATCCGAGGCGAATCGTCATAAGAAAATGTCAAAGATCAATGCAAAAAAGAAGACAAGTACAGTGAAGATTGCCAATAAATCGGGAAAGAATAAATTTAACAAGGGCAAGAACTTTGGAGCACCTCGATTCTCTAAAAAAAAATGATTATATTAAGATTGATGTAGATAATGGTTAAATTTATTTTAATAAAACAGAACTTTAAAATAAAATAATGTTGTAAAGAAAAATAGAGTTTGGAACGAGAGGGACTGATTAAAAATACTCCTTTTTACTTTTAATCTGGGTGATTGGCAAGCAAGAGCGTGTAGGTAAGGTTGATACAAGAAAACATCGTAGTGAATTGTTTGTAAAAAATAACTGAAGACAAAATGGGTCAAAGGCTTTTCTTTTCAAAATATTAAAAAAAGAACCCAACTTTCGCATTAAAATAAAAAAAACTAAGCTGAAATGATCATTCAGCCGGATTCTTCTTATTATGAAGAAGTTGTTTTCATTTGTTTTTTTTTTTTTTGTAATTTTTGCATTAGTCAGTAAGAAATTAATCTTCAAATAGACTCAAACCCCTATACGACCCAAACTAACATAGACCCCTCAGTTTTGTATTACATATACAGACCTTAGGTTAAGTTTTAATTTTTGTATTTTTCCATCTTGTAAAAACGTTTATTGCAAAGACAAGGATAAAAAAAAGCTATTCGTTTCTTTCTTTTTTTTGGTAGTTACATATGTGTGTAGTCTTCGTCAGTTGGAAAAAGAAAAGTTTAAACCAATGTGCGTCTTAAGCCGGTTTGCAAGTCACGATGTAGCGTGACGTAAGAAAACAACCAGTGCACAACAAAATATACGCTCATCCGAACTATTCCAAGTGTACACATGATTTCGGCCAGGAGATCGGCTATTATGTGTTTCTTCAATCTCGTTCTGCGCACATGAAAGTCTTTACCACTGGAGCCGTAGGACAAAATCCTCCCTCATACAGGGTGAGGCGCAGAGGATGCGGCAAAATGTTAGAGGGTGTGGGTATTTCCACCCTTATACAAACAAAAATATTCATACAAAACAACGTCAGCACTTATAGGTACTGCAGCTTTCTTTTAAAGCTTTATATTCTTTTGGGGAAAAAAAGTAGACAAATCTTCTAACGGAAAATATTTGTCGACAGTATTAAAAAGGAAAGTAAGTTTTGCAGTGTTACCGGAATCTTACAAAAAATGTCGAATTCAATTTAACTAATACATTAGGGTGGTCCGTATAAAGGTCATTGTCTTATTTTGCATCACGCACCCTCCTAATTTGTTCTAAATAAATTTAAAAAAAATCCTGCAAAATTTTAGCTTACTTTATTAACGTTAACCCGGTCCCCAAGATGTCTGAAGTTTTATATGGGAAATCCCATCCTCTTTAAATCCAATGCACGGCACAAGTTAGAAGGAAAGGACAAACGTTTTTTTTGGCACAGTGGATTCAGATAAGTAGTCAATTACCTCATGAAATTCCACGGGAGTCATCCAGCTGAAATTGAGGAATTTGTGAAACTTTGAACTCAAAATATGGAAGACTTTTGAAAATAGTTAAAAATTGCATGAAATAATCACGTGAATCGAAAAATTCGATCGGATCGGATAGCAGTATAGGGTTGTATGTTAAATTATAAGCAGTGTAAATAAGCAGTAGTTATCAAACAAATTGATTTTTTCACCAAAACCCAAGATATAGAATATTGATACCCATAATTTCTATCAACTTTAAAGACACCGGTCATAGAAACTGACGGATGACTTTAAAGTAACGTATCTAGTTTTGGCGGTTTTGGCATAGGTGCTAAACTTGTCCTTCTGTTGCAAAATGACAATGGAGAATGCTTTCTACTGATATATCTTTTGTCACAAATGAACACCAAACGTACAAGAGTAGCGGACCTCCAGATTGCTGTTAACTCTTGGAATTGACCGAAAGACTTATAACACTAAAAATAACCTTGCGTTTCGTTCGGGCGATCTCAACACTCATTAGTTGACTAGTGAGGACCTTAACAATAACAATTTTTGTTAAGTTCAGTCCCAACTTTATATCAGAGGCGACTTAATAATGATTTAATATTTTTTAATCAACTTATTAATGGTCAAATAGATGCTCCCGATTTACTAGCATGTATTGGGTTAAACAACCGCGGGGGTTCTCACCACCTCACCTGCGAGAATTTGAACTTTTTCACGTGGATTTTCATATAACTAATTATGTCATGCATAAACCTCTTAACCGAATGAGTTATATCTATAATTTGAATGTTTCCTCAATTGATTTTAGCATTAGTAAAATAGGAGTGAAAAAATTGTGTCGAACCAGTGCTCCGCTATCGGGATCGGTTTAATTTTTTTTGTCACTCTAATGTTTTGTTTATATTTTCAAACATAGTACATTTTTTTTTGTTGATATTTTGTAATTTTGTTTATTAACCTTTCAAAAGAACACCTGCTTTGGCATCTTTTTTTTTGAATTTTAAATTTTTTTAACTGTTTTTTTTTTATTATTTATTTAATCCGTTAAGTTACTAACGTTAGAAAAAATTTAAAACTAGATTAAGGCTCTCCCAAACCAATGCGAAACATTCGTTGCGGCGAAGAAACATTAGCATGTCAAAATTTATTTACATGGTGATAATATGAGAGTGCCCACACCAACGCGGCGGAGAAACATATGAATTAATTTTGACTGACGAATGTTTCTTCGCCGCAACAAGTGTTTCGCATTGTTTTGGGAGAGCCTTAATACTTATCGAAAACTGAAATCAATTGATTAAAGGGACTGTTCACACCACAGTTTGTTCTGCTGAATAGGGCCGTTGATTACTCACACCCCGACTCCACACGGCATGAACGATGTCCATAATCCAATCGACAATCTGATTTGTATGGATATGTCACTGCTTGGATATGGATTTTTCGATTACATGGGATTTTTTTAAGGCATGTTCTATAGTCCGGCCATCGTTCATGGACTGTGGAGTCGGGGTGTCAAGCTAGCTTGACTAAAACTAAAATTCAGGCGACACAGAGCTGATGGAAATATTATTGATCCGTTGACTAATTTTATAATATAAAACTGTTGTAGATACTGCCTTTGCTTTGAACGTAAAGGAAGATTTATTAACATGAGTCTATTATTTTAGAGGGGCCGTGTAGATCTTTGTGACCAAGGAAGAAAACGAAGACAGAATCGTAAGCACCTTCTTTGAATTCCTGAATATGAACTGAACAGAATGGCGCGTAGACTACACAGCCGTATTCAAGTTCTAGTCTGACAAAAGATATGTAGAGAAGCTTAAGATTGTAGGGATCCTGGGAGTCACGGGCGAATCTTTTCCATCCAAAAGTTTTATTAGCTTTTTTAATAATATAGTTCAAGTGGTCAATAAATGTTAATTTAGAATCTAGAATAATCCCTTGATCGGAAAAACGGACGCTCTGCATAAAGGTTAGACCGCACATTACAGCAGCGGAACTACACTTCACGACGCGGCAAAACATTATTTGTATGAAATTGTATGAGCTATATCGCACTAAGCGGCAACTGAACATCATACAAATTATTTTGAATCGCAGTTCCGCTGCCGTGCAGTTCCGCCTAGTGCGGTCTAACCTTAATGAATAAGAATAAGTTAAAACAATTTTCTTGCGTGTAAAACATTATTCAACAAAAGACGGTTTGTATTACTAATTACACTAATCCCTGAACCTATAAATAAAGTGTCCTTGAAATTTTTCACAGTCACTGATGAAGGCTGTTCTTTTAAAAATATTGATGTCATCGGCATAAGCACGGATGAATTTTTTATAAATTGATGTCAATTGATATATAAAATAAATAGTAATGGGCCCAAATGACTGCCTTGTGGAACAACAGACTAAACCAAAAATTGATCAGAACACTCATTACGAAAAGTAACACTATAGCTCCTGTTTTCTAAATAAGATAATATCCAAACTAAAAATATTCCGTTGAATCCTAAGCTATTTCGTTTATTGATTAGAGTTTTGTGACAAAGTTTATCAAAGGCTTTGCTAAAATCAGTTAACACGTGTTAGGGCTATCGGGAATTGTGTTTCCCATGAAATTTTTCCCATATTCGAAAAATTGGTATCGTGAACCTCTTTCGAAATTAGGGAAAAATTCCGAGAGAAAAAACTGCCTATCGTGAACAGTTTTTGTATGGGAATTTTGTTGCTTTTTCTCTCGGAATATTGCCCTGTCATTTAACAATAAACAACTATTAATAAAACTAAAAAAAAGAATTTTTAAGATCAATTTTTTCAAATTTGAAGCAAATAGAAGTTTTAATTAACTTAATGGAAAAAAAGCGATATTGGTAATGGATTTACTACAAATTGACCGAAGAAAAATGTCCAAACATTTGCCCTCCAGTAAAATCAGTTGCCGAGTGGAAAAAAGTGGTTAACTGGCGGAGTTCCTTGCAAAGAGTATAAGTTCAGCTCATTGGAAGAAACCATCATTAGGATTTGCGCAATGGACGATTCAGTGCAAATATTTCACAATGCTTCTACTTTTGGTTCATTTGGTCATTCGCCTCTTGATCCATAACGGGCAAAATTTGTTCTCAAAGAAATCTAATACATTTGAAAGGACTTGTGAAAAGGAAGATTGAGCAAACCCGACCTCATGGTCTTTTCCAACTCCTGTCTGATACCCACCTTCTGCAAAGAAACGCAAGCGCCCACTTTTCTTAAGGAAAAGCGATAGGTTTCTTTGATTGAGGCAAGAAATCAGTCAGGGTATCTATCAAATATTTAAACAATGGCTTGTTAATTCTATAACAACGATGGAATATATCAAAACTATATCAAATCTATAAAATAAATAAATCGAGTGGCACAACGGCTCGTGAAGAACCAGGGCCTAGTGACTAACAACTCGCAGATTCCTGTGTGCGCCTGTCTAACCATAACGCTACGGGCTACTACTATCAAAATTGAATGAGTCAATAAAATATTTCAACTTACAGTGGTTCTGGTA
Source organism: Melangyna quadrimaculata (assembly GCA_949320155.1). Taxonomy (NCBI): domain Eukaryota; kingdom Metazoa; phylum Arthropoda; class Insecta; order Diptera; family Syrphidae; genus Melangyna; species Melangyna quadrimaculata. The sequence goes on along the minus strand of OX439483.1, from coordinate 78,721,163 downwards.
GCTCTAAAGGATTTAAATGATCCTTTAAACTTGCCTTATTATTCTCTGCTCATGTCGACCTCTGCTCTTTCTCGTCATTAGTTATGACCGAAATTTGTGTACGAATGCGTCTATTGGTATCCTTGGCCCTGTCCATATATCAATTTTACCGCAAAAATGAATAAATTGTAGTCTAAGTAGGTACGAATCCCGATTAGAATTTCCAAACAAGAATTATTAGCCGTGGCCTGCGATTGTTTACATGATCCAGTAAACACTACTAAGGTCCAGTTTTTCTGTGACGAGTTTAAAGATAAACTCATAAAAAAAGCCGCGCACGGGTAGCAACATTTTCAACAATTTTTAATTAATGAATAAAAAACGATTTCCATCTTATTCAGATACTTAGCTTACAGAGAATCTCATACATTTTGATACTAGGAACGGATTTGATAGCTGTTTTCGGGATTAGAAATTTACTGAGTATCAATGGCGTGTGAATGAATCACCCCCCAACGATACGAGAAAAAATAAATGAAACTGAAGGCATTTAGCCAGGACTGGAGAGGCTTGCTAGTTACTTGCACCTCTTGCGATTCTGAATTATATCCAGAAGCATTCTTTTTAGAAAAAAAAAATATTAATTTCCACCGAAAAAATTAAGATTAATAAACCTACTACACTGGGGCCTGAGCACAAAGTATTTAAAATTTTCCAGTCACAAAACAGATTATGTACATATTACCGCATCCTCCTTGGTGGTTCCGATTTATACTTACTAAACTCCATAAATAACTAAAGATATTTTCCGCCATGACTAAAAATTACACGTGTTCAATCATTTCCGCTACAAAGTAAAACTCAGCCCTAAACCATTTATCAAAAAATTATAACACAAACACTTGCTTATTTCTTTTTTTACAAAGGTATCTTTATTGGATAACTAATAATAGCTTGCACAAATAGATGAAATTTGAAGAAGTGTCCTGCATATCTCGGCTCCTCGTGGTCATTGGATTTCGGATTAAACCACATGAGATGAATATTTCAGCTTACAACTTCAACTTTGTACGTCTCCAGTGACGCCTCTTAGCGTTGTAGCGGATTGTGTTTCCTGTACGTAGACGGACCCATTGGGGCACCGATCGATTTTGTTTTAGCTTTTTAGCTAATTTTTGTTTAATACGAAACGATTTGTGGGCAGCCATTTCGTCCGCTCTTGACAAAGATTGGAAAAGAAAGAATAAATTTAGCATTCAGCGCATGACATCCGAAGAAGCTACTGGAATGAGCGCGTTTGGTGGAAACTGCTATAATAAATGAACCCATTCAATGCAGTATGTCATTCTTAATTGAATCCATCCATATCTTTGCGAACAGAATTCCATAAGCACGGAAATACGTGTCTTCGGATGTGGATTGCTTGCAAATATTCTAGAATTTTAGGCTAAATGCCTAGTACGCAGATCGCGCTTAATTTTAGCTCTCGTACAAAATTCTATAAAAAAAATAAGCTTGGGTAAAGAATTTTGTATGGGAGCTAAAATTTAGCGCGATCTGCGTACTAGGCATAAAGGCTTAAAGTCGATTCATAATGCGACGAGTAAACGCGATAACGAGGATACGATCAGTATAGCTCGAGCCGTTCGAAAGGCATGTCATAGTAGGGTGTACACTTGATAATACGAGAGAATGCACATACAGACAGTGGTTATTTAAAGGGGATTTGAGATATTTTTATATGCAGCAGACACCCTTTGGAGAAGGAAAGCTCTCCCATAAGGCCTGTACTGCACATATTTATTGGACAGAGTGTAGCGGGTTATAGGGTATGTTCCTATAAAAATTTCCCTTTCGAAGTTCCATAACAGACTTTTATAAAATTTCGAACTCTTCAAAACAAATTATAAAAGATCTTTTATTGGGAAACATCATTTATGACTCATAACAGAAAATTCACAGCAGAATAACAGATGATGGCAGCATATGCCTAACAGCCTTAAGCCTTAACTACATAGACCTACTTTTTTACAAAATTGAGAAATTAAAATGCTCGCTAAAGAACCATGCTTGCACAAAAACATACGAAAATTGTGCTGACGCATAAATTAAACCACCATGCACAATTTTCCATTGATTTTTTGCAAGCAGGTGTCTTCAGAATAGATTTTTATTTCTCACTTTTGTACTTTTGTACAAAAGTAGGCCTATGTATAGTTAAGCCTTTATTCTGGCCACCTCACTGATGCCTCACAAGTCACAATAACCTCATAACTCGTGGTGAACTCGCCTCATAAAAACTTAAAACTTAGGATCTGCTCCTTGGCAGATCACAACTGACGTTGTTCTTGTGACGTTTATTGTGAGGGTTTCCACAGAATCCGAAATTGTGACCGCCTTATACAAAAACAAACTCACAAAAAATTGTGACCTGTGAGCCTCAAAACGGCAGAATTGGGCTGTAAATCTTTGTTAGTGCAAAATAGTGATAATTGATTGATTGAATGATAAATAAAAAGTCTTGAAACGAAAAAAAATTCTATTTGATTTTTTTTAGGCATTCTAGAAACTCGACTAGATGGGGAAGTTTCTTTTCAATACATTTTGGTACGCCTCGATTCGATAATTTTCGAATTCCATTTGGTTTCGGTTCTCTGAGCATGGTGAACTGGAAAACTCTCTTTCACAATACATTCACATAATGAGTCCGTGGTGGGTCCGTTGTCGTTGAGGATCAAAAATGTAGTCGCTTGATTGAAGGGCAATAAAGGAAAACGTCAAAAAAATCGCCAGCGACTGGTTTCCCTGTGTGAAAGGGGACATATACACGAGCGGGCCAAACACATGGAATTCTGTACATAATTATAAAAATACTCTGAATGATGACGGCCAACAAAAAACATTCGAGTCTCGAAGATGTTTTTCTTTCGTTCTGTCAATTAATGACACATGACATTCGGTTTAATTTTTTTTATTTCCAAAAATTCCAAAATTTCCTTGTAATGTGTTCGTGAGTAAATCATTTCGCAGCTCGCAGGCTCTTCATTTTATGTCTTTGTATTCGAAAATAATGCAATTCAAAGTATTTTTAACATAAATTTATAAATACACAAACAATTGGCAAAGTTACTTTAATTAAATCAACATTTATTATTAAGTTGGAGGGTAAATATTCAATAAAGATTTTTAAAATTATGTAATAACGTTGGAAATGAAATCTGTGAAATCGCTAATCATATTTTTTTGGAACAAGTGAAATTTGAAATCGTATGCTCGTAATTGAATGTTTCTAATAGTAAGGAGCAAAACCAGAGTCTGTTATCTTTGTCATGGCTTTGGGGAAATCAATAGTCTTGAACTGACTCCAATACCGAAGTACCTAGTTTAGGATCGTTGCAGCTGTTGCGTTGTGCTCATGCGGTATTTTCAAATAAGTTTAATGATGTCACTTCTTAAATCATTTTGTATATCAATTAAATGATAGCAAACGTTACGAAACACAAATATACAACTCGTACTACGATCATTGATAGTATGTTTGTTGGTAGATTGGCAATAGTTATTGGCAAAAGCTATTTCCTCAATCATAACAAAGTCCAAACTGGTGGATCGTTGCCGTAACGAGCTTAGAATACTCAGTGCAACAAACAAAATTACCCTTCGATGGGTTCCAGGACACAGTGATATTTATGGAAACAAAATAGCGGATGAACTGGCCAAAAGCGGGTCTAGAACCGAGCCAAACCGGCAACTCGGTATTTATGCCACTGTTGCAAGAAAAGAGTACAATTCCCCAGAGTTTTCTTAAGGCCACAGAGGTCAGAGTTTCGAGTAAAAAAAACAATACTTAAGATAGGCAGACCTCATTTATCCCTACTAGTTGGAATCCTAACGGGCCACAACTCGATGGGTACCCACATGAGCAGAATGGGCATTGGCACATCTGACTAATGTAGAGGGTGTCAGGATGAAGAAGCGGAAGAGGGCTCATATCACTTTCATTGCTTAGCCAGAATCATAAAAGAAGCCCTCGGAGAATACTTTTCGATGAACTGTGCGATATCCCAATCTTGCCACTCAGAATTCAGGATGATTCAGAGACGCCTCCCATACCTAAAATTCCTTCATTCCTCTACCCAACCCTCCTCATGACCTCTTCTTCTTTTGGGAAACGCAACGGATTCATTGAGATCCGAGTGAGATGGTGTGGCTTGCCATATCATCACGCCACCTAACCTAACCTAACAGATTTGCAATAGTGTGTAAGTCGAGTCAACCGGTTCGTTCAACGACGCTGTTTGGAAGTTTTGCTTGGAAAAGTACAACTTTTTTATATTAAATGGCCTCGTTCACTTACCAAATTCCAATACATCCGAATTAGTTTGTGTTGTTGTAATCTCAACTTATCTATTTAACGCACATGTGAACAAAGTTATTCTCTAACTAAGATTGGTTTTCTTGTTTGTTTTGCGAGTTTGAGTATCCACTCTTTTCCGACAGTTAGTTCCTTTAGAGCTTTTTTTTTGATTTTTATTTTTCTATAATTTCCTTTATGGCTCTGTTGTTATATTCGAGAACATCTTTTTTTATTGCATTTTTACATTCTTTTTAAAGATTTTCATATAATCTAAATATAAGAAATGTAGATGTAGATTTAAGACACGGAAGGAAATCACACAGGTACATACATAGGCTAATTGCATTGAAATTGTATAAAGTTTCAAAATTCAATGGGGCATATTCATAGTCATTTTACACCTGGGTCTAAGTTAAACATAGGTTTTTTAGAATAGAATTAGTTGATTCTATTTTTAAAAGTTTATCATTTCAAAATATTTGAAGCTATTTGTGTAGTATACCAATTTAGTTATCTTACAAAAATATAAAACCAACAATTTGTAATTAAAATCGGTCTGTATTCATTGAGCCAAAATTATCTACAACTGTAGTTTAGTTAAACCTGGGTCTGTCTACGACTATGAATATGCCCCAATGTATTACTTGAGGTACTTAAACTCATATAAATAATTGTTTAAAAATTGTATAACCCCCAATTTCAACTCCACTTTTAGTTTAAACTCCAGATCACCAGTATAAATTAACTCAGTTCAAGGTTTAAACGAACTGTGTAACAAATTGTAATTCATCTGGCGGTCTGAGGAAAGCCACTATTTTGACTTATCAATCATCATATAATTAATTTTACTTAAATATTTCAGTCGTCTCTTTATTCTTTGAATTTAAAATGCATTTCAGTGGTCAAGGCTATTCTCTAGGCTATATGAAAAAGTTTTGAATAGTTGTTCACGTGCTAAACGCAAAGGATACAAAAATAGCTGTTTTCACAAAAGTGGTCGGCCTCATCGCAACAACTAACAGAAGACTGTCTGATCACTGGTTTGTAAAGAGGGCAGAATAAGCTTTCATTTGATACCTTATTTACAAAAATACATCATGGTTTAGATATCCTAAGCCAAAAGTAATCGAAAAAGTGGGGTTTCTACACAAAGCCACCTGATAAAGCTTGTCCCACCAGCGCAGCGATTTTGTTATTGTTAAGACTATGAATTCACATCATTTTTTCTATAGCCGCGATGAGATAGGTAAACCTACGATCGCCTCCCGTACTATTAATGTGAATTGGAATTTCGAAATGAAAATTAATGATCTGTATTTTAGTTTATTCCATTTTCTGGACACATTCAAATCACTTTGTTTATGTTCTGTGAAATTGATACATTTGCAGTTAGCTTGTGTATTTCAATCATTTTTTTTTTTTGTTTTTGAGTATTTATTGTTTTTTTTTTTTTTTTTTTTTTTGTTTTAAGGGTAATTCGATAATAGAAGGTATTCCTGAAATGCATGGAGACAAACCTCACACCGAGTCTTTGTGGGATAATTTGTCCAATTCTTTAAATAGTGAGGGACCGCCAATATAAGATGTTTTGAATTGAAGGAGTCAATGAAAGTCTTGTTAAAGGATCTATTTCCATTAAAAAGCGTTTTTGCTCAATCTAAAATGACCATAAGAATTTACTTTATTTATCAGAACAATTCACGCACTTAGGTAAATCTAATATATTTGATTTGTCTCGCAAAATTTGTCTTATAATTTTTTCTTTGGAAATCTGCTTCCTTCTTTCCCTTAAAATTTCCAATAATATTGCATCCATGTTTAAAGCAGCAGTAATTTCACTTTAGAAACAAAATCCTTCAGTTTTGACAGTTCGAAGCAATTTCGAAATCAATTGAGATGTTGAACATACAATTTCATTTCACGTGAAAAATTGATTTCAATTCACTTTCGATCGAATTGCAGAACATGGGCGTATGTCTAGCTACATTACAGCTGCTACCAAGGTCATGCGATCCAATCGTGCATTTAATTTACAAGTGAGCTGGAATCTTCCAACAAAATGATCTTACAAAATAAGTCCAATTTCAACATCTTGCTTTCAAACAAACTTGCTTCAAATGTCACAAGTTGATCATAATCCAGACATAAAATTATGCTTTGTAGAACAACAATACTTTTCAAACACAGCCACAGGAATAGAAAACAGTCTATAAAAGTGAATATATCATTATATTAGCAATTGTACTGCTCTGCTAGCTATAAATTACCAATTAAACGCGTCTTATATTTATTTTAGCTTTTGCAAGCCCATTAAAAACAGCCTACAATAATATTTTAATTTTTCTCATTTATTTTTAACTTTCAGTTAATGACATAAGTATTTTATTAACACACAATAATTATTTATCTACTTTCAATAATTGTATATCGAATTTTATTTAATAATTAATAAATGTTTAATTTCCGATTTGTTTTTTTTTTTTTTAAATAGTTTTATTTTTTTAATTATTCTATCACATAATTGATCTCCAGCATATTTTGTGTCTGTGTAGGAGTTGCATTATCTAAATTATTTGCGCTTGTAAACAAAAATAAAGTAACCATTTTTATGTACTTTCATGTATAAATAATGGAAAACAAAAATGTCAACGAATGTGTTTGTTATAGGGTTATTTTAAAAATAACGCCGGGATGTTTATTATTTCTTTTTAATATTTCAACAATTTAGTATTTTTTGAAAGATTAATTTTGTCGTTTCGTTTTTGAATTATTTAAGAAGACATTTAATTTTTTGTTTCTAAATTTCCTAGAGTCTTGTAGAAGTTTTCAATTTTGATTTATATTTAGAAAAATAACTAATATTTTGGTTTCGGAAAAATAATGTTTATTTTGTTTTAAGTTAATTTTTAAATCTATTTTAATTTTTATTTTATGCAAATATTGCAAAATAATAACACTTTTGGGATGTGTTTTTGATTTCTATTGTTTAAAATAATTTGCACTGTTTTCTTCTTTTATTTCGATTAATCTAAATATGTAGTAGAGTGAAGATTTTATTTAAATTTAATTTTTTTGAAAGAATAATATTCTATGACGCTCAGTGAGGTGATCTCAGAATTGAACACATTCTTGAGATAAATTGGACAGTTGAAGAAGACAGAGGGTGTAAGCATTCAATTGATGAATTGTTTCGAAAATGGAAACATGGGTACATCGTCGGTTCGGAAAACAAATCAATACAACTGTTAAAAGCTTTCTTTCAAAGAGAGACAAAATATATTATATTAACGGTGTTTGCAAAAAATTACACAATATTTTTTTGATTTATATGTGACGGATTTCCTTCTGACCGACGATAGGTAATAAAATATATTTATATCTATTAACTTTAAAAATCCAAATTCTCGACAAATTATGTGTTGATTATGAATTCTAGAGAATGATAGCAACACTGTAGAACAAATCGTTTTTATATCTATTAACTCGCTCCCTATGTCATCTTTACCTCCAGTTAATTATTCCTTAAGTTTCTAATTAGTGGCTGATTATTTTTATTTTTCTAAACTTAGTTGTGAGTTATTTTTGCAAAAAGAAATTGAGTAAATGGTCTCTTCTTCGCTCTGTTTTTTCCTCTCGGTTTAATCTTATGATATACATACACTATTTTTCCCTAATCGAGTGATCTTCGACGCTGCTTGGAATAGCCACCAGCACGTGTATCAAGACGAGCAAGTAGCGGCAATTCTCGCATTGAAACATTCACCGATGGAAGCGGTTCTAGGGCTTTCAATTTTTTAATGGCGGCGGAATGTTTTTGTGGTGTCACTGGAAGGCTGGATACTACATCACTTAAACTATCACTCATTGCAGTTGGAGAGATTTTAATGAGAGGACGTTTTGATTCAGCGCCCAGCACTGATTGAGGTCTTTTCTGGGGCAAAGTTCTCTCATTCAGTTTAGTATTACTCATTGCAGCACATTCCTTAATCATCATCAAATGGTCCAACTTATCAACAGTTGCGTTCAATTCGTTCTCCCAGACATCTTGCTCTTGTTGGCCATCGCCTCCTTCGACTGGACGAACAGCCAGGGTTTTTACTTTCTTTCGCAGCTCTTCAACTAGGTCTTCTTCAATTTGTTGTTGTTCATCTTCGTTGTCGGTCTCCATATCTGCCCCGCCGTCCCCGCCTCGTTCGCTCCGCATTGAGCTGCTCGTGGTGGTCAAAGACATCTCACTTCCCATCGATGGAAGATCACAGCGTTCTAGTTCGAGATTGAAGTCAGGCAAGGATGCTAGTTCGGCCCCAACACCAGGTTCTCTTGGTCCCGGTGGTGGGGTTGTCATGGCAACGAAATCACCACGTTGACGGTGGATTTCATCGCTTATGCGTTCGAGATTACGTAAAGCTGTTGAGTATGTTTGTTTTGCGTTTTGCACTTGTGCTTGGAGTTCTTGGATGCGGTTCTTTTGGGTTTGCAATTGATCCTGACAGATTTGTTTCTCTTCAAAGTAGGGACGTGATTTCGATATGCTCCGGCGGAAACGTTCTTCTAATTGTTGAACCTTAAAAAACAAAAGAATTAGATTGCATGAAAAGGTGGTGGCTTTATTTTTGTTTCCTTACCTTCAATTCGGCAGCATTGAATAACCTGGCTTTCAATTGGTGCTCTGCGTGGCTTTCAGCCTTTTGTTTTTCTGCATCCATTACTTTTTGTGTGGCATGATTAAGCATTTCCTGCCACGCATTGTCGAATTGCCACTCATGTGAATTGGACATAAATCGTTGTTCGGCCAATGCAACTGTTTCCTTAGCTGCTGCATGAATTTCTATTAAGAAATTGAAAAAAAAAAAAAATACATTACAGTTGCATTGTACGTACATATATAACAAAAGGAAAACTTACCATTTGCCCTCTGAAACTTGACGGCCACTCTCTGACATTCGATTTGTGCTTCGCGTGCTTTCTCCAATGCTTCATGATATGGACGTGCTTTTTCAATACAATTACCTAGTTTCTTCGATGAGAGTTTTAATCGACGTGTGGATTCATTCAATAGGATGCGGAATGTTGAGTTTGCTTCCTATAGAAATTGAAGTTCAAATTATTGTAAATTAAAAAAAAGTTTTTTTTTTGTCGGAAGAGATACATTATTTATGTATGTATGTGAGTTAATGAAACGTTTGATTCGTGTGTTGTTTCAAATTATATTAATAAATGAAGGTTAAGAGTTTCAATAGATATTTTAGTTTTTTTTTTAAGTTAATTACCTCTAGTTCAATCTCTAGTTTGTTTATCTGATCTGTCGCAGTATTGAGATTCTCTAACTCGATCTGTAAATTCAAAAAGAATATAATTAATTCAAATATGAAAAATAAAAAAAAAAATAAAGTAAAATAATAAATAGAGAAACAGTAGAGCAATACCCAAAAAAAGGACAAACTCGAGAGAAGTTATTTCGATAGTGGTCCGCCACATAATATATTGTCAATGGAGAAAAAGCAGACAAATGAAACAGATCCAAAATTTAGGTGATAGGATTTTCCTGCAACACTTACAATTTAAAAACTCCACTTGTAGACCAGGAGTGAAGCAATGAGTGTTGTGATCATAAAAAAAGAAATACAGCAAAGAAAATCATTTCCCCTTTGATGATTATTAAAATATCTATGTACATAAGTTCCTTTTAATACAAAGTTATTGAATCGAGTAAATATTAAGCTCAATAAACTTTAAAGTAAACATTTTTTAATAATAAATGCGTACATAATTTATGTAGGTTAGAGTAAATTATGATGATAATAAATTAAATAACACTAGCCAAACATATTTTTGAAAAGATATCTAGAGTCTAGACTATACTTTTCTTAACCGATTTTAAGACATTTGACCAAATAAGGTCAAATTAACACTAAATAAAGATTTCCACGATTTTCAGCATCATTCAAATTTTGCTAAACAAAGTGACCTCAAAATTAGCAAAACGAAATTATTTTCTCTTCATTTTTAAACAAGATTATCACGAAAACATCTTGGATTCGTGTTTAGTTTAGCAAATGTTAAATTTTCGAAAAAGGAAAGTCATTTTTAGAACTCATTCGAATATCTCGAAACACAAATTGATCAATTCCAAGGTGGGATTCGAATTCAGGATAATCTGGTTTCGGAAGCCTGTAATGTATTTGTTGACAGGTGTCGACGCAACCTGTATATACCTACAATGACCTTGCTTATAACGACCAGTCGCTTTTAACGACCGCTTTTCCTTCAGTTGGTTACTTTTAAAGGAACAAATATTTTTAATTCGTTTGCTCAGATGATATCTCGTTTTCCTGAAAACACCACATGTGTAAAGCTAATATTGCTAAGTTTCCGCTTTCTTTTTTTAGTGAATGTCCATATCAACTTGATATGTTGAAATTATCACATAAGTTGCACGACCGCAATCGAAAAGGTTTTGTGGAATCAAAATTTCATGATGTATCATGGCCTCAATGAAGAAAGAACTTTAATATCAGCTTATTTTTTGTCGTACAAATTCATATACAAAAATAAAGGAGTTAAGTAGAAATTGATTGCCTTTTCATAATCAAAAATAATTTTCCAATGCCTAACAAAAAATGTTGACGAAAATGAAATTGAAAAGTATTTTTTAAACTCAAAAGTCGCATTATTTATCTGAATATCAATGCAGATAAAATGATAATCTTTTGTTTCTTTTTAATTAATTTATACTTAAGAACCGAAAAATTAAAACTAACTTAAAAATTACACGTATGTAAGTGCTTGTGTTGAAATTAAAAGCTTAATTTTTATTCCAGTAAATAGACCTGCTTTTAGTTCTAGGTGATAGCAAATGATCTCAACCAAACCAATCGTGTGGCTCAAACAGTTTAACAAAAAATTAAATACAAACTATTTTTCTGTATTTCAAATAGTATCATATTGAAAATACATTTTATTTATAGGATTGATAGAGCAAAAATAATACAAAAATGCCAAGGAGAAGACCAAATGTACCTGCCCCTGAAGCGAAAGGGAAAGTTGATTTAGCAAAACTTCCTGTAAGTAAAACTAAAAACAAATATTTTGCACACTTTATCTGGGTTCTTTTATTTTTAAAGGCTAGAGTAGACCGTGTCATCGTGACAGGTCTCTCACGGACACACAATGATTATGTTATGAAAACTGCCGAAGGCCTATTCAAAGTCACAAATTTTCAGGATATTATGCTTGAGTGCATGAAGTAAGTATTACAATTTATTGGTTTCGCTTTAACCAATATATAAATCAGCAATTTACTTTCTTCCCTAGCGCCAATTCGTATTTGCATGAGTTAGGCATTTTCAAAGAAGTTGGTATAAAAATCGATGTAAGCCATGCTCCAGATGCCACCCCCAATGGTTATGAAGTGACATTTAAAGGTAAAGAACTATCGCGTTTAGTGGGATCAATAGGTACAGAAGTCGGTCAAAATGAAGGTTCTCTGAGAACGGAATTGACAATACCAAATATTTTCGGCAGAGGAGAAAGTTTAGCCTTGCAAGGTTCCTATAGTAGTACACGAGCAAATGATGTCACGTTAAAGTTTTGGAAATCATTCTTTCATACAAGGCTCTTTAAAAATAGACCTGAGTAAGAAAACTTAAACAAATACCATTTGAAATAACTGAATCGTTTTTTTTTTTTAGATTTTCATTGTCAGTATTTCGACACATTGACCGAATGGATATTAGTTCGTTTCAAAATTCTAACCTGGGGTTAATGAGTGATATTTCTATAAGCACTTTTTTCCCATTTCAGGTATGGTTTCATATTTTTTTAAAATTGGTTTTCTAAGATTTAAAATTGTTTACAAAATAGCTCCGTCACTCCTTCCAATATGAAGCTTCTGTACGAGAGATCTCACTCCTTGGAAAATCAGTTCCATTTGCAATTCGAGAACACTGTGGCCCAAGATTAGCTTCAGTTTTACGATACATTGTCGCCTTCGACCAGAGGGACAATCCAGTATTTCCTAGTCAAGGAATTATGGTCAAGTCAACGAGTGAATACAGTGGACTGGGTGGCAATATATCCTACATGAGCAATAATACTCACGCTGAGGTGAGTGTGCCTTTAATTGGAGGAATAGTAGCGCAGCTTTGTGGACGGATAGGAGTTGTGAATCCGACTAAGTCATCTAGTGACCTACCAATAAGCAATCTTTTTTATGTTGGTGGACCACAAACGCTCAGAGGTTTTCGATTCGGTGGGGCTGGACCTCGAGTGGATGGCACAGCTATTGGAGCACAGGTTAGTCAATAATAATAATAACTAAAACAATTTTTGGTAATCATTTCCTAACATGTTTTTTGTTTCCCTTTTTTCAGAGCTATTGGTCAGCTGGATTCCATTTATGGAGTCCTCTGCCATTCAGTGGAGTATTCAAGGGCCTATCAAATAATTTCCGAACTCATCTCTTTTACAACCTTGGCAACTTTAACTCATTTACAACTGGTAACATTCATTTGACCATTTAAACATAATGATCCAATCACAAAAAAAAACAATTTTAATTTTAGAAAATATGCGCAGTGCTGCTGGTATTGGACTTGCATTTAAATTAGCCCAACGTGCCCGTATCGAGCTTAACTATTGTGTACCAATACAAAAGTCCCAGGGTGACAAGACAGTTAATGGTTTCCAATTTGGAATTGGTTATGAATTTGTTTAAAGTCAATCAGTCAGTTGTTTGGTTTATAATTTTTTTTGTTGTGTTCAAAGAAAGGAGCGTTACTAATTTTACCTGAAGATTATTTAACATTACAAACACGCCGCCGACCCCGACTATAGAAGATGCTTTTTTAACTTTAAAAGAAAACAGAAGCAGTAAAAGAAATTCAATGCATTTTTAGAAGAAAAAAAATTGAAGATAAAGTAGTATTAGATTTAGTTGTCCCGCGCTTATGTTGAAATTTAATGTGAAACTTAAGAAAAAAAAACTATTACTTATATCATCACAAAATGCAAATAAAAAGAGAAAAACTATCGTACCTACCATAGCTACGTATGACAATTGAAGTTCAATTTATTCTTTTTTATCGTATTGTACCTGTTTTGGAGAGCAATGAAAAAAGATGCAAATAAAAGTCTAGAATAGAAGATTGATATTTATCGTCAGTTTGCTTGAGAACGGGATGATCATTTTTGAAAGAGGGAAGCAACAATTCGAGAAGAATGATGATGCCTCTGCTTGAGATCGAGGAGGGAGGAGCTGGAGCAGAGAAGAAAATTTATATTGAATGGTTTTATATGCTGCTCTATTGTTATGTACTGTTTGATTAAGTGCAATAAATTAATTGCACTGTAGTGGGTGCATTTTGTCCTCGATTGCTCACAGTAGGATAAGCAACAGTTGACAAAGAATGAGATTATTTCAATTCAAGTGAATTACGTCAATTGAATGGACGATTGGAATAGATAGATGACAAAAAAAAGAATAAAATATAAAGGCCTTTTAATTAACGAGTGGCTGGGGTTTTATTTCTTAAAAAACGATAACGATCAAAATGTATACTCTTGTAGCAGCAGGTGTTCCTTTCATATCTGTGTAAAAAAGGGTACCGAAATAGTTTTATCGTTATTGTTTTTTTCGAATAAAGGGCCCTGGGGTTTAAATGAGTGTAAGGAAAAATATTGATATAAATGGAGGATATGGAATATTTTATCGTCGTCTGCAAGAACTAGGTAGCTGGATGTTTTCAATTGTGGAGTTAAGAACTTTCGCTACGTTTTCATATAAAAATCTTATTGGAAATTGTTGGTATACAGTGTCGGACAAAACAAAAGCACTGAAGTTCACTTGGTTACATTTTGCTTACGTAAAATTCTAAACTTGAATATATTGAAATGAATTTTATTTGGTTAATGTAGGTATACATAAGCTCTTCAATCGCAAAGAAAAAAAAAATATATTAGTTACACAGTAAAGGAAATACAACAAAAAATTAAAACAAATATTAAAAGCAATTGCGACAAAACTAAAGCACATAATTAAATTCTGTAGTTGTTTTCCAATATTTTGTTATGATGCCACTATTTTTGATAACTGTTGCTTGACAACTACCAGGCATTGACTCAATCAAGTTCTTTATGATTTCCTGGGGGATACTTCCAAGCAATTTCTGTGAGAACAACAAGAAAATCCTTGTTTTTGCAGCTATCACGTTGACTCTGGCGATCTTCAATCTCCAATAGGTTTTTTTTTATGGGGATGAGGTCAGGTGACTGCCGGCCACTTCAAAACGTTGATTTTATTTTCCAAAAACCAATTTTGCGCTAATTTAGCAGTATGTTTTGGATCGATGTCATACTGGAATGTCCATTTGAAGGCCATTTCTACTTCTGCGTGTGGCCGCATGATGTTTTGAAGGACGTCATCATACACAAAACGATCCATTAGAACATCTATTCTATGAGTTGGGACGATTCTTTGACTAGAAAAACATCCCCAGGCCAAACATTTCTTACTCCGTGGCTTATTGAGCGCCTTTGTGAAACGTGGGTTTAGCCTTTTGCGTCATTCCATCTGAACATTGCAGATTTAACTTCTGGATTCGTCGGTAAATAACACTGCTTTCTATTTGGCAACAGTCCAGTCTATGGGTCCGATGCAATGAAGCAAGTCCGCTGACCAAAAGTCAAAATGCTAAACCAACGTTTCACAAAGACATAATAAACCACGGAGTAGGAAATGTTTTGGCCTGTGGATGTTTTACTAGTCAATGAATCGGCCCAACTCATAGAATAGATGCTATAATGGATCGTTTTGTGTATGATGACGTCCTTCAAAACATCATGCTGCCACACGCAAAAGTAGAAATGGCCTTCAAATGGACATTCCAATATGACTTAGTTGTACCAATATGCATCTTAATTTTGGTGATATGACCAGTAGAACTCAAGATATAAGCTTTTTTAACAAACCTTAATCGACTTTTTTTGGAGACTTTGTTTTGTTGATTTTTTGCGTTTCATAAATCTCCAAGAAAAACACGATAAGGCTCGCTTTAAAAGCATATACATATCTTGAGTTAGTCATATCACAAAGGTTAAGGTGTTTGGACTTAGGGAAAATGACAGAGCATCATAAAGTGTTTTTAAAAAATGTATGGAAGTGATAATACCCCTGATAAGAATCTTAGAAAATCTCTATTTTCAATACCCCACCCCCGCCAAAGGCTGGACAAAAAACCTGCCAGACTTTTGATTTCGATATCACAAAATATGCACCTATAAACCCTCATACTCAGATTTTGGTTATACATCCACTCCCAAAATTTGCTGTCGGCTCTTAGATTATATGTACCTACATTCAAAATTATTTATTTAATGTAATGAAGTTTCTGAATATAAATGAGATATTAAAACAAAAATAAAAATCGGAAATGTTTATGAGGATAATGCTAGATAGTTTAAAAATACCCACTGGCCGAAATTCGGCTAAAAACGCACTCACTCAAAAACGCATATTGACACTTGAAAGAAACTTCTCTAGAGTCAAACAATTAGTTCGAAATCACAAACATTTTTTGTTTTTGTTTTTTATTTTTTTTTTTTAATATTCACAGTGATCGGCAGTGCAAAAAAAAAATGATAACAGTGTGTCAATGCATGTCTCAGATATATTCTGCACATCCCCGCTCCTATGGCTTTCCAACCATATAAAATTTATCGAAATGGGTTGGATACTTTTGGAGAAAAGGGTACCACAAACATTTTTTAAGGCTATTTATACACTCCGCTCCACTTGAATAGAAACAAACTTTTTTTTTATATCAGAGCGTGTAGCGCTTTGGTAATTTTATAAATTTACCTTTTGCTTTTAGTTCCTAAAAGAAGGATGGATCTATTGCGAATAAAACTGCACGGACAGAATAATTCAGGAAAATATCATTAGGGTATTTTTTACCACTGTTCTAATTACTTCATTAAATACACTGTTTATTTTTTTGCGCCACTTGAATAGAAACATTGTGCGTTTTGTCTCTATAGATTACGGTAAGAAGAAAAAATATTGTTCTAATAATAGAAGTGTAGATTAAAAATAATAATTGTTTTATCAAAGAAAAGATGGACCGCGGAAAACCATTAAACCCTGCAGAAAAAGCCAAATTAGAAGTACACGCGGAAAACAAGCTTTCCCTACGCACAATTGCCAAGGAAATAAGTAGAAGTGTGAAAATTGTTTGGTCGAACCTTAGAAATAAAGAAAACGATGGAAAAAATGTGTAAGGTAGGCAATCAAGAGCCACAACAGAAGCAGCCCGAAGAAAGATAAATTAGATTGGCTTCAAATTCAAGCAACTCTACTGCTAAAATCAGAGCGAAGAGTGGTATTACAGCGAGTCTTAACACTATAAGACGTGCTATTCGTGGGTCCCAACATTTAAAGCACTTAAAATTTAAGAAAAAGCCACCGTTAAATCCAATACGAAGACACAATATAATAGATTTTTGCAGGAAGAATATGACGTGGAAGGATGAGTGGACAAAAGTGGTATTTTCTGTTGAAAACAAATTCAATTTGGATGGCCGGGACGGATATAATTACTATTTTCATGTTTTCATGTTATGAAGAAGGAAGCAAGGTTTCTGGAGCGCCACCATAGCCGAAAAGGCGGTGTAATGGTGTGGGGTGCGCTTGACTGGTTTGGAACAATTAATCTGAAAATGACGGCAAACTCTTAGAAGGAAATATTGCAAGAAGCTTTCCCTAAGCTAACCGATGTCTTTGGACAAATACCATGGATATTTCAACAAGACAACGCGCCAATCCACAACGCAAGGATCATTAACAGTTGGATATCCCAGAAAAATGTAACCTTAATTCAATGGCCACTGTATTCTCTGGACCTAAATATTCTAGAAAACATAAGGGGATGGATGGTCCGTAGAGTGTACGATTATGACCGACAATATGAGGACAAATTATATAAAATAACTGCATTATTCAGTCTCCAACAGGGTTTTTTCAGGCTATTTCAAATAAAGGTGGTAGCACACATTACGAAAAAATGATTACAAATAAAAAACTTACTTCTTTTACTGCATTTTTTCCATTTGTTTCCTTATTTAAGAGAATGTTTCTATTCAAGTGGCGCAAAAAAAATCAGTGTTTTATATGAAGTATAATATAGAAAAGTTGTAAAAAATAACCTAACGGTATTTTCCTGAATTATTCTTTCCCTGCAGCTTTATGCGCAATAGATCAATCTTATAGGCACTAAAACCAAAATGTGAATTCATAAATTTACCAAAGCGCTACACGCCCAGATAGTAAAAAAAAGTTTGTTTCTATTCAAGTGGAGTGGAGTGTATATACATATATTTATGAATTCAATGTTTTTCTTCATGTTTTCAAAGTATTTATTTTTAATATTAAAAAATAAAAAACGTCTTATTATAAACCGAAGAGATATTTTATTGGAGCTCTTTTTTCAAAATTGATTCATTTTTTCAGCCTATGTGACTCATTAAAAATTAACCACTACCGGAGAATGTGAAAAACATTTATTTGGCCAACTTATTTTAATATGATTTTTTAGTCTCCTTTTAAACATTAACAATAATTGGATCATTCATTGATTAAATTATTATTTATTTGCCCAACAATATTGTATTTAATCAAAACGACATAATGTAATTATTTTCAATAGTAAATAATCGTCAGTGCACACGAAAAAAATAAAAAAAACTTTCCCGTTTTACAAGTTCTGTTTTGTGATTCATTTTCTACCCACACGATAATAATAAACCACACTTCCATAAGCAGAAAGGCAGCGTTGACCGTGGTGTTGATCGTCTGAGCGTTGTTCTCAATTCTCGTTGGGTTTTTATGGTTCTGGTTCGAATCCGACGCAGGAGAGCATTTTTATAAATAAAAATAAAAACAAATATGTTCCGCCCTCTGACTACTAAAATTGCTGTTCCATAAGCAAAAGTAAGTAGATGGGAGGGCTAGACCATGTGTGATTCTATCACTCCACGGGGTTGTTTACGAAAAATCTAATGTACTTGACTCCACTAACTGAATCCAACATTTTTTTTTTTTTCATTTTAAATAAAATTCAGACTGAGGAATAATTGAATAACCGTGTTTTTTTGAGAAAGTGTATAGCAACTCAGCTGAACCAGGGCTAAAGCTGGCTTTAGACTTTCGGTGTTATCATCTGTGTACGTTGTTCGTACGTGGAACAACGAAAATGTAAATGATAAAACCGAACAACGACTAAGAACGAATGAAGAACGAGCAAATTGAACTCAGCTCAGAAATTTTGCGAAAACTGTTTAAACTAATGTCGATTTCTTTTCAACTATTGGAGATCAAATCTTTTTTTTTGTTGTAAGGAACTCGCAAACAAAATAAATTTTTTTCTGTGATTGATTGTGTGTGCAATTTGACAGGCCCGAACGCACAATTCTTAAAATTTTTTTTTTTTGAAAATGGAAAATTGTAATTCTATCTACATATAGTAAATTTTATTTAATTTATTTTATTTTATTTACTGAAGAACGTGAACTTTATACTTTTACACCACCGAAATAATTTAATTGAACAAATTGACTGAAAAGCCAAACGTAAACAATAGCCAGAGAAATGTCAAATCTTCCTAGTGTGTGTGCAAGTCGGTGTAAATCTTTCTAAAATTTGATCTTTTCTTCTAAACAAATCAAATTTCCCCTTCACAGATTTGATTTTTTCGTTGAAAGGAAATCCACATAAGATTGTTTTGGGTTGTTGTGCAAAATGTAGGGATATTTTCGAAGTTCTTTTAATTACTGAATGGCACAAGAAGCCTAGGTATATATATAAACAATTTTGTAAATATTTTCTTACTTTCTTATGTAAATGTTTTCTTCGTTGTTCGTTGTTGAGTCAACGAACACCGAACAACGTTCACTGAATGAAGAACGAAAGTCTAAAGCTGGCTTAATATTGAGAATTTTTAAGTCTGAATAACAATTTTACAAAATCTAAATTGGTTAATTGGTGTCAAAACGACGTAAAAAAAAAAACTAAAAGATATAGCAGATCTCAGAAATCGATAAATATGAAAACGATTGCTCAGCTAAATTTCTCAGTATTAAATACTGAAAAGGAGATGTATGGACAAACAATCCAGAATCGACAAGAACGAAATGCTTACTAATGAGTTAGGTATGACGTCATTAAAAGGGCAACCCCATAATCCATGGCGTCTTTATAGGAGCTATGAGCCATTTTGTAGAACATAACGAGCACCAAATACGACTATTATTATTATTTTCTTACTCAGCCCAATTCCCGGAAAATGTTTCCATTCTTTTAAAGAAATACTGTCGCGAAAGTCCATCGTGCCGGCCGGCGTAAATTTGTATTCAAGGTTGAATGTTGAAAATATTAGTTTTTCACATAGAACTCCGAAACGGTAAATTCTGTCGAAAAAAAAAATCATATAAAACTTGTTGATCTTGCCAGCAGCAAGAATAAATGTAAGGTTTTCGACTTAACTCAAAAAGGCATGATTTTCAAGACGTCCTTGGGTACAGTGTAGAAAACCAAAGACTACCTTGGAACTGGTGCAAATTTGATTACATCTGAAGAAAACAAATCAAATTCATTCTTTCATTTATTCGACTTGTCAATTAATCAATTTTTGTCGTGTTTAAGATTTCACTTCAAAAAAGAAAGCACTTTATTCTCATCAGTATATTATGTCCATTAGGAAATTGACCTTAACACAATTTATGTTTTACTCAATTGTTAAAAGCTTTCCTCCCAGTTTATATTACATATATGTACATATGTACATATGTACATAAATATATATCGGCATCAATTTGTAGGTACTCATTATGTTTATGTTATTATTTTTCCAAGTGTGTGTGAAATGATATTGTATTTTTACATTCATATTGGTATCTACTTTCTTTTATTTTGTATTTCTTTTCGAAGCTTCATTGGAATTATGTTTTCTTTATTTTTTTTATTAATTTTAGTGGTAAACTTTGTTGTTCACATGCGAGTTGTTTTTACAGCCATTATCCAAATGGCCTGTGACCACTTCTTTTAAAATGCTACGATGGACCTATTGGTACCTACGGCAAATGCATGCAGCTAACTATTATACTTTAATATGTATGCAGTTTGTTTTAGTCAGATTACACAGTAATGTGCCAACAAAAGATACAATATTCGCTCTCACACATGCTTGGTACCTGTAGTTGTTGCCCCATTTTATATGGTATGCACATTGCACAAGACAAAATCGATGAAATGGCGAATTGACAACTAAAATTAGACAAAATGACTACTGCAAAACTAAGCAATTCCACATTCTTTGTCCGCTACCGGGTTTTTTCTGGAAACATCCTCATTTTGGCGAAACAAAGTAACCGGTGCTGGCTAACCAGCTTAGCAACAAAATAAGCTACATCAGTTAGATTAACTAAAAATTATTTCCACAAATTTGCCAATAGGTATATATACTTTGATATAATCCGTTTGACTATAAATATTTACACACTGTAAAGTTTATTTGCTGAGTTGTAGTTCAATGGGAAAAACAAAACTCTTTTAAAATAATAATTAACAAATGAACGGTTGCACGATGACGATAGTAGGTTTGTTCCCAAGATTTTTGGGCAGAAATTGTTGTCTGTCAAATTTTTAAGAGTGGGGATGAAATTCTCTCACATAGAGAAAAACTGCCGAAAAAGTTTGGAACGGTTTCTGGGCAAAAATTCTGCCACACAATTTCACACAAATATTCTTTTAATTTTGTGTATACTTTTTTATTCCAGCGCTAAGCAAACTAAACCGATGACTCGACAACAGTAAATTTTGTATACAACGTACCTCAACCTGAAATTTGACAGACCAACAATTTCTGCCCAAAACTACCAAATTTGTTAGCGGTGGAACAGGATTTTGGTAACAATTGTTGACAGGCCTTATTAGTGTTGAAAAACACAGAATTTCAATAAGGAAATTATATTTTTTTTTGAACCAGTAAACTGTCATTCACCTATAGCTTTGTTTAGCGACGTTGTTCCGAACAGTTTGGAACAGAAAAGTTCAAGTTTTTGCTGTTCAATGACAATTTTCTGTTTTAAACTGTTCTAATTTGCTGTTAAATGAGTCTATTGGAACTATTTTGTGACCTCTTCAAGGTTTAACAAATAAATATAGTTATAGTAGGCTCCAGGTCAAAAAAACACGTTTTTTTTAATGGTGTGCGACGTTTCGAGCATGAATACACTCTTCATCAGGCAATTAAAATCAAGAGACTTATTGTCAAAGCATTTGAGTAGTAAAAACACATTGAATAAACTTTACGGAATATTTTTAACGGAAAATTTAAATTTGAATTTAAACTTTTTATTTAAATAAACCAACCGAGATAGCAGATAGACTACTCGAGTAGCCACATAAATGAGTGCTATCTCGGTTGGTTTATTTAAATAAAAAGTTTAAATTCAAATTTAAATTTTCCGTTGAAAATATTCCGTAAAGTTTATTCAATGTGTTTTTACTGCTCAAATGCTTTGACAATAAGTCTCTTGATTATAATTGCCTGATGAAGAGTGTTTCATGCTCGAAACGTCGCACACCATTTACAAAAAACCGTGTTTTTTTTACCTGGAGCCTACTATAACTATGTTAAATGAGTCTGTTCCGAACAGTTCAGAACAGAATAGAACAAGATTCATTAGTTAGAACAGCTTAGAACAGGTTTTTCTGTTCTAACTTCTCTGACGTTTCTCACAAATCTGTGCTGTTCTGTTCCGACTGAACAATCCTTATGACAGCTTTGTTTGCTGTAAAACTTATTTTCATTGTACCTACTGTCATTGAAAATGCAATTTAGCCAACGATGCAGCGATAATAAAATAATTTTTGCAAGGCGATAGCGATGACCTTTACATGAAATGGCGATAAGATGGATTGATGTTGCATGACAAAAGAAGTACATATGTATGTAAATACCTTATAATTACATTTTGTTCTCAACACACAAATCATTATTAAATTTCTACTAAAATCAATTGCACTTTTTTTGTAGACAATAATAGATTCAGTGAATCAGTTGTGTTTTTATTTTGCTTCTTTTTTTTTGTTTGTTTAGCTATGTATGTATATAGCTGCACGCTGCACTCTCACGAAACTTCAAGCAATTAAAATGTAATTTGAATACAAAATAATACTAAATGGGAATTTCTCCTCCCGGCAATGACTTCGACGAAGAGTGAAATAAAAAAAAAAAAAACATTTATTAGATAAAACAAAACTAATAAAATTATTAGGTGGGTACACACTGTTTTCTCTTGGCGTTAAAATATTTTGCAAAAGGAAAACTTTTATTAATAAATCTCTTTAATTTTAATTTAAAAATAAGACATTACATTGTGTTCGCAAATAAATTTCCTTTTTCATTGTTAGGAGAATTTTAATTAATTTTATTTTCTGTTTACAAGTATCCACTACCAAACTATGAACCTTAACAGTTATATAACTAAACTATACATAGGTATATTAAAATGATCTTACATTGAACTCAAGTTTGTAAAAGTCGTATATCAAGTTATACTATGTAAAAGAAAGAATTTTAATCGAATTAAATATGACCATTTTTACAAATCACGCTACAGCCTAAGCTACAAGTCTTAAAAATTCAAACTAAAATTTATACCATTGCAAATTTTATGTAGGTGAGCGATAAGATCGGTTTTTTTGAAATTCGCATATTTAATAGGGTAAACGAGGGTAAATGTAGGGCAAAATCGGATTTCTAACATCTAAACGCGACGTCGTTGGAACTTCATTTTTTCTTTATTTTAAAGATCTTTAAGAATTAGCAAAAAAAACACGTACATCTTTTTTTTTGCAAAAATCGAAATCACCCAGATATACCTGTTTTAAGACTGAAATAGGCACACATAGTCGTTACGAAAAGTGGTTAAAAGTTGTATAAGGATACATTTTTTTTAAAATATTTTTACATATTTTTAAAGATAATAAAAAAATAAATTATCCATGTTTAAGGAATTTTTGATAGAATTTTTTTTTTCATACCCAAAATGATTTTTGAAAAAATGTAAATTTTTTTGAATAATTTCTCAAAGTATTTTATTTTTATGGGTTGTTGGAAAAATCTCAAATTTTACTATGTTCTAGATTAATTTGATAGCAATTAAATGGTAAACATTTTATCTTTCTAACTTATCATTTGACAGATTTATTTAAGGAGTAAAAATTTTGAAATTTGTTTTTTTTTGTTTTTTCTTTTTAAGAAACATTCATAGAGGTTATATAGGTTATTATATTCCTATTGCACTGTTGAGCTGAGAAATTTACAATATAATATTGTTTATACATATTACTTAATAACATGTGAGTGTGTATTGATTTAGTTTTTTCTTATATTTAATTTCAATGGAATACCCATTAATTTGGTACCTCATTTTTTAATCTACCTCCTATATTAGTGCCACAGTTGATTTTTTAAAATTCATAAAAAATCGAATAAAATCCATAGAAATGCTCCGCTTTGTTTATTGGAAAAATTCTTCAACCACTACAAAGACCCGTTATCTCAAATTATTTTTTATTCGATTATTTTTAATATAAAAAATCATAACTTCATTTCTACTCGGCCGATATTTAAAATTAAGATCTCAAAATTTAGCTATGCGATGTGGCTAAATTTGTGTATAAAAATTATTGAGGGATGAAAAACTTCATACTAAAAGGGTGTGTAAGTGACCCGTCAAATTTATATTACATATATTAAATTCAAAACTTGTTGAAATTTTTTCCAAATTCAAAAAAAACTAATGACGCACGATTATAGCTGTAACATTCTTCTACAAATATGTGGATTATTTTATATTTGTAAATCTAACAAGAAAAAAAGTAGGGGCAATTTAATAAATAAATCACAAAAAAAGCTACATTTAGATAACTTTAGAGGTTTCAAAATTGAGTATTACTTAATAGTTCATAATAAATGATACATGAAATTAAGGTAGAAATTTATAACTTAAATTTGTGTGGAAAAATTATTGCAAAATATTATAAAAAATTGTACTAAAAAAGTGTTTTAATGAAAAATCAACTCAATTTTTCGTACTTTAAATTCAAAAGTTAGTGAACATTTTTAATATTTTAAGAAACTAATGATGCACATTTATAGGCGTAACCTTCTTCTACAAATATGTGAGTAATTTTGTATTTTCAAGTTTAAAAATTACATATCTTGAAAATCTAATTAAAATGTTGATATATAAAACATAACTGTGCGTTGCTCACAAGCTTTACAAAATAATTTCAAATATTAAAATTTTACAATAGAAATATTTTTTACAGATAAAATCCAGAAAAAATTTTAAAATTGTCAATTTGTCTGCATAAAATCGGCTATAAATCGGAAAGTACTTATCCGAAATTCAAAATTTAGAGTTCGATGGAAAGATCACTGCCTCACTATTTTAATACATACAAAACATTAATAGACGTCCATACAATTTTAAAGAATAATACGCTTAAACACATAAAATAGCATTATTTTGAATAAATAGTGAATATTGTTACTTTTTGTTTAACCAATTATCAAAATTTAAATTTTGTAATAATCTATACCAATCAACAATTATTTTGGTATATAAAACATATTTCTACGATAACCGTAAGCGTTAATATGGATTTTTAAACATAATTGAAAGAAAAATTTTCCAAAAATCCAGTGTCGATAAAAAGGTCGATAAAATTTTTTCTTTTTCGAAAAATATACGTAAAATACCTGCAAATAGCCATAACTTGGGCAATACTTTTTTGATATTTAAAAATGAGGTATCAAATGAAAGGTTATAAGACATAGAAAATTATGATTATAAAAATTACTCACTTTCATGACAAAATAAATTGTTAAAAGAGAAAGAATTAGCAATAAAGCGACGAAAAATAGTTTTGTCGTGTCGTGCGATATAATGATTGAAAGGTGGTACTCCCTAGATCGGGAATATGCTACTTTTAAGTCACTAGGACGACAAGTATTTGTGCCGAAAATCGAGTTGGAAGTTAGAAAAAGTGTCAACTTTGAAGCCTCTATGACGTGTAATTTAGCCGCAAATCGTGTTTAAAGATAAAAGATGACAGCATGCGATACATCGATGGAAAGGCAGCACTCACGAATATGCCATTTTTTTTTTAATTCGCTAGGACGCTTAGTTAGGCCCCAAAAATTGTAAATTTGAAGTCAACTTAAATACCTACCTACCCACAAAATCTTGCAAACAAATTAAATGTTTACATAAATACATACATAGGTACAGATCACATTAAGTTAAACAGCGTTATTCTGGCAACCTCACTGATTCCTCTCAAGTCACAATTACCTCATAACTCGAGATGAACTTACCTCATAAAAACTTAAAAATTATGATCTGCTCTTTGGCAGATCACAACTCACGTTGTTCTTGTGAGGTTTCTTATGAGAAGCAACTGTTAACTCGTCGCGGATATTTATACTTTTTGTACTTTTAAGATATTGTGTCTTAGTCTGCGAAGCGACTATTTCTAGTAGTGGCTAGTACAGTTATAATGTATGAAATAAGCCATCAAGGAACGAATTTTGAGTCGAATTTATCCTTAAGTCGAGTTTATTCCATATACAAAGATACAAGATACATTCGACTGGAAATTCGTTTATTACTTAGAGTCAATATTGATTATGCTCTTACTCTTACGATGATGGCAAGAATCAAATTCTTATGAAATAATAAACTCGCAAAGAAAAGACTAATTTAACTTACTACAATGAACTGCAGTGTGTATTTTATTTTCTTAGAACAAATTAAAATTAAAATAAGTCTTTCTTTCTGGAAGTAAAAAAAAAAAAATGCCCCGGGTGAGGCTCGAACTCACGACCTTAAGATTATGAGACTTACGCGCTGCCTACTGCGCCACCGAGGCTATAGGGAAGATGTGCTGCGTGGCATTTTTATTGTGGCGAACACAATTGAAAATAAAAGTAATGTTCATCATTATCATGTTTCATGTACGTCGAGGGAAGTTGGCCTGAAATGTTTGGAAGGGAACATTTCTTTTCCTTGATGATTTGATTGTTTTCATTCGTAGATTTTGTTTTTTACTGTACTATATTAACATAATATAAGATGATGAAGAAATTTAAATATTCAAGTATTGAAATTACTTCTGTTTTGAGTGGAGTGAATGAATATAATTCTATTAATTGAATTAACATAATATATACATAATGCTATACACTGCGCGTCATAAGGTTAGAAGCAGTCATTTTTGAGAATCGAATTTGATTTGTCTCGTGTTATACGCCAAGGAGATCGAAAGGAGAATGGGCATTTTGGTCTACCTATTGCCCACGAATGAGATATACATCGTTGGAAAGCTTAGTCCTAATACATAATTTTTGTGTATGGACACAAAGCTGTAAACCATGGGGTTTAGGCAGTAAATGGCAACAAAGATTGCAACTAGATCAATATTTAATTGCAATAGTGTTCCATTAAAATGACAGTACTGGTCACTTTTGATGATCTGAATAGACCCCAAAATAAAGGAACTTTTATACCAATGGCCAATAATAGCGAATATTATCATGGTTGTCGAATAATTCGCTCAACAGTATGAAAATTCTACTTTTTTTTATTCGATTTAGCGAATGAAATGAATGGGAATAATTGTGCGTCTAGTGCCCACAACTGAGATATAAAACATTGGAAAGCTTAGTTCAAAGCACCATTTTTGAATATGGGCACAGAACACTAAACCATGGGGTTTAGGCAGAATATAACAAAATATAAAACAAATCGTCTATGTTTATTCGAATTTGCAAAATGTTTTTCTTATTATTTTGGTCGCTTTTTTTAGTCAACTCCCATTGTTTAGGACAAAAATAAAATATTCGTACGTTGGTACACTACCTAATCATTTTCATATGTCTGTCAAGTTAGCATTACCAATTCAAAATTTCAGGAATCTAATAATTGGATAAATTGTCGTGAATTTGTCGTAAATTTGTCGTGAAAGAAAAAATTTTGTCCGACCTTTTTTTTAAAAAATAACCCTGGGTAATGCTAACTTGACAGTCAAGTTAGCATTACCCACCCTAAAAATAAATTAAAAAAAAAAGATGCAAATAATTGTCGTGAATTTGTCGCAAATTTGTCGTGAAACAAAAAAATTTGTACCACTTATATTTTCTGAGGGTTAATTTGAAAAAAAGGCGCGACAAATTTTTTTCTTTCACGACAAATTCACGACAATTAATCCAATTATTAGATTCCTGAAATTTTGAAGTGGTAATGCTAACTTGACAGACATCATTTTCATAGGTCTCGTTTCTGGGCACTAGGTAGACCAGGTCCTATGTATTTGTTCCCATTCTCCTTTTAACGACTGTTTAACGTGCCATAGCAAAACCTATGCTTGCACTTCAAGAACAAAAATTAACGGCATCCAAGAGAATAAATGTTAGCTGAGTCACTTTTTTAAGTAATTTTATCGGGTCATAAGTTTAGAAGCACATACAAAATTGAAGAAAAAACAATGGTTTAAAGTTTAATTTTTTTTTTTTTTCGACAAATTTATTTACTTTACAGTGTGTGCTGCCGCCAGCTTAAAACTAAAATTCCAAAATTCGATGTTTAAGAGAGTTATACAGTGATTTAAGATAGTCAAGTGAGATTTTAATCAAGGCCAAATTAACGGTGTGAATTAGTCATCGCATCGCTTCGATTTTTCGTATACTTTTCATGTGAGCCATCCCAATAACTTTTCTTTTATTTTTAAGTCCGGTGAATAGGAAACCAAGGCAGCAATGCAACATTTTTCCTTAAAATAATGATTTAAACACTCGAGCTGCATGAAAAGGAGCATTATTTTGTTGAAACCCAATGCGGTTTGTCCGAAAAGATCATTGGTTCGCGGAAACAATGCTTCTGGCAATTGCTTTTTGTGTAACACCCGTGAACGATAAAATGTCCCATGCTGGTAGAAATACGTCGACAAATTTGGCAAAGAAATTTCCTTGATCAATCAGAAGTTCTAGATTTATTGAATGGTAAAGACTGGCAAAAGTTATTTAAATATATTTATTGTATAGAAATAAGATAAAAAGTGAAGATTTTTAAGGTTTAAATACTTTCTTTTTTAAAACTGTTTAATAATAATAAGTTATTATCTGCTTGACGACCCTTTACGCCATGCCCTCAAAAGTTGTAAAAAAAAAAAATTTTAAACTGTACATGTAATCTGGTTCGTAATCTAATAGTGTAGTGGAGGGGTTTCTCCACTCAGTAGAAATGACTCTTTTAATAAAAAAAGTGATCAGCCACCAGAGTCCCGAAGGTCTTCAAGTGTTTTGATTTTCTTCTTATAAAAAATAAAAGACTTATTTAGTTTTACTGTAATGGTTCGAGAGAACTTTACCGGTCGAGAGCTCAAAGTAGAATGATAAACTTAAAAATTAAATTTAGCATATGTATGTAAATAGAATGAAAAGAATAATGTTTAACAGTTATGAATTTGCTCAGAGAGAACGAAAAATGAAAGTATTAACTGTAATAAAAAATTAATGTAATAGATTTTCGTTAAGTGACAGTGACTCAAAATAATGTTTATACATTCATTAAATGAAATGTACTAAACGTACTTGATTTGATTTTGAATAATAATAAATGAAAATATTTTAGAAGTTTTATAATAAATGTTATTATTGTTTATGATGATGAAATTCATGTATAGGTATTTGTTAATTGGTGAAGTTAGTTCGTTACAATAGGATATTACCGCCCAGATAATAACGCCTCCATCCCTGTTGTGATGACGGTTCAGAAATCGTTCCTCTTTTCTCATATCAAGGAAAAATTACTAGCGCCATCCTAGAGGAAAAAATAGTTATTTCTGAACCATCATCACAACAGGGAAGGAGGCGTAATGATCTGGGCCGCAATATATTATTAGGGAACCGATATTTTTTGTTCTTGAAGTACAAGCATAGGTTTTAATATGGCACATTAAATAGTCTCTCTTGTGTCATACAAAATTTCGATCTCTTTGGCGTATAACAC
This sequence comes from Melangyna quadrimaculata, assembly GCA_949320155.1. Lineage (NCBI taxonomy): Eukaryota > Metazoa > Arthropoda > Insecta > Diptera > Syrphidae > Melangyna > Melangyna quadrimaculata. The sequence continues at coordinate 78,691,693 of OX439483.1, read as the reverse complement.
GAGACAAATCAAATTCAATTCTGAAAAATTACTGCTTCTACCCTTATAACCGGCAGTGTATATACAATACATAATGCTTATATTTTTAAAAGTGGACAGGAACATGTCATGTTTTGAAAATAATCCATTCAGTGAGGATCAGGAATTTCTGCATTTTATTGAAAGGTTATTAAAAGCGACAAAATAAAACACATTGGGTCATCACACACTAGCTTAATTTTAAACTAATCCCAGAGTAACTTTTGCTTCAATCGCACACGTTGTAAGCAAATCTGTCGGAAGATTGTATGTACATGAAACGGTTTTAATTCTTGACCTCCCACGCCTATAAACTTTCATTTTCCCAAATTATTCTGGTTGAAAATTGAGCCAGTGTTCGAGCGGAATAACAAAGTTTAATTACTAATACATACACAGTTGTTTGTTTCTAGCCAAAATATACAAATCTGTGTCATGCAAAACTGTAAATTCTTCTTCTTTCGATTCTCCGACTGAAAAGCACACCTAAAATTAAAGCCGTTTCATGTAGACTATAATTATTTTCAGCCAGCCTTGCTCGCCCCGTGTGCAATTGAAGCAAAAGTTAGTCTGGAGTTAGTTCAGTTCAAAAATTTTATTTTGATGTCTTTGGAAGAAAAAAAAACACACTTTTCTATTACATAATTAATTTTGCACTCTTTATCTTGGATGGATTTTATTCAACTTTATACACGATGTAAGAATAAAAAATGAACAGATGGAACAGACAAAACAGTAAGAAATGACAACTCTCTAGAGTTGGCCACGAGACGAGAGAGAGACACAAGACGAAAAAAGACGAGAAGAATTATTTTAGTCTCGTCTCAGTACCCTTAAACATAGTCTTTACTCCAATACTAAATAAAAATTCCCGGTGAAATGCTTCCATTTTCCCTACTCTCCAATTCTAAACTATAAATAAGGGATGGCGGTTTTTTTCAAAGGCCAATCACCGGTTTTCGGTTTTTGGCCTCTTCAGTTTAACCTCCCGGTTTTAACCGGACAGAAAAACCGGTTTTTCAAATAACCGGTTTTCGATTTTTTATAGAAAAAAAAAATGTATGGTGTGGACCCATGCTAGCTGTGCATGTGAATCAGAGTGTCTAAGAAAATCAACTCACGATTTCACCTTCCTATATTCCTACCCCTACACTATGCTATCGCTTGGAAATGGAGAAAAACATACCCAGTACACAAACAGGCAGGTTATGTGAGACAACAAAGAATTGCTCATGTGAGCTTTGAATGTGAATAGGAGTGTCTAATGCACCATTTATACGATTGGCAAATTGGCAGTATTTCTGTCATTAAACTGACAAAAGAATGAATTTGCTCATTGTTTTGTCAGTTTACTCAGATAACATAGCCAATCTGTCAGTCGTGTTAATGAAGTATTAGTAAAAAAAAAACCGTTCACCCGGTTGCAGGGTTTTAGAAAAAACACCGGTTTAAACCGAGATAAAAAAATCACCGAAAAAAAACGGTTTCGGTTTTAACCGGACGGTTTTTCCCGGGAATTTTGTTCCCTTTTCCTTAATTTAAGCAAACTTCGAATATGTGAAATAATACTACGAGAAAGAAGCTGGCATTCTAAAATCTAAATATCCAAAAATGGAAAATGTAAATTATATATTTGATGTGAGGAGCTTACTAAATTTGGGAGAACAAATCTCCCGGCGAGATTTTTTCCCGGGGAATATTTAGAATTGGGCTGATATAGTTTTTTCTGAAGACAACCAAAAGTTTTGGTAAATTTATGTCCAAAAACTATCGTTCCGTCTGGCATGTTTTAGAGCTAGTCTCGTCTCGGTTTGCCAAGACGATACCGAAACTTTTTTTCAATCTCGTGGCCAGCCCTTCAACTCTGTATAGATTCCGATGTCCAATGTTTACAAATTTTAACACAGTGTTACTAGATCGTGGCTATTTGTTGGGCATACATACTGCATTACAAAATAAGCTGTGTGAGCAAAATAGTATTTTCGTTTATTTCAGAACAAAATTCGCACATTTAAAATGAACAAACAATGTTTTATTCTATTATTTAATTATATTTGTGTTAATTAATATTAATAAAAGTTTATTAAAATATTAGTATGGTAAAATAGAAAGTATTTGATTTTTGTTTTAATTTTGTATACGTACATATGTGAACAATATCTGGGTTTTTCAACAACGCAATATTGAGGAAAAAAGGGAGAACATTGTATTTTATTATATTTGAAAATTCAGTTCAAAAGTCTGAAATCACCTTTTCGGAGATCAATGATTAGAAACCAATATGAAATTGTATTTTGAATTCGATTTTGTCATTTAAGAGTAAAAAAAACAGAAATTTAGACCTTTTTTCAAACTTCTAAATTAATTATATCTTTAAAATTGTTGTTTTTAAGAAAAAAATAATAATGTTTTCTGGTAGGGGGTCAGGTAATGTACAAACTTTGTATTCATATGTCTTCGAAAATATGATCCGTTGGTGACGTGAAATAAGGCCCAACGAAATAAAGCCAAATGTCAAAAATTTGACCTTATTTCGCTTTTAATATGCAAATAACGCCAAATTTTAGTTTTGGTTTTATTTCGCGTTAGAAAACGAAATAAGGCCAATTTGGTTTTATTTCGTTTTTATGTTTTTTTTTTTTTTTTTTAGAAAACTGCAAAACAAATCTTCGTTATGTTATTTTCACTCGGTGCAGTTCCTAAACGCCTATGGAACTAGCCCCCACGGTTGTTATTTCCCAAAAAAGAACCCGCTTGGGTTAATTCCACCACAAAAAATAACTAAGACCCGCAGGTGCTTTTGAGAATTGGCGAAGCGGGCCACCCAAAGTACTGTTTAGTACAAAAAACTTTGATTACAGATCGACTGACAACATAGGCACCTGCCTAACGACTGAGCATACCCTAAGCGGAGCGATGGAGTCGCGTGAGCGGGACAGAGGACCCCAAAAGGGAGTTAAAATCCTTGAACTCGCGAAGCAAGCCACCCAAAGTATTGTTTAGTACAAACAACTTTGATTACAAATCAACTGACAACATAGGCGCCTGCCAGACGACTGAGCATACCCTAAGCGGAGCGACGGATTCGCGGGTTCAAGGATTTTAACTCCCTTTTCGGGTCCTCTGTCCCGCTCACGCGACTCCGTCGCTCCGCTTAGGGTATGCTCAGTCGCCTGGCAGGTGCCTATGTTGTCAGTTGGTCTGCTTTTCAAAGCTTCTGTTATCACTGAATGTTTTCGTAAAACTCAAATTTGGTCTTATTTCCAAGTGAAATTTGGCCTGATTTCGTTTTGGAAATAGAAATAAAACCAATTTGGCCTTATTTCCATTTCCAAATTTGAGATTTGGTCTTATTTCGTTGGGCCTTATTTCACGTCACCGATCCGTTTAGGAAGTATACGTGAAAAACGAGCATTTTCGACATTTTAGGTTTTTTAAATTGTCGATATCTTCTTAACGGTGATAGGTGGTGCGTGGTAGGAAAAAAATTGTCAAAACTTTTTTTTTTGACAGCATGATCTAAAAGTTTTGTATGAAATGCTTTTCAATAGCATTTACCGTTTCGGAGTTGTAAGTGAAAACCAAACATTTTTGAACTTTGAATAACTAACGGGTGATTTTTTAGCTGGTTTGTTTTGGCAACACTGGTTTTGACAGCTGACGTGTGTTTAGTACCTTGTGTCACTGTCAAACAGCTTCAGTTTGGTTTGCAATTTAACCATGGATCGTCTTACAAATGAACGACGCTTGCAAATTATCGAATTTTACTATCAAAATTCGTGCTCGGTTCGAAATGTTCATCGCGCGCTGCTTCCATTTTATGGTCGGCATTCTCGACCTTCTGAGCAGTCTATTCGGAAGATTGTGACCAAATTTCGCACCAAATTTACTTTGTTGGACATTAAACCACCAACACGTTTACGTACTGTGCGTAGTGAAGAAAATATTGCGGCCGTATCAGCTAGTGTGACAGAAGACCGCGAAATGTCGATTCGGCGCCGTTCCCAGCAGTTACAGCACTACGTGGAAAATTTTGCGGAAGGATTTGGGCGTAAATCCTTTTAAGATACAGCTGGTGCAAGAACTAAAGCCAGCCAACTTACCACAACGCCGAATTTTTGGTGAATGGGATCTTGGAAAGCTGGCCGAGGATCCGCTTTTTTATCGAAAAATTGTGTTCAGCGATGAGGCTCATTTTTGGTTGAATGGGTACGTAAATAAGCAAAATTGCCGCATTTGGAGTAAAGATCAGCCAGAAGCATTGCAACAGCTACCAATGCATCCCGAAAAAGCCACTGTTTGGTGCGGTTTATGGGCCGGCGGCATTATTGGGCCATATTTCTTCAAAGATGATGCGAATCGCAGCGTTACTGTCAATGGTGAACGCTACCGAGCGATGATAACAAACTTTTTTTTACCCGAAATGGAAGTTCTTGACTTGCATGATATGTGGTTTCAACAAGACGGTGCCACATGCCACACAGCACGCGAAACAATGGCGCAATTGCGAGGCGAGTTTGGTGAACAGTTAATTTCACGTTTCGGGCCGGTCAATTGGCCGCCTAGATCGTGCGATTTGACACCATTAGACTATTTTTTGTGGGGGTATGTCAAGGCTAATGTCTATAGGGACAAGCCCGCTTCGATTGACGCACTGGAAGCCAACATCCATGCATTCATTCGTGAGATACCGGCCGATATGTGTGAAAGAGTATGCCAAAATTGGACTCAGCGGATGGGCTACCTGAGACGCAGCCGCGGTCAACATTTGCATGAAATTATCTTTAAACATTAAATTGCAAGGTTCAAACTATCGATTCAAATAAATATTTCATTCATTTTTTCGAATTTTTTGTGTTTTTTTTTTTTTTAAAGTTCTAAACCTCTTAAAAAATCACCCATTATTTTCGCTATTAACGTCTGCCGCGGTGTTAGCCTCTACTTTTTTTCTGCTATTTTGGGTTTTGTTCTCTATATACATAAAACATAAGTATGTATTACAATAAAAAATCAGTATCCATGTAACTTATGATTTTTTGTTTACTAATTTTACGCCAATTTAAAGTCGTGTCGGCGCCGTGCGTCGTTTGCCGGTCACTTGGCACCTCGCAAAACGTCTGCCATTTTTGTTCACGTTGTTCACGATGGACAGAACATATTTGGCTTATCAGAATCCATGTACCTTATAACTTTTCTTCCACAAAATTTGACAACTTTGACGCCCCGCGTTAAGCCTATGAATCGCGCTGGCAGACGTTCATATTTGTGCTCAGCTACTCTGAATGATGCGTTCAGATGACTAAGGCCACTTGCAAGTAAGGCGACTTTCTAGTCTGTGATTGGCCAGCTTTCAAAAAATTGACTTCAATTGAAGGGAACTTTTACTTGAAAGTGACTGGAAATTTAGTCAAGAAATATGTATCTGCCTTAATTTTAAATCAAGTGCTTTTTTGTCAAAATTGTCAATTGTAAAATTAAAAATCAGTTTAAATTTTTATAAATTGTTTGTGCGGTCGAGTTAATTAAATTTAAAATGAAATTTTCAGTACATTACGACGGAATTTTGTATCCATAATTATGTCGAGGATTCTCTTTTTCTAAGCGAAGTTGAGGTAAACTATTCAAGAAAAGTTATACGTTTGACATAAAGACATGCGGAAAATAAAGTTAAGTTATTTTGAGGCAGATTATCGTTCAATGGATGTCATTGACTGAATATTTAGCCCCTCAAGCCTTCTGAACGTACCCACTCCAAACTAAAGTAAAATTCAATCACTTTTTCGGTTGCATTTTTGGCTTATTATACATTCGTAAACCAACACTGCTGTACGCCGCCGCCACCGTCGTTTAAATGAAGCTTACGCCTCGCGTGCCCTTGTCTTTTGAAACTTATAAGAGCAAAACACAATGGCGCAAAATTTTAAACAACCTATTGTTAAGGGCTTAACATTTTAATAGTTAGCAATTTCCTAAGTATTTAGCAATTTACTATGATCTATTCCAAAATTTTAAACCTTTTGCTAACTAGTAAACTGCTAATTAAGCAGATAGCAGAACATTTGTAGGGTTTGAATTTGATGAACACAATTATTGTTTTTATGCGTTGTAAATTAATTACATGTTGATGGAAGCCCATCTTACTTACTTTACTTTTGATGGCGCTCACAGCCCAGGATGGGCTTCGGCCTCAACTAACAAGCCCCTCCAGCCAGCTCTGTCCCTAGCTAGCCGCTTCCAGTTGCGCACACCGAGTGCTTTGATGTCGTCATTCACTTGATTGCGCCACCTGTTACGGGTTCTTCCTCTGCTGCGTACCCCATTGGGGTTGGATTCGAAGACTCGTCGGGCAGGTGCGTTGCTGTCCATACGCTCCACGTACCCCAGCCATCTCAGCCGCTGTATTTTCAGCTTTTTGACCAGGTCAACGTCGCTGTATAGCCCGTATAGCTCGTCGTTGAATCTTCTCCTCCATACTCCTTCGATACACACCGGACCGAAAATCACACGAAGAATCTTTCTCTCAAAGCACCCTAGCAGATTTTTATCCGAATCTTTCAGTGTCCATGCTTCTGACCCATAAAGCAGGACCGGAATGATTAGGGTTTTGTATAAAGTCTCCTTGGTTCTCTGAGAGGGCCTTACTACTTAAATGCCTTCTTAGACCGAAGAAACAGCGGTTGGCAAGAGTAGTTCTTCGCTTGATCTCTGCACTGATGTCATTCTGCGATGTAATAGTGGAGCCCAGGTAGACAAAGTCCTTGACAACTTCGAAGTTATATCTGTCCATCGTGATATTTTGCCCGAGTCGACGATGTTGAGATTCCTCTCTCGATGACAGCATATACTTCGTCTTGTCCTCATTAACCGCCAATCCCATTCTAGCCGCCTCCGATTCTATGCTAGCAAATGCCCCTGCCACAGCTCGCTTCGTTCTGCCGACAATGTCTATGTCATCCGCATATGCAAGCAATTGAACGGACTTTTGATAGATTTTACCGCTGGTTTTGACATGTGCGTTGCGTACAATGGCTTCAAGAACGATGTTGAATAGGTTGCATGATAACGCGTCGCCTTGCCTCAATCCTTTCTCAACATCAAAGGAATCGGTGGTGTTCTTACCAATTTTGACGGAGCAGCGAGATTTCTCCATCGTTATCCTGCACAAGCGGACGAGTTTGGCAGGGATGCCGAGACTCGACATGGCTCTGTATAATTCGTTCCTTTTCACGCTATCATACGCGACTTTAAAATCGATAAAAAGGTGGTGTGTATCGATCTGGAATTCCCGGGATTTTTCTAAAATCTGTCGGAGTGTGAACATTTGATCGACGGTTGACTTGCCTGGCCTAAAACCGCACTGATAAGGGCCGATCAGATCGTTGACAAAAGGTTTTAAGCGGTCACACAGGATGGCCGACAAGATTTTATAAGCGACGTTTAGGAGACTAATTCCTCTGTAGTTGGTACATTTCAGAACATCTCCCTTTTTATGGATGGGGCACACTATACCGAGGTTCCATTCATCGGGCATACTTTCCTCCGACCAAATTTTGCAGATGAGCTGGTGTATGCTCCTAGCCAATTCATCTCCCGCTGATTTAAATAGTTCGGCTTGTAAGCCATCCGAACCAGCAGCCTTGTACGACTTAAGTTTGGATATCGCCAGCCGCACTTCGATTAGGTCGGGTGGACGGAACTCTTGGCCATCATCGTCCAAGTTGAGTGGAGCGTTCTGCCTATTAGCGGCATCTTGGCTGTCTTCGCCATTAAGCAGCTTAATGCTTAATGGAAGCCCATCATGTGCTTTAAATAATCATTCGATGTTTATATTTTTTTCATTTTAACTTCATTATTTACCAGCAGGATACCAGCAGGAATCGAACCTGGAACCTTCGGGCCCATCCTATACCTTGAGTAAAATTCTCTATTCTCCAGTCATATGGATTTAGTACGATACTTAAAAGATTAAATAATAGCCAGTTGGTGATTTTAACTTCAGTTAAATGTTAGGGGATAAAACATAATTTTTAACCTAGTATCATACTAAAAAATGATTTAACATCGTACTAAATCGTCTAAAATTTTACGCCAATATGGCTAGAAGCTTTGTGTTCAGAAGGCCTTAGTTAAATAGTTTTGTTGCAAAATTCTTTGGTAATCCTCAGCTTGAAGCTTTGGGTCGAAGAACAGGAAGGTTAATTGGTTTGTTTAGCTATGAATCTTGCGCCAAATAAAACAAAAAATATTCACAAAAAAAACAAACACCATAATTCCCATAAAACATATAAAAATAAAAAATGAGTAATAAACAATTATAAATCCAATTAGTTCACACCCACAATATAATGACATAGTACATTTTGCTACTCGTCTACGTCTACGGCTACTTTGAAACCTGGTCATAATAATAGGACAAATAATAATACAAGAAATAAAATACATACATAGCTATATGATTATTTGTGATAATATTCTTAAAGGGCCCACAGACAGTACACTTGTGTCTGCATCGATGCCGGTGTACGGAAATTTGTGCCGTGTGTGAGCTGGTGCGCCGATTTTCGGTATCAGAAACGGTGCGAGTAAAATCAAGTTTTTGATTTTTGGTGTCGGTATGGTGTCTCGCTCTCGATCGGTGCGATGTGTATGGGGATGTGCGCGCACATTTATTATTCAGTTATCAGTTGCACCCTTTGAGTTATATAATATGGAGTGCTCGTTTACATTCCAAAAACGTAACCATCATAGGGGCGCGGTAATCTATGCAGTAATCCAATTTTCAATATAGAGAGGGTTTTTACAACAACACCGTCATAGCTGCAGCTGTCAAAAAACCCTCTCTATATTGAAATCACGCCCCCTATCACAGGCTCAAGTACTACAATGCATTAGGGATAGGAACGAGCACCCGAATCGTTGTTCAGGAAAGAGGGTAGGTAGTTTCATGCTTTGATCTTTCCTCGTTGAGATCACTTGCACAATAAAGTGTGTACGATTTGGTGTGGCGGAATGCTTCACCGGTGTCAGTACATCGGTGCAGACACAACTGTTTTGGCTGTGGGCCCTATTTTATAATGGAAGGCTTTTAAACGAGCAAGTCATTCTTCGTCATCTTATAGAGAGATTTTTAAGGTGATTCATTAAAAAAAAAAAGAAATCACTTGCTGCTAAACTGAGTTTGCTTTAAAATTCAAATAAATCAAGGAAATTTATATTTTCACATTTCTCAATAATTTTAGAATAACTTCTTTTTTTTCATAGGACAAAAAATAGCAATTAAATTTGTAGTTCTGTTTGTTGTCGTTTCGTCAGTTCTTAGAGACAAGTCAAAACACCGGCATTCTTACTGCGCAAATTTATTTCCAGGATGGTAAAAATAAATTGCTTTGAAATTACTACATAAATTGGAAGGTAATCTCTCAGGCTATAAACTTTGGACTTTGGTCAGACTGACACGTAATTGCATAAATATCTCATAGAGAACAATAATTCGAGTGCGATTAATATAAATAGCTTTTAAGCTTTCACCCGTAAGAAATAAATTTACTTCGATGTGACGGAATAATTTAAAAAAAAAAATAAATTTTATTATTTCATAAGCAAATAGTGTCAATTTCGGCAATGGAACCGAAAACATTAAACAGTAGAATCATAAAATAATTTTAATCAAAAAATCATCACAAAAATATATAGCTTAAAACGTTTACGTAATACGGGCTCTTCAGCATGAGCAAGTTTAATGACTGTGATGTTAATGCCACTTGTGGGGCGATAAGCTTTTTTTATTATTATTTACATTTTATTGCAATAAACAATGAATTTGTATGAGAATTTTGGCACCCCAAATATTCACCATCACATTGTCTTGTCGGTAGTTTGATGTTTGGAAATAGAATCGAATTAACTTAATCAAAACAAAAAACTAGAAACACATTATTATTGTTAAAGATTTATTTTTTTAACAAAAATAAACGTGCCATTTTATTTTTTTTTATAAACATAATGACCTTGAAGAAATTTGAAATTGACAGAAATTAACAAATTGTACTTAGTCACGTTTTCATTATATTTATATGATACGTCATTAATTTGAAAATGTACACCGTCAGTTATATAGATAAATAGATACAAATTTTAGTACTTGTTTTGCATAAATGTGGAAATAATTTAATTTTCAGTAAGTTTTAAAACGTTCTAGTTCAACTAGAACGGAAATAAACCGTTCTAGATGAGCTAGAACAAAAATCGAATTTCTCATCTAGGAAATCACATACAAAAATGCCATATACCACATATGCACCGAATTGGTCCCCTCTTTTAGGCTAAGCTCGATGTACAGGCAAATAAAATTACTCAGACTCACATCCGGTAAGTTAACTTTCGCGAAAAAAAGACTGCGAAAGATTGGCCTCAAACAAGTTACGCGGAGAGTATAAATAACGAACTCCAACTTAATCCAATATTTCAGAATATTACGTCTATGTCTTATTAAAAAACTTTGTTATTGTGTTGATCCCTAAAGCCCCACTTCCCCAGTATCTAACGAGCTGTTTCTCAGGAATTCGGGTTATTATTTAAATAATATGTTCGCAAAAAATTCTCAAATTAATTTTAACAAAATTTACATTATCTTTTATTTTTAAATTCCTTTTGTTTAAAATAAACAAACATTTGCAAATAAATTCTCTTTCCCCAATCGATTAGGTATCAAGTAGGCAAGAAAATAAAAATATAAAGAATTTTAAATGCAAAATCTAAAAATAAATTCAACGAAATTGAATAAGACAAAATCCCTGGAATTTATTACCAAAACACAGGTGGAATGTTTTTAAATTGATGAATAATAAATTGAGATGATTTTTTTTTTGTATAATAGAACGTAAAACATTATAAAATAGTCCGATACGAAAATGTAAATTTAAATGGCAATAAAATATGTATTCATAGGTACCTAATGCATTGAACATTCATGTTGTCATAGGATTAAAATGTAATTTTTTTTAACATGTTCAGATATGAATATTGTTTTTGGAATTTACGAGAATTGCACAGTTGCACAAAAAAGACACTAAGAGCCAGTTTGTTCACAGCTAATCATCTTTAATCCATGATTATTTGAGTTGGGATAACGTCGAATGTTTTTGTTGATCAAATTTTTTTTCAAAAAATCAAAACCATGAGTTTGCTAATCGTGGTTATCACTAATCGGAAAATGTTTGTTGATCAGCGTTAGTTAGTTAGAGTCTGTGAAAGTCATATATCAAATTAAACCCAATTACCCCAGTCAAAATATACATTTCCCTGAACAAAATTCCGATAACGCTTAAACTTGGTGGGGACAAACGGTAAAGTAGTCTGGTGGAATGCGCTGAACAAAGTTACTAACCTTAAACTCATGACCGAGGTACAAAGAATGGCAGGTGTTGGAACCACTGGGGCTATGAGGTCCACCCCCACAGCGGGCTTGGAAGCTTTACTCATCTTAACACCCCTTAATCTATTTGTACAAGAATCGGCAGCCAAGAGCGCACTTCGTCTTAGCCAATCTAGTAGCTGGAAGCACAGTGCCATAGGCCACGCGCAGATTCTGCAGAAAAACATAGGAAGTATGGTATGCACTGACTACATTACACCCCGTTAAGACTTCCACAAGCCGTTCACGATCGCCTTTCCTAGTAGAGAGGACTGGCAAACCAAAAACCCATCAACTTGCGAATCGATGATGGCAATATATACCGACCGACGCAAAGGTTTAAGATGGATAGTGGTGTTGGTGCAGGGTTCTTTTCGGAAACCCTTGGGCTACCCAGCTCATTCAGACTTCCTAATTACAGCAGTATCTTCCAAGCTGAGGTCCTGGCAGTGACGAAAGCTGCTAGACAGGTCTGAATGATGGCAATACTACAAGCGGATATCACCTTTTTCATTGACAGCCAAGCGGCAATAAAAGCAATTTCTGCCATTGAAATAAAATCGTAGCTTGTGACATGCTGTCGCGAAGAGCTAAGGGTTCTTGGTATACAGCACAACATAAGATTCTGTTGGGTTCCTGGCCACAGTCGTGTCCCAGGTAATGAAGGTGCTGACGAACTGGCAAGAATAGGATCAGCACTTGATATTAATCAAGCAGATTCAACTGTTCAGGTCCCACCCTGTAATCTTAAGCGGGTAATCGAGAGTAAAGTTCTAGCTACAACCAACAAGAGATGGAACTCACTCGATACCTGTGTTATAACTTAAATATTATGGCCTAGTTTCAACAAACAAAGAGCCGACAACATCATCCAACTGGGAAAAAAGTCGCTATCTGTTCTCGTGAGCGTTAACACTGGGCACAACCAACTGGGTTACCATAAGAAAAAGATGACTCAGTATAGATGACTTATGTAGAGGATGTGGTGACGAAGAGATACATGAGGATACTCCGCACTACCTTTGTCACTGCCCTGCACTGTGTCATCTTAGAAATAGGCTCCTCGGGAGACATTTCTTCAATGACTTAGAGGAACTATCTGACATTACAAGCAGTAACATATTAAAATTTATTAACGCTACAAAATGGCTTGACAATTCTTATGTTCGTTTGCCTCTCCTCAACCTGATGATTGTGCTAACGGACACTTCTTCAGTAACCTGAAGACTAATCTGACTGAACGGGACAGACGCATGCACCAACCACTGATCTATCAAGCTCACCCACCGGACGTTGCATGGAGCCACTGCTCCTACGGGCCCGGTGGAGAGATGATCTTCCCGGTGGGGGTAAAGGAGGGGATCACGCCCTTAGAAGACAATGGTGCGTTTACCTCTTCTCAACCCGGTAATATGCCGTAAGACAATTCTTCAAAATCTTGATAGCTTCACCGAGTAAACAAGGCAGGAACATGTACCAACCACTGATCTATCAAACTCATCCACCAGACGTTGCACGGAGCCACTGATCCTACGGGCCTGGTGGAGGGGTGATTTAACCGGTGGGCGTAGGGGGGATCACGCCTTTAAAGGACAGTGATACGTTGGTCTCTCCTTAACCCACATAGGTTAATATGACAGAACGGGGTAGACGCAGACACCAACTACTAATCTATCAAACTCACCCACCAGACGTTGACTGGAGCCACTGCTCCTACGGGCCTGGCGGAGGAATGATTTACCTGGTGGGGGTAGGGGAGAGGTTCACGCTCTTAAAACACTGGTGGACGGTGATTGTGTCGACGGACACTCCTAATCTGACCGAACTGGGCAGTCGCTGGCACCAACCACTGATATATCGAACCCAACCCCAGACGTTGCATGTAGCCACTGCTCGTACGGGTTTGGTATGGGGATGATCAATCCAGTGGGGTTAAAGGAAAGGGACACGCCCTCAAAAGACAATGGTGCGTCAACCTATCCTCAACCCGGTATTTACGAAGCGACTGACATCAATTTGAAAACGACTTTCCCAAGCTTCAGCTTATTAGAACTTTATCGACGCCCTTTACGGGCTATGTCATAGGATTTATCATAGGTTTCTTTTATGGGGATTAAATCCCCTGGGTATCACATTGGATCTACAGGTGTGACGGTAACAAGATCAACTGCAAGCCTACTAACCTAACCTAACCTGGTGGGGACATTCCACTAACTATAGCGAAGCAATGGCGAAAACTCCCCATCGATCCGACAGGAGCAAAACTTTTTACGAATGGTCAATCGTCGAAAAATCAGTTTTTAACTAATAACTTTTTATTTTTATCGATAATTGCTATCGAAAAGTATTTTGAGTACAGTTTTTAGACCAACTAATTCTTTACAAAAAAGAATGACACACTTTTTTCCTACGACCATCATTGATTAAGAAAGTACAGCTATTTAAAAAATAAAAATAAAATGACGAAAATATTGTTTCTTTTTTTAGTATAACTGTTAAACCATCAATGCTATCGAAAAAAGGATAGTTACATTTTATAGACCATAAAATGTTCTATAAAAAAGATAAATACACTTGTTTTACGACAGTTATACTTAAAAACAATATTATTGTCATTTTGTGCTTTTTTTTTAAATATATATTCTTTTCTTGTCATTGTTCGTAGGAAAAAAGTTTTTGTAGAGAATTTTGTGATCTACAAACTGTACTTAAACTACTTTTCGATAGCATTTATCGTTAAAAATTTATTTGCTAAAATTAAATTTTTTCGCAAATTGACCATGCGTAAAAAGTTGTGATCCTGTCGGATCGACGCACGGGGACTTTTCGCCATTGCTTCGTAATAGTCCGTGGAATGTCGACACCAAGTTTAAGCGTTATCGGAATTATGTTTATTCGTATAATTGATGTAAGCTAGACTGAACTTAATAAAAATTGCGTCTTGACAAGGTCCTCACTGTCAACTGAAGAGTCCAAGTGAGAATGCCGAGAGGCCGGGACGAAACGCCAATTTTAAAGGACTAAAGGCCGTTAAAAGATATTTTGAATTAATAGTATTAGGTACAATATATGTAAATATCAAAGCTATTACCAAAATTTAGAAACTTGAATGGAGCCATGTTTTTATTTCCTAGGCTATATAGCGTTTTATGGGAGCTTGAAACTTAGCGTGCTTCATATAAGCATTTATGAGGGACAATTTGATAAAACTAAAGTCAAAACAGCCTTGTAACACTGTTTTGCAACATATTGATATTCATGAAAAGAGAGTTACTCTAAGATTCATTTAAGGGTTCTACATACAATCCATTTTTATTGATAAGATATTTTCTGTCAAAAAAAAAAAAAATTTATGAATGAAACGTCTAATTCAAGAAATTGTCTGTTAAATTCCTGAGAATTAAGTCGTAAATCACAAATTTCATTTTTATTTGGTTTTGTTTACGTCCAACTACACAACACAACGTAAACATCGACAAATAACTTGATGCCGCTAAAAAACCATTCTGACATTGATGAAAACCAAATCGATTTTGTTTCTCATCAATGTGGTCAATGTTCATTGACAATAACATTTAAGAGAATACTAACTATCAATACTCACCACATAATGGCTTTTCAGCGTAAATTGACAATAAAAATTAATCTTGAGTAGGGTCCTTTAAAACCACAATACGTTCTAAAATGTTACCAATTATGAGCCAATTTATCTTACCAGCGAAGTTTTAATAATTATTGCTAAGACTACTGCATACGCATAGCGATACGTGACTTCTTAAAATAAAGGCTAATACAACCTTATAACAAGGTACAAAAAGACTACAAACCAACACAACAAACGGTCTAATTGGAACTTATTTTACTGTGTATATGTTGTATGTATGTATGTACTTTAAAAGCTGCAGATAAGAATTTAGAACTTAATCCTTATACTTTGTTACTGTCAAACTTAAAAATAACATTTGAAACTTGAATCTGCTGCTTGCGTGCTATTAAATACAATGATTGACAGAAATTTTCTTTTCTTAAATGAATGTTGCTTCCCGAAGGTCTTTTCAACAATTTCCATCTTTTTTTTTGTTGTCATTTGAATAATTTATGAGGTAAACATCATTCCGTATAATATAAGCTCGTTCCAATGCAAGATAAAATACCTATATACATACATAATTTAAAATGTCTACTTGTTATTACGTCTATTGTTATACGTTATAACTTTTGCAAGAACATCCTTTTCGTGCTCAACATTCCTTTGTTCGTGTTTAAATAGGAGTCTAGATTATCCGACAACACGTCAGGGTACTTGATTGCTTGCAATGAATTAATGCCTTTTGCATTTTACAACTTGCTTTCACGTTTAGGCGCGGACATAGATGGTGACATAATTAGAATGTGTTGCCCTACCCTCACCCTCCATCCCCGCTAGCTTCGACGAGACGTGAGGTCAAGCAATTCAAATCGTCCGCGGGCTGACCTGCCATTATTCTTCTTCAACTGTCATTTTGCAAAAATCATAATGAGAATGCCCAATATCTCGATGAATACGTGAGCATTTTTTATGGGAGTTCAAATTGTTTTTCTTTTTGTACAGAAAGTCGCGGGTTTTAGGTGAAATAGTGTACAATGACGTGTTTAAGATAAGATGAAAAATGCGTCGTCATATCAGTTTGACAAAAGGAATTTGGTAACACCGAGTTGAGATAGGATAGTTTACTTAACGGCTTTCTACAAAGTTTAACGCAGCCCTTGAGTTTTCGCGAATGAAATTTTAAGAACTACCTACTTAACTGGGTCCTCGGACCTATTTTGCCCGCTTATTTTCTCTCCAGGGGTATCGGGCATCTACTAATCACACGGGACACAGTTTCTTCCTTAAACAATTTAAGGCGTTGTTTTCTAATAAACAAAGGTGTTCAAAAGGGTAGATATATGCATGCAAGAGATCACAAGCGTCCACAGGATGTTCTCAAAACACAAATCTGTCTACCAACTCCCACTCTCACCTCCTAGTGGTGAACATCGGGTGTATAGTACCTCAGCTGGAGATGGGGTTTTAGTCCCTGTGGAAAGTTGTTAGGGACAGGCGGCAGCGGACGGATTCCTGAAATGGAATCAACGGTGGCGTCTACAGTTCCAGTTAGGTTGAACTACTTAGTGAACACCTTATATGGGCTACTACGACATATTCTTAGCTCAGGCCTCTAAGGAGCGGTTTATCTGGCTCCGTACCCTTTGAGTTGTACTAAGAGTCTGGTCCTCCAGGTTGGGGGTTGTGCGTCGGGGTACATTCCCTACCACGCAAAAATACCTGGTTCCGAAACAACAACAAGCATCGGATATGGATGATTTTAAAGTTGACGACCCCAGCAAACGAAACAAGGACAATGAATTTCGGATCTGCACGTGGAACCTTCTGTCCATATACAGAACATAGTCGCGTGATCAACGAACTGTCAACCAAATCGACCACATTGCTATACACGCGAGACATGCTTCCTGTATCTTGGACGTCCGAACGTTCCGAGGGGCCAACATTGTCTCGGATCCCTACATGGTGGTAGCGAGACTACGTATGCGTATATCCATGACGCCACAACGCAGGGCAGATGCTGTGAAAAGGTACGATGTCGAGAAGCTTAAACCGCCAGAACTTTTGCGGAACACGTAACGCTTAATCTCTCAGGAAGTCCGCCACCAGCATCAAGTGCGAGGACTGGTGGAAAAACTGTCAAAAAGCCATCAGTATTGCCGCCTCTGATGTGCTTGGTTTCGCCTGGTTCGATGAAGAGTGCCGGCTGGCGTATGCAGCTAAGGACGAGGCCTACTAGGCAATGCTGTATACTCGAACAAGAGGTGCTGAGAGAGTAGCCCGGAAGGTCTACGGGCTGAAAAGAAAAAAGGAACGCCGACTTCTCAGGTGGAAAAAGAGAGAGCACGAGAAGCGGGTGGTCGAGTCTATTGAGGGTTGTAGCGGCAGGGGAGATGTTCGAAAATTGTATACACCAGCTCATTTGCAAAATTTGGTCGGATAAAAGTATGTCCGATGAATGTTACCTAGATATAGTGTGCCCCATCCATAAAAAGGGAGATGCTCTGAAATGCACCAACTACAGAGGAATTGGTCCCCTAAACGTCGCTTATAAAATCTTGTCAGCTATCCTGTATGACCAGGCAAGTCAACCGTCGATCAAATGTTCACACTCCGACAGATTTTAGAAAAAAACCAGAATTCCAGATCGATACACACAACCTCTTTATCGATTTTAAAGTCGCATATGATAGCATGAAAAGAGACGTATTATACAGAGCCATGTCATCATATCTCGGCATCCCTGCCAAACGAACTCCACCGATTCCTTTGATGTTGAGAAAGGATTGAGGCAAGGCGACGCGTTATCATGCAACCTTTGTGACATCGTTCTTGAAGCAGTTGTACGCAACGCACAAGTCAACACCAGCGGTACAATTTATCAAAAGTCCGTTCAATTGCTTGCGTATGCAAACGACATAGACAAATAGACATTGTCGGCAGAACGAAACGAGCTGTGACAGGCGCATTTGCTAGCATTGAATCGTAGGCGACTTAGATATGATTGGCGGTTAATTAGGACAAGACGAAGTATATGCTGTCATCGAGAAAGGAAACTCAGCATCGTCGACTCGGGCAAAATATCACGATGGACAGATATAACTTCGAAATTGTCAAGGACTTTGTCTACCTGGGCTCCATTTTTACCTCACAAAATGACATCAGTGCAGAGATTAAACGAAGAATATTACTCTAGGGTGCTTTGAGAGAAAGATTATTCGTGTGATTTCCGGTCCGGTGTCGAAGGAGTGTGGAGGAGGAGATTCAACGGCGAGCTAAACGGGCTATACAGTGACGTTGACGTGGTTCCAGAAGCTGAAAATACAGCGACTAATATGGCTAGGGCACGTGGAGCGTATGGACAGCAACGCACCTGCCCGACGAGTCTTCGAATCCAACCCCGATGGTGTACGCAGCAGAGGAAGAACCCATAACAGGTGGCGCGCACAAGTGGAGAACGGCATCAACCAACTCGGTGCGCGCAACTGGAAGCGGCTAGCTAGGGACAGAGTTGGCTGGAGGGGCTTGATAGTTGAGGCCGAAGCCCATCCTGGGCTGTGAGCGCCATCTAAAGTAAAGTAAGTTCAAATAAATAAATTGTCCTCTCCGTCCCTTAGCTAGATATATACGCATCTGCGAGCCAGGACTATTATATCATTTCGACTTCAATTTGTGTTTAAAAATGATCGACAAAGGCTCATGAATTAGTTAAACGCGAACTCTATTAAAAATTGTTTAACATTTCTGTCTACTACATTATATTCATAGGTGAAGTAGCCCTCCATTGTAATCTAATATGGTAGACAGAAAAGCTCTCAAAAGCATTATGTCCTTTGTGCATTGGACAACCAAACCTTTTTGAATGTCATTGACATTTTTAGCTGATGCGGATGCCTATATAGGAAACCTATTTTTTTACATCTACAAAGCATTTAAATGTCACAATGGAAATAGCGTTTTGTGGGAAGTTCACAAAACGAGCCATGCCAAAGGAAAATTCACTTGGTTTTGTCTACAATTTATTTTTTCTTTTGTTGGTCTTACCTGTGGGCTGACTGAAATACTTATTACTCCCTCGAGTTCTCGACGCAAAGCAAAACTTTTTCATTCAAAATTGTTTGCATTCTATTTTTAGTTGAAAAGGCTTAATTTTCTAGTATCGCGGAGCACATACAGGTAGCTTTTTTTTTGTTTTGCTAGTTATGTAAACTGTGAGGTTATTTAAGAGCTGAAAGCATCATAAACTTACTTGTGGTAACTTTTTTTTTTAAATAAAACACAAACCAAAAAAAGAAAACTTAAAGTTACAAACAAAAAATGGTCAAAAAGACCAAGATGGGGTTTCTAGACAAATGTTACTCTTTTTGCTTGTATACATACGTATCTATCAAACTACTATACAAACACACCATCTTACATAAGATAGTAGAGGAAACAAAATCTTTTCATTGAATTCAAAGGTTTTTGTGTGTAAATTTGTAGGAGGAATTTATAGAGAAAGTTTTTTTGTTTGTTTGTTTTATTTTCTTTAAAAAAAGAAGACTTATGTATAGTCCAGAGCTTTTTTGTTTGTTATGATGAGCTATGAGGGTCTATGTCGTTGAGTGACATTGATGGATGATTTGACTTGGTTATGTTAAGTCACGGTTTGGTGCTGTAATAGGAAGCAGAGAATCATTAGAGAAATAATTGAATATCTAATGAATAAAACAAGTCAAATTCTGTAAATATAGGTACACATGTGTGTATCTGTATATGCATGCATATATCTATTTGTTTATACTTTTGTTCAATGAGCGTAGTATCAAGTTTAGTAGTTGTAAGTTTTTTTAAATAAACTAATTTAATGAAATTAATTTCTGGGGAGGTTATATATAGGTACATACATACATATACATATGTTTGTACATTCGTTTAAGTTTATATAAGAATTGATTAAGTTTGAATTGGTTAAGCTATTCTACCGTTTAAATGGCTTAATCGATATAAATACATTTTGTGTACCATACACATTAGGGTGGCGCTTATTTTGGAAAAGTTGGAATTTCTTTTCCTCCCCCCCCCCCTAAAAGTGATCAAGCTGATAAAATAAAAATCTGTGCAAAATTTTGTTCAAATCGATTGCCGTTAACACGTGCCGCCGAGCAGCTGAAAGTTCCCTTAGAAAATACATGGAGATTTTAGTTAGTTTTATATTTATTCATCTACGATATATTATCAACAGATTCGAAATAACAAATTCATATTCTTAATTCCTAGAATTAAATTTATGGTTTAAATAAGCAATTAAAAGATTCTTAAAAACATTTCTGAGCAAACTTATATCTAAGTTATAATAAGCTTCGTTAAATAATTTAGAACAATGGCTTAAAGGCTCACGTAATCCATAACAAGTTCTGTGCGCAACCTCAAATAATAATAGCCTTTGTCTTAAAGCTCTTGAAGGAGCATATATATTTACAAAAGCAAGTAAGTTTTGACAGTCAACAAAACAGCACAAAACATCAAATGTATGATGTAATGTGTTAGAATTACCGAAAAATTTTCTTAAAGCAAAACGCAAGGAGCTCTTTTGGACGCTTTCAATTCTATTTATATCATGTTGGGTTGTTGGATTCCAAACAACACAGGCATACTCCAACGAAGGCCTAACAATGCTACAATAAATTGATTTTAGAGTATAAGGATGTTTAAACTCCAACGAGCTTCTTTTTAAACATCCCAAATTGAATAAGGGTTTGAAATAGCAAAATTAATATGAAGTTGAAGTGAACTTTTCATCAAATATAACACCAAGATCCTTAATATCATGAACAATTTTAAGCCTTTTACTAAAAAAATCAGCAAAAGTTGATAAATATTAATAAAACTTACCATTTATCTTAATTCAGTTAGAAATCGAAATGAAAATGAGTAAATGCTGATGTTTTTGGTAAAAGGCTAAAAATCTCCATGTTTTTTCTATGGGAACTTTCAACTGCTCGGTGGCACGTGTTAACGTCAACCGATTTGAACAAAATTTTGCACAGATTTGTATTTGATTACCTTGATCACTTTAAGGGGGGGGGTGAAAGAAATTCTAACTTTGCCAAAATAAGCGCCACCCTAATATACATGTTTGTATTTTTTTGTTTGTTAGATTGAAAACAAATCACGCTATATTTTTTATATATGTATGAAGTTTTGAAAAAAAAAGTTTAGAAAAGCATATTGGAAATTTTATTAATACGTTTTAAAAAAAAAAAAAGTATATTACGCTAATTAAAGAACACATAAAAATAGGATTTTAGTAATAATAATTTAACTATACGCCTATTTCTAAACGGGTTTTCAATATTTGTATTGTAAGTACCATTACTTTTGTTTTAAGCAACATGACTTTTTAAAGTCTTACAAAAGTCTGTCCGATCACTGGTTTTGCAAAGAAGCGCTTAGAAGATGAAGGTGTTAAGTGACATTTTTTGAAATTTGGCTTTTTACCTACAGATAAAAGTGTTATATGAAAACTTAAATTTCTGACACGTCTGTACTCTTCTATCGTCTCTAGATTCATATTTAGCCAAAGATGAAGGTGTTATATGCAATCACTTTAATAATAAACTTTGTGGATGAATGTGTTAAATGCGCTTACGTCCTTTATATTAAGTCCTTTATACAAAAATAATTTTATCTGAACTTTTCATTCCACGCATAAAGGTGTTAAGTAGGCACTTTAAGATAAGACATTATAGGTGAACACCACAAAAATCAGTGCATGTGCAGGCAAGAGGCACCAGCCAACACACACTACTTCAAATTTGAATATTCCGACGCAGGTGGCTTAACATGATGGCTTAATCTTGTATAGTCTTACGCACAATTTGAAAGCGTTATTTTTCACACACATCTTAGTCTAAGAGCCAACGACATTAAAAGTCAAGTCATTTGCGTAATGTAACCCATACCAAAACATAGCCGATACCCTTGACGAATGGGTGTTAAATTGACCTTAGGTGTGACAAAAATGACAGAAGTCAAGTCATTTGCTTAACATTTGCTTCAGGACACTCTCACAGGCTTAAGTTCAAAAACGCAGACCGAAATTCCGTGAAGAGCCCCCCAGCAGAAAATTTTTATAGTCAAATGGTATACTGATGGATAGAGAACGTCTGACTGGGGCGGGTATATATTTGGGCCAAGAACCAAGCTATCTGTACCGATTGGACAGTCCACAAGAATTTTCCAGGCGGAAGTAATTGCCATAGGTAAATGTGCAGGACGTATCCTTGAAAGAAACTGCCGAAATCGTAACATTGCCATCATGTCATATAGCCCAGCCGTGCTTAAAGCGTTAAGCTCCTATGCCATTAGCTCAAAATTGGTATGGGAATGCTTGCGGAGGTTAAATGAACTGGGCAAAAACAACAATGTCTAACTCTGTTGGGTACCGGGTAAGGCGGGTATCGATGGTAAATAGGAGGCAGACTCCCTAGCCAAAATAGGAGCAACAACCCCCCTAACAGGGTCTGAGCCCTATTGCGGATTAGG
Organism: Melangyna quadrimaculata; assembly: GCA_949320155.1. NCBI lineage: Eukaryota > Metazoa > Arthropoda > Insecta > Diptera > Syrphidae > Melangyna > Melangyna quadrimaculata. The sequence continues at coordinate 78,669,146 of OX439483.1, read as the reverse complement.
TGAAAATGTGATCAAAAACAAGATCAAATTAGAAGAGGAGGCAAAAAGATCAAAAATTTGGAATGAACTCCCAAAACTGAGGCAGGCCAAAATACTACTTGGGAACTACAACCAAGAACGTTACAAAGCCTTCATAAGTCTCATCAGGAACAGCCTAAGAATAATAGCGGGCAATTCGAAGTTTTTGAATGAAATCTAGGTCTTTTTGTAACGTTTTTGTTTCAAAACCTAACCGGCAGTGACTCTGGAAAAAGCAGACGAAAATTCCTTCACGAAAACCCCAGCAGAATAATTTTATTTTTACTTTATTGCAGGGTTCAATTTAGGGAAAATGGATTCGCAGGGAGTATGGTTCTTACCTTTACAAAGAATGCTATTCTTATAGTAAGGTTATTATAGCCAAAAGTAACAAACGTCCTGACTATAATGCCAAGAGAGAACAAATTGAAACAACTTTCTGCATAAAAAAATTAAAAATTTAAAAGAACAGATGAATTTCGTTCGTGTAGAACATCAATTGTTCTATTTAAATGCAATTTCAGCAGATACTAGAGAAGGGAAAGAGAAAAAACAAACGAAAAATAAGTAAATTAAATAATTAAAAAAAATAATTAAAAGTCACTTAACACCTTTTTAAAACCAAAATTAAATTTAATACAAAAAAGTTCCTAGATAAAGGTATTAAATGCACAAAAGTGTAAATATCTCAACAACTATTTGCGTTAAATAAAAAAGATTCCTAAAATTAAATTCACCTGAGTTTTTTTGACTTTAAATTATCCATAAAGTATTTTTATTATTTTCAAAAAAAAAGTTATAGGCAATAAACTTTAAATGCTTATTACTCAAATGTTTAAAAATGTCGCTTACGTCCTTCATCTTCTAAGCGCTTCATTTGATACTCCATTAATAAAAATCCACCATGATTTATGTATCGTAGCCAAAAATGCAACCGAAAAAGTGTGTTTTCTGCCACCTGAAAAACCTTGTCCGACCGGCGCGGCGGCGGTATTGTTAAGGTTTCGACTAAAGCTAAATCATAAATCACTAAGACTAAATCATAAAATAAATAAATAAATTGCGTGGCGCAACGGCTCGTGCAGAACCAGGGTCTAGTGACTAACAACTCGCAACCATTTCTGTGTGCGCGTGTTGACAGGACCTACAATTTCATGCCGAATCCGAACGGCTACACGAGAAGCACTTATTCATGACCATTTGCGTGATCGTAATAAAGTACCGACTTTATACAAACACAATTCATGTCCTCCTGATTAAAAATATACAGGGTGTCCCATTAACAATGGTCCAAACTGAAACTGGTTAAAGGCCACGTGATGAACTTTCAGAATTCGGTAACTTTTCCATACCGAATCATAGCGGTTTTCGAGTAACGGCTATTTTTTGAAATTTGAAAAAAAAAACTTACTTTGAACCAGTTTTTGCTCAGACCGTCCATAATTGATTTTTGTTCTTTACACATTTTGCATTAAAACATTGACTTATAGTTTCACTAACTTAACTGAGTAAATTATTTTTCATTGGCATCACCATTTGCCTACAATTCGTTGGTAAATATTGAACTTTGCCAAAATACATTTTTGACCTCAATCTTCGGAAGAGCCCTTTGAACAAAATTCGTATGGCTCAACACAGCTTTTATATTTCAAAAATTGTATATTTTTCTGTAGTTTTAAAAAGGTATAAAACTTGCCAAAGCTATGTTTAAATAGACAGTTATAACCGTTTGAACCCAATCACACAAGTTCAAAATCAAACAATAATAAAACATTTTTGTTCAAATGTTTCGATAAAATTAGAATTTCACTTCAAATATAACTCTGAAAGACCTGAACTTTGGTGGAGAGCTTCGTTTTGATGGTGTACGCATTTCTTAAATAAATGCCTTAAATTTGGACAAGGACTTTCGATTTTCTGTGGTGAAAGCGTATAAGTCCAGTATTTTTGAAAAATTTTCGAAAACCATCAGGTTTCTTCAGAAGTGTCTTTGGAAAAGTTGTAGCTTATAACATTCTAAGAAAACCATTAGGATGCTTTTTCCGTTAGACCAATAAATTTTGAGACAAATGTGCGCAAATGCAACGGTGTGGAAAATACCACGTTAAAGTAAAAACACATTCTGTCCCCGTTTTCTCAAAATCTCTTGCTCCAACGAAAAAAGTAGTTGTCTTTTTTCTATAGAATTTTATAAGCTATTTCACTTAAAAACATGATCCTATCACAATCTAAAGCGCACCGAAAACAAATTTTCTTGCCCTCTACATACAAGAAAAAGAAAGCAGGTAGTGTAGACTGTAGATAGAGTTACTATGATCTTTTCTCAATAAAATTTCTTGTCCTTTTTTGTTTTTTTTTTTCACACACAAAATCTAGATCTTTGAATTTCTCTATGAATGATCGTGCATTTACTTGCACTGCAAATATCAATGAAAATTTGGAAAAATCGAAAGGGCCAATAATTGCAAATGAAGTGTTGAAAAATTTCACTACTGATTCAAAATAGCTTTTAACGGCCTTTAGTCCTTAAAAATTGGCGTTTCATCCTGGCGTTCTCACTTGGACTCTTCAGTTGACAATGAGGGCCTTGTCAAGACGCAATTTTTATTAAGTTCAGTCCAGCTTACAACAATTTTACAGCGAAAATCAATTGTGAACTATATCCAACCCAATTAAAATTTCTAATCAAGAATTGTTGGAAATTTTGTTACCCGTGGCCTGGAATCGTTTACATATGAATGGTTTTTTTATAATACAAATTCTATATACAACTGAAATACATCAGCCAAGTAGAAGACTAAGCATTATATAATTGGACTTGTTGAATTATTGATTTTCGCTTTAAAATTGATGTAAGCTGGACTTAACTTAATAAAAATTGCGTCTTCACAAGGCCTTCACTGTCAACTGAAGAGTCCAAGTGAGAACACCGGGACGAAACGCCAATTTTTAAGGACTTAAGGCCGTTAAAAGCTATTTTGAATCAATAATTCAACAAGTCTTATTAAATAATGCTAAGTCTTCTACTTGGCTGATGTATTTCAGTAGTGTATAGAATTTGTATTATAAAAAACCATTCAAAAGTTCACTACTGTTTTTAATGTAAATCGTGGACTTAAAATTGTTGAACAAATGCTGTAATAAATGGTGACGTCAACTCCACACTTTCCGAAAACGTTGAAGTGAATGATGTAGAGCCTAGAGAGTTTGAAATGGGCTCCACTCGTTTCTGCTCAAGTAGAAAGGTCCTTTAGCTCATTTAAGACTCTTCCAAGGGACAATCGTAGAAGGCTGTTACCTGAGAACTTCAAAAAGCTGTTGGTAGTTCAATGCTATTGTAATTTGACATTAGGTTATGTTTAAATTCTCTTTATTTAATAAATGCCTTTTTTTTCCCTTTTTAAAGATTTTTGTTTGCCTTTTTTGATTTTTTTAGGTCAGCCAAATCTTTTCCCTGTTCATGACAAGTAATACTCTTGGAGGATTTGTCAATTCCTCACAAGAGGCAGTAGCCCTGAATAAAAAACTTTTTAGTTTTTAGGTAGACGAGGCTGGGAAGTAAACCCATACCTCCCCAGGCTTCATATCACAAGTCATCAAAAAAGCACGCACGTACACCTTGAATTTAAAATTAAATTATCCTTTGTCCTCTGGCGATGCGGATGACATTTCTGTCTACGTTTTGCATTTTACGATTCCAACTATACGAAACTCTACAATATGCACTGATGAGGTTTTCTTAAATACGAACTCGACAAAGAACGATTCATGCTGTGCAGATCCCACAGACTAGCAAATATAAACTCATGAACATGTTGTATACGTATACGATACCCATATGTATGTCTGTATAATGTATGTTTGCATGTATACAAATCTCCTTTGTTAACATCCACTCATAGGAAATAAAATTAAATAAACCTATCTTACCTTATACAATTATACAGGCATAGACTAAATATAATAAAAATAATATAAAATAAAAAAAGTAGTATCATATTAACAAAACAAAAATGTTTTCACCTTTTATGCTGCGCATTCGACTGCACCTATAATAGTTGGATGTCGAGAAGTTGTATTAAGATGGTGCACAGCACCGTCTCTAGAGGTGGCATGAGTCAATGCTCCCGTCATGCTTTTCTCTTGAAAATTTAAACAACATCATACAGAAAAATCCAGGCATGCCTTAGAGCCCAAAAGTCCAAAACAGATACAAATGATGTTTGCCCTTTATGCAATCTTTTGTTTTTATATTGTGTGTTGTGTCTCTCCCAACGCAACGGTACATAGTGACCATCGAACCATTTAGATTCAACCAACCAAATCCAAATAATCCTGATGTCTGCTTGTTTATCTGTCTGCCTGTCTTTTTCAACTTGACTCTTGATCTTTGTTTGGGCTATGAAAACAGAAAAATCAAGTCTATAAAGCCTAAAAGACTAAAAACAAGCTCTTAACCGGTTTTCATATTATGCTCAATAGCTTGCGATGCTTTGTGATTTACAGGGTGTTTATGTCTATTTTGATTCTTTAGATGATACTCGGTCATGAAAAGTCAAATGAAGAAAAAAACTCAGTAATCACAGCGATTTAAGAATAATACAATTAAAGAAACTGCAACAGAAATCGGGATTACATAATTTGTTGCTAGAAAATTGGATCAGGATAAGGTGATACCCCATTTAATTAATTTTTAATTTCACAGTCGTATTGCTCGAAAATTGATATAAATCGCATTTCCGGCGCTTTTTTGTTACCATCTATATTCAGGCCTATCGGGAATTCCATGGGAAATATTTTTTCCACGGAATTTTATAGTTCCCGGGAACGCATTCCTTCTATCGGGAATTCCCCACGGAATGCTTTTCCCTGGGAACAAACTTTTACCATTGAGTTGAGTTTCAATGCTTTTACCAACATGAAAATGAAAAAAAAAAAAATATTCGAATATTGTTTTCGAAGAGTTTGACATTTGATTTTCCAGTAAACAAAAGTTTATTTATTTTGTGAGTGTTTAAATTATAAACAATATGATAGATAATGCAAAGAATAAGATTTTATTATTAATTGACGAGATAGAACAAAGAGGACGAAATGAGCAGAGAATAATAAGGCGAGTTTAAGGGATCATTTAAATCCTTAAGAGCTACCAGAACCACTGTAAGTTGAAACATTTTATTGACTCATTTAATTTTGATATAGGTAGTTTTGATCTACATACATATTCCATCGTTGTTATAGAGTTAACAAGCCATTGTTTAAACATTTGATAGATACCCTATCTGATTTCTTGCCTTAATCAAAAAAACCTATCGTTATTCCTCCTTTCATTAAGTGCGCGCTTGCGTTTCTTTGCAGAAGGTGGGTATCAGACAGGAGTGGGAAAAGACGATGATGTCGGGTTGGCTCAATCTTCCTTTTCAAAAGTCCTTTCAAATGTATTAGATTTCTTTGAGAACAAAATTTGCCCGTTTGGATCAAGAGGCAAATGACCTAATGAACCAAAAGTAGAAGCATTTGGAAATCCTTCCACTGAATCGCCCATTGTACAAACCTCAATGACGGTTTCTTGCAATGAGCTGAACTTATACTCTTTGCAAGGGACTCCGCCAGTCGCTTTTTTGTTTCTTAAATTTTCGGACATTTTTTTCCTCAAATATTTTTTATCAAGCCAAACTTCGAATTAACCACTTACTTTTTTCCACTCTGCAACTGATTTTACTGGAGGTCCAATGCATTTGAGATCTCTTTCAACTTTTTTCCAAAATTTTTGGACATCTTACTTCGGTCTATATGTAGTAAATCCATTGGTATAATCGCGGTTTTTTCCATTATGTTAATTAAAACTTCTATTTGCTTCGAATTTGACCTTATATAGGACTCTATTTTTTAGTTTTATTTATTTTTTTTTTCTAGAGAATAACTTACATTGTTGTTTATTGTTTTGAATTCCCACGTAAAATGACAGGGGAATATTCCAAGGGAAAAAGCAACAAATTTCCCATACAAAAATTGTTCACGATAGGTATTTTTTTCTCTCGGAATTTTTCCCTAATTTCGAAAGACGTTCACCATACCTATTTTTCGAATATGGGAAAAATTTCATGGGAAACACAATTCCCGATAGCCCCAAGTATATGTTAATATGCTTGGGAGAAACTAACGGTATACTTCTCTCCCTAAATACGCATCCTGAACTACATGATTTATATACCGTCAGAAAGGTTATTTGTGTGTATCTAGCCGTAATGGCAATTAATGTTTATTTGAATTTTTTGAAATATGTAACTGATTTTTATCATGGCTTAGAAGTCTGAAATTTTGAGAGGTGATGACCATTATTGATTTGGATTTTATGGTGGAAAATTTGGAATCCATATTTTACCGTAAGGCACATAAATTAACATGTTTGACAGTATTTGGAAAAAAGTGAGTTTGTGTGATATAAAAGATTATTTTTTATCGTAATTCTCAATACAAGCTAGAGCTTAAAATCAGTTCTGGATCCTCAAACTATCCGGATATCCGGATCGGATCCGGAAATGCGAATCAGATCCGGATCCAGGATCCGATATATCCGGATAGTGTCGGGTCCTCGGATCCAGATTCGGATCCAGTGTCGGATCCTCGGATCCGGATAGTGTCGGATCTGGATGTGGATCTGGATCCAAGGATCCGACCCTATCCGGATATTTCGGATATAGGATTCTGGATCCGGACCTGATTCGAATTTTCGGATCCGATCCGGATATACGAAATATCCGGATACTTTTAAGCACTAATATAAACCAGTTTTTATATCTGTATTTCACAGGGCCACCAGATATACGTTATCTCGCGAACTAATTTTACAATCCATGTACATGTTTGCTAAAATTTTATATAATTGCTCAGAGCAAACATAAGCACTTCTCCAAGAGCAACATTTATTTAAAAAGGACCATACTTGCCTGCATAAATAGGACTTGAGTGTAGCAGTGGATCAGGATGTTTACTTTCACAAACTCGGGATAAGTTATTTTATAAACCTTATTTGAAACTCGATCCAGTCATGCAAAAAATGTTATTATGAAACTCCAAAATAAGTACATTTTAGAATTCACCAGCGAAGCTTAGGGTTTTACTATTGGTAAAAGTCTGAAATGTTATGCTTTCATAATTGATTCTTTTAAAAAGGCAAAACATTAAGTTTATTATATTTATTCAGTGATTATATCCGTCCATTTTGAACTTACTAAGCGGGAGCATAACTTTCATATTTTTTTTTTTCAAAGCTATACAGTTGGGCACTTATTTAATTTACAAATACAAAAAAAAAGTACGTATACGCCAGGTTGTATGTAGTTTCGAATTTCAATTTAGAAATTTATATTTTGTAGGGGGGAGAGAGGGGATTTTAGTTTTTGTTGTTGTTCGGTCAATTATTTTTCTGTGTTGCAGAGGCTGAGGTAACTCTACCGTTCTGCGTGAAGAATAATAATCTGATAGGATGTACCTAGATAGGCAGGAAGCAGAGGTCCTGGGTCACGCAGTCTTTTAGAGAAAAATTTTCCAAAAATAAATCAAATGTACAAACGACGTGTTTACTTTTGAACTGTTGTCTTTGTTTTTCTTTTTACCTGATTTCAGATGTGGAGGTGCTCCACCGAATTGTCATCAGTTAGAAGATCGACTGAATAGTGACTTTATTTAATTTTGTACTGCTATTTATACACATTTGATAAAGCTTTTTCTTGTTTACAAATACATATAGAGCTTTTACATTTGAAATTTTGAAATGGCATTGCCAGATAGTTAATACTATACTAGTTTATATTATTGCGCGTTTGTTCACAAGAACAGTAATGCTGACTAACTGCGTTTTGAGCGTCGGAATACTGGTGCAATCGAAAACAGGTGTGCGTTCCTAACCTTATTTTAAATTGTTCGACCAAAAACCACAAATGCATATACATATGATCTTATTTTTTTGCGATAACCAATAAAAATCGCTTGTGTGTTAGGAACGTCCAGAGATTTTCTATCGCTGCGATTAGGAATAGTAGAATAGGAATAGTATGAATCCTGGGTTGTATGTCCGTTCAGTCACGTTTGCTCTAAGGTGTTCAAATTTTTGTAGCTTTAAATTTGTTCGACATAAATTCCAAGGACTTTCCTTGCCTATGTCTCAGTCTAGACATATGAAAACACAAGATTTTATAGCTAGCATTAAAAAATTGGAATCGTTTGTGATCTATTTTTGTTTGCTACCGAACGACCGTGTGACAGAAATTGCAAAAAGAAAGTGCACAAAATTAAAATATTATAAATTTTACCCTTTGTTAAAAAAAAAAATCCTTTAAGCAAGGACACCCTGTTTGAAGTGTTTTTGGATTTTGAACGTTGCTACACTATAATTTCCTTAAAAAAGTAGGTACCGGTATTTCATTTTTCTCCTGAACTGATGCATTACACGTCAATTTATTTCTCTAATAAAAGCTTTTTGCTTGTTTTTCTAAATCGTGGCTTAAAAGTCGTGAGATCTCGCTCGCTTAAGGCTCTAATAGAATAGGAATACTAATTTGCCCTTCTTGTAGTGATAAAAATACATACACACAACGTTTCATTGTAGGTACTTATTTAATTTGTTTGATTTCGGCCGTCAGTTGGCCTTATATATATGTGTGTACATTAGGCCGACTGACGGTCGAAATCAAACAAATTAAATAAGTACCTATAATGAAACGTTGTTCGTAGAAAATTTTTGTTGTTCTTTAACTTTTTTTGTATTACTATATCGCTACATATTATGTGATATGTATATATTTCTGGCGTTTCATTTATATAAATGTATGAAGGTGTACATTAATTACATTAATTGTATTCATTTTGAATGTAGCTAGGCTGAGATAAAAATTTTCCCAGAAAAAAAAAATAATTTCATTAGAGTTTATAAATAATTTGGGATACTCATCGTATAATCAAAAAAAAAAGTGTATAATTAATTATTTATGATTTCATTATTGTGTTGTATTTTATATCATTTGTTGCATTTCGATTTAATGATCTTCAATTAATAGTACAAGAGCTTAAAAAGCTTATATCTTGAGTTCTATTAGTCGGATCACCAAGATTAATGTGTTTGGACTTAGGGAAAATAACAGAGCATCATAATGTATTTTCAAAAAAAAAAATAATGGAAGAAAATTAGAAAATCTTTATTTTCAACCCCCTACCCCTGACTGAACAAAAAACCTGCCAGACTTTTCATTTCGATATCGCAAAATATGCAACTATAAACCTTCATACTCAGAAATTTGGTTAAAAATACATCCACTCCCAAAATTTGCTGTCGACTCTTAAGCTGGCCATACACGACCGAGCCGAACGGCTCGGAGCCAATTGGCTCCGAGCACTTGTACTGGATAAATGTCAAAAAGGTTCGGGGTCGAAACATTTGGAAATTCAGCCAGTAGGAAAACCACGAACCAAATTGATTCCGAGCCGTTCGGCTCGGTCGTGTATGGACAGCTTTAGACTATAACCATTTTATTGCGCGCGGGCGTGTAGGATGAAGGTGATTGTTTATTATTTGACGGTAAGATTGTTTGAGTTCATTTGTTTATTCATTGAATAGAAGGCTGGAAACTTTTATGTTATTTATATTAAATAATGCCAATTAAGTAATTTTATTAAAACAAATTTCTTCATTATACTTTGTTGAATTTGAAGGGAATAAATTACTGTCGTCTCATTTGTTTTTTGTTATAAACAAAAATTTTCATAGCGCTAACTTAATGTGTTTTCTGAAATTTTAAATTCGCATTTTTAGCGAATCGCCATTATAAAGGGTTTTTCAACAGGGACGCTAGAAAAGTAGAGCAACAGGGAGAGCAAACGACGCCATATTTCTTGCCGTTCTTTTGACATTTCTCTTAGTAAGGTTTGCCATTTCATGATGGGAAGATATACGAGCCAACAACGAGTCAAAATTATTAAAATTTACTACCGAAATTCGGAGTAAGTGGTCTCAACGTTAAGAGCGCTACGTCCAATTTATGGTCGTCATAATCGTCCTAGCAGATCAACAATTGAGCGTCTAGAGAACAAATTTGAATCCACAGGCACAGTAAAAAGTGTTCCCGTGCCAGTGAGACAAATAAGTGCCCGTGGTGTCGAGAATATTGCTGCCGCTGAGGCTTAAAATGCAGAAAGCCCTAATGTGTCTCTCACACGTCGTTCTCAAGCGTTAATTTATTTGTATTTTGGACAGATTTCATGTGTGGTGCAGCAAATCGTCTTTTTTATTTAATTCACTTTTATTTCGTTATAATCACAATTTAAGAGGTAAACAATTTAGAGGTGCTTCGCAAAAGTTGTTTTATATTTTGTTTGCTGGTTTAATGATAATTTTGTATCGTTTTTTCCTTGTTTCGCATTTAAGTTAGAACTTTTACTTAAGCTAGTATTATTTTGTTTTCGTCCTTGTTCAGATGACATATCGAATTTCAAAACCTATAATTAGGACAGGAAAGATATATTTTTTTGTGGAAGGAAATATAGGACGGCTGAATTGTGTGTACTTGAAAGAGCACTATTAGAAAAGATTAAGTACTGTTTTTAGGGATGCCATACCCCTGAGGAAATCCGCCATTTTGGACAACGCGAATTGATCTACATACATATATCTCCCAAACTATTGGTTTTAGAGGAAAAAATGGGCACGACTGGACGGCACAAATTGCTCTTGTAGCTTACAACTTAAACGTAGCTTAAAATTGACAACTTGCATATATAGTGGTGCTATAACATTATGATATCATTAAAAAAGTGTTCAACACAATTTAAAATAAAAATTATTACTATAAATTTGATTTTTAAATAGAAAAAACAGATAGAGAACAGATAGATCGTTGACCCATTTTCAAGATATTGAATTTTCAAAAATCCAAAAATTATTTTTTTGAAAAATTGTATATGCAAAATTGTTCCTCTTACATAAAAAAATTGGTTGAAATCGATGTAGCCGTTAACGACAAATTTGAAACCCAAAAAATCGGTTCTATGACAGGTACCGTTAATAACAGTTATACAAATTTTTTGTTCCTAGCAAAATATTTATTACAGTAATTATAGTAGCTCGTATTTTTTTTCAAAATCGTTAGAGCCGTTTTCGAATTAAATCAATTTTAGTATATTGGTTGTATGACAGGTACCGTTAGGGAATCCCCAAAGAACCTTAAGTTTGAAGAAAATCGCTTCAGCCATTTAGGCTGCAGGCCGAGGTACAGACAGACAGAATTGCGAGACCCACTTTTTTCGCGTTCTCTATCATCGTAATGTTAGGGAAAAATATTATCTCGATTTATTTTTTGAACGAATCCTAAACTTGCCCTATACTACGTATATCGCAAGTAAAAAAGTTTGGCCAAGCTTGTAGGCAATTAAACCATCTTTCGTATTTACATACCTACATTTTTTTTTCGGTGCGGGCAATATTTTTAAGGTTACGTCGTTTTATTATTTGTTTATTTTTTCACGTTTTACATTTTTGTCGTTCCCGAATACACTAACGTAAATTACTTATCAAATAATAATTTTAAAACACCAAAAACATTTCCAACATTTTGAAATATTTTTGAAGATGATGCGATACCGCAGACAAATGTACAGCTATTTTAGTTGCGCTAAAATGAAAACTCCGGAGTAAATAAAATAATAAATTGTTATTAAAATTAATACCGATACCAAAATGGCTGTAACTTTAGACTGTGGTATCCCATCATCTTCAAAGATCTATCAAAGTATTGAAAATCTAGTGTTCTGAAATAGATATAAACGAAAGTTTGTTTAATTGCCCACAACCTTGGCCTAACAGTTTTTAGTCTAAGATCAATAGTTCCGGAGATATAGGTCAATTCGTATTTTGCAAAATGGCGGATTTTGACAGGGTCATGGCTAAAACATTAGCTTTTCTATTAACCCGCTTTCATATACTAAGAAATCAGCTTATCAATATTTCGTTCCACGAAAAAGTCTATCTTTACTGTACTATATCGGCTCAATTGATTTAGCAGCCAATTTTTTAAAAGCTCTAACTTTTGACTGGGATATTGCATCATCTTCAAAAATATATCAAAATTTGTTAAACTTTGTGCTCTACAATTTTACTTACAGGAAAATTGTACGTAAGTTTCTTAGGAAATGAGAAAAATGCAAAAAAGTAAAAAATAAAACGACAGCCTCAAAAATATTGTCCACGCAGAAAACAGTTTTGATGACAAATAAAAGATAATTTTATTTCCAACAAAGGAGAACCGGCAAAAATGTATAAAAGTTGGTCTAGGAACCAATAACAACGAGACATGTCTTGTCGAAAAGGTATTTTGGGAACATGAATACTTACTATGGCAGCTCATTCCAAATCGCTGTGTGAAAATAGTTAATGGCCAACAAATTGAAATTTGGTAAACATAAAATGTAAGTATGTAGTATAGGCAACAATGTGCTGGCCTTACAAATAACAACAGGACATATGTTTCTGAAAAAGCCTTTTTGTGTACTACAATAGCTACCCGGAAAGCACATTTCAAATCGCTGTGTGAAAAAAGTTATTCGATAATTAAGATTCTGATTAGCTACATTTTAGTATGAATTAAAAGACTTTGCCTATGCTATAAACATTTTCTTTACTAAAATTCACCACATCACAATCTAAATTATCGAATAACTTTTTTCACACAACGATTTTAAATGTGCGGTCTAGGTAACTACCCGGTTGGAAAATGCCCAGTTTCTGTCTAGTTTTGACATGGCACTAGTCAGTTTTCTTTAGGGAAAATCTAGCCCTTGCAAGTTTTCAGTAAGTAAAATTTAGACGAGGATAATGTTTCATACTCTCGTGAGCTTCTCGCTAGTAAGAACTTGTTGGACGTTTTCGGGATCCTATCAGACTAAGCACTATCGTTATTGATACATGTGCAAAATTTTAACTAAACAAATTGAATCGATGAATGGAAAAATAAAAATTTTAACTTGTGTTATAATTGATCAGTTTTGGTTTAAAAAAAAAAAAAAAGTTAAAAATTTCATGCTCTTGCAAATCCTACCAAGATAATCTTATATGTATTTAAATTCGAAAATCTCTATTTTCAACCACCCACCCCCGCCAAAGGCTTTTTGAACTTTTCATTAATATTAATACAAAATTATAATTTACTGTCTTAAACTATATTTACTTAATACCATCAGATGGTTCATCTCAAGTGGTTCATATCCGGTTGTTTTTGTGGTGGGATGTAGTTTAGATTAAGCGCATTTTTGTACACGATACTAAATCAAATAATATGATAATAAGAGTATTTTACAAAAATCATACTAAATTTGCTTTAATATCGTATTAAATTCATAAAAATTTGCGCTATTATTTTTATTATTCATGTTTTTATTTTTGATCGGAGTTATTTTACTATCGAATCACAACCGATACTAAAATACCCTTTTTAATGTTTCTAGCAAAAATATGAACAAATCTAGCTGGTCCGGGACCTAGAGTGGTTTTTCTGACGAGGCAAAAGGGTTCATAATCGACAAGGCCCTAGTTTTGGCCATTACTCAGCCATGCTAGGGCCTTGCCAGAATCTATTTAAAACTCTCTAGTGCCATGTCGAAAACTAGAATGTTTTTCTGCGCGGGTATTGTAGTACATACAAATACCTTTCCAACGACATAAGTCGCGTTCTTATTGGTTGGACCAACACATTTTTGCATATAGTGCATAACTACAAAATGGACATTTTCTGTACCAAAAAAATTCACCATATCGCAATCTTAATTAGGGAATAACTTTTTCCACACAGGGACTTGATGTGAGCTGTCAAGGTAGCTATTGTAGTACACAAAAAGACCTTCTCAGAAACATATGTCTTGTTGTTATTGGTAAGGGCAGCACATTGTTGCCTATACTACATATTAACATTATATGTTTCAATTATATGAACCAAATTCCAATCTTTGTTGATCAATAACTTTTTTCACACATCGATTTGGGATGAGCTGCCTTAGTAAGTATTCATGTACACAAAAATACCTTTTCAACGACATATGTATTGTTGTTATTGGTTATGTAGACCGTTTTGTCCGGTTCTACTTTGATCATAAAAACTTTTCACCTCAAACCGATAGTTTCGGAGATACTTATATTAAGTAAATATTAACGGAGATATAACGGGTGATTTTTTAGCTGGTTTGTTTTGGCAACACTGGTTTTGACAGCTGACGTGTGTTTAGTACCTTGTGTCACTGTCAAACAGCTTCAGTATGGTTTGCAATTTAACCATGGATCGTCTTACAAATGAACAACGCTTGCAAATTATTGAATTTTACTATCAAAATTCGTGCTCAGTTCGAAATGTTCATCGCGCGCTGCTTCCATTTTATGGTCGGCATTCTCGACCTTCTGAGCAGTCTATTCGGAAGATTGTGACCAAATTTCGCCCCAAATTTACTTTGTTGGACATTAAACCACCAACACGTTTACGTACTGTGCGTAGTGAAGAAAATATTGCGGCCGTATCAGCTAGTGTGACAGAAGACCGCGAAATGTCGATTCGGCGCCGTTCCCAGCAGTTAGGCCTTTGTTACAGCACTACGTGGAAAATTTTGCGGAAGGATTTGGGCGTAAAGCCTTTTAAGATACAGCTGGTGCAAGAACTAAAGCCAGCCGACCTACCACAACGCCGAATTTTTGGTGAATGGGCTCTTGGAAAGCTGGCCGAGGATCCGCTTTTTTATCGAAAAATTGTGTTCAGCGATGAGGCTCATTTTTGGTTGAATGGGTACGTAAATAAGCAAAATTGCCGCATTTGGAGTGAAGATCAGCCAGAAGCATTGCAACAGCTACCAATGCATCCCGAAAAAGCCACTGTTTGGTGCGGTTTATGGGCCGGCGGCATTATTGCGCCATATTTCTTCAAAGATGATGCGAATCGCAGCGTTACTGTCAATGGTGAACGCTACCGAGCGATGATAACAAACTTTTTTTTGCCCGAAATGGAAGTTCTTGACTTGCATGATATGTGGGTTCAACAAGACGGTGCCACATGCCACACAGCACGCGAAACAATGGCGCAATTGCGAGGCGAGTTTGGTGAACAGTTAATTTCACGTTTCAGGCCGGTCAATTGGCCGCCTAGATCGTGCGATTTGACACCATTAGACTATTTTTTGTGGGGGTATGTCAAGGCTAATGTCTATAGGGACAAGCCCGCTTCGATTCGCACTGGAAGCCAACATCCATGCATTCATTCGTGAGATACCGGCCGATATGTGTGAAAGAGTATGCCAAAATTGGACTCAGCGGATGGGCTACCTGAGACGCAGCCGCGGTCAACATTTGCATGAAATTATCTTTAAACATTAAATTGCAAGGTTCAAACTATCGATTCAAATAAATATTTCATTCATTTTTTCGAATTTTTTGTGTTTTTTTTTTTTTTAAAGTTCTAAACCTCTTAAAAAATCACCCATTATTAATATTAGGCACCTATTATGAATCGCGAGTCGCAAGAAATATTAGGCGAATCTGACTTTTGACACAACCGTTTATGGCTCACCTAACTGTATTCGGCTAAAAAGTCAAAAATGTGTTGAAATGAGATGTTGCTCTATACGAACGTCGCAGTTTGCTATTCTCAAAACCACGACATATGTGATTTTAAAAACGTTCGACTTGAGTCCAACGTTCGACTCGCGAGTCATAATATAGCCCTTAAATTCACTTTTCCAAAAATGTCAGATTTCTAGAAAAACAAGACTTTAGCTTTTCCAATGGTCCTTTTTCAGGTTTACAAAACTCAGCCGTCCTATATTTCGATCCATAAAACTATTTGTTTTTTGACTTATTTCCCTGTACTAAATTATGTGCTTAAAAAATGAAAAATTAAGAGGGTACGTATTGGAGAAAAATAAAATGCAATACTGGATCGCACAAACTTGCTTTCGCAGCTAAAAGTTGACGATTTAGGTTATTTGTTTGTAGTTGTGCACTAAAGGGGTTTTATTATTTTAACTACCCTTAAAATGTTTTTAAACAAAGAACGGGCGTTAGGAAAATAGGGAAGGATTTAAGAGGAGATGTCAATGCACATTGGTTTTGAACATCTGAATATCAAAAATTAAATTCAATTAAAACTTTTCTACATTTATTCTACCTAGGTAGGTACCTACCTACATATTTCACGCGATTTTGTTTCTGTAATAATTTCTCAGAAACAACCTTGAAAAGGACACACGAACATCAAAACCATAGCAGGCGCTTCTTTCTGCACCCCTGATACGAATGATTTCTCATTTTATAATATATTTTGTATTGGACTGAAAACTTTATCAAAAACATTATGAACAAACTCTTTCAACAATTTTGTCAACCGCTATTTAATTTGAATAATCGTGTGGTAGCGTGGCCGAGCGGTCTAAGGCGCTGGTTTAAGGCACCAGTCTCCTCGGAGGCGTGGGTTCGAATCCCACCGCTGCCAAGATATTTTTTTTTATATTTATTTATAAGTTACATCTTATGACTTATAAAGGCGTGCAACTTTTTTCGTGTAGCGGTCTTGTATGACACAAGTTATTCTGCGTAATGCACAGACACAATAAAGAGTTGCATACATCCTCCTTTGAGATGTTATGGTTTGAAACCTGAGTTGGATCTTTAGTATTAAGATGCTTAGTTAAAGATAACAATAAGCTATATTTATGTAGAAAGATTGTTGCAAATTTATGATCATACTAAACTAAGTAAGAAGGTTACTGAGTACAAACATAAACTCAATACATGGCATTATAAATTCAAAAGTTGATGAACAATTTCAGAATTTTGCAAAAGAATTATCATACGCTTATATTGCTCCAACCATTCTCTAAAATTTCACCAAATGTTTTAGGAATATTTCAAGGAGCGACGATAAGATTGGTTTTATTGGTAATATACGAACAAAATAATTGAATTAAAATATTATATTTTATAGCCGCGTGAGTTGGTGAGAGTAACAAACAAAAATTTTATATTAACAGTTTGTTATTGTTTTTACAACAAAACAAAAAAATAATACAAATAATTTGGTATTGTTTGCATTTAAAAATTTGATGACTTGGATTCTCTCTCCAAAACACGACTTATAGTCAAAATGGTCTAAAAAGTATAGAATAAAATAATTTTTTCGAGCCACATATGTAGGTATGTAGGCTTTGTATGTATAAAAAAAGATGAAGGAACCAGGGCGTTGTGTCAATAATTAAAAATGGGAAGTTATTGACCTGCAAAAGTTAACAAAACTTATCTTTGTATCTTGAAAAAAAAGCAGATGCATTAAAATAACTTAAACAATCCTTCCGTTTGAATCCATTTTCATAGAACTCATAGAGGATGCCGTGACATAAGGCCAAGTGTCATAAGGCCAAATTTCGAAGGTTGGCCTTATGACTCTTTACGAAAGCGTCATAAGGCCAAATTTTAAGAGTTGGATTTATGTCGCTTTGTAAAGCGTCCTAAGGCCAAATTTGGTCCTATGCCACTTTGCGAAGTACATGTCTTCCGGTTTAAAAAGCGGGCGTACCAAAAACTGTCTAAGGAGGTGGTTAGCTTCCTTACTTTTGTGCAGAGAAGTTACAAAATTAGGAATTTTCGAGGCTCTTTTTCTTACAGCTTGATAAAAATGAAACCAACATGTTGTAAACTTTGCTGTTGGAAAAACGGTTTTGCACCTGTTTCTAAGTGCTTTTTCATAATCTGTTACAAATGATGTGGGGTTGAACTGAAACAAATTTACTTCAATATATTGGAAGGCATGAAGATATGCGCCCATCGACTTTCGACTCATAAGAACATAGATGAAAGGATAAACCTTCAAATTCATCTTGGCATAAACTTTTAATTCACTAGATCGTACAATTTTAGAATTGAAAAAATAATATCCAAAATTATGACGCTTTACAAAGCGACGTACAACTCTTAAAATTAAAAAAAAAAATTATTTAAAAACAACGGTAAAACTTGCAATGCCCTGCCATTCCTTTTTGGAAAGCCAGAAATCTCTTCTTTAATTTTCGATTTAAATTAAGTTCCGTTCGTGACTAGTTTTTGAAAAAAATAATTTTCAAACTCGAAATTTTTAAGAAGAAAAAATTTTAAAAAATTTCAAACTAATTTTTTTCAAAATTGTACGTCACTAAGTAGTATTTTTGTTTTCAAAACTCAATACTCTTATTAATTTTTAGTCAAACACTGAAAACCACATGGATCTAAGACTTTAACTTTTCAAGATATGAACAAAAATAAATGAAGCAACTTTCTCATAAAACTAAGAAGAATGATTATTTCAGCAACCAGTTCATTATCATCAACCTCGTTTTTTCTTGTTTTTACTAAGATGCTGGTTTCTTTAGAACCATGTGGTTTTCAGTTTTTGACTAAAAATTAACAAGAGCATTAAGTTTAGAAAGGCTTAATTACATACAATTTTGAAAAAAATTAGTTTGAATTTTTTTTTTTCAAAATTTCGAGTTTGAAAATTAATTTTTTAAAAACTATTCACACACGCAACTTAATTTAAAATGGAAATTAAATAAGATATTTCTGGCTTTCCAAAAAGGTATGGCAGGGCATTGCAAGCCTTACCGTTGTTTAAAAAAAAAAAGCGCGCGTGTAACTCAGTTCTCGTGGCAGAAGTGAAACTTCTTTGGCGATCTTAAAGTCTCGATATGTATAGGGACATTAAGCTTATATGCGTAAGACGCAGCTAAGTATTCTATATCAAAATGATCGATGGGTTCGGGTTGCAAACTTGAAAATAAAATAATAATGGTGAAAATTTAAAGTAAAAAAAGGTGAAAATTTAAAAGATATAAATCAGTTTATTTGAGTAGGTTTTCCGACTATTTCCAAAAATTCCTACACTCCAAATCTCTGCCAAACCAAAAAATTGTATATGACAACTTTAATTTGGTTTTATGTATTTTGCAACCATATATAATTCAAATATTTAGCGGACTGTCTTGATTTAATTCAATTTTTTGAAATAAGCCTATTTTGAGATAAAATTTTTAAAATAATTTATATCTCCATACCAGTAGGAGATAGACAAAAATCTTAAACTGGTAAGATTCTTAGAATTTCATTATCTATCCACCAAAAAAAAATTCAAAACTCTAGCACTCTAATTAACGAAATTTGAAAAAAGACATAAAAGGACATCTTCCCTTTTATCTGCTACAATAATATAGATTATCAAAAAATTCAAACTTATTGCAATATAAAATATATTAGCCTATCAATAAAAATTTTTACTTTTACTCTACCCCCCACCACTTAGGTAATCAATGATATCAGCGTTGCACATGTGGCGTTACATTTTTTCGTTTCACAAAAATTCAACCTTGAAATTTCACTCTCAACGCGCCCAAAGAAGTTTCACTTAAATAATTTGTTTCTGTTTTAAGTCGATTTTTAGAAAATTGCCCCTCCCAACTAAACGGAGGGAAATAGACCCCCCCTTTTTTTTCTTGTCTTAATCCAACCTACTCGTTACAGCTTTTTTGTGCACCCTATACCAACCACCCTGTATATTTCTGAGACATTGAAGAGAATTCTTATAGTTTTCTGTCAAATATTGATGAAAAAACGTTCCATCACTGATGATTTATAGATAAAATAAGTTGACCTTTTATGACCAATTTCTAGTACTTAGTAGAGGGTATTTTTATGTTTTATTTTTTAATTCCCCAAATGAGACTCAAACCAATCAATATTTTATTTCTCCCAGTATCTCTATACCAACCTATTCTCTGGAATTAAGAACGAAAATACTAACTTCATGTAATTTATGCACATCGAAATCAGTTCAGACCACCTCGTTGCACATCGTTGCTGATGCCAACTTGAATGTCACCACATGAACTAGCAATCAACAAAAAACAAGATAAAAATAAAAATTAAATAACTATATATGCATAGATACATTTGTCTTAGTTTCCAAATACTTAGCTTGGGAAGCAAAGACGGTAAGTATCGAACGGAACCAACTACACAAAGCAACCTCATTCACATTGATTTATGCGGAAAAAATTAAAATTTTGCAGAAAATGTCCAATTTTGTGAATTCAGTGAGTGCACTTTGGAACTTGGAAGAGCAGTATACGAAGTTAAACGGACATACATAGATTCATGCCGGCAAGACTGTATGAATATATGTAAGTAATTACATATATGTACATATGCACACAATTTCATACATTACACACATATTTACATTGAACTGACATTCTGACAACGTTGTCGTCATTGGCGTTCTTGAATCATGTCAACCTTTTGTTAAATCTTTGGGTGATCGAAAAAAAAAACAAAGTTTCGCATATATGCACATTCGATTTTTAAAATCTTAAATGAAAATGTAGACACACGTTTTCCTTAGTAATCTATATCACTATGTCAGTATTGGAATACCTTTAAATCTGCTATTGGATACAATATTAATTTAAATTTTAACTAGAGCTATGTATGTATGCTAGTGTTTCAAAAAAAAAATAAAGTACCTTCGAAACAGGCTCAAAAGTTTTGTTTTGTCAAAAAAACACAACTGTAAAAATTTAAGCTCATAATATTAACGTTTTGACCTGCCTCACTCACAGGGGGGGTCTATTTCCCTCCATTTAGGCGGAAGGGGCAATTTTCTAAAAAATTGCCTTAAAAAACAAAAATTATGCTTAATTACATACAATTTAAAAAAAAAAAAAGAGTTTGAAATTAAAAAAACAAATTTATTTTTCAAAACTTCTAGTTTGAAAATTAATTAATTAAAAACTATTCTCAAACGCAACTTAATTTAAAATGGAAATTAAAGAAGCTATTACTGGCTTTCCAAAAAGATATGGCAAGGCAACACAAGTTTTACAGTTGTTTTTAAATATTTTTTTTTCTGTTTTAAGTCAATTTTTTAGAAAATTGCCCCTTCCGCCTAAATGGAGGAAAATAGACCCCCCTCCCATACGGTTTTTTTCTTGTCTTAACCTAACCTACTCGTTACAGCTTTTTGGTGCACCTGACACCAATCACCCTATATATTAATAACATGTCAATTATCAAATCACCTGCTGCTGTGTAACGTTTTTTATATTTTTTTTAAACAATTATGCGATTTTAAATGATTTTCAACAGAAAATATATTATACGAATATTTCATATAATATACTGTTATAACTAGAGTAAAGGGCACTGTGAGAAAGGAAATTTTGTCCTCTACAAAAAAGGTTTAGGGTAATTAGTTGACAAGAGTGATAAAAGTGAAGATAATACGTTAAATACAAAAAAAAGGTAACTTTATTTCAATTTTGTATTGTATTGGATTTTTTTTGAGAGGCTGTAACTTTGAAACGGTTGATTTAACGATAAAATATGTTAAGACCTTTTTTGTAGAACGTTAGATTTCCTATAAGAAAAAGTTATGCTCAAAATTTGGAAACATGGTTTTCTAAAGATAAAAAATCATATGTAAGAACTTGTGTTTTTTCCCATACAAATCGTATGGTAAAACGAAAAGTGCGATGAGGCAGGTCTAAACGTTAATATTATGAGCTTAAATTTTAACAGTTGTGTTTTTTGGACAAAACAAAATTTTTAAGCCTGTTTCGATGAAAATCAAAAATAAAAAAATAATTTAAAACACTAATGTATACGTATACACCTTTATTATTGTTCTTCTTAGTTTTTTTTTATTGTAATGAAACTGGTCAGAGGATAGGTATAAGACAAATAATTGTTCATTAAACATTCATTCAAAACATTCAAAACAGTTTTCAAACACTAACACCCTTATTCATAAAGAAAAAATAGTTATTTTTGCTACCGTGTTTAGGAAAACTACACCATGCAATAAGAATTTTGCGGACTCAAATAGAGCAGTAAGCAATTGCCTTTAGTTTGAGCCCAGAAAATTCTTATTCCATGGTGTAGTTTTCCTAAACATGGTAGCTAAAATAACTATTTTTTTTATGAATACGGGTGTAAATTTATACTTTGGCAGGAAGGTTCAAATTAGGAACTTAAAAAGCAGGTAATTTTTAAATATTCGTGGCAAAAATGAGCTTTAAATTTAAGTTTATGTGAACTTTTAAATTTTCTGTTTGTTTCTGTTCGGAACAGATTAATTAAACAGACCTATTATTCACTTAACCTTAATATTTATTGCTATAATTCTCAACTTCTGACATTTCCGTAGGTACTCTAAGCCATCTCCACTTTAAAACCTCTATTCAAAATAGGTAGGCACTTTATTTATAATCAAAGCAACCGGACCGAGAAGAATGGAAATAAAAAAACAGTTTTCACCGGAAAACGAAAAGGTTGTGGGCGGTCGGAGCATTCTTATTTAAGTGAAACATACAATTCGTTTGTTTGGAATGAATACTTTAGATTTTGGTAATCAGAATTCGATTGAACACTATTATTACAGTTGTTTTTTTATTTTTGTGTGTCTACTTTGAAAGAAATTCCCTTTTTATTGGAAATTACATAAATATTCTTATCTTTCATTCTAGGGTTTTGGGATCTGAGTTAAATCAGAGCTAGTTAATAATGCAAACAAAAAACACTTGGACGGTGACTATTCAAGGTCTTATTGACTTACCTTTAACTTTTTGCTGTCAAAAATCCATCGAGATCGAAGTGTGACACTATGAAACGTCGAATTTTGACAATCATATATAAAATTTTCAACAAGTTTTCTATTTCACAGATATTTAATAAAAACCAATTTGTCTAAAACTTAAGATAATTGCCAAAACAAATGTTCTTGGGTGATCTCGAAAGCGATAATATAGATTCCTTGCGACTCCACCCGCGCAGAAAAACATTCAAGTTTTCTTTTCGACATGGCACTAGAGAGTTTTAAAATAGATTCTAGCAAGGCCCTAACATGGCTGAGTAATGGCCAAAACTAGGGCCTTGTCGATTATGAACCCTTTTGCCTCGTCAGAAAAACCACTCTAGGCCCCGGACCAGCTAGATTTGTTCATATTTTTGCTAGAAACATTAAAAAGGGGTATTTTAGTATCGGTTGTGATTCGATAGTAAAATAACTCAGATCAAAAATAAAAACATGAATAATAAAAATAATAGCGCAAATTTTTAGGAATTTAATACGATATTAAAGCAAATTTAGTATGATATTGGGCATTTTTGTAAAATACTCTTATTATCATATTATTTGATTTAGTATCATGTACAAAAATGCGCTTAAGGCGCCAGTTATAGCTTTCATTGAAAACCATCATTGAAAATTTTGTCTTTCAATTTTGAAGCACTTAAACAAATAAAACTGATTGCGTTTTGGTACAAAAATGATGGTTGTCAGTTATTTAATTTTTTTAGTGAAAAAAATGTTTAGTTTTCTTTACAACTTTCATATAAAATCATTTTTTGTTTTTCAATGATGAAAATCGTTTTCAATGAACAGCTGATATTTTGTTCCCAAAAGTGGAACACATTCGTTCCAATGAAATGTATTCCTTTTTCTTCCTGTTCTCGGCTGTCAGTTTTTCGTTCAATGATCGACTTTAACATCAACGTTGTTTTTTGTATGGGGAATGGAATTTTCAATGAAAGAAAATTACATGATAGCTATAACCGACCTGTCAGAAAATATTCCACCATTTCACTGATTTGTGTTTCAATGATGGATTTCAATGAAAGCTATAACTGGCGCCTTAAGCGCCTAATCTAAACTACATCCAACCACAAAAACAACCGGATATGAACCACTTGAGATGAACCATCTGATGGTATTAAGTAAATATAGTTTAAGACAGTAAATTATAACTTCTGATTAATTTTAATGAAAATTTCAAAAAGCCTTTGGCGGGGATAGGTGGTTGAAAATAGAGATTTTTGAAATTAAATACCTATAAGATTATCTTGGTAGGATTTGCAAGAGCGTGAAATTTTTAACTTTTTTTCAAATATAATAAAATTTAAAATTTGTATTTTTCGATTTATGGATTCAATTTGTATCAATAACGATAGTGCTTAGTCTGATAGGATGCCGAAAACGTCCAACAAGTTCCTACTAGCGAGAACATCACGAGAGTATGAAACATTTTCCTGGTCTAAATTTTACTTACTGAAATTTTGCAAGTTTTCTTCGTCTAGATTTTCCCTAAAGAAAACTGACTAGTGCCATGTGAAAACTAGACAGAAACTGGGCGTTTTTCCAGCCGGTCATCTACTCCCAAACGAAAGTCCCTTTTATGACACACTTTTGTGTACATTCCAAATGGACAGTAGCACAGCCACATGGCGCAGATCTCAAAAATCAAATTGAAAAAGTTTCCTTTTTTTCTAATCCGTTTAGGATTTAACTATGCTCTTTAAATCTATGTAAATCATAAAATATAATTTTTGTTTGTTTTCTGATTCCGTTTGCTCTGTGAGGTATTAACCCAAAAAAAAAGTTTCCACAACTGCCGCACACATAAATTTCACCCGGGTGCTCGATTTTTTTGGAATCTTTGCTGTGGATACACCTGTTTCGTATTTTTTATTTTTATTTTCGCAAACTCACCTGTTCGCATATTTAAAGAAAGAACCCTTTCCTTTATTCAAAGCAATTTATTCTGATGTAAATTCCCTTGTTGGCAGAAAATATACGTGCGTATATTTCCGGTGGTAATAATTTATTGAGGTTACTTCTACCCATGTGCTTTGGAATCAGTTAAATCCCTACCGGTTTTTCGATGTTGTATAATTTAATTTATTTTATTAAATTCCGCTGTTTTTATTTGGAAATAAGATTTTTAATCGACGTTTTTTATTACTTGAAAAGGTCAAACTTTCCTTGGATGTACTTAAAATAGGATTATGAGCCATAAATGGTTGGGTCATGGTTCATGGACTTTTCTTATTTCGTGCTTGAAAGTACCTACATAGTAATATATATACCTGATGTTAAGGTTGCAAAATCAATCGATATTTATACACAAACGCACGATAAGAACGAATTTTACAGCTGTGCAACTGTGTGGGGCATGAATAGATGGTGCTAACTGCTGCAGGGGCTTATACCTAGTTAAAATTATTTAAAATGAGAAGAAACTAATTTATTTAAAAACTGTTATTAATTTAATTTTGTCTAGTTATGGAGTGGCTAGTGGCAATGGCCGTTCTCGAGGAATCACTTAAGTAAAACAAAATATTAAAATTAAATATAAACGTTATTGGAAATGTTTTCAATTGGCATTTGAACTTTTTTCAGATATGACTCTTTGACCAAGACATAAAATCAATACCAATAACCAAATTTAAAGATGACTTAATTTATTTATATTCAAAGTAAACCATCCGTATGGGCAAATATAAACAAAGTTAATTTTAATGGTTATAGAGGCGTTAAAATCGTTTAAGCCATGCTCAACAATTCCAAACTTTATCGAAACGTATCTGAAATATAACGAATTATACCGAGGCTGCTTGCAGGAGAAAATTCCTGCAAATTATAAAAATGTTTAGCTTTAAGAATAAAATAAATGGAATAAATTATAAACAATGTACCCCTAGTCTTAAGATCAAGATGGCTAGGGTGTTAGGCGGGCGAAAACCGTACTATAGACACCTTATTACTCCCGCTAGTCATTAAAAAAAAAAATAATATAATTTTTGCATTTCAGGAAATTTTTAAGTATACATCGACTTGGCTAAGTAGCGTGTGACATGGAAGATATAAAATTTAATGAGATGAAAGTCCAACTTCATATGTATGTACTTGCAAATGTTGATATCAGGAGAACGTTATAAGTTGTGTATGTATATTATAAAAAGGGTCCGCCAAATAACTTTTTTTTTTTGAAAATGCATCATCAACATCGAGTGTAGCTTCGGCTGTGTGGCACGTAGCGCCATCCTGTTGAAACCAAATGTTGCCAATATCCTCCCCTTCAATTTTTGTGAACAAAAATTCGTTCAACATGCCCCGATAACGATCGCCATTGACTGTAACGGCCACTCCTTGCTCAGTTGAAGAAAAATGGCCCAATTATGCCTCTGGACCAAAATCCGCACCAAACAGTGACTCGTTTTGGGTGTATCGGCTTTTCAATGTATGAGTGCGGGTTTTCTGTGCCCCAAATGCGACAATTTTGGTTGTTTACATACCCGCCAAATCAGACATGAGCTAAGTGTTACCATTCACGAAATAAGCACTAGTTGAAAAACGCAACTAGTTAAAACGTTAGATGGCGGACCCTTTATTAACCGCAAGCCTAATGGGATAACAGTAAATTAATACATACCTGTATTATGGATTTCAAAAGCATTTAACCCTGGAAAAGCTGCAATAACTACACGTGGTAATTTGAAATATCGTTCACGTCGATTATAAAATCATCTTAATACCAAACATCCAAACTTAAGATACACCCAACAGCGTTATGCCTAACAAATAATTTTTATTCAAAAAACAATAAGAATTTCTCCTTGAATTTTGACCCCATTAACCTTGGGTACAAAGTTCAAAATATGATCGAACCACCTGCTTAAAATACCCATAAATACCAACAACATGATTCTTACATTATTTACTTTTTTGCCCGAATTCATAACTTGCACCTTATTTATCTATATATCGTATAACGTAAGACTATATACATATATGTATATGTAATTTTAAATGCAAACTTTGTTATCTAACTGCCTTTATATTTATTTTTCTTCAAACTATTTTTTTTTTATTTCAAGAAGCAAACGCCAACAAAACAGATGTTATCTTGTTTTAAATGAAATAAAATTCAACTCACAGTCTTAATACATACAAACAACATACATAATGTTTAAGATTTTCTATCGACGCAAAAGAAAGTAACTTCATATGTACATCCATGTGTGTTTGTGTGCACAAAATTGTACGTTATTATATTCAATTGATATGATGACTCTTTCGGTAGCAAAATTTTAAAGTTCAAGTGGTAAAATGAATGTTATCGTATTATTTTGTATGTTTACTTTAAAATGTTCGCAAATCAGGTTTATTTTTTTTATTTCACTGTTTGCTTTTGTGCAAATTCAAAAAAAAAAAATAAAAATATGCAAATAGATAGGTAAGTCATTTCAAATAAATGACAATAAAACGTACTTTTGAATGTAAATGACTATGAAATTTACAAAGAAAAAGATAAAACATATATATAAGTGATAACAACAGCTTGCTTGAAAACTGTTTAAACAGCAATGTTGGTTTTGCATTTTAATACTCAGCGAATACTGAGTAAATGTTTTCATTATCTGTGAATACACAATGCAAAACAGTTCTATGAAGCCTATGTAATTGAATTTGTAGTTTTAAGTACATAGCTTAAAACAAACGAGTTAATTATAATTGTTTTACATAACAGTTCATTCATGATTTGAATTCTATTTTTCTCAGTCCAATGTATCATTTTTCGAAATCAATAATATGAGTTTAAGGATACGTTTGAATTTACATTTTATTTCATTACCTAACTAATGACCTAATTTTGTTTATTTGTATCAATAATTGAAAAAAAAAACTTTAAATGACTAATTGCAAAATGTAAATGTGAGTAAAGGAACGAAGCAAATACTTTGCATCGTCTGAGAACGGCAGGAATGTATATAGACAGTCTTCCGCATAGCTGCGAGCTTAAATCGGCCGATGATTCGCCTTCAGTGTACGCGAACCAGATCAAACTGATTCTGAGTTTCTATGCTAATAATCAGGGAAAGGATTTTGATGACCTAAAAAAATCAAAAAAGGCAAACGAAAATTCTTAATATAGAGAATATAAACATAACTTAACATCTAATTATAACAGCATTGAACTACCAACAGCTTTTTGAAGTTCTCAGGTAACAGCCTTCTATGACTGTCTCTTAGAAGCATCTGAAATGAGCTAAAGGACGTTTCTACTTGAGCAGAAACGAGTGGAGCCCATTTTAAACTCTACATCATTCACTTCAACGTTTTCGGAAAGTGTGGAGTTAACGTCGCCTTTTATTACAGCATATGCTCAACAGTTTTAAGTCCACGATTTACATTAAAAACAGAAGTGAACTTTTTTAACAATTCATTTGCAAGTATTGGCCCTTTCGCTTTTTCCACATTTTCATTGATATTTGCAGTGCAAGGAAATGCACGATCATTCGTAGAGAAATGCAAAGATCTAGTTTTTATGAGTAAACAAAAACAAAAAAAGGACAAGAAATTTTATTGAGAAAAGATCATTGTAACTCTATCTGCAGGCTACACTTCCTGCTTTTTTTTTTTCTTGTATATTGAGGGCAAGCAAATTTGTTTCCTGTGCGCTTTAGATTGTGTTATGTTTTCATGTGAAATAATCTCAACTGGCAATGGAAAAACTACATGCAGTTTGTATTTGTACAATTTTTTTTGAAGATTTTCCGTTAAAAAAACTAACTTTGATAAAAAAATGGCAATCAAGTCAAAATTGACAAAAACAGACACTTACGGGTAAAAAAGGCAAAAAAAAACACTAACGGTTAAAAAAGGCAAAATAAAATACATATATTTTAAATAAGGAGGACATGAATCGTGTTTGTATAAATTCGGTACTTTATTACGATCACGCAAAAAAAAGGCAAAGTTAGCAAATTCCTTTCCCTGCTAATAATATAAAGAATAAGACATCGTTTTAAATTAAAACTGAAAGAAAGTTACAGCACTAGGTGTTTTGACAGTTTTCCTGACCTGGTACTTATTTATAAAAAAAAAAAATGTTCTTAAAGTAGTCTTGATGTGAATAATTGTGTTATCTACAAAATTATATATTAATAAGATGAAAACATTCCACAACTTCTGTTCAAACAAA
The DNA here is from genome assembly GCA_949320155.1 of Melangyna quadrimaculata. Classification (NCBI taxonomy): domain Eukaryota; kingdom Metazoa; phylum Arthropoda; class Insecta; order Diptera; family Syrphidae; genus Melangyna; species Melangyna quadrimaculata. Next base: position 78,640,262 of record OX439483.1, on the reverse strand, counting down.
AACATAACATTTTAAGCAAACATAAGAATATAACTGACTTCAAAACATACACACCCGAAACGTCGTAGTTGTATCCATATATTTTGGAAACACTTGTATCACTTTAACAATATGTAGGTATGCCTTAAAATATGAAAACACTTCCAAGAACATCAGTACCAAAAGCCAATAATAGGTTTTGTTTTACTGTCCAAAGGAAATCAAAACGCAATTAGGTATGTTAAGTGAAAAACAATTATATTCGAACAGAACAGCACAAACTGTCAGAACAAGCTAGAACAGAAAAGTGCAGCACATGCACGAATGTTGTTGACAGTTTCCGATCAGATGTGAAGAAGTGAAAATTGAATTTAATTTGGTTGGAATGAATTAAGAATTATTAAGGTATGGCTATTTCTTCAGATATTTTTGACAATTTTATGCGCGAGCTATTGAAATAATCCATCAGTGTTAATAATTTCACTTGCAAAAAGCTACATTCCAATTTGTTCAGCTGTTACTTTGATACTTGACACTCACTTGCTCCACCTGAAAAGTAAGTGCAGAAAATATTATTCTTACCTGTTCTGAAAAACTCATGGAACACAAGGTGCCAGAAGGTAGAACAGTTTAGTGCAAGGTTTTTACTCACAGAACACCCAATCTTTTACTTTTCTAATCTTTTCTGTTCCGAACAGATTCATTAAGCAGACCTATTATGCCAAGTGCATTTTTCGGACCACTTGACAAATCTGTCCATGTTTTTATAACAGATAAAGTAAACAATTATGTAAATCTTATTTTTGTCTCTGCAGCAATTATTGTTAATTTGAATTGCGTTATTTTGTGAATCAGAAACATTCCATTGTAACTTCACTGTCGACAAAAGGAGTGCTGTGCTTTTGCCACACCTCTTAACCGGAAACTAAATAATTGACAGTAATCTTACTCGAAAAAATAAACTACTAAACAACCACTTTGCATACTAAAACATTTTATTTCCATTAATTTCAATCTGATATAAATTCCAGAATTCACAGAGATAAATAATGTACATGCAGCAATGGTAGGTGTACATAGATAGTTACACCCATTTAATGAACGCAACACCCGCATAGAGTACTATCAGTGATTCAGTGTCTCTTATGCTTCTATTAACCTCCTTTTATATCCCCATCATAATATAAGCTATAATAACGTTTTATATTTGATTTTACTCTTTGTAGGATGAGTGTTTATATAATAAGCTGAAGCCGATATAGGTAGGTAGTTTAGAAACGTACGGAAACAATGCGGAACACCATCATAGTACATAACAATTTTCCAAATATGGCAACGTTTGAGTTTCCACTATGTCACACTTCGTCACTTCAAGCTTCCCCCATTATCTTGATTTTAATTTTGCTTTGTTGCTTTGCATTCCACAACGTGTCGTCAGCGTTGAGCGTTGTCGTCGGCTTTGTCGTGTGAGCTTTCATCAAAAATCTTACTCATTAACCTAAAAAAAAAATAAATGATAAAACAAAACTAAAACTGGCAGCATTCTCTTCACTGAGCAAGAAGTTCAAAGGCAGTAAAATAATGAAACGTGTGTTGGGACGTGTTCTAGTGAACAATTTTGAAAACTACTCCACTTGTACACACGACTCGTGAAGCCGCTTTTTGGGGTTAACAGTCTCGATGGTTTGAGATTGTTCTTCATACCAACAATAGTGCACTGCTGCGTCTACTATTATTATTGATTTACTTTCTGTGTCAGGGGGTTGATGGGAAATGAGTTGTCATATCACTAGATTTGTGTGTTAAAGTAGACGAACTGGACGGGATACTACTATGTCAATCGATAACCACCACCACTAACACAACTTTGTTTCCATGTACCAAGCTTTGTATATTGGAATTTTGATTGGTTTTGTTTTCTTTCCTTTGGCGCCATACAAAATGTCTGTTGGTCGTCTTCGCCTTGGTCGTATCTACGTCGAAGTCAGTGGCGGAAAAGGAAACTACTATAGTTGTACAACAGTAGCATGTCAAAATATAATTTAAAAAGTAAAATGAAAACGCGTTATGCGATATTTGTATAGTTTTTCATATTGTAATTGCAAGTAAAGCATACGCAAAATAGATACAGAGCGGAAGTGTAAAGGCAATATAGAAATGGTGTCACAATACAGTTAGGTAATGAAAATGGAATTATGTATTAGATTTTCCAAAGTAAATAAGAATAATTGCTTTAAGAACAATTTTTAGAAATAATTGCTACCAAGGTATTTTATTGCCTTTGCATTTTAAACATTATAGGGAATATTCATAGTCCCTGATAAACTCCGGTTTTACTGAATTACAGTTTAAGACATATTTGGTTTGATGAATACAGCCCATTTTCATCAACAAATTGTTTTATAATTTATATTTTTATAAGTTTAATAATCTATATAAAAGACAAATGTCGTCCGTGTGTGCGCGCATAACTCGAGAACGGGTCGTTTGATTTTTATGATTTTACGCTTGATAAATTCGTATTGACTCAAGGAAGGACATAGGACACTGTAGACAAAATCCCGACAAATTTTCAGGAAAATTGGAAATCAGGTATCATCCCCTTTTTAATGCATATCTCGAGAACGGTGTCTTCGATTTTCACGATTATGGGCTTTATGGATTCGTATTGGCTCAAGAAAGGACAAAGGACACTGGAGGAATATCCCAGAAAATTTCCAGGAAAATTGGAAAACAGGAAACATCCAGTTTTTAATGCATAACTCGAGAACGGTTACTTTGATTTTGACGATTTAGGGCTTGATAAATTCGTATTGGCCCCAGGAATGGCTTGAGAGTATTAACTTTGTTGCAATACGTGGAAAAATTGCAGTTGAAAACAAACATGCGAGTCGCTTTACGAAATGACCAGTTCGCTGCAGATTTCTCCAGTCAATTTATTGGCGATGGGCAATGCCGTGATACCAGTGGACTGGACTTGACCAACCTAATTGAATTTCCACCGCATTTTTGCTACTTTACAACAACGCCGGAAAAGCTCATGGCAAATGTTTTTCCGAATTTGCGAAAAACAAGAATGTCGATCATTTGAATTTCGTCATTCAAAATCAAATCGTCTCGGTGAGTTAATTTATTCAAATCCGTGGACTCTGTCATAGATGAAAACGAAGCCACCAACAATCCCACGGAATTTTTGAATTCTTTGGATGTTCCGGGATTTTCACCACACAATTTAAAAATGAAAGTCGGCTCAGTTATAATTTTGCTGCGCAACCTCAATGCACCAAAACTTTGTAACAGAACACGTTTGATTATGAAGTGCATCAAATCAAATCTTATATTCAAGTCACGATTTTGAGGGGAAAATTCAAAGGCGAAGATGTTCTCATTCCACGGATTCCGCTTATTCCGAACGATTGCCATTCGTATTTAAGCGTCTTCAATTTCCAGTGCGTCTCGCTTTTGCTATGACAATTGACAATCAATAAGTCGTAAGGACAATTGCTGGATGTTTTTGGCATCAATCTGGAATTCCCATGTAACATGGTCAGTTGTATGTGGCGTGCTCACGTATCAGCAAACCTACCGCTTTGTACATGTACGCGCCTGAATATAAAAACGAAAAATGGTTTTTACCATTAATGCTTTTCAGTAAAGAAGCGGAAGGTTGACCGACACGCCAATCATCTTGGTTTCATTGAAACACATCGACATTGTTAATTTAATTGTTTTATTGTATTTAATAAAACTTTAGAATAAAGAATTTCAATTGACCGAATTACATGAAACATCATTGTATGTCATTATCGGAATTATTATTGTCTTTACATAAATTAATTTAGGCGGAACGAAGTTCGCCGGGTCATCTAGTTTGTTATAATACACGAATAGTTCCAAATATAATGACATGAAAAACTACACAAAATAGAATCAACGACCAGAAATACCATTACTCCCAATTTTAACTTAGACACAGTTTAAAAATGACTATGAATATCCCTCTATGTAACTAGGTACATACATAGACGATATTTGTTTGAACAAGTTGTAGGTATGTTATTATATGAGTGGTCTTTTTGTAATACAAATGCTACTGAAATATGTCAGCCATGTAGAAGACTTAGCATTAGTTAATTCAACAAGTCCAATTAAATCATGCTAAGTCTTCTACTTGGCTGATGTATTTCAGTAGTATCTAAACGAATGACACACAAAATAAGGTCGATTTTTTGACTAAAATTGTTCAAAGAGCCATAAGACTGACAATTTGTTAGGAGGATTCAAAATTCTTCCTGAATCTTAATCCCCATATAACACTTAATAAAAGATTTGTTATAATTATAAAAGGTTATAGAGAAATCGTTAAAAGTTTATTGACAAAAAATCTGTATTTAAACGAGTGAACGTCATAACTCAATAAACTTCAAACTTCAAAAATCGCGATTTAAAGTTTGCATGACTGTATTTCATAATCGTCTTAATTTGTATCTACTTTTTTTTTCTTGGTAGAGCTATTAATTATAATTTTATCGCAAAATATGACACTCTTTAAATATTTATTGGACTGTTTTCACTTCAAAGGTCCCTTCGTAAATGAGAAAAATACAGTATTTCCACAAAAAAAAAAATATTTAAAAGTGACAGTGTATATAACGGGTGATTTTTTAGCTGGTTTGTTTTGGCAACACTGGTTTTGACAGCTGACGTGTGTTTAGTACCTTGTGTCACTGTCAAACAGCTTCAGTTTGGTTTGCAATTTAACCATGGATCGTCTTACAAATGAACAACGCTTGCAAATTATTGAATTTTACTATCAAAATTCGTGCTCGGTTCGAAATGTTCATCGCGCGCTGCTTCCATTTTATGGTCGGCATTCTCGACCTTCTGAGCAGTCTATTCGGAAGATTGTGACCAAATTTCGCACCAAATTTACTTTGTTGGACATTAAACCACCAACACGTTTACGTACTGTGCGTAGTGAAGAAAATATTGCGGCCATATCAGCTAGTGTGACAGAAGACCGCGAAATGTCGATTCGGCGCCGTTCCCAGCAGTTAGGCCTTTGTTACAGCACTACGTGGAAAATTTTGCGGAAGGATTTTGCGGAAGGATTTAAGATACAGCTGGTGCAAGAACTAAAGCCAGCCGACCTACCACAACGCCGAATTTTTGGTGAATGGGCTCTTGGAAAGCTGGCCGGGGATGAGGCTCATTTTTGGTTGAATGGGTACGTAAATAAGCAAAATTGCCGCATTTGGAGTGAAGATCAGCCAGGAGCATTGCAACAGCTACCAATGCATCCCGAAAAAGCCACTGTTTGGTGCGGTTTATGGGCCGGCGGCATTATTGGGCCATATTTCTTCAAAGATGATGCGAATCGCAGCGTTACTGTCAATGGTGAACGCTACCGAGCGATGATAACAAACTTTTTTTTGCCCGAAATGGAAGTTCTTGACTTGCATGATATGTGGTTTCAACAAGACGGTGCCACATGCCACACAGCACGCGAAACAATGGCGCAATTGCGAGCGAGTTTGGTGAACAGTTAATTTCACGTTTCGAGCCGATCAATTGGCCGCCTAGATCGTGCGATTTGACACCATTAGACTATTTTTTGTGGGGGTATGTCAAGGCTAATGTCTATAGGGACAAGCCCGCTTCGATTGACGCTCTGGAAGCCAACATCCATGCATTCATTCGTGAGATACCGGCCGATATGTGTGAAAGAGTATGCCAAAATTGGACTCAGCGGATGGGCTACCTGAGACGCAGCCGCGGTCAACATTTGCATGAAATTATCTTTAAACATTAAATTGCAAAGTTCAAACTATCGATTCAAATAAACATTTCATTCATTTTTTCGAATTTTTTGTGTTTTTTTTTTTTTTTAAGTTCTAAACCTCTTAAAAAATCACCCATTATAAAGACATAATTATTATGTGTAAAATAAAAATAGTCTGAAGTGAATATCTTATTCCGTTCTCGAGATATTCCATATAAATGACAGTAGTAAAAAAACGGTTTATTAAATTTGTTAGAAAACCTTTTCAGCACGTTATGACAATATTATCTGTAAAATGAAATTCATCCGAGGTCGATATCTTTATGCGTTCTCAAGATTTGGTGGACGAAAAAAGTACCCCGAACGTACGTACATACACACATACAGACATTTTGCTAAAAACGACGGATTCTGATTCTAGAGACCTCAAAACGTGAAGTTATGTCAAAATTTTCAATTCGACAAAGCACACCAATTACAATAACTTCCAATGGGAAGTTAACAAAGTAGAATTTGTATACTGTTAAGCGAATTATTCGCCAACCATTATGTTATTCGCTAATTTTGTCCATTGGAATAAAAGTTCATTTATTTTGGGGTCTATTTCAAAATGGCCGATATTGTCATTACAATGGAACACTATTGCAATTAATATTTGCTCTAATTGCAATCTTTGTTGCCATATGGCTGACCAATTACTGAAACTAGCTGACCTTTTATGACGAGCCAGTGGCCTTTCGAATGGTATACTTTTTTTGCGAATATCCCATAAATTAGGTGCCTAAAATAGTTGGTGACCTTGAAAAACTGTAACCCTTGATTAAAAATTGTCTATGGCTGACCAATTTCTGAAACCAGTTGACCTTTTTTGACCACTTACTGACCTTTTAGATGGCATACTTTTTTTTGACAATATCCCATATATGAGGTGCTAAAGGTTAGGACCCCATGCCGAGACCTCCCCTAACATTTATCTTTTTTTAAAAGCATTTATTTCCTAAAAATGTTTGTTAGGTTCACACGAATTAATCTTCAATTACGATATGGGAAGTATATAGACTTGACATTTTAAAAAGATATAAAATAATAAAACACTTGTTTTTCCACAATTTAAATTATTTTGTTTTTTATTTATTAAAAACTTTGGAAGCCAACGCGTATCGCCTTAGTTAGCTTAATAAATAAAAAAAAATAAATTGTGGAAAAACAATAAGGTTCAACTTGCAATCTATTGATTATATAGACAGCAATTTTTGTGTGAGAGCAATAGCGAAAATTCCTGCTGTTGTAAAATAGGTTAAATGCAAATATGAAAGCCTTGCATGTCAGGGTTTGGGCCTTTGTATGCAATACTGTATTTAAAATGCACTTAAGGAACTTCAATATCATTTTTAATAATAGAACTGAGTGCTCTAGACATGGCTATGGGTCCAAGATATTTTCCGTAGAGCAAAATGGCTGCAAGCGGCACTCAAAGCTTCACTTTTTGAGTGCGTCTTGAAGACATTTGGGTCCACAGAAAAGATCTTGAACCCCATATTCATATCAAGGGCACTCAGCTCTTGAAGTTCCTGCACTTGTTACATGGGCTTCAAGGAAAATATGCATTCACAATGCAGCATTACATACAAAGGACCCAACCCCGACATGCAAGACTTTCATATTTGCTAGTATGGACCTATCATACAATAGCAGGAATTGTCGCTATCGCTCACAAACAAAAATAGCTTGGGGTTCTCGGTCTAAAAAACTTGCCTATCCTGTGGGGACTGAACTGTATGTTGTTTAAGTGGGTTCTACATACACTCCCTATCACTTGTTTGAGGCCACTTTTTTTACAAAAGTTTTTTCTCGATAACTACCTTTAGGAAATACCTATTTTTCCTGGAAATTTTTGATACCTGTGAGTAGGTATATTTTGCAATAAAAAAGTACAAATTTAAAGGGGTAATTTGGAAATTACATAGGAATTTCACAAATTATAAGAACGGACTGCAAAAATGATTAAACAAAAATGTGTCACTTGATTGAGACCACTTTACAAATCTTATAAAAAAAGAAGAAAACAATAAAAATGTTAACTTTTTTTCCTGTTAAAACATTAATTTATTATGTTTTTGTCAATTAATAATGAGTATGCCCACTATTTTTTAAATAAGCTCTATTAGACGGTTTGGAATTGAATCATACATTTTTTTAAATAATCCAGTGAAACTTGGCTCCAGGCATCGCAGGTTGCTTCGATTAAGGCGTCCTTATCTTCAAACTGTCTACCAGCTCCATAAACTTTTCAAGATAACCAGGCACAAACATTTTCAATGCTGTTTAAGTCCGGTGAATAGGGTGGCCATGACTGTTTTAAGCTTTTAGCTAGCCTGGAAGTATGAATAGGGGTATTGTCTTGTTGAAATATCTAAGGTATAGTGGTTCAAACAAAACGGTACGTGTACCGTTGGGTTTTTTTGCTTACAAGTCTTTAGAATTTTTTCGCAGTATTGTTGTTTCCTTATTGCAGTTCGAATTTGTTTTTCGATAAGTTTTCTGGTTATGAAAATCCATATTTTCTGAGAAATATAAAATTCTGAACTCCAGCATTTGTGCAATAAGGACCCAAAAACGATTGCTTTTGAGTCTCAATGCAATCAAAAGTGGAACCTCTGAAAGGCGGTAACTAAGAAAAGTATCCACGAATAAAAAAAAATAAGGTTTCGAATGGTTCCTCCAGCAGCGCGAAAATCATATTCCTATAAGAGGAGGATGAGACAGTCATCAAAATCAACGAAGTCAGAGGTGCTGATGGACAAGTTTAAATGACCAAAACACCAAGACGCAATCGAAAACTTTAAAAATTGTATTAAATGGGCGGAAGAAAACCAACAAGATTGGTCCAAAATAGTGAATCTATGGCAGTTGCAGGAAGGAGCTGTTCACAAGTGGTATGAGCGAAACAAAACCTTCAGACAAACTCAAATAAATTACTTTTTTTCTTCTTAAACTTTAATCTAGTTTGCAATGGTAAAAATTTGATGTAACAATTTTTTTTTTTAGAATCAGTATTTATGTTTTTTTTTTTTAACTTAAAAAAAAACTGGTTTCGATTTAAAGTGCTTTAGTGGTGCATCAAACTTTACCAGTACCTACAACATGGACTATGACTTGATACGACTTGATAGTCTATAGGATTATTCAGTGAGGTTTGTCTCAGATCAGAACAGCACAGATTCTTGAGAAACACAAGACAAGTTAGAACAGAAAAACCTGTTCTAAGTTGTTCTACCTAGCAAGTACAGAAACTCCTGTTCTAAACTGTTCGGAACAGACTCATTGAACAGCAAAACTTGTACTTTTTGTTCCAAACTGTTCGGAACAACGTCGCTGAAAAAAGCTTATGACGCTCTAGAATGGAATTAAGAAGAATATTATCTTCTACTTCTTCCTCCTGGGACAACAGCACTTTTGCAAAATTTGTATACATTGTACATATACAATTTAAATAAATAAGTAAAGAAGAAAAGTGCCAAAACGATGTGGTGGTGGTCATTCCTTTGATTAACCGACGTGTTATTTTTTTGTTCAACCTCGGCACTGCGCATTTTATTCCAAAATCGAGTTATCTGGCGATAACCAGCAATTAAGATGAAATCAAACAATTCTACATTAGAGGTAGTGGACCAACTTGTTTGGAAGAAAATAAAACAAAACCTGTCTCAATTTTTTTGATAACCTACCTGAATTCGCGGGTCAAGCTCGCCATCATCTTCCTTCGACATGATTGCTGGATGTTGGGTTTCGCTGCTCAGTTATGTGAGGTTGTTCTGTAATTAATCCTTTGTTGGATGGCCCTTCGTTGCAAGGAGTTGAGTATATTTTATTAATATTAGTAAAACATTTGTTAAAACACAGACATTTGGTTTTTGCAAATTTACAATTTACCCTGCAAGAGGGTATAATTCTATGGAGATGGATAAAAAAGAAAGAAAACAAAACAAAACTTTTCACACTACACTATTTGTCGTCACGCGATTGACTTATTCACTTTTTTTTCAATGAGATTCGTTCCAAATTAAATTTATTTGTTTTAATTCAACACTCATACACGAGAGACATTTGTGGGCGAAAATTTTAATTTATTCCACAAAAACATACACAAACCACACTTTTCAGTTTGCAAAACGAAAAACAGTTGACAGATCAAGTTGGGTGAGAAAACTATCGCTTTCCCAAACTGTCAGCAGCGACGAAACTCAACGAAGTCTAGCGAACGAATGAAGTGGCAAAAAAGAAAGAGAAATTGTTTGAGGGAAAATTGTACGAAAAGGGAGAAGTGCGTCTTTTTTCTTCGCACATAACTAAACAGGCCAGGCAACAGTCAGAACTGAAATTCGCTACAGCGGATGTTTTGCCTTTCTTTTTAGCTATGGTAGGGCTACATCTGGATTTAACGAAAGCGATTTATTGTAAGGGGGTTTATATAGAACAACATGTTGTACAACATCGCGTAAATTTATCGATATTGTACGGTTTTCAAAATATTTTGAAAACTTTGCTGGCTTATCAAACCATACAACCTATGTATGTTAACAGATGTTGGTGCAACTTGGTTTTATTTTTTCATTTCTGAACAATTATCGTCTTGTGAACACGAAGGCAGTAGACCAAATAAAGCGGAAAAATGGTTACCATAGCAAATACTCCGTTCTGGAGCGACTTTTTTCTGTATATAGGCCTCTACCAGAAACGTGGAAGATAAAATCAGAAATTTATAAAAATAGAGTTATATAAGGTAAGGCCTACGAAGTGTTATTAGATAAATATAAAGAGGTTGAACCGAACGTCACAATAGAGGGTTTGAAAAAAGAAAAATTAAATGCTTTACGATCGTGTTACCGGCGGGAATTAAAAAAAGTGATACGAAGTGAAAAATGGTCAAGGAGTCGGTTTGATAAATGTGTCTTACGACTGTGTTTTTGCGCATGTGTGACTAAAATTATTTATTTGTATTGATAGCTATACGCGGTATTTCCATACTAAAGTTCATACAATTTTAATTGTTTTTGTTGTGAATTTAATATATTGGCACCATTTTGTCTTCTGCAAACTCAACTACATTTCAACCACACTCCAAATGTGGCTCTCAACTCAGGTAACGAAAACTTGGGTTTAAAATCCGACTCTAATCTAATGTCGATTTCGATTCAACAATTTTGGATTTGGTGGTCAGACTTTAGATCAATCGCTGTAAAAAGAACTCAAAACGTGATTTGATCTATGTTTGCAATTGTGTGAGTGCCATTTTTTATTGATTTGGATAAAAATGTCACTTTAATTTGGTGTGTGTGGAAGTGCGTGTGAAAATCTGTGTAGATCTTTACCTGAAATCAAGATTAGCAAAATTGATCTAAATCAAACCACCAAAAAATTCAATTTTGTTTTGAAGTCTGAAAAAGATAAAAAAAATCGACATAAATCCTATCCTTCGATAGTCGCTTTTCACACAAGGAAACTTATGTCGATTTCGATTCAACAATTTTGGATTTGGTGGTCAGACTTTAGATCAATGATCGTGGTAAAAAGAACTCAAAACGTTATTTTATCTATGTTAGTTGCGTATTACGAAACGAATGGCAAGTAAACGATACTGACGTAAACGAGAATCACGACAGAGAGCGATTATGTAAAACGAGAATGGTGGTATAAAGATGTTGCCAATCTAAAACGAAAAAATCAATTTTTTTTTTGAAGCAAAACCAACTTCACGCCTATTTATGACTGTGAAATATTTGGTCAACAAAAAATTATGTCTGTTCCTCTACTCTGAATTTCTGCGATTTTCTATGACTTTTATTTCCAAGTTCTGTCAATTTCATTTTTTGTATATGAACTTGACAGGACTTCGAACTGAAAATCACAGAAACTCAAAGCAAAGGAACAGACCTATTATTATTTTGTAAAAATGTTGCTCCATTGTGATTTGTTTTTGTCTAGATTATGTGAATCCGAAAAAGAAGCAACCTTAATCTTTTTCGTTTAACCACAGAAGCATTTATATGCATATTAAAACCATTAATTCGCCACTTCTGAGTTCAAGGTCAACATATATATCAAATATAATTAAATTGTGTGCGACAATTCGCTTTTTAGCAGGTGGATACCAAAGAGGAACCTGCCAAGACTTACCTAGATTTTTCCATCCCTCTGTTCTTTGCAGGCGGGTCAACAAGTATCCCGAAAATATTTTGGACTTTACTTTGGCTTGGCTATAAGGCAGATAACTGTTAGCAACACCCGGGATGCTTTCTATACAATCACTTAGCAAATACAATTGCTTTGATTTTTTTGGCAGCGCGCGTATAAAATAATTCATAACACAATACACAATCAGGCCTATCGAGGTATCCGTTCGGAGAAAATTTTGTTCCGATCCATTCGAAATCGGAGAATTTTCTACCGAGGTATCCGTTCCGATTGACAGATCGGACAATCTTCCGATAAAATGTAACGACTATCATCGCATAGCGGTGAAGTGCGTTCAGTCCAGAATTTTTGACAGTTGTGCGTTAAATTTCTTCCGAAATTCTGCGCCAGAAAATAGTTGCGGAATATTTTAAGAAAAAAATATAAATAAATATAATTTTGTTTCGTTAGTGCAATAAACAACGAAGACGACTCAGCAAAAGAGGTTGGTTGAAATAACAAATAGATTATAAAGCAACACTATCCTTTTTTGTGGACCAGTTTATAAACTTTTAAACATCACAAAGATTATCACTTACTGAACTAATCCGGACGAATGTGTCAAATGAATGCGATTGTATGCTTTATTTTTTTTGTTCCGAAGTGGATACCTCGAACGTAATCTAAGTTCCGATCGGAACGGACTATCGTTTCGGAACTTTTTCCTAACGGATAGGACTGAACATTAATTTTCACTCATAATTTACTTATATTATCTGCTTATTTAACACCTCAGCTCAGCAGACAAACAAAAATATCACCTAGCCCACTGTGTATTAATACATGTCAAAAAAGTGGGAAACAAATCATGTAGAATAGTGTGGAAACAAAATATGAAAGCCCAGCCTACACAACCCGACATTCTATCCCACACGATTTGACATGTGTTAATACATGAATAATTTTAGGAATGGTTCTAATTCTATCCCACATTCTATCACACTTTTTTGTTAGGTAATGGTAATGTATTAATACAAGCAAGTATGGAACCAAAATATGAAAAGTTATTTCTTTCCCACAAATCTGCCAGTCGCGTAGAATTCTTTCCCACTTTCAATTTGGCAACACTTTCAAGTGGGCTAGTGTGGAAGGGCTATAAACGATAACGAAAGCTTCTGTAGGACTGCCAAATGTCAGTCGTAAGTAAAAACGAGTATCGTTAAAATAAAACGATTATCGTTTTACATAATCGCATTTTAACGATAGAAATTGAACGATAATCGTTTTACATAATAGGGCCCAGGCCTTGTCGGCTCCTAACAAAACGTCAATGGGACCTGGGTTTTTTTCTTTTTGAATCCTACGTCAGCTAACAGAAGAACGTCAAGAAATGTGAAATTGCTAGCTTCAAACGAAAATGATGGAGTTCGGGAAGTTATTTGGTTAAGAATGTATGCCTCAACTTGCATAGTATGCGGATTAATTCCGCATAGAGGGTTAACCCTCTACCGCACAAGAAGCCATATATGGCTTTTGATTTTAAAACACCCACTACTGCGATTGCGTAATCAATCAAATCTAACGTGCACGCAGCGAGAAAGTAGTGAAAAATATAGAAATAAAAGTTTATTTATTATTGGCAAAGCGAAAAATATAAAGGCTTTTATGCTAGGTTTCCATTTGTCATCGTAAAGACGCAAATTGACAAACTTTCCAAGACAGGGTGAGTTATAGTTACTCGCTACTACTACTTTCTTTGCTTTTTGTGTTGGTAAAAGCCACCCTGTCCTGGAAAGTTTGTTAATTTGCGTCTTTTCAATGACAAGTGGAAACCTAGCATTAATTTTTTTTTAGTGAGATTGGATATTGGAAAATTGGAAAATAGAATTTAAGAGTTACATTTTCAATCATGTTTGTGGAATTCAAAACACAGTGCGTTTTTGGGAACGTCCAAATATGGCTCCTTATCCATTCACAACAATATTAAGTGACGCTATATATGGCTGTTTGCGCATTCACAAAAAGATGGATATACAATCTTTTCGTTCTATATATGCTTATATATATAGAAGAACGCCTTTACAGGAGTCGACAGTGTCTTAAAACGGGTCGGCGTACATCAACTGCAAACACTGCAAAACGACAAAAGACTAAAATTGCTCCAAATCCTTGGATTATGGTTTTCTCATCTCATCCTTAAAAGAAAATATATAAAAGCGTCATGACATTTCACTTAATTCGGTTGGCCTCGACTCTATGGTTCATAATTCTCGAATAGCAAAAAACAAGGTGGCAATTCAAAAATGACTTCAGGTACAATGTGCAAAAATTTAAAACTAAATCTGTTTCTGAACAAGGACCGAAATTGCTTCGCATAACTCCGAACTTAATTTATTTTGTAATGAATAATTGCAAAAATGTTTTTCGTTCATACTTTCATCCGAACTTAAAAAATCAAATCAAAACAACTAAAATGACATAATATGGGTGCGTTCAGAACTTGATTTGTTACAATTTTGAACATTAATCTACTACACTAATTTTTTTCATTTTATACATTAAGTTCCGTCAGGTAACGTAGGTCGCGATCCCAATACGTTCACTCGATTGACGAGTGACTTGATTTTGATTTGCTCGATCGCTCATCCGTTCACGGAGGACGCCATCAATATAATAGCAGTTACGCACATACTATTTCCTCAAATTGTGTTGTCTGGCATGCTTAGGTAGCTACAATATACAACTTGAATGGTAAATCTTCGAGATTTCAAAGAGATTTTATCCAGCTAAATTTCGGCTTAGTGCCCGGTGGAAATGTAGTATTAGGATTGCCGTATTGATGACAAATTGTGTTCTCAGTAGAAAAGAGCATTTGCCAAAAAATTAAGCAAGCTACATTGCAACATGTTCATTCTCCTCTTTATTAAGCTTAATAGATATGTAAATATCCTTAGTTTCGTTTACTTTATGATTTTCATTAAAAAATACTGTTTCTAGAAACATTAAATTAGTTTTTTTTTCGAATCTGCAGCTTATTGCATTCATCAAAACCCCTTTCTCAAACACAATTGATTAGAGAGAATTTGTTGAAATATATTTGGACTGTTTTGAAAGGACGGAATAAAACAAAACAATAAAATATATTTTCGTGTTTTTAGTGCAAAGGGGACACTGGATTATAACTTATTAATTAAACAAGATTATTTTGTCATATATTATAGAAACTGTTTAATAATAATTCTAATACATTTTTCAACATTATGATTATTTTACTCATTGTATATATATTTTTTTAAATATATATATAGCATAGTAATAAAAATAATAGCATTTTATAATAAAAGAATGATTATATTATATCTGGGTCATTATTACATATTATTTTTTTTTATAAAATTTTTTCTTACTCTCCTTGTCTTTTTTAATAAAAAAAAATAGAACTAAAAATAAAAACTTAAATTTACGTAAATTTAAAACAAAAATAAATTTAAAACAAAAATGTACTTATAAAAAAAAAAAATTAAGTTGATTTTGCTCATTCACTATCAATGTTCAATCCCACTCTCTTTTCCTCTTCTAACATGGCATCTAGTTCGTCGGTTAAATTAGCTAACATATTTCCGATATCGTTGAGTACGTTCACTGATACGGTTTTTGCTTGTGGCACGCCACTAACACCAGCCTCAGCAGCCACAAGGTCGGTAGCGTATACAACAGCGCTGCTACCACCCGCGGAGGAACTCATGTCGGAACAATCCGAGATAGCGCAAACTGAGCCGCTGCTGCCACTGCCCAGCGGAGGATAAGTTAGTGTTGGCGATCGAAGATGAATAACACTCGATGCTCCAGATCCTCCACTTAATGTGGGATCAACTGGTGCCCCATCATAAAGAAGTGTCCCGCCAGTTGCGGAGCCGGTGCTGTCGCTGCGAATGAGCGTGGCATCATGCAGCGATGATGATGATTTCAACGAATGGAAAGAGTGTGCGATATTGGCGATTGTGTTGGTCGACGACGATGACGATGATGAAGACGATGAGAGATGCTGTTGGGGCGGCAATTCTTGTCGGTTAAGTAGTCTTTGCTTAATGGTTCCGGTATTTTCATTAGCAAAGGGAATAGTGTCGATTGAATCGATGCTGGATGTTGACTGAAAAAAAAACAAACAATTATTTAACTATGTACATATTTAATTTAATTTTATTTTTTTTTAATGAAAGATACACGAAATCGAAAACTAGAGTTTAAAGCTTCAAAAACAATTTGATTTTTTTCTTGTAATGAGTTTGTTTCATTAAGTTTGGTCTCTTATGTGGTTAGGTATTATACAGGGTGAATCACATAAAGTGTGACAAGAATCGTCTATGTTCGGTTGAGACAATTTTTTTTAGTTTTCAAGTTCATTCGAATAATTGAAATAAGGTTTTGGGGTTTTTCGGGCAAATTGTTTTATTTTTTTGGGAATATTTCCGAATATTTAGACATTGGCTTCGTTGATTTTGTTGTCATTTAGCAGTTCGGCTCTTCCTAGTTTAAAAACATTGCATTGAAAAATTGTACGAATAATGTTTTTTTTACAAAAAAATAATTTAAAGAAAAAGAATATTTGTTTGTATTAAATTTAAAAAAAAAATTGGAATAGCTATTCGAACTTGTTTTTATTTTGTTCTACTAAACGATATAAAAATACTATCCAACAATAATTAATGCAACAATAAGTAATCCAACAACAAGTTATTATTAATAAATGCATGTAGTTATTGAAACATTTTGGTGTCATTGGATGGATTGCAAAAATGTGTGCATTTGTATGTAAATCATGAGTATTTTGTCTATGACGAGACGCTACGTGTGCAGAAGGATAAGAGTAGATGAATCGGTGCTGCATGACGAATCTTAAACGTGTCTATGACGAGACGCTTCGTGTGTAGAAGGCCTTAGACGAAGGCAAATTTTGGGTGTTAGCGATAGCAAAAATTCCGTCTATTTTAAGATAGGCCCATACTTTTTTATGCTAATATAAAGGCTTGCATATCGGGGTTTGGGCCTACTGCATTTTTAATGTAGTGTAGGTAAGGAACTTCAAAATTATATTTAATAAAAAATCTGGGTGCCCTAGACATGACTATGGGGTCCAAGATATTATCTGTAGAGCCAAATGGCTGCAAAATGCTTCAATCTTTGAGTGCGTCGTGCAATTTTATTTTATTCTAGGTCGCTCAGCTCTTTAATTAAATACAATTTTCAATTTCCTACACTTGGTACCTGGGCTTTTCAATACAACCCCAACCCCGACATACCAAGGCTTTCATATTTGCATATGAACAGTATGGACCTATCTTAAAACAGAAGGAATTTTTTTTATCGCTTACACACAAAAATAGCTGTGGCCTCTCGGTCTATCTTGTTGTTAGCAACAAGATCAAGTTAGTGCGATCCAATCCAGTCGTGCATTTTATTTTAGCATATGTTACTTATGTAAGTAGCAGTAATGAATTAAAATACACATTTTGAAATATTTTTAAGCAGTGATGTGAAGCAACACACAATTTACGGTAGAAACCTTTTCAGAAGATTTTTGTGACTGAATCCGACTTCATAATTGCTCCATACAAAAGTACTAATCATCCCTACCAAGTCTAATTTTCTGAATAGTTGTTTTTCAAAGGGTTGGCCTAACTGACAACAAACATTAACTCAAAATAGAAATACAAGTTCCCAAACATCTTTGAATGGTAAGATTAGTACTTTATGTTGACGTTAAGAATTTTGTGCAAACAAAAAATGTCCTGGTGCAACACATGTAGTTACATACCTTCAATTGTTTCTTGAACTGCATTACCATATCGAAATTCAGTGTTTTTTTTTCAATTGTAAGTAAGTAATAAACTTTAATATTATGTCTGCCTTCAAGCTTAAATAATGCACCTACCTACGTACTAACAGGTTTGTAACAATATGAACATTTCAATACACTTTTCTCAAGATTTATCACCTAAATAACCTGCTACTGTGAATAGTGCGTTTCGATTTTGTTTCTCTCCTCGTATTGATTGTTTGTTTCTTAAATTAAAAACAAGAATAAATGACGTCAAAGACAAACAAAAAGTTACTAGTTCTGAAAACACATTCACTCACAGCGAAAGTATTGTGCATGATTCCTCGGAAAAATAAAAAAAAAAAAACTAATAAGCCATGACTAACTGGAATTTTAGCATCAGAACAGAGAGATAAGCTGAAAAGCTAAAACATAAGAACAATCTTAGCTGAAAACAGTTAGTTTGTGTTTGTTCCCATCGCGATCAACATCGATAGTCTAGCAAAACGATGCGAATTTATTTATTTGTTTGTTGCCTTTTAATAGAACAAATTAATAAAAATGTAGCAACAAATATTGCAATGACAGACAAACCTCTTCTGTTTAACAATTTATTTTTAAATAATCAGAATAAATTATTTGGAATTCAAAATGACATAATTTCTATAACTGCATCAATTGGTAATGCTGAAAGTTTGGACAATATAATAACTAAAATCGATGCCGCTGAGAAAAATTTCTATCGAATTACGCAGGAAATATACAAGGAATCTTGTGACACTGATGCTGGCGAATGTTGTAAAGGCGGAAAGGAAATGATTTACAACCATATTTCCGAAGTAAGTGTTCAGTTAAAAAATCTGCAATCAAGTTTAAATGCGTACAGAGTAAAGCGCTTACTATTAGACACAATAGCAGACATCAAAGCATTCCGTTTTGATCTGGCTGAGGAAAAACTCAAGCAAATGAATAGCTTTACAGAATTTTCGAAAATCTTTACAGCTGTGTACACAAATTGTTCGGATAGTTTCGAAGTTTTAGCGCGTTTAATCGAAAGTTTTACCGAAATTAAAGTAATCAGTTTTTCTGTGCAAGCTTTGCGAGAGGAAATGTCTAGAAATGATTATACAAATCCCTTCAAATTAATACGTTTGGCTAACATTTTAGAAATAGGAGTTTTAAACCAACCAAAAGTAGACAATTTTATTAAGCAGTTTGCGCAGAAAACTCACGGTGCACTTAAAGATTCAATCAGAGGTTTAACTCTTAACGCTTTGAATGCCACTGTAAGAAAAGGAAATTTTGAAAGGCATGGGGAAATGGACAATCTGACGGCTGCATTCTATATCTTAGATCCGTTGCAATCAGAGAACATTATAGAAGAGATTGTAAATACAAACTACGGACTAGTGTCTTCCAAGAAGATTCTCGACACCATAATTAGTCACAGATTTATTCAGCAGAGAGCGAGAGGAGTAAATGTATTATTCAGGAAAATAAAAGAAGCTCAAAATTTAAACTCCCACGTGACGATTAAAATTGCTTCGGTTCTGCACAAACTCCGTTCAGAAAATGAATTTAAAAACCTTAACCAGGCACATCAAGATAGTGTGGACGAAATAATAGAGAATCTTCCTGTTTGTGCTAAAAATCTTTTTTTTTTGCCATCAGTTTGTTTTTGGAACAAAGAAAAAGAAGAATACCTAACTGCTGGAGATTTAAGCTACAACTATGACGAATCGCGACGCAATACGTTCTCAACAGATCCTTTACCAGAAAGTCATTGGTATGTTAATAGAACTGGCGATAACTTTTTATTTTCTAGTCGCTCTTATGACAGAGAGTACTTGTATGCGGCAGCTTTCAAATTCAATGAAGATTTGCGTTATGTGTTCAATTGGATTCCGGGAAGTAATATCGACAAGCAAAGCGAATGGAGTATCGAATTGGATGACGATTATTGTTATGTAAAAAGTGCAATGTACAATGAATATTTGTTTTCATCGAATCATAAGCGACCTGATAGAAATAATTTGCGATATGTGTTTACATGGGTGCCGGGGCATTCAGTTAGAGAATCAAAGTTTCTGTGGCAAATAAGAAAATGTGATTAAATACCTTATTAAATTTTATAAATAAAATTGAAAACAAAATTTGAATCAGTTGTATTTTTATTAAAATTGCGGTTTATATAATATATATTATTACAATACAATAAACATCTTAAGGTGCTATTACAATATCATATGTGTATGGCAAACTGGCTATATAAATAGGTTCCAAAAGCGACATATAACGGTGACATACACAATACATATATCATAATCGCCAAGGCCCTTGTTCTAGCCTTTGCTGAATCTTGGTAGTGTCTTGCAAGAATCTAAGTACTCGTAAAACTCTCTAGTGCCTTGTCAAAAACTAGATTGTTTTTCTGCGTGGGATACTTGGAATCCTTAACTATCGTAAAAATATTGTTATAATATTTATTTTATTTTTTTTAGTGACTTTGGTAGCGATTTTAAAAGAACAAAAATCGTATGAAAAATGCTTTTTTTAATAAGATAATTATTTTAATTTATTTAAAAAAGCATGTTTTATTACAAATATTAGTCTTTTAAAATCGCTACCAAAGTCACTTTAAAAATAAAATAAATATTATAACGATATTTAACGATAGTTAAGGGTTCCAAGTAGGTGTACAAAAATTAGCGCCTGCTTAAATGTCTAACTTTGACCACTGCATTGACGAAAAAATTTCGCGCCTGCTTAAATATCTAACTTTGAACACTGCATTGACGCAAAAATTTCGCGGTGCACTTAATTAACATTATCTCTCATGCCGAACCTATCAGACCGATTTGAATCGGGTTTTTTAACTATAGACTCTTTTTACGCTTTCCTATGAAACGACAATTGAATTTATATATATATATCTTTTTGGACATCTGTCAAATAAGTGGAGAAGTTTATCTTGATTTCGATCCCATTTTAAATTGAAAATTCTACTTGATAAATAAGAAAAGGAAACATTTAAACCTACTGAAAGTGAAAATAAAGACTGCCTAAATTCTAAAATTATTAAATACCAAGTGAGTTATAGAAAAATAAGATATATTTCAGCAGTTTTACTAGTAAGCATTCTCATAACCTCACTAATACGTCATATGGACAAGAGAAGAGTACACGAAATTTCGCCAGAGACCCCCATTTCAAAAAAGATACAATCATATATCACAATGTCATCGGATTTAGTGGGAGGCATGTCCAAAAATGATTTACTTAATATGCTAGGAATGCTACTTGATTCGAAAATGGCAGAGGTTGCAAAAAAAAGCGACATCGAGGCAATCACCATTGTCAACCAGCAAATCATAGCAACGAACCTTCATCTATCGAAAAAAATTAATACGCTAGAACAAAAATACGAACAACTAGAAAACAAAATGGAAGAGATGCAAATGAAAAACACGGAAAACAATCTATTGCTAAGGGTAGCAATCCGAGAAAACCAGGATGAGAGAGAACTTGCAAAAGCCATATGCACAAAAGTAGTTCAGGCACCACCATCTGAAGAAAATTTGCAAATTCACGAAATTCGATCGGGAAACAATAACATTAACAGCCTTATGCATAAACGAATTATAACGAGTGCATAGCGCTATGCATTCTTTATAATGCCTCTGAACGCAAAAACCTTATTCATAAACTTATGCAACGTTGAATAGAAGCAACATAAGCTAAACGCGTTTGGAGGTTGTATAGAGCCAACATAAGGGTTGTTTAGTATCGGAATGTCACTTTGACTCACACATAGCAATAATGTAGATAGATGTTAGGGGGGCGCTTATTTTTGCAATCTTTGAGGTGTTGATATCTCACTTTCAAAATATTTTATAAAATTTAATACAACAATTAATAATGTTGGTTTTGTTCATTTACTGTAAATTTTTGTTGGGATATTGTTTTAAAAAATAAAGAACATTGTTTTGTATACTTTATTTTATAGAAGCTGCTTAATAAATGTGCAAAATTTAAAGATTTTCCATCAAATCTTACAACTTTTGCAAATGCTCGACGGCATGCGTGATTAAAATAAAATTATACAAAGATTCACCTTTATCACTTTCATGGGAAAATACAAATGAATTTTAAGCATTACAAAATAAGCACCACCCTTTTATTTTTCTCCTCAACAAAAACATCACGATGTCAGTGAATGGAACAATTCATGAAATAAATCAAAAACGACGTATTTTTTCTTTCAAGTATTTTTAATTTTATTTGCGAACACAAAAAAAATAACAAAGTTACTGGATAATTATAATAATATTAAAAGAAATTTATAAGGAACCAAAAAGAATCCAATCGCCAGCAAAATTACTTCTATTGATTTTTCACACAGCACACACACAGCTGGGTCTCCTTTGTCAGTTGTGAAAGTTAAACGTACTAGATTCCTCCTTTATGGTACTAATTTTGACACAAGCTCATTATAACTATAATGGGTTGCAAATATTTTATGCATAACAATTTATGCAACGTTGTATAGTGGCTACATAAGTCCTTATGCAGTGCATAACTATTCATCTGTTCAGCGGATTCTAATGAATACGGCTGTAAGAGTTTTGTAGTCAAGCTAGCGTCAAAACAACAAGTTATTGCTGCACTCAAAACATCAAACACATTACGCAACACCGGAATATCTTTGGCAAAAGATCTACCAGCATCGATCCGGCAAAAGCGATACAAATTAATGTGTATCAAAAGACGGCTAAACGAATGCAATCCGCAAATCAAAGTGCTAGTAAGAGATGATAAAATGTTTATCAATAAAAATGTTTTTCGCTGGAGCCCTACGCTTGGTTTACTACACAACAATGCTACCGATGGAGTTAAAATTCTAAATGACATATACAATGCAGATTTAACTCAACAGCTGGGTACTCTTGTTGTGACAGAGGAGACTTCAAATGCAAGCTTTGCCAACTTAAAAAAACAAGTTCTTAATGCGCCCCCTAGCTGTCAGGAGGATAAAAGGAGTTTAGCAGATCCACCAACCTGCAGCCATCTTTCTAGAGCAAAAATATTATGAAAACCATTGAATTTAAAAAACTTAAAATAATTAGTTATAATGTATCAGGCCTAAGCAATAAATCTTTATTTAGTAATTTTTTTTAATTTAATCAATGAATATGATTTCGTGTTTTTATACGAAACATTTATAGTAGAAGATGAATGTTATCTTTATAATAATAGTTTTAAAAACTTCGCGTTTATTTGGATTCCGGCAACAAAACAAAATACGAGAGGAAGAGCCAGTGGAGGATGCTACTTCGGGTACAATAAATCGCTTACAAATATAGCGTGTGAGTTCAAATTTTACGACGAAATCCATTTTCTTAAAATAAAAGTAGGAGCAAGGAAATTGATTATAATTCCCTCGTATATAAATTGTGACCACTGGGAGCGTGATTTCGATGCACTCAATAGTTTTATTGAACACAATACTAGCGATGAAGTTATGATTATTGGAGATCTAAATGCGAGAATAGGTAATAATGAAGGAAGAGAAAACAGATTTGCGGGAAAAAATAGAAATTCAAAAGATACTACAGTCAATGCAAGAGGAATCAAAATGATGAGCCTTTGTGATGCTTTTGGATTTAGAATATTAAATGGAGTTTCTGACTCAGATAAATGTGGAGAGTACACTTTCGTAGGTCAACAAGGATGTTCAGTCGTCGATTACTGTCTAATAAAGGGAAACTGGATTCCTTTAATTTCAAATTTTAAGGTCATAAGTGTCCCATATTCCGACCACTTGCCAATAGTAGTTGAATTTGGAATTAACTGCCAACCCCAAGAAGATACAACAGTTTTAAAGCTCCCCCCAAAACTAACATGGAAAGAAGATAAAGCGGAAGCGTATAGATACAACCTTCAGCGAAATGTTTCATCCGATAGTCAACTTACGATAGGAGACATTGAAGACGTTATTAAACAATCATACACTGAAATCAAAAAATGCCATGGAAACATAATTAAACAAAAAAACCAATGGTACGACGCGGAGTGCGAAAAAGCACGTCAAAAATCCTTTGGATGGCTCAAAGTTTTCAGACAATACAGCACCAACTACTTTAAAAAAATTTATATAGAAGCGAATGCCGTATACAAAAAAACATGCAAGGCAAAAAAATCAAAATTTTATGAAAACGAGGCTTTAAAACTAGCTCACTGCAAAGACTCTAAAGAGTTTTGGATGGCAGTAAACCAATTAAACGGCATAAAACTAAAAATAAGTACCAAATTAAATATAGATGTACTTCATGACCACTTCAAATCACTTTTGAATCCGCAAAGCCTAACAGTTCCTATACAATACGCGAAACCTGCCTACTATAATGATATATTAGATAGAGTTATAACTCATGGTGAAGTAAATAACGTATTGAAGAAACTGAAAGACGGAAAGGCACCTGGCGCTGATAGAATACCACTGGAGTTTCTAAAATATGGAACGGAAATACTTACCTCCAAATTAACTGCTGCTTTTAATATAATTTTGGATACCGGAGTACTACCAGAGCAGTTCAAGCAATCTGTCATTTTCCCCATACATAAGAAGGGTAACATTGAAGATCCAGCTAATTATCGAGGGATTTCCTTCCTTAACGCATCCTATAAGGTGTTCACAAATATACTGAATGAACGATTGACAAATTGGATAAATAGCAACAAGTTGCTTGGGGAATTCCAAGCTGGATTTCGAAGTGGGTACTCAACCATCGATAATCTTTTTGTACTGCAAACCATCGCATCAACATTTATTGAACAAAAAAAGAAGTTGTACGTATTTTTTGTCGACTTCAAATCAGCATTTGATACGGTTGAACGCAGAGCATTATTCTTCAAGCTATACAACATTGGGATGTCGCAAAAATTTGGAAATGTACTTGAAAATATCTATGATGGCAATATAGCAGCGGTTTGGAACGGTTCTGAAAAGTCTGTGTGGTTTGAATCAAAGATGGGAGTCAAACAAGGATGTACTCTAAGTCCAAATCTTTTCGCTTTGTTCATAGACGACCTGATTGAGTTTTTGCCTGGTGGCATAGAAATCGCGGGGATTCGCATTAAAGCCCTTCTATTTGCTGATGACGTGATACTGTTTGCACAATCACCCGAAACCCTACAGCTGATGATTAATCGACTCGAAGTGTACTGCAGATTATGGAATCTGAGGGTGAATCTGAGCAAATCGAAAGTTATGATATTTCGCAAAGGTTCGGGTAGAACGGCAAGGAACGAAAAATGGCATTTCGACAGAGAGCCAATTGAAATCGTTAAAGCTTACAAGTACCTGGGAATGACCATAACAAGTAACCTTAATATGGAAACTCACCTCAAGGACAAACTGGTCAAAGCCAAAAGTGCAATATCTGCAACATGGAAAAGATGTTTCTCAAACAAATTGATAACTCATAGTGTGAAGTATAAGGTCTTTGTAGCGGTGGCAGAATCTATAATGATGTACGCAGCACAGGTTTGGGGAGGTGAAATGTATGAAACGGTCGAAAAACTTCAGAGGTTCTTCATTAAAAAATGTTTTCGTCTACCAAAAAACACCCCGAACTACATGGTCATAATCGAGACAGGACTGTCACCACTTTTTATTAAAACACTAAAGTGTCATGTTGAGTATATCACAAAAGTACTGAATATGCATAACGAAAGGCTTCCTAAAATTCTAGCATTGCAAACAATTGGAAAGAAAAACCTGTGGTATAGAAAGCTTGAAGAACAAGCTACATACTGTGGAACCAACATGCGAATACTGGAAGAAAATGGAAGATATTGTAAAGATGACCTATTAGATCTTGTTTCCAAAGTAGATGAGCAACTTAGAATTGACTCGGTAAATCAGGCTAAATCTTCGGTGCATAGATCTATATACAACCATCTTAATCACAATTTATGCGAACGTAACTACTTCCACAACGAAAATAAGCAGGAGGTTATCTCGTCGATTTTCAAAATGAGAGGAGAGAGAGTCTTCACTACATACCACATCGAGAGGATCTTCCTGTTTTCTGTAGCTTATGTAACTTGAGGAAAAGAGAAGACGTTATCCATTTCATAGGGAAGTGCCCAATTTTATGTGAAATACGGAGAAATGCATTAGGCAGCAATTTTAAATCAGAAGAAGAAGTACTCGCCCTTCTCAACTGCGAAGGAAACATCTACCAACTTTTCAATTATTTTCAAACAGCGATGTCTTATCGCAACCAAATTATAAACGAAGCTTTTTAAAGAAAGCAGTTTTTATTCTTAAAAATCAAAAAATTATTACTTGCTTTTAAAAAACAAACTTCAATTGCTTTGTATTGTACATGTAGTTTATTATTATTTTTAAATTGATGTCAATCGGGCAGACGGCAAAGCCAAGCTCATACGATTTAATGCAATTACAATATTTTCTTGTAAACAATGTTATATACACTTTTGAAATAATAAATCAATCTATCTATCTATCTATCTATCTATTGCAAAATACGCCTTTATTACCACAATTGTTCAAATATTTAATTAAATTTCAGAAAATAATTTACAAACTTTGACAGAATAATTATTTCGTAGTAATTTCCGGTGGAGATGCAACTCGAAGGAGATTGGCGATAGGAGTGTTTGACGCTCAGAAAAAGATAAAATCTGGGCGAGAACAATCTCCCCCGGAATCGCCGATAAGGCTGATTATGTGACATATTATTAATTAAGTCATAAATTAAAACCCAACAAGTATAATGCACCAACAAAATATCGATTAGTATATAATGTATCCTTAGAATTTCTTAAACACAATAAAAACAAATCTGAAAGCCCACACCTAACAGGAATTTCAGCATCCAAACAAGAAAGACAAGCATCAACTTATAATAAGTTTCATAATAATATAATCAGTGCTTAATGTATACACCTCAGTATGTGTATTTCTTTCTCGTGATAAACATCGTACGCTAGTTAAAAGATGCTACATTACCTGATCGCATGTTGTCTCGTTTTAAATAAAATTGAGGTAAATGTTGCCAAAAATAGTAGTTCAACCACAGAAAAATCCCCTACAACTGACGAGGCACTTTTGAATATTCAAACTCAATTACTTGAAATTCAAGATGACGTCATAACGATTACCAAGGCAATAGGACAAGCTGATAATTTAAATAGTATTATTAGTAAAATTACTGTCACCGAAGAATCTTTTCAGCTTATCAAAGAAGAAATTACTAATGGACTCCATCAACCATCCGAATGTAGTAAAAGTGCCATGAAAATGCTTTCCAATCACTACGAAGCAGTTAGTGCAGAATTGACAAATCTTCACTTAAGTCTTGAGGACTTCAAGAACAAGCGGCTACCTTCGAGCGCAATAGAAGACATCAAGGGGCTTCGATTTAATTCCGCAAAGGAAAAACTCAAACAATTGGATAACATTCCAAATGTCTTGAAAATTAGTCAAAATATGTATACAAGTTCTTCTGATAATTTTCAACTTCTGGTTAATCTAACAGAAAGTTTAACTGATATCGATTTGATTTATAACTTGGTTAAAGCTCTGCATCAGGAAATATCTATACATGGGGATGAGGATCCCTATAAATGGATACGTTTGGCCAATACCATGAAGGCAGAAGTAATAAACCAACTACGTGTGAATCCTAAAACAAAAGCATCTGCCCAGAACGTTGTCAATGAGCTTTATCAATCAATAAGAGTTTTCACTGTGAATGCTTTAAAAGCTCAAGCTTTCAACAGCACAGCAGCATTTGAAAAGAATGGAGAAATGGATAATTTAACTACGGCTGTATATTTGTTTGATCCATCCCATTCAGAAAGCATTATAGAAGAGTTTGTGAACTCAAGTTTTGAACATCAAGAACATCTGAAGGACATCTTTGATACCGTTTATAGCCACAGATTCATACAGCAAAAGATTAGAGGAATAATTATGCTCTTCTGGAAACTGAAAGACTCTTATAAAATTAATAATGGCGTCACTATCGATATAGCTTCAGCTTTATATAAAATACAATCCGATGAAGAGTTTAAAATCCTAAACCAATCTATGATAATTGAAGTTAAGAGAATAATCCAGAGCCTGCCCGCGTGTGCTAGGAATTTATACTTTCTTCCATCAATGTGTTTATGGAACAGGGCTAAAGAAGAATATCTAACAGCTGGGAAGTCAACATTTAACAATGATAAGAAAAGACGTAACATATTTCTATCGGAAGATCCTTTACCAGGCAGTAATTGGTATATTCAACGTACTGGTGACAACTTTTTATTTTCAAGTAGCACTTATCCCAATGAATTTTTGTATGCTGCAAGTTTCAATTTCAATAAAGACTTACGATATTTATTCAGTTGGATACCAGGAAACAATATTGACAAACAAAGTGAATGGAACATTAGATTAAACGACGATTATTGCTTTATCCAGAGTGCGACTTACCATGAATATATGATTTCATCGAATTATAACGGACTCGATGAAGACATGCAATTAAGCTATGCTTTTACTTGGACTCTGAGGACTGAAATGGACAGGCATGAGTTGCAGTGGCAAATAAGGAAATGTGATTAAATTTAGTTACATATTTAATAAATATTATTCAAACTAGTTTGTTATTTATTGTTTTAATGCAAAATTGAATGCCAGTTCTGTCCGATTATGCTTACTGCTCCACAGTGGGTATCATATGCCGAAAATAAAACAAAATTAATTAATTAAGCAAGAATTTAAAGTGTCAATAAGGTTCTTGAAACTCCCGCTAAACTAAAACCAAACAAAATTTTTCGGGTACGGAGAAAAAAGAAAGAAACCGAATGTGACAACAGCAAGCTTGAGTGCTCTAAAAAAATGCTAGTCGTTTAAATACATTTGATAAGCAACAAAACCTGCACTGAGATGGAGCTTGACATGTGCTTGGTAGGCCGTCGGCTTCCGAACTCCAGTCACAGTTGATGTCTTTTAAGTTCAATCCCTATGACGGGCAAAGTTTTTCAAATAAAAATGAACATATTAAGGCTCAGCACCACACAAAGAAGTCTGATGATCGGGTTGGCACTCGTGAAATAGCTATAACTTCAGCCAAATAACTTGGTGGTAGAACACTTAAGTTGGTATTGTTTCATTCAAAATTTTCAAAATTTTGACGCATTATTTTGTTTTCATTCCTTTATCGCCATTAAAAGTTAACATATAATAAAACATACAGCTCGCTTATCGGTGCAGTTTTTTTTACTAGATAACTTGTGATGGTGACAACTTTAGTTAAGAAAGTGTGAGCAATATTTAATTGTTATGTATATTAAACAAGAAGGTGAATACTTTCTAAAAACATGGTGATGGTGATAACTTTAGTTAAGAAAGTGTGAGCAATATTTAATTGGTATGTTTATTCAACAAGAAGGTGAGTACTTTGCAAAAACATATATTTTTTGTTTAATAACTTAAAGCGTCAATGTAATAGCGAAATTCGAAGCACTTTTTGTAACTTTTTGAAGCTTAGTTTACATGAAGCTGAAGATCGCTGCATCCGAGTTTTTTTTTTTTTTTTTAAAGTTGCAGACCTCGAAAAGTATCAATGATATTGGAAAATTTTAAATACCAAAATGTTGTGCAAATAATTTTCCAGGGGCGATGTCCGTTACTTTTTCAATTTTGCATCCCGTTATATTTTGTTTAATTAGTTTTTGACATTTTAAAATTAACTTTTTAAATAGATAGACTAAACTAACGGTTAAAAAAAACAAAAATGGCACTGTGTAGAACAGACCTTTTTCTAGAAGCGATGTTCCTTAGTTTTTTTTTTATTACTAAGCATTTTAAACAATGAAACATAAAAAAAGAACAAATTACTTTAAGCCCTTATTACTTCGGATCAACGAATGCTACGTAAAAAAAAAGTACACATAATTTTTTTTTTATTTTTTTTTAATTCATGTTCTTAAGCCATTTATTTGCCTAGCAATCAATTATGTATAATAAAACGAAAAAATAACAAAAAGGCCAGTCGGCACTTTTTTTTGCAAAAAATACCGCTCAAATTTTATGATTGAAATTGGTAAATGGGTTGTCTCTGAGTATATAATACAACAATTAAAGCGCGGCTTGAATTGTTGTGCGTCAGCCGTAATTTTAAAAAAAACGCGATTTAGCTTGTATCTCGAGAACGACTTATCATACAATTTTTTTTATATATACATATGTATGTATATAAATAAAAAACGAAATTATCTTAATTGTTTTCATATAAAGTTTTTTAGTGTGACGTATACATTGAGAGGTATAGCGTCAAGAAGTATGTTTTCAGTTTACAAGCAAAATTTGTATGAAGGAAAGTAATAGACTAAGAGCCCAGGGCCGCCAGACATACGTCATTTAATCAAAGCTTAGATTTTTTCTGCGAACAGATACTATGGTAGGTAAGAACAAATGGATACTAAGAATCTTCAATCCGGGTGCAATTAAGAGGTAGCGAGTGTTAAAGTTGCATACAAATGTTGCAACATTGTGTTATTTTATCAAAGCTGAATTTTTGATATGTGTTAGGGGATGGTGTCATTAGCTTTATTGGACACTTGCCAGACATCTACAGTAGGGCCTAACGTGAGCCAGACACTTAAAATATGTCAAACTAATCGTGCCATTTACGTTGTAGTTTTAAATAAAAAATAATTGGAATAAAAAAAAAATAAAAAAACATCGCCTGTGGCCCAAGCTTAATGGAATTCCACTGAAACTTTCCAAAGAAGCTAAATATCTTAGAGTACTCCTTGATTACAAGCTAATATGTAAACGTAACACAGAGGAAAGAATGAAAAGAGCACTCTGTGCTTTCTACACATGCAAGAAAATCTTTGGTACGCGTTGGGGTATGCAACCACAAGTCATACAGTGGATGTACACGGCGATTGTTCGTCCCATACTCACCTTTGGTTCGATCGTGTGGTGGAAGGCTGTAGAAAAAATTAGTTATCTCAAAAACTTGAACAAGGTACATATACTCCGTTTACATGACAGGATTCGACGATCAAATCGAATCGGATTTATATTTCGATCTAGGTATACGACCTTACTGAATCGATTTTAAATAGAATCGAAGTACACTTGAAGTGACACTTTAACTTTATTGTGTGCGTGCGGAAATAAGTTTATGAATATGGTTACTACGAGAGAACAGAAAAACAACAGCTCTACAATAGACTACAGAATGCTCATACAAATTAAGAGCAAACTGTATACTGTGTCAGATCAAAAGCATAGCAAAGTATATTGTGATTGCAGAGCCATCGTTCACGTTGGTATAGTTAGGTCAAAATTCTTTTTTAAAAATTCTGTTTTTCAAAATTCTGCGAATAATAAAAAAAAGTTTCAAAAATGTAAAAAAGCGCGCGCTTCTTTACATTTTTGAAACTTTTTTAGATTCCTGAGCAAAAGTATACCAACCCAGAAATCACCACATACAATAACTATACCAACGTGAACGATTGCTCTGTAATCACAGGTACTTTGCTCTTAGTTTCCTTGAGCAAACTGTATACCAACACAGAACTCACCACACACAATAACTATACCAACGTGAACGATGGCTCTGTAATCGCAGGTACATTGCTCGATCGGAACTAGCATATAGTTTGCTTCAGCTTTTTTAATATTTTACAAGCAAACTGTATGTGACCACAGAGCTCTCTGTGGTAGCATACAGTTTGCTCTACAATACTATTAAATTCGCTGAGCAAAAAATGGCTGAGCACAGACTATGGAGATCTGTGCTGATATACAGTTTGGCAATACGCATCCAGGTCTACTTGTATTTTTCGATTCGATTCAGCTTGCAAAGTGGAATCGGATCGAGAAATCCTGTTTGAATCTGATCCAGGTCTATATGGAATTGAATCCGACTTCAAGTCTGATTCAATTCTCCATGTAAACGAAGTAATAGACTAGCTTGTATAGGAATAACGGGGGTACAGAGTTCTACGCCACAAGCAGGGCTGGAAATTATTCTAAATCTTCCAGCACTGGACGAGTATATAAGATGTACAGCAGCCAAAAGTGTGCTTCGACTGACAGAAATGAGCTCTTGGAAGCACAGCACCTATGGTCATAGGTCTATCTTGCAAAGGTATAACACAGTGGCCGAACTTCAAGTGACGACTGACTACATACCACCCATAACAGATTTCAAAATACACTTCTCCATTTTAATTCCCGAAAGACATGGATGGGAAACTAACTCACTAATCAGTAAACAAGGTATCCCGTTCTACACGGTTGGGTGAAAAATGGAAGAAGGAACAGGGGCAGGAGTGTTCTGTGAACCTCTCAATATTAGAGAATCATATAAGCTCCCAGATGAATGTAGAGTCTTTCAAGCTGAGATTTATGCTATTGAAAAAGCGGTCAAACTCTGCTGGGTTCCCGGACATAGTAATATAGAAGGGAATGATATAGCAGATGAACTGGCAAGGAAAGGGTCATTATCAAACAGAAACAGTAGTAGCCAATTATTTACGGGACCCGAAATCCCGATCGGCGTTATTAAAAGGAAAATTGACCTAGTAACGAAAGAGCAAATCAATAACTCCTGGATTTCCAGGAACGAATGCGTTATCTCTAGAAGTCTATGGCCTAGAATTAAGGAAAAGGAAACTCAGTATATTTTATCGCTGAGTAAAAAGAAAATAAGAATCTTGATAGGGGTACTAACGGGACATTGCGCCATTGGCACAATGGCCACCAGAATAGGAGCCTTCGCTCCCAATTTCTGTGGGAGCTGTAAGAATGTTGAGGAAACTGAAACCATTAAGCACCTGCTCTGTGATTGTCCAAACCTCCAAACAAACCGCCTCCTGTACTTCGGAAACAGCTTTGTTGGAGAACTGGACGACCTAGCGCAGGTCTCAATGGCAAATATGAGAAAATTTATAGAAAAAACAGGCTGGTTCACAAATGAACCAGTCTATTTGAACCATTAGTTAGGAACACCTCTGTTTTATAAGGGGATCACGATGGACCAATAGGCCCCCGTGTACGCAACAGCCTAGGCTGTGAACACCCCTCCTAACCTAACCTATCGCCTCTAGGGCTTGGAAAACAATTTTGTTCTTTTTGTTTGTTCTTTTTTTATGTTTCATTGTTTAAAACGCTTAGTAAAAAAAAAAACTAGGGAACATCGCCCCTAGAAAAAGGTCTGTTCTACACAGTGCCAATTTTATTTTTTTTTTTAACCGTTAGTTTGGTCTATCTGCACGTTTAAAAAAAGTTAATTTTAAAATATTAAAAACTAATTAAACAAATATAACGGGATGCAAATATGAAAAAGTAACTGACATCGCCCCTGGAAAATTATTTGCACAAAATGTTGGTATTGCTAATTTTCCAATATCATTGATAATTTTCGAGGTCTGCAACTTTAAAAGAAAACAAATAAAGATTTCGTTGGTTTGCCTTCGAGTGCCCGCTACAAATGAGGTACGGAAATAAAGAATAATGTATTACCTTTTCAAATAGTAAGATAGTTTTTTCATGTTTTTTCCCTTTTACGAGTTATGATGGTTTAAAGAACCTTTATTATTAATTATTTCTTTTTATATCAAACATTTTTTGAATATTTTTTAAAATACAATTTGATATGCCAATTTTATTATTGACCTATTTCTTGAGTGCTTCAAAAGTACTTGGTTTTTTAGATTTTTTTTTTTAAATTCATGGTTAGATAACAACACAAATATAACATGCATGCATTTAAAACTAACAAGTTTATAGTGGACGTTTTTTTTTCTAACTTGCATATTTCCAAAGTTATAAAGGAAAAACGGCGTGATTTAGCGTTTTTTCACTGTTTCATTTTACCTGCAGCGAGCACAAGTTTTTAGAAGTTGCAAACTTAGCTACAGACTACTGTAACATGCCCCAAAAACATATCAAAAATGCAGAACTACATCGCGCTTTGCGAATAGGAATTTTGAAATTATTGACTAGGCTATAAAAGTTTTAGAGAGAAAAAAGTTAATACAAATCAAATAAGAACAATATCATAAAGAAACTTCAGCCATCATGTTTGCATAATTCTTTTCTTAAAAGTTTCTTATATTAACGAATAAGTTTCATGAGAAGCATATAATTAGTCATTGAATTCGATTCTTTTAAAAAATTTAAGTGTCGCAAATTGTGAGAATTTGTATTGAAAGTTACTTTGGGGCTTAAAAAAGGTGAATCTATATATATTACTTTTGAAAATATCAAACGCAAATAAGGCCTCAGACAATTCCCTATGATTATGAAGACTACATTATATCAATAAGTTTTAAACGATGAGAATACCGAGGCAACACAAAACAATTACAACTCCATCCAAGATCTCTTAATGCAAATAGTAAAATTGATTTTGGACGGATCCAATTTTCTTAACATTGTCATCATAAAACGGGGACCACACGCACTGCAATATTCTATGAGAGACCGAACTAATGAACAGTAGATCGTTTTTGTTGTGTAAGGATCGTTAAATTCTTTAGATTTACGTTTAACGAATCCCAGCATACACATTAATAAATAAATAAATTTGGTGGCGCAACGACTCTTGAAGAACCAGGGACCTACAATTTTATGCCGAATCCGAACGGCTAGACAAGAAGCACTTATTCATGACAAGTGATACTCTTGGAGGATTTGTCAATTCCTCTCAAGAGGGAGTAGCCCTAAAAAACATTTTAGTTTTAAGGTTTTATCGTGAATGGTGTAGTCAAAATTGATTGTACTTGTTTTTAGAAAATGAGATTATATTGCACTTTTCCACATTTAGCTTCATTCCTTTTATTTTACACCGAATTACAATAGTGTTTAAGCATTGTTGTAATGACTGTGCGTGAAACAATTTAAGGTCATCTGCATACAAAAGATACTTGCACCCTCTGAAAAAAACAAGGGTTAATCAATTATAAATAATAAAAATAAAAGGGGGCCTAGATGACTACCTTGGGGTACCCCAGAGGTGATATAAATTTGTCAAGAAATGACATCACAAAATCTGACAAACTGAACTGAAAATAATTACCGTTATTAGTAAGTTCTTTTTTTCATTGTGTTTGTTTTTCATCTTGTTAACGATAATTCCTGCAAGTTACCTCAAAATCGGTTGACTAATTTAGTTTTTAAGTTTTGTCCAACCTCCCATACAAAGTGTCTCATTGTCAATTCTAACAAATGAGCTTTCTCTTAACCATTTTATTTTTAGTTTGTTAACCAAGGAATTTTAAATATTTAATTGCATTTTGTATGTATCTATACATTTCAACAAATCGATATTTTTTAAGCCTGTTTTACAATTTGACGACATAACGAGACGTCAGCGTGACGTGAAAACAAGACATTTTCGTGGCGAGATCTCTTCGTAGTTGTGCTTTTTTCAGACTCCCAAATCGACGCGAAACATTCGCTGACGACAGTTGTTTGTTGTTATTTAGCATTGTGTCTCTATAATTTTTGTATCGTTTCGAATTTTTAACTCCGATTAAAAAAAAACATGAAAATCGGCGCCACGTCATTTTTTCGAAATTTGTACATTATTATTGGCCTGACGAGAAGTTGAAATTGTTTTTGTGTTTTAACTTGACATTAATTAAAAAAATCTTTTCAAGAGATGAGTATAATTATAATAATTATTATACAATTCAACGTTTGGCAAAACCAACGTAATTGACTCGCTTGATTTGTTAATATTTAAAAATGTTAAACGCTATTAGGCCATGTGTGAATTGGGTTAAAATGTCGGTTAAATTTTCTATCTTGGTTAAATTTTGACACTAGCGTGGTCAATAAAATGGGTTAAAATGTATGCAGCTGTAGAGCAGGTTAAAATGTGTTAAAATTTGACGTTTCTCAAGAGAGAGTAAGTTATAATTAAAGGAATTTTAGCCAAAATAGTGTTTTAATATATCCCTTTTAACGTAATTCACGCAAATTCATTAATTTGATCCCACCTCAAACCAAACGTCAAATTTTAATCGTTGTAGAAAATTTAACCAACACAATTCACACACGGCCTCAAGGCCCAGTTGAATTCAACTTTAAAAACGAATGAGTCGCTAATTTCCACGAGCTTGATTTAGTTGTGGCTTTTTTTTAAAGGTCAGGTCTTTCAAACGAGTTGCTTGGCGAAAACCCTGATTAAAAGTAGTGATTTTGCTAACGGTTAAGGTTTAATCGGAGACTGACCGGAGTATGCGCTTTCGATCTAGAGAAGTTGTATTCACTATGTTGTTTTTTCCGTAGTATCCGGTAGTTGAATACGACTGCTTGACTTTGTCTAGTCTTGATGACTGCTGCTTTAATGCTTTTTCTATAGGGCTCTATAAAACTTTTTTGGCAAAACTTTTGATTGAAAAAGGTTTTACCTATTTACTATTTGATATAAAACTTTCTTTTGGAAAAACTTTTCGCATACTATTTAGACAGTTTTTAAAGTACTAGATTTTTTTTCAAGGTATGTAAGAGTGAAATTAAAAACTTCGATTTTATTAACAAAATTGGGTAGAGTGACCACACTAACAACTATTTTGTAGGAGAATTCAATTTTGTTCCTATATTTGATCGCACTAACCATTACGCTACGGGCTTCTACTACCTAGATTTGTATCTACATATCAAATTGTACAACGAGATTTTTCCTTAATACAACAGGTGTCATACAAAGATGCAAATAATTTAATAGCAGCAGTTATTACTTTCTCTGTCAGATTATCTCCAATTTTACTTAATTTATTTAAACCACCTTCATCTGTCTTTCTAGCAGCAATTCCAAAGAAGGACGAAATTGTATCGCATCCTGTTAAAGCATGAATAGCAAGCAATGCTGAACACAATTTCAAGCCAAGTTTGGGATATTGTTAAACGAATCGGAATGTAACGTCTTAGATCAGTGATTGCCGTGGATTTTCCTGTTTCAAGTCAAATTTCAGGATTGTTTATTTGTTTTGCATAATGAACTATGAGAAGAATAAATACATCTGTATCAGCAGGAGACAACACTACTACAACTGATAGTTGTGAATGCTGACTACAGGCATATGTAGCTCATATGACAAATAATTCTTGTATCTTGTAATATGATTCGAAAACAAAACGTCTGCATCAAGTACACCAACCGAATAAATTTCTCTTTTTATAAGACGATCCGAGTAACCGCCTGCTAAGTAGACTTTTTTTTGTGTTATATTCTAACGAAAATAAATCAATTTTTTGTTCTATATAATGACATAAAAATAAAACAGGTGCATGTTTATTTTCATCGCTAGAAAGTACTTTACTCCACTCTGGAAGAGGACGGTTAGCAGATATGTCATATTTGTTTGATTTAGTATTATACCTTTTTTGACGCTCTTGCGTTTTTTGATTAAGTCATCATAGCGATACAAAACATAATGAACTTCATTGTAATATAATTGAACAATATATGAAAAAATTAACTATTTAAAAAAAATAATTTTATTTTAAGTTCTAGAAAACTTTTCCATTCAATTAAATTCATCTTCATATTTTTATGAACTCTTGTTTTCATTTATTACAAGTTTCAACATAAGCATAACATGTTTTATGAAAATACATTTTTCCTTTTATAAAAAGGACTATAACTTTTTTTTTGAACTCACATCCAATTATTTGTTATTTTATAAGATTTGGCCTTAAAAACTACCCTAGTATCATGTGCCATATGCTTTGGTTGCATCATAATAAATATTTGAGTGTGATAAACTCCAACCTCCCCCTGCCTACTCTCCTACTTTCACCCCTTTTAAAAGCGACTAATAAAAAATCCAATGCGTGAATTTGGTTGGATATGCTGTAGAGGGTAAAATTCTGCGTCGATACCCATCTTAAGATTTTATATATTACTTTTTTTGAGGTTTTGGCAATATTTTTACTTTAACTCATAACAACATACGCGTACTAGTCAAATTTTAGACTAAGACATATTTCAACTCGTATCTTCCAAACTATTTGTGTAGACAATTCTACATAAGCTATAATTTGTGCCTTGACATTTTTTCTGTAAAGCTGATAATTTTTGAGATATTGAAAAAAAACAGGTGCAAATTCTCTTTTAACCTCTTTTACCCCCCCTCACGAAAAAATGTGTGGGCAAAATGAAGAAAAATTTTTACGACATATTAAGGGCATCTAAATAAAGCTTTCCACAAAAATTCAGATTTTTACAATTTTTTTCTAATTTTTCTGGGTAAAAAATAAAATATCGAAAACAGTGTGCAGGCACCTTTAACTCTTTCAGTCACGGTGGTTAGTTTACTAACCACCTCTTTATTATTTTATGTATTTTTAACCTTGAGCGAAAGTATCGAACCTACTTGTAAACCGCTAGAAAGACCGGTACAAAAAACTTACCTATTTGTCACGTGATTGGAATTCAAACTTCTTGGTGCGGTCATTGTTTTGTAAGATTTTTGTATAATATTGTAAAAAACTAAGTAAACGTTTTTTCAAAATTGTTTTGGCATTTACTTATTACTTTCAGAAAGCAATAAGTCATACCAATAAAAAATCTTTCTTATTGGTCCTTTTTTGGATATATTATACAATAAAGATTTATTTTTTTCATTTATTTTAGGTTCTACAGTCACGGTGGTACCTACGCTAACCACCTTTTTTGCTTAAAAAAATGGAAATCAAAATTTTTGTTAACGCCATTATTTATTTGACGTCGTAACTAAGAAAAAAACAAAAAAATTATTTTATATGTGTGCGGTATAAGAGCGTGACTGAAAGAGTTAAAGCAGGATTTGAACATGTTCTGACACAGTAATTCTGTGAAACATTAAAAGTACTCTTATATTATATACTTTCGATTAGTAAGTGTTAGATAGAGTTATCTTTCAGTTGCCACTCAAGCCTGAAAAATGGGAGCTAGTTGCAGGCCTAAAGAGGCTCAATTGATTTTTCAACTGTAATTAATACCATCGTCAATGGAAGTAAATACTAGATCAAGCAACTTTCCATTGGCATTTAAAACGTCGCCGTCGTTAAATTGATGAAGTCCAAGAGAAGTTAAATCATCAGTTAGTTTTGAATCGTTTCGGATTTAAGATTTCAAGTTGGCAATATTAAATTTGTATCAGAGCAGCGATACCATGTAACGTGAGAAAGATTGAAGTCCCTTAAGCAAATAAGTTCGTCCTGATAATCCATTACTTCGTTAACGAAGTTTAAATATTCGAAAGCCTTAGTGTAGACATCAAACGGGCTTCCAGGAACAATATACAGCTTGACGATGTATAAATTTCTATCTTTTAATGTTAATGCAGATAAATTCTTTGACAAGTGCTACAGGAACATTCACTAGCGTAGCTAGGAAGTAGGACTTTACAGAAATGGTGATTATGAACTCATATTCCTTATGCAGGATTTACACGAATGACAAAATGTCATTATTCATGTCGTTGTGTACCTATTTTTGACATTATTATGACAAAAAGAATAAATTTGCTCATTCTTTTGTCATAATAATGACAAATTGTCATTAGTGTAAATCCGGCATTAGTTTTTGTCGAGCCACTTCAGCGACCCTCGGAGCATTATAGCTGCGGTTTAAGGAGCCACGGGAACCAACCTGTATATTCTGTTTAAGGGTTTACATTTTTTTTTAATAATATTTAAAATTGTAGACACGTAAGAAATTACGTTTTGGAACTACTGCACGAGTTTTTTAATTTTAGTAATTAAACAAACGACCTTCTTTTTCTCGTACAAAGTTAATTTTTATTATAAGTAAACGTTTTCGAGAACATTCATTCTCATCATCAGACTTTTCTTTTCTTCTAATAACTTATTACTTAAATATATGTACCTACTTTAAACAAATTTTTTAAACAATTTAATTTTCTTATTTGACAAATTATTTCATAAATAATAATTTTTTAGTTTTGTTTAGTCTGATGATGAGAATGAATGTTCTCGAAAACGTTTACTTATAATAAAAATTAACTTTGTACGAGAAAAAGAAGTTCGTTTGTTTAATTACTAAAAAAAAAAAAATATTTAAAATATAAATTGTAATTTTCCAGTAATTTATTAACATGAAATTAAACTAGAAAAATAATTCCGTTCACATACTGCTAAACTCTAGTATGAAGTACCTACATTATGTATGAGCTATTCTATTTTTAATAACAGAAATTATAATTTGCTAATTATCTTACGAAACCGAAAATTATGTGGCCCATTAGCTCAGTTGGTTAGAGCGTCGTGCTAATAACGCGAAGGTCGTGGGTTCGATCCCCCCATGGGCCAGAACTTTTTTTCTTATTATTTTTTTTTATTTTTTTAAATAGCTCATGTTTTAATTCGATGATGTTTCAGGTTCAGTGGAAAGAAATTTGTTCTGGCACACGAAAACATTTCTCAATAATACACCAATGATCGATCTGATGTAGATAAAATTTCTAATGAAGGACAAATTATTTTTTAATACTGAAGATGAAATTTAAATTTTAAATTACTTCGGTTTTAAGTGGAGTGATAGTCAAGGCAAATTAGATTTTGGCATGCAGATAGATAGATAGATAGATAATTTGATTTATTTTTCTTTTAAATTTGTGTTTGTTTTACAATAAAGTGTTTTATAAATCATATAAGCAATGCTTTATAGCCGTCTGCCAGAGTTTGAACTTGTACACAATTGATAGATATGTAAATACAAAATAAAAATAAATTAAATTATTTGACTTTGCTTTTGTAATTAATATAGAAGATATATGTATACAATAATGTCATCTTATTTGCGTTTTCCTTTTATATTTCATAAAACATTTCATTTATTATTTGAAGTCTGCATTTCTTTGCAGTGTATTTGTATAACAGCTCCCAATATGTTCCATTCAAGTATTCTACCATTTCAAGTTCTGTTAATTCGTTTTTATTAAAGTAAGATTTTGGCGTGTATGTAACATATAGTATCCGATTTTTGTGGTATTCGATCAGAAATAACATAAACAAAGAGAATATGAGGTTGCTCCCGCTCAAAAAGGTGTGCTATTTGCAGGAAAAATCAAAACGTGCAAGAAAGTACATTATTCACTCCCTGTTTTTTGTTGTTTTCCTATATAACTTTGGAAACATGCATCTTAGGAAAAAACATTGAGACAAAATTCGTTTGTTATGAAATTCTAAACAAGATGACATTTATATAAAACTTTTTGGTGCTATATTTTTGTTGCTATACAGCGTTGGCATCAGAAAAAAGCTGTTAAAAACAGGGTAGTTTTGAAGCGCTAAACTGACAGATACAAAATGGTCCAATTCTACTATAAATGTGGACTCAGATACTCTAGAGAATTACGAAATGAAATATTGAAACCCTATTCAAATCGGTCTGATATGTTCGACATGAGAGGTAATGTTAATTAAGTGCACCGCGAAATAAGTGCATCAATGCTGGGCAAAGTTAGACATTTAAGCTGGCGCATATTTTTATACACATACTTGGAACCTTTAACTATCGTAAAGTATCGTTATAATATTTATTTTATTTTTTTAGTCACTTTTGTATCGATATTAAAAGAACAAAAATTGTAATAAAATAATTATTTGTAGTCTTACAGCATTGATGCAAAAATTTCGTGGTGCACTTAATTAACATTACCTCTCATGCCGAACCTATCACACCGATTTGAATAGGGTTTCAATATTTCATTTTGTAATTCTCTAGTCTAGAGTATTTGAGTCCACATTTATAGTAGAATTGGGCCATTTTATATCTGTAATTTTAGCGCTTCAAAACTACTCTGTTTTTTACAGCTTTTTTCTGACGTCAATGCTGATTAGCAACACAAATATAACACCAGAAAGTTTTATATAAATGTCATCTTGTGGAGAATTTTATAACAAACAAATTGTGTTTCAATGTTTTTTCCTAAGAGGCATGTTTCCAAAGTTATATAGGAAAAGAACAAAAAACAGGGAGTAAATAATGCACTTTCTTGCACGTTTTGATTTTTAATGGAAAAACCACACCTTTTTCAGCGGGAGCAACATCATATTCTCGTTGCTTACATATTTTCTGATCGAATCCCCTAAAAATCTAAGATGTTATATGTTACATCCACAAATGTTTCAATTTTATGCTATGAATGAATATAATTGAATTTAAAGGTTCAAGTGACCTCAACTCCAGAAATTATTGTGTTTCGCCTAGGTATAACAGTGGGCTCTTCAGTCAGTCTAGAATTTAGGTCACTTGTACTTTTAAATTGAATTATTAAAACCAAAGTAATTTAAATATTTTAATATTTAAATATCTTCATCTTCATTATTATAAAAAACCTGACCATGGGTAGTTATTTTCTGGGTGCACGAATTTAAACAAATTTCCCTTGAATAATAAAATTCACAGTATCTTCTTGTTGTGATTTTTATTAGAGTCAGTAAACATTGACCAAAATTTGTGTCTTAGTAGGGTATAACAGTAAATAGACTGAGTTAAGTTTTGTATTAAGCTTTGAAAAAATAATACCCTAAATACTAATCAAAATTTCAAAATTTAAGTAACTAAATTAAATGACGTCTCTTTACATTATTTAAATTTAATAAAACTGATGCAGTCGTTCCAAAACGTTATTTTGTACGAGTCTACAATCACTAATCAAGATCATTATTTAAAAAAAATTAAATTACCTTATTGTCGTGCAGTTTTTCACAGTGTATTTCCGCAGTTGTTTGCTGTATAGTGGCATAGTTCGCATAAATCGGCTGTGGTGGTTGCTGCTGCATATTCGAAGGAATGTAAGAAGTTGGTGCTCCAGTTGTATAAGTTGCATATGGATGAGTTTGTGCTGCAGCAGCAGCAGCAGCGGTGGCAGCTACAGCTGCTGCTTGTTGCTCTTGAGAACTTAGAGTTCGCGGATTTCGTATACTACAATGACGACGTGGAGGTTCAGGAGCAATTTTTTTGTTTGCCATTGGACTTCCAGTAAGATAAGGCTACAACGAAATAGAAATCAATTAATACCTCACATTGAATTCAGGTTAATTTAAAAAACAAAAAAAAAACTTACAGAATTCAAACTTGAATTATCTGGACAAACTGCATACTCCACTGGTGTATTCATATAATGATGCTGTGCATCTACAGGCATATTTTGAAGTACGGCTCTTGTCAGTACCTTACAACGATCGGCGGCGTTGCCACGTTGGCGTGGCAATGTTCCACCGCCCTCTTCATACATAAGCTCTCTGGCTGCCTCATTGGTTGGTGTAATGTCGCCATCGTCATACGAACGGCGCCATGACTGATTCATACCACAAATTGTAAAATTTCAAATGTAAAACAACGACTTAATGTATCCTTACCATGTTTCCAGGGGGATTACTAAGTACTCTGGTTCCTTGAGGTTGAGTAAAGTGCCCATAATCAGTTGTCGTGTAGTGACTAAAAGTCAAATGGCTTCTGGTACTGTTGTCGTGGATGTCTTCTAAGGACTCCAAGCTCTTGCCACGTGGTTGACGTACCTGTGTGTAAAGAAATCCAATTTATCTTATTACCTTCTAGGCAAAAACACTAGGTAAATATTTAAAAATATATAACTCTTTTTTCCACTGATCTTTCTTTCATGTCGCGTTCAAAAACTACTCACCTTTATCAATACCACATCATTACACTCGTGATTACTTCCAGTGCATGTGAAATAGGGTTCGCTTATTCCATAACTTTTGGAATCATCCCATGAAACCCTTGTTGTTGGTACCATAGTTGGTGATGGCAATTGCGAAGGAGCTTGCCAAACCTTACGATATTCCTACAATTTTCGTTCAAGTTCGTTTCGTTAAAAAAATAAAATAAATGAATAAATAACAAACAACAACAAACAAAAAGAGCGCGTGTAACTCAGTACTCCTGACAGAAGTGAAACTTCTTTGGCGATCTAAAAATCTCGATTTATAAGGCTATGTTAAGCTTATATGCGTAAGACTCAGCTGTGTTTTGTTTTTTTTTTTTTTTATTTTTAACTGTTTTTTATTAGGTTTTGTAAAGCGTGGGAGTTTTAAA
The DNA here is from genome assembly GCA_949320155.1 of Melangyna quadrimaculata. Classification (NCBI taxonomy): domain Eukaryota; kingdom Metazoa; phylum Arthropoda; class Insecta; order Diptera; family Syrphidae; genus Melangyna; species Melangyna quadrimaculata. Next base: position 78,596,383 of record OX439483.1, on the reverse strand, counting down.
AATATGTGTTATACAAAAAAAAAATGATCGCAGTTATTTTTTGATGCGATAAAAAAACCAAAGATAAGGATTCGCAACGAAAAAAGTTATTAGCTGTTTTGCAAAAGCTTACTATCTCCAGTTAACGGTACACTAAAAAAAATAATATTGGTATCAAAAAATCAGATATATAAATAGTAATACGTTGTGTAATTTTCAGTAATTTAAGCCAACTCCTTGTTTTTATAAAAATGTGGTAAAAATTACTTTTTAAATATTTCACAAATCAAAAATTTGTATATGACAACTAAAATTTGTTTTTATTTATTTTTCAACCATATATAATTCAAGTTTTTGGCGCACTCTCCTGATTTAATTAAATTTTTTGAAATTATTCTGTTTTGAGATAGTGGGGCGTATTCATAGTCATTTTAGAGCTGGGTCTAAGTTAAACATTGATTTAGTTGAATTTTCGGAAGATGATTCTATTTTTTTAAGTTTATCATTTCAAAATATTTGAAGCTATTTGTGTAGTATACTAAGTTAATTATCTTATAAAAATATAAAACCAACCATTTGTAATAAAAATAGGTCTGTATTCGTTGAGCCAAAATTGTCTTAAACTGTAGTTTAGTTAAACCTGGGGTAATCTGTGACTATGAATATGCCCCATTATGTTTAAAAATTTATATCTCCATACCAATAGGAGATAGATAAAAAACTTGAACTAGTTAAATTCTTAGAATTTCATTATCTATTCACCAAAAAAAAATCAAACTATAGCATTCTAATTAACGAAATTATAAAATATACATAAAAGGACATTTTCCCTTTTATCTGCTACAATCATATAGATTATCAAAAACATCAAACTTTTTTCACTATAAAATATATTAGTCTATCAATACAAATTTGTACTCTACCTCTCACCACTTATCTAATCAATGATCTCAACGTTTCGTATGTGGCGTTACATTTTGGCGTTTCACAAAAATTCAACCTTGAAATTTTACTCTCAACGCGCGCAAAGAAGTTTCACTTCAAAATCAAAATAAAAAATCAAACACAAACTCAACTTAAATGTAATTGAAATGGCGAGAAAAACTGAAACCAACAAAACAATACTCAAAAACTCCAAAGCACAAAATGATATGGTAGACATTTTGGTCAGTCATTTTTTTTTTGTATTGAGATTTTTTTTGCAAGCGACAGTGGAGCCTAGTTTTATGCATTCTTGCAAAATACACAGCTAAATCTTCATCTAGCTTAGATTTATCAATATAATGTTTTGAGAAATTTACCTGTTGTTGATATATTGAGCCGCCAGGATTCCATTTGCCACTGATGATGTCCTTAACGCGTTTAATGGCAAGTAAAATTTTTTTTTGATGTCCGAGTTTCACAATTCCAATATCTTCGAGATCTTCCCATGTAAGTTGTGTAACATCACGAACAGTTTTATAATTTTGATCGAGCAGCGGTTGAATGTATTCTTCCAGGCGAAGTAGTTGTAGCCACTCTTCAATCGATCCCTACAAAATAATAAATACATTTTAATTTAAAGAAAAAGAGAGAATATTTTTAAAAGAGTAAATTGTTCATAAAATATTAAATCTTTAACCTATGAAATACATTCAACTCAAATAAATGCAGTATTAAAAACAATGTATCAAAACAATAGATAAATCATTATAAAGATACAAATCCTTCGTAGTTCCACCCCCCCCCCCAAAACCCTTTTGTTAACATTGTTGTATTCGTAATTTAATTTTGTGTCCATGAACAAAAATGTGAAATCCAACAACAAAGTTAGCACTCATGAAATTTGGCGCGATCGAGGAGCTACATATACAGGTATGGCCAAAATTATAGCAACACTCGGTATTTTTCTATAAATTTGTATGTAGAAATAACGTAAGGCAATGATATAAACTGAATACCATGAATTTTAATTGGACACCAGTTTCCTAGTTTAATCAACATACAATAATTCTAAAAAAGAAACAATAAATTCTTGCAATGTTTCATAGCTAAAAGACAGCCATGATGGAATTTGTCTGTGTCCTTTTTTAAGCAACGGAACTTTTCTTGCCGATCGCGAAGGTAGATCAGCATTCTGTAGTATACGACGGATCGTTCTGCAACTAACACTGATCCCAGTTTCCCGCTGCAGATCTTTGGATGAAGGAAATGGATCTGATTTACACTTCCTAATCAATCAATGGCATTTGTCTCTTTGGTGATTTGTGTTGCCCGTCCTATGGTTTCCGCGGATTTTTTGAGCTTGATGGCATTAAAAACCATTCATGAAGGGCGTCCGACAGCTTTCGCGATTTCTCGTATCGACTTTCCACTCTTACGGCTCGCGTACACATAACCCGTCATCGGCCGAATTATGCTCGGCCGTCGTCTGTCGAATTCTGACGACACTACAACCGGCATCGTCCGGTGTCGCCAGGTAATAACCGATTGATTCGCGTGTCTCGTCTCACGTTTCAAAATACTATCAAGAACATTGTTTTTATAAAAAATGTAGGATAAAATCATCAAATGGACTCTTCAAAAGTCAATCTTTAATTTTAATTTCTTGAGATCTGAGACTGAGGTATATAATAAGGAGGTGGAACTATGCATTTCTTTTTCTTTAACTCAACGGCCCCATTTGTAATATTTGAGGCAATAAACTGCCTCGCTAATTGCCCAAAACGTCAAAATTTATACTCTCAATTGAGATTTAGATCAATAAATGCCTTTCATCTACCGGGCAATATTGCCCTTGCCAAAGAATCTACATTGGTGGAATATCAATTTAGTTCCTCAAATATTGCCAATGGAGCTCCTGGGTAAATCCTATTAAATCCAAATAACTAAATGATATGTAAATATTTATGTATTTATCGAAAAGAAGCACTCACTGGCAGTTCACAATAATGCTTAGTTCTTGAAATCTTTTATCATTTATATTCTTCTGGTTTTCGTGCTCTTCCCTCTCGTTGTTTCACATCGTTATTGGATCTTGAATTTTCGCTACATTTGGTGGTTTCATATGCATACCGTTTTAAATGATCCCGTTCATTGTTGCTTTTGTCAGATATAATTGGTTATCCATTGTCATTAAAATAAACTAAACAAAATTGTAGTTTTTAAAAGGAAATGGCTTTTTATATTTCAAGATCAAATGAAAGTTTATTTTTTGTATTTTTTTGACAGCAAATAAACAAACACGTGCCGGTCTCGCAAGGAAAACTGTGTTTCGATCACTGTGTCGCGCAATTTTCGGAAAACGCTCTATCAATATGCGTTGTTCAATTGATTTATATTGTTTACAAAAACTCGTGCTGTGCGGTGTCGCGTCACTCGCGCCGAACGCGTTTCAGCCTTAGGCTAGGCGCATATTGAAGCGCGTTCGACGCGAGTAACGCGACACAGCAGAGCACGATATAAATACGTAGAGCGACGCATATTGTTAGACCGGCAAGACATGACCTGACGCGCGTTTTCCGAAAATCGCGTGACACAGCGATCGAAACACAGTTTTCCTTGCGAGACCGGCGCGTGGTTGTTTTTTTTTTCCGTCAAAAAATAAAATAATAAACTGTCGTTCGTTTTGAAAATAAAAAATTATTTGCTTTTTTAGAAATTACTTGTTTTTTTTTTTAAGTTTATTTTAATTATCAATAGATCAAACGATTTTTCCTTCAATTAATATTTATTTGGACACGAGACAAGCGAGAGAACGGCATGACACTTTTCTAAAATCGTGTCGTGCGACACTCGTCAGGTCACATCACACGCTTCGGACGCGCCTCAATATGCGCCTAGCCTATGCAAAGCTAAAATGGCCTCGCGTTGGCCTTCGGTATATTGTTTGGCCTTTCCCATAACTTGCAAAATATTATGCAAAAATACCCAAATAAGGTACAGGAATTACAAAGAACATCGTAAATTTAAATTTTTACCTCATAGTCAAAAAGAAAAATAGCTATTTTTTAATTATTTTTCTGCATGCTGCTATTTTTTTGACCAGCTTCTTTAAATTACAAAAACATTTGAGTGCAGATTATTGCAAAACATTGCGAGAAATGCACAAAATTATGCATTAGATAAACAGGTTACTGAAAAACCGTTAGCCCATAACCTTTTTTTCGTTCCGTGATCGGCGTATCTAAGAACGAGGGACAGTCAAGTTTAAAAGTAATGAGTGTTGCTATTATTTTGGCAATAGATGTATGTGTCTTTGATCAGCTCTTCAGTCTAGAGCTGTCATTCAGATTTTAGGCAAACCGTAAACGTAATGACAGCCGTGGATTCTTATCTTTATAATAATTTATCGATGTTTATAAAAGCAAGCCTTAAGAGTGTTGATTTGACTAAAAGAGATTAATGTAATCAGAATAATAAGTCGTGCAATTCTGGGTACAAGGAATATAAGGAGATTTGATATTTTTGAATAAACAAACCTGGTAATGTCGTTAATCCCAAGGCACTAAGCTTTTTCAAAGGGTGCACCACAACGATTTTTTTTTTTCAAGTATTCAAGAAAACGGCTCGAACTAAACTTTTGACTAAACTTTGTATTGGGGTTTGCTAAGTTCGTATAAGGAATGCAAGTCTGTGACCAGTTTGGCGTCGCGTCGCGTCGGTTATAGAGATCAGATGATCGCATGAGATTTAAAATACATACAGACATAGGGCCTACCAATAATCAGATTAACTAACTACTTAAATATTTAAGTAAAATGGGCCACAATTGTATGGGCTCTAAATAATAAACGAACCATGGTATGACTTATAATGAAATACGATTTGTAGTCCAGTAACCTTGTCGTTTGTATGGAAGCAAATCTGGTATTTCTGATTTTTTGCTGAGTTGTTCAGGATATTTGCCTAGTAAATAACCTAAGTTTTCGACCTCTGCGACAGCTTCATGGTCAAAAATTGGCGATTTTAGTCCTAAAAAGTAATTTTAAATAAAATATAACCTAAAAAAGTAACCTAATTTGCTCAAATTTGAGCTCAAAACCATCTCTGTACCCTTGGCCTCGGTTAATTAAATATGTTATACATAAATAACATTATTTGCTTCATACTTTATAAAATATGTTCATTAAAATGCATACCCAACTCAAACAGTGTTTAAAATAGACTTGTACTTTAGAAATACCTGAAAATGGACTTGTACTTGAAAAGTACTTAAAAATGTACTTGTACTTGAAAAGTACTTGAAAATGTACTTGTAATTGAAAAGTACTTGAAAATGTACTGGACAGTACTACAGTACCCAGTAAATGTACTTAGATGAAAGTACTTGAAAAAGTACTTGTACTTGATGATTTTCAAGTACTAAGTACCTTGTACTTGTTTTTTCAAGTACAAGCACAAGTCCAAGGTACTTGACTGGTACTTGTACTTGAAAGTTTACAGCTCTGGTATAAACGCACCTTTAAAAATGCATTTCATAGAAAACTGGAAATGTAAGCGACACCCTTTTTTTTATTTAATGACATCAGTAAACAAGTGAATTGAGCCAAAAAAAAGTCCCTTGCGTTTTTTAGAAAATAAAAACAGATTTTTTCGTATTGCAGAAGTATAAACGCACCAGCAAATCTTGTTTAAGCTTCATTTAATTAAGAGTTTCGAGATGACAAGCAACGAAGCCGCGTGGTATACATTTAAGCGAAACGGAAAAGGTCAAAATTCAAGACTTTCGTTCAAGTATCCTTAGATGTAGGGCTATTCTTAAGAAAATTTCGAGATCGGGTCGTTTTTCCGTAATTTCATACAAGATTCAGAATCTTATGGAACGAAAATAAGGCCAGGGGGTCCGCAGATGCTGACACGTTGCGATAAGACCCGAACAATCAATGTTCCATCTAATTCGGTGCATTTTTTGAGAAAAATTAGTTACGAATTGGGGTAAGGCGTTACATTTTCGACGGTTTTTGGTACTTTAAGAAGCAGTTGAGTGATTGTTCGGGGCAAAACGGAGCCAGCTCCAAATCTGACAAGAGCCCACAAACAAAAAATATTGGAACTTGCCCGTCAAAATAACTCAACAACTATCTGCGTTAAATAAAAAAGATTCCTAAAATTAAATTCACCTGCGTTTTATTGACTTTAAATTATCCATATAGTATTTTTATTATTTTCATAAAAAAAGTTATAGGCAATAAACTTTAAATGATTATAACTCAAATGTTTAAAAATTTCGCTTACAACCTTCATCTTCTAAGCGCTTCAATTAGTTTGTGCTTAAGGTGTCGTTGTGTTGGTCTGACAAAAAGACCATGACCCGCACCCCGCCATTAAATAATTATTTTATTAAAGCATTTTTCATAAAATGTTTGCTCTTTTAAAATTGCTACAAGTGACTAAAAAAATAAAGTAAATACTATAACGATACTTTACGATAGTTAAGGGTTCCAAGTATGTGTACAAAAATTTGCGCCAGCTTAAATCTCTAACTTTGACCACAGCATTGAACCAAACATTTCACGGTGCACTTATTTAACATTACCTCTCATGCCGAACGTTGGGCGCCACGTTGGCTAAACGCCAAAATTTCAGAAATGACTCCCAGGCTAAATTTCACTTAAATCATGTCATAAATAAATTTCAATCATAAAAAAAACTTCCCCCCAAAAAACGCACGGGTTTCGGTTTCCTGACCGGACTATTAAATAATTTTTTCACAAACAAAAATTCCTTTGAAAGAAGTATTTTTTCTAAAAAAAATCATTCATTAATTAAACTGATTAAAACTCCGTACATATATGCCGGGTTTATTTGAGAGAGTGTATAGCAATGCAGCAAACATTTTATACCTAAACAAAAACATAAAAAATTATTATAAAGAATTTTGTTTGTGTTTTCCGTGTACAAAATTACTAGGTAATATTCACTCTCTCATAAAACACGGCTATTGTTGTCATTGAATTATCAAATACAAATGGTTGGTTTTCTTCTGCGGAAAAGAAATGGACTCAGCCAGAAGTCAAAGTTGCTCTCTCTAAGCAACTTCTCTGGTGTACTATTCCCAAAACCAACATGAGAAAACTTGGAATCTTAGGGGGAAAATATTTTGGATCTTCACGGGACTTCATTTTGACCAACGCTACGGCGACAAAAGCATTTCTAAAAGCAACAAGTGATTCTACGAAGCATCCGGAATAACACCTTTGAGCAAATACAAGATCAGTTCTGCCAAAATGCTGGCGAGAACCATCACAAGCGAATGATTCCTGGACGTGAAGAAATGTTTTACACTATGTATTTTGAAATAGTTGCTTAGTTCTTTCCGATAAGAACTCAAAAGACTGCTTGAGTGTGAAACTTGGAATTTTAAGGAGTTAGAATTTGTAAGTAATTAAAAGAACTGAGAGATGCTTACAGCATAACCTTCGGTTTAATATCATAGAAAGTGACCAGAAGAGTACATGATGTTCACTTAAAACAAGATGGTAAAAGTACTGACGAATTAACGGATTTTATATCAAAACAAATCATTTATTGGCTACAATTTAGACCTGACTGTTCTCCCGGAACTATCTATGTATCAGTTTCTTATTCAACAAAAAAAAGCATACACAAATAAAAAAAATATGCACTTACCGGTACAAAATGTGGCAAATTATCCAACACCTGTAATTTATCAATTCGCTGTTTAATACGCTCTCGGTGGTGTGGATTCTTAATTCCTATAGCTGTTAAGTCTTCTGGGGTCATTCGTGCAATTGTCGGCAAATCATATCCAGCTGCAATAAATAGCTGCGCATATTCTTCATCTTTCATTTCCAACAACCAATCAGCAATTAGTTCATCATTACGCTGCCTATCGACACTACCAATCGAACATGAACTAACACTACTACATCGTGGACTAGACAATGGTCCGCCACCACCACGTATAGAAGCACCACCACCAGTCAAATATGATGACGCTCGCCCTGAATCTAAGCTAGCAGTCGAATGTCGAGATCCAGAACCAGCTGAACCAGACGATGAACCGGGACTATCACGGCCCGGTGATTGTGTTAGGTCAATGCCTTGATCTTCTTGCAATGCCAATTGCTGATGATAATAAACAGCAGCTTTATGGGTAAGTGGTTCACGCATTGTCGCACAAAACACCGGTACATTCGCATATGCGCCGGTACCGGCAAGTGTATTGGGATTTTTTGATAGGTTCGCCATTCCGTATTCGTTTAGTTCATCTGTACAAATTAAACAAAAATATAAATATAAAAAGAAAATTACAAATGAAAAACAAAACATAAACATAAACAGGGTGTGGGTTGTGGGTAGAATCATAAAATACTAATAACAAAATTTTCAAATTTTTATTTGCGTAGGTCAGGGTGAAAGTTGTTGTAGCGGTAAAGATTATGTAAGGAAATTGATTAGCTGTAGGAAACCCGCTCTATCCATGTTCTTAAAATAGATTCCAAATGGTGTATTTTCCTTTTTGTTTAGTTCTTATTGTGTTAGCGATCCGTGTAAAAGAGTAATTAATTTGTCACATCCCACCTTCTTGAGCACAACAATCCCATTTGGGGGAGAAATTATTACTCATACATAACATGAAATGAGCTTATAAATAAGATTTAATTATAAAGAAAAAACAAAAATTAATTCGTTTTTTATATTTAACGAGTTGCGACGGCTAAGAACAGATTTATTTTACATTCTTAAATTCACTTACGAAGCTCAACAGCACAAAGAAACATTTATTTTACTATTTTATTGCCATAGCATTTTGAGCAAACATACTTACTTAGTTGAATTAATACCTATAATGCCAATTAGTTGATGATCATGATCATCAAATGAATAGACGTAATGTAATTTCAGGGAAATAAAATGTTTTGAATGCTTTAATTGAAATAAGAAGGTGTAAGGTTTTCATAAGGAAAATGCATTTAAGTGCTTATTTTGTGTTGTTATTGATTTTCTAACCTTTTGGAATGGAATGAATCATTAAAATTCTTTCATAGCGGAATGATAAAGTATATTTGTAAGTACCATATTTATTAGGTTATCTGGAGACTTTTTCATCGATAGTTTTCGAGACATACATACTAGTTTAAATATTTTTTAAGCGAAAACACACAAAAATAGCTCGAGATGTTTTATTTTTTTTTGTCAACTAGAACGAAATACAATGGACTCTCGTTTGTGGAATTACAAATATTATTATTTTTGAAAAAATACAAACAGTTTTCTATTTTGGTACGTATCGTCGGGGTGTATCCGATCAGTTTTTATGCTTTTAAGAACAGCAGCGTCCATATTTCTTGCACACTGTGTTTACCCGATGAACGTTTGTTTACATTGTTTAGTTAATTGTTATTATATAATTTATTTATGAAATCAAATTTAGGTGACTTAGAATTAAAATAATTCTTTTTGGATTTTACGCAGTTCAACAACCAATCTGATATGTTTCCTTACTTTGTCTTTTCGCCTTTTATTTAAATTTCTTAAGAATTAAATAAGTTTAAAAAAGTTAACCAAACAGTTAAAGTTCCAAAATGATAACGTTAAACAAAACTTTGTTAACTTTTCTGTGCAATTAGCTATTCAGGGATTTAACTTTTCAGAGATTCCACTGTATTTCAATTTCCCTTCTTCAAAACTTCTTTATGCTATATCTTAAAGTTCAGAAATACGGACATAAAGAATAGTGAGACCAGCTTTTATCACATTCTTTCAATGTAATGTCAAAATTGATTTAAATTTCAATTAAGATTACCTTCGGTTGGTTGAAAATTGAAGAAATTTTATAATGTTTCTACCTATATAAAAAATATATCCACTTTCCCAACTACATATATCTATTTACACCATCCCATAAAATTGTAATACAATAACAACATTGGCAAACACATGTCCTTCCAGCGATGCAATCAGCGATAATTCCAATAACAACCATCACAGTGCGTTTCTATTCGTTGGCCGTTTATTTTAATAATGCAATCAATTTATAATCAATTTTATATTCCACCACTTGATAAGACAATCAACTTTCAATCTTAGAGATGACAAGAAAAACAATAAAAAATAAAAAACAACAAAAACAACAACAAACCTTTAATCCTAATAGCTGCAGAGCTTTCTCTGGGTAAATTAAAGCCACCCTCTTCAATGGATGGCGATGACACCATGCCACTATCCTCGGGCTTGGTAAATAGCGACGTGGTTTGATAGTGATCCGATGGTATAGCTGGCGGTGCAACCTTCTTAGCTTGTGGGTGTGGTTTTAAGGATCGATGCATTTTTATTGTGTTTTATGTTGAAATGATGTGCCTGCAAAAAAGAAAATACAATAAAACAAAAAATAAAACAAAAATAAATTTTAATTTCATTCATTAAAACCCGAGTAAAGGTACTCGGATCTGTAGTAATACGCTGCTGTCCGCACCGAACAAAAATAGAAATACAGTTTTCATAGTACACACCGAATACAGAATTCCACCATCTACCGGCTGCAAAAAGAATACGATTAATGCCACCGAGCCGGGATAGCCCGAGAATACACCGGGGAGGTCCTTTGGCAAAAATGTCACAATAAAAAGAAAGGCGAAGGCCTACATTTTTTAAACAGAGGAACACCTGTTCTTCCGATTAGAGCGAGTAAGTTCGTCAGAGGAGTGAGGTGGCTTGAATTTTGTTGGTGAAAATCAAAAATTTACAAAACTAATTTTTGTCCAAGTGCAAATTACACCACGCCCAAGTCCGTGCTCCTATGAAACAAGTTTTCGAAAATTTCCTTCTCAAAAAAAAAAAAAAAAAAAAAAAAAAAAAAAACAACAACGAACTCACGCAAGAAACTATAAAAAAAATCAGCGAAAAAAAGAATTCATACCATGGCGATGGCGATTATGTTCTCTTTTTGCGGAAGAAGAAAAAGCACCAGCGGGTTATTAATCATAGCACTACGGTTCACCACAAACCGATTTAGATACGATAACTTCAGCAATTTGCTGAGTGGACATTAAATTGTGTTTTCACTTGAATATTTGTTTATTTTCCAACGTTTTTAGAGCAAATTTTTGTTCTTTTCGGCACTTTTATGAGGAGGAGAAGACAAAACAACAACAGCAGTCGCAGTAGCAGCACAACACCAACAGCGACCTATTGATTTATGCCTTAACATTGTAACAGATTTCTTCTTCATCGGCCAGCGAACAGCGGCAGCAGCAGTGGCAGTACCAGCACATCAGTACGTACATACTCTATACTAACTATATTTAGCTAAAATGCACTTTTCATACAAAAAAAAACAAACAAATAACCATATCGACGTATACAAGGTGTCAGTGGGATAGAGAAGGAGATAAAATTAAAAAACAATACGAATGACGATGAAAACGACGAGAAACTAATAATGTACACTGGGATCAGTGGAGCCAAGCAGTGGTGGATGATATTTGTTTAGTTTCTCTGATGGCCATATAGCATGAAATAGTTTGATAATTTAAGTCCTGGAATAATGAACTTGGGGTCTTGGGAGGAACTCCCAGAAATTGGATAACGGTGTGCACCTTGACATAACGGTTTTAAAACAAACAGTGCAATGATCTAATGGAATATAGTATTGCGCTGACAATTTGGTAAGAAATGATTTTTCGTGACTATCCCTCTGAATGGTGACTTTTATGAAACAAAAGTATCCAACATAATATTTATAGCTTAGAAAGTTTTCTTCAAACAATATACAAGGACTTTTATTCATAAGGCCTTCTGCATACGAAGCATATCGTTATAGACACGTTTAAGATTCGACATGCAGCTACGATTCCTATTCTATCGTTCTGCACACGCAACGTCTCGTCAAAGACAAAATACTCATGATTTACATAGAAATGCACAAACGTTTGCAGTTCATCAGACACTTAACCAAAGAGTTTCAATAAGTACATGAGTTTGTACGCCTGGCGACCAACACTGCTGTACGCCCGGCGATAACGCATTGTGTGCGGTTGCCTGTTAAAACTAACGTGCGCTACACACAAGGTTCACCTAAGCCTGGTATGTGTCTATGACTAGACGCTTCGTGTGCAGAAGGCCTAAGTGTAACCATTTTCGGGATAATATGGTATACAAAATTGTAACCTTTATTTTTGTCACGAATTGTGCACTCCTTTCCGCACCACCTTCGAGGTAGAGTACAAGGTGCGTTTTTTTTAATGTGGTTTCCCCAATAGGCCTAATCCACGTTTTGTGTCTGTGCATCTTTTAGGCCCAGTTTTTCACCAAATTTGGTGAGTTAACTCGGGTTTAACTCTAACCCCGCACTGAAAAACTGGCCCTTAGTTGCTTTTCTTGAATTTTAAATTTGAATAAATGAACAAACTTTTGAATTTAAACCCACAGTTTTGCAATCTTTGGTAACAACAGTAAAAATTAATAATTTAGGCGACAAGTTGTGTGCAGATTTGAAAAAAATACAGGGATCTCTGATGAAGCCTGCACTGATTAAAACAAATAGGCTAGGTATAAACAAATAAATAACGGTCAGACAACAAATGCTCAAATAATTTCACATTCGCTTTCAATTTCTAAATCAAAAGTGTAAAGAATTCGATAAAAATGTGTTAGATCGAGGTCGAACGTTTAGCGTTCACTGAGTTATATAAGAAAGTTATATAAGAAACAAATTGGTGGAATAACATGTCCTGAAGAATCAAACAACCATTCCTGTGTGCAGCAATGGAGAAACTTACAATTTTCGAATACGAAGGGCTAAGAAGCCCCAGTTCGTCACAAAATAATTGTCACTTGTCATAAGCGTGAGGAAAACAAATTTTTGTTTTAGATACCATAAGGAATAGAACCCAGGCCAATATTATACGGCGGGGACGCGAGGTACTACAAACGACTGAAATAAATAAATGAAACAATTTTGTAAATAGTTTGTTTGTTGTTTTTCTAAGTTCTTCTACTTAAAACTGTATTAAAGTCAAATAATCGAGCGTTCACATTCCATATTTGGGTCGGCAAGCAAGATATTAACTTCAGAGACATTCGTTCGACAATTGTTCACATTCGAAAAAATTGCCAACAACTTGTTGATAAAAATGTCGTTGAATGTGAGTCCCGCTAATGTTTACGAAAATATCCCATGTTATTGAAACATTTATTATGTCTGTTTCTTTACTCTGAATTTCTGTGATTTTCTGCGTATTTTGGTCCCAAGTTCTGTCGATTTTATTTTGTTTATAGGACTTCGGACTAAAATTGTATATTATGTATACATTTTTGTACTTTGCTATTCTTAGTTTTGATTCGTATTTCCGTTGACATTAGAGGAGTTTACATGGAACAATAGGTATTTAAATTTCTGTGTGTTTCTCTGCATTTGTGTGATTTTCAGTCTTAAGATGTTCCCGTACTAAATAATTTTGCAGTTTTTGACAAAAGACAGCGCTCCTGTGAGAGTAACAAAATTCCCTTAATTTGAAAGATTGTGGGTTTTGTGCAAAAAGTAAAGGATCGGACTTTATATGTTTGACAACATTGCTTGACAAATAATGTTCTTTCGTTTTCAAAATATTTTGAAAACTTGTTACTCCAAGCCAACGTGTTTTCCATATAAACTCCACTATTTAAGATGGTTTACTTAGGCCTATTTGCTGAAACGAAACTTAAAAAAAAAATATTTTCAACATTAGAACTAATGTGACAGTTTACGCTGCGGAGAAAAGTAGTAAACATAAATATTTAAGTTTCGTATCAACAAATTACTGTAAGTTCCTTTACACGACGACTTTCGTCCCCCAACTCTCTTCAAAATTTTATAAGTGCGATATGAAACCCGATCGTATTTCTCCTTTGCAAAAGTCAAATCATCTCACACAGTACTCACAGGGCAGATTTTAATTAGAGCTATCCGGATAGCTTTGTCTTATTGTTATCCCGTGTAAAAAAAACAGCTGTTGCTCAAGCTATCCCAAAAATTTTAACATTCAAAACTGCATCCAGTTATTGTTTAATAGTAGATTAGTAGCGATTTCGTTTGGTCGGGCGAAAACGTCAATAAGCTTTACGAAGGCTTCGTAAAGCGTTCGTTTAGCACTAGGTGACAGTTGTTCTTGGGCAGAGAACAGAAAATGGATTCTGGAGCACGCACAAATGCGCACACATAAAATTCAGCGGAGAATGTTGTCCCACCAAATGATTTTACCTCCGTCGGTCTGAAACTGAGCTCTCAATGATATTTGATTTGGTGGTACTCGCCCAATGAAACAGAAACAAAAAAAAATTGTTCGTTTGGCATTCCGGATTGGAGAATTTTTTCTGATTACTTAACACAAAAATTTAAAATTGGGTTATTAAAATGACAACCTAGATGTGCTTTATTAGATCCTTAAACTAATTAATGCCCATTGACAAAAATGACTCTGGATTTAAATTGGATTTAAGAATATTTAAAATTGAGCTATTAAATCTGGACTTTTAAAATCTAGAAATTTAAATACATTTGCATATTGTTCAGTCAAAAAAATGTATTACTTAAATGAAATGGATTAAAAATACCTTTAATCCAGATGAATAATCGTCTAGCACAAATATTAATTTTTGAAATGCCAGAATTATACAATTTAAATAAGTTAAGCGAATAAGATAAGCTAACGAATAAAATATTTTCTTTTTAACAAATAAAATCTATTTTTTCTTGATTTTGTTTTTATCTCTTTCTTTATTTTAATTTTTTAAAGGTCCAATTTTTCAGTGACGATATTTAAGTTAAACTCGAGTTAACTCACCAAATCCGAAAAGTTAACCAAAGTTTAACTCTGAAGCTCGTGTGATCGATTTTGCACTGAAGAAATGGGTCATATTTTACGAAAAAAAATCATATACCTACGGGTGAATATTTGAAAATATTAATATTTTTGGTTACATAATTTTCTATAGTTACAGATTTCACCGACTCACTAAAAAAATCAAATTCAAAACATTTGTAAATCCGTAATCACGATATAAATAAATACTGTCGTGTCTCATAGCCTCAATTAATGAATTTTAGCAAAAAATTTAGATTCAAACCATCTTATGATGTAGTTCAATAAATGATAAAAAAGTAGTTATTTATTTTTAATGTCTGTATTTAGTAAAATAAGGCTGCTTATGTAAGTGTCCCAAATCATATCGGCATTCCCATGCTAACTATGGAAAAATTTAAAAATACATATAATGGATGCAAGGGACACAACTGACATATTTTGTTTATAGGACAGACTTCTTCTATATGAAAATAAATTTTGGGAAGCACTATGTACCTACTTTCGAGTTTCTTTCCATTTGGGATCAATTTGGGGTCCAAATTATTAATATTTACAAATATGCATTCATACATTAAGGCCAGTTTCAAAGTAGCAGTAGTGGCATTTAAGTACGCAATATAGGATACAAAATGCCAATTTTCGCAGTGCACACTTACCTGAATAAGTTCTACTTAATTCCCCCGTCTTGGACACTTTAGTACCATAATGTAAATCTTAAGTGAAACTAATTCCGGTAAGTGTCCACTGTGAAACTTGCCCTTAAAAAACAAAGTGAACGTGAAATTCAGTTTTAATCTCAATTTAACCTTGATTTACAAAATTGGATTTGAGGGCGGATTTAACATATCGGATTCAGTTTTTGGATTAAATTATTTTTAATCTGGTTTAAAGTTTAATCGTGTTCAATCGAGTTGATAATAACTTAAGAAATTATGCCAATCTTTTACATACAAGTTTACACGTTGTTTATTTCATAACTATACAAGAAATATTTTTGATAAATTATCTTTTATCTTTTCTTTTTATACGGTACGCGCACTCAAGGGGTTTTGAATACCCTTAAATGTTACATTAAACATTGTGCGGGCGTTATGAAAACAGGGAAGGATTAAAGAGGAGATACCGATGCACATGGATTTTAAACCTTTGAATATCGAAATGGAAGCGAAAATAGAGTCTCTGAATGAAAAATTGAATAAAAGTTCTCCCAAACCAACTCCAAATTGTATCTGTGTGTAACGTTTTTACTGTCGCGTCAACCGCATCCCTTCAGTGTGGGTGCTGACGTTTATTTATTAATTTTTCCCTTGATAGGTGAAAGATCCTTAGATTTTTGTTACAACAAATATTTTAGACAGACAAAAATAATTTTCATCAGCACATCCGTCCATAGATGTGTACAGTCTGGCCAAAAGTAGGGCGAATTCTAAAAAGTCGCCATAGTTTAAACCTTCGGCTTTTGCGACCGATGTTATCATTTAAGGAATATATCGTACCACGACCACCTGTACTTTGGTATGAACTTATTTTGTTTCATTATCTTGTTTTAAAACAATATTGAGCCCTTTCAAATTCCTCAAACGTGATTAACTGGATTCCGATGAGGAGACTATGCTAGCCACGAAAACATGTCGACGTTAAAAGCTATTTTGAATCAAAACATGTCAACGCCACGGTCGGACATTCGACAATATGTATTATAAAGCATATTTAAGTGTCCTTTTTGTAAACTTAATTTTCAAATCGAGGATAAGAAAACGAAACAAAAGAAAAGAATTGCGACTCAAACTCGTTTTTCAATTTTTAAAATATTTCGGCAAAGACGTATATTTTACAGTTTTCACATGTTTTAGTACATTAAAGTTTTTATAGTACGGGAGGCGACTGTAGGTTAACCTATCTCATCGCAGCTTCAGAAAAGAATGATGCCAATTCATAGCTTTCGGCTTAACATTAACAAAACAAGGACAAGGTTTTTTAGGTGCCAATGGGTAGAAAACACACTTTTTCGGTTGCATTTTTGGCTTAGGATAACTAAACCATGATGGATTTCTATAAATGGGGTATCAAATGAAAGCTTACAAGCTTTACAAAACCAGTGGTCGGACAGAATTTTGTTGGTTGTTGTGGCAAGTCCGACCACTTTTGTATTTAAACAAACATGACTTGTAAAACAAAGAATGTATGTTAAGGGACACACTTACTTTTTTGATTACGTTTGCTGTTGTCGATCCAGTGCTCGCAGACTAAAGGGCGATATTACATCTCGAAAGACGAACACGATTGATACACATTTTTGTTTTAATTATTTAGGTTCAATGCATCAAAATTTATTTAGATGTTTTAAACTTAAGTTAAGTCTTTTAAAACTTTACAATAGCGACAATACATTTTTTAACTATAATAAGTTGAATGAAATTGGTTTATAATTTTCAGATAAATTGTTTTATTTTATTATTTCGTTTTATATTTGTTTTTGCAAAATGTTTTTTTTTTTTTTATTTTAAAACCAAAGTATACGAAGACATATCATTTACATATTGTGCATGCAACATACATTTTGTTTATGATAATAAACTTTTAAATAAGAACTATGCCTTAGATACAAGCCAATAAATATTTAATTCGAAATGAAAGTTCTAAAAAAGAAAGAAAGAAAAGGAAACTCTACAATTTCACTGCGCTTGCGGATCGCACTGTAATAGTCGTACGATTGATGGATCACTTTTTGCTCCCTCTATGAATTCCTCAAGACTGAGTTTTCCATCTTTGTTTCGATCCATTTGACGAAATATTTTGTCAGTTCGTTTCTCAGGAGTACTTTCGTCTTCAGGCATTTTCATAACTGATCCAACCATTTTATAAATAGCTGTTACGATTTCCAGCATTTCTTGACGAGATATGTAGCCATTGCCATCTAGATCATACATTGAAAATGCCCATTTGAGTTTTTGCTCCAATTTTCCTCTCGATGTCACACTTAATGCACACAAAAATTCACGGAAGTCAATAGTACCATCTCCATTAGCATCAAAAGTTCGAAAAACGTGTTCGGCGAATTTGCTCGCATCACCATAGGGAAAGAAATTTCCGTATATTTTTTTAAATTCTTCAACTGACAAATGTCCACTCGGACAGTCCTTCAAAAAACCCTTATACCACTCTTGGATTTCAGCATCAGTAAATTCTGTATTTTGTTTTAAGTCTTCCAGCACCTCTGGCTTTAATTTGCTATTTTGCTTGCCCATTTTTGTTTAATATGTATATATACTTTTGTTTATGAAACAAAATCTCGTTTGAATTATAGCTAAATATTTATATTTTATTTTTTTCGTTGGTGATTTTAGAAATCTGCTTCTCAAGTCTTATCACAAGTTTGTTTTAGTCAAACGAAGCACATTTTATTTTTGTTACTGTCAGTTTATGATCCACATCATTCTGAAAATGAAGAACCGTTATAAGACACTTTTAACGGCAATCTGAAATAGCACAAGATTAATAGCACAAATAACTAAAAATGACTACCAAACGCAAGGATGAGAACCGATGTATGTATTTGTTTTTTTTTTTTGTTTTAACGTTGTGGACACAACCAACTAACTTAACTCAAAACAAGGAAAAAACACAATGCCAAAACTCAATGTTATGGAAAAAGTTAAAACTGATGACTATTTTGTATATTTTGTATACATATATGTAACTAGGGTGGCATGCAGGACATTTTTGAAATTCTTACGATAAGCAATAAACAATAATTCGTGTTGCTAAATGTACAATGTTTTATTTTTGTGAAAGAAAAGTAAAAAGACAAGAGAGCTGGTTCCTACCCAAACAAAATTATAAATTTCGTAAAATAATTTGAATACATAGTGTATTCATATGTAGTGGTTCCAAAATATTAAATTCCTACTATAAATTACAAAATTGTTGGAGCCGTTTTCTTAAAAAATAAATTTTTATATATAAATTTGTTTGCACATTTTCAAAAATAAAATCTACTAGGCTTACATTTAGTAATTAATAAAATACAATTTTACACAAAATAAAAAAAAATATTCATTAGTCCGTTTTTAAGTTATTGAATTTTCAAAAAAAAAATTTTCAATATTTTTTTAAAAATCAAAAAATTATTTTTTCGAAAATTTGTATATGCAAAATTGTGAAGAAGCTTCTGTATAAAAATTTTGGTTGAAATCGGTGTAGCCGTTAACGAGAAATTTGAAAACCAAAAAATCGGTTCTATGACAGGTGCCGTTAATGACCGTTTTCAACATTTGTATGGAAGGTACCGTTATTTTTTGAATTTATAAACATGATTTTTTTCAAGTATTCTACAAAATAATAAAAAATATTTTACACCTAGTTTTAAAAATATTGACCAAGTCGTTTTCAAAAAAAAAAAAAATAGTTTTTTTTAATTTTCAATTTTTTTTTTTAATTTTCAAAAATGGTTGTACTGGAGGTACCAAAAATAACCAAATTTTGAAAACAAAAAAATTATTAAAAAGTAGCATTTTCTTATTTTAATTATTTACAAAAAAAAATATATATGGCAGGTACCGTTAATTTTGGTCCTAAAAAAACACTATGTACCAAGTTTGAAGAGAATCCGTCCAGCCGTTTAGGCTGTAGGGGCGAGGACAGACAGAATGCGAGACCCACTTTTTTTGCGTTATCTATGTAATGTTAAGGAATGTTAAGGAAAATTAATATCTCGAGTTCCATTTTTTTTACGATTCCATAACTTACCATATAGTACCTATATCGCAAGTAAAAACGGTCAGTAATTGTCGGTAAACCTATTTAAGGTCTTTTATACTTTTGGCAATCTTTTAAATGTTGTGATTTTTTTTATTTTGTTGTGTATTTTATTTTGTTCATGATGGGTTCGATTTCCATGTTCCGTTATGTTATATAAACAAAACAAAAAGAAATATTTTATTAAAAAAAAGTATTTTATTATTTAACTACAATTCTCACAACGTACTTTAAATTTTCTAAGCGACGTGTTTCAAGATTTAAAATTTGAAGGATGAATTGCTTGTTTCGTTTCAAATTTTGAAACGCGTCACGTCTTTTTTTATTTATAATATATCTTTTATCTTATGAAGCTTAAAGTTTTTTTTATAGCATAAAGGTTTTTTACAGCATAAATTCTATTAATTGCTAATTTATTTCAATAAGTCGACTGCATGAAAAAAATGGAATCTGAAAGTATTTTGCACTCGTTATACATATATGTATAACCGGAAAGAGTAATAACTTTTGATGGTTGGTGTAGTTAGTAGTGGACTTAGCAGTAAAAATAGAGTCAACAAATTCAATTTGTACTTTGAATATTTTCGATATTCGCCTGCAAGGAATTTAAATGTTTGTTCTGATTTATTTTGACTTCTGTGTACTAGAATTATTTTTAAAGAGAAATCCTGTTTGAATCCGATCCAGGTTTACATGGAATCGAATCCGAATTCAAGTGTGATTAAATTCTCCATTTATTTAAACGGAGTAAATATTAAAAAAAAAACAAATTGTATTTATTGTATTTGTATTTACATTATGAATTGGCATGAATCTAACACCTTACTGTCGTTTTTTGGTTTTTTGGTATAGAACGAGGGAATTTCCCAATCATTACTTAAGTTGTGGTACAGTCCCTATGTCATAACTTGTTAGCAATCACGCTAAAACAATAGTTTTTGCTGAAGTTGAGTGTCTCCGAACATGATTTACATTACCCATTTACTCTGATAAAATCATGACTGCTTTAGAGATTAATCACGATAAAAGTTAAGTAGTTTGCATTAAACTTTTTTGCAATGAGTTTTATAAATAATTATGTAGGAATATTATTCAAGCATATAGAAAGATTATTTAAGAAAGAAAAGTAACATTAAATAAATAACTTTAATAAAAATTATTATGAATTATATAGTTATATATATTAAGTTATGAATTACAGAAAAGAAAAAGCAATGAACGCTGCTTCGCGTATACATATAAATATGGGCTACATGAAATTTGGCCCCAAACATAAAATG
Source organism: Melangyna quadrimaculata (assembly GCA_949320155.1). NCBI lineage: Eukaryota > Metazoa > Arthropoda > Insecta > Diptera > Syrphidae > Melangyna > Melangyna quadrimaculata. The sequence continues at coordinate 78,575,577 of OX439483.1, read as the reverse complement.
AAAAATGGCCCCAAAAATGTATATGGAAAACTACAAAAACAAGTTTAAAATTTGCAAATTGGGGCCATTTTTCATTGTTTTGGAGCCTTTTTTCATTTTTAATTTTGGGTAAAATTTCATTAAAAATGGGCCCAAACTTTTATTCTTCAACCAAAATACTTTTATAACAAAAACTTTGATAGCAGACGAACTGACAACATGAGCGCCTGCCAGGCGACTGAGCATACCCTAAGCGGAGCGACGGAGTCGCTTGAGCGGGACAGAGGACCCAAAAAGGGAGTTAAAATCCTTGAACCCGCGAAGCCTGCCAGCCAAGGTACTTTTAATGCTCTCCCAAACCGACGGAAAGTTGGGGCTAAATTTCATATAGCATATACTGATTTAAATAAATTAATTTGTCTTCGATTTTAAATGTCTTTTAAGTCAGAGTTTAGTAAAATAATAAGCGTGTAAGATGTTAGCCCTTTAGATTAATTATTAACTAGTATCGCCCAGTGGTCGAAATTTACCATATGAAAGCCGTTCAATAAAGCTTCCCAATTTTCTGCACAAATACCACTGGGCAAAACTGAGTGTCCTAGTGACTTAAAAATGCACATTCGTGATCTAGCAAGTAAAACCTTTCAACCGATGTAGCGCATGATATGAAAAACCGACTTTTATCTTAAAACGCAATTTGCGGCCAAACTAAAAGTCCTGAGGTATACAAGTTGACACATTTTTTCACTTTAAACTCGATTTGCGGTTGAACTACTAAAAAGTGGTATATTCGTGATACAGAAATTGCCACCTTTCAATCGATTTATTGCACAATACGAAAAGCCGAAAAATAAAAGTTAAAATAAGGGCTAATTTCTACAAAAGTACAGTGAGAAATAAATATCATCATTATATTAATCCGTAAAGGTGATATCTACCCGCACCTTTTTGAATGTCTTAATGGCAACATATTATATTCTTTTTTGCTTATTTTTTAAAGATATGGGCAATCGCTCTATGCCAAACTAATTATTTTGTTTATATTTTGCCGTTAAGGCAGTTAAATTATAGTGTTTCGCTGTTACACCCCCTGACCGCACTTGCAAACTCACCCCGCCACCATCACTTTTCGTTTGTGTGGCGAATTTAATATTTTTTAACCTTCCAATAGACGTCAGTAGAAACGATTATATGAGCAGTGTGCTTTGGGCTGGGTATGCAATGAGGACGGCCATTGTGGATTGTACAATATTTTGCAGGGCATTACAACAACAATTCATGTACGTTGCTCAGTGGCTTAGAATCTTTTTTATTGAAGTATATAGAGAATGGTCGAATTTCCACTGGGCGGTACTAGTCTATGGTAAACACATCTGCTTGTTATAAAACAGTTAAACATTTTATATGGCGACTAAAATTATCTGTCCGAACAATTTTCGTTGAAGGTTTTGAATGAACAACAACTACTTGTGTTGGCTACCACCAAGTATTACTATAGGCTGGAATTATTGAAATTTCATGGCTGCCACACCAATCATCAGATTCCTTTAGTAGTGCTTAGTTTATAGTTCCAATTTTGAAATTGCAATAATTCCAGCCTATAGTAATACCTGGTGGGTGCCAACACAAGTGGTTGTTGTTCATTCAAAGCCTTCAATGTAAATATGACGGAGCGAAAGCTATGCAGCCTAACTGCAAGTGTTATCACGAGAAAACACCTTAGATAAATTTTCGTTTGTGAAAAGTGAAAGAGTCATGCCGGAATCGCAAAGGGTCCTTCCAGAAACTATCTTTGGCTGTCAGTTATTAGAAGAGAAAAAAAGGAGTACGCCAACTGAACAATGCATGCATATATGTATATTATACGGTGTGGAACTTTAACATATTACTCACAGTATAGATACATTTTGCGCGCACTAATACATGCATACATATATATGGTGTAAAATTGAAAGAATCAATTGTGACTGCGTTGTTATGCATAAGCGATTTGTACCTAAATTAAAACTACGTTTTACTTGCGTTAAACACAATGTTCAAAGTTAAAACTTATCTACTGGGAATTACCTTTCCATTGATATAGGGTTTACTATGATTCGATTTAAAATGTACTACAAAATTTAGTCACCACGTATTAATATATAGATTTCTTAGTTCGACATTTTAACAGGCTTAAAATAATAGAAAGAAGCTATAAGCGATCACTAAAAATTTATTTAAATTGCCAACATTTTAACAGACTTATTATTTTACTAACCGCTAACTAAAAATTGCCACTTGATTGGAAATCAAAGATATTTTACATTTTTGAATTAGTTTAATATGTATGTACATATACAGTCGTGGCCACTTAATTAAGAACGATATTTTTATAAAATTTTAAATTGCATAACTTTTGTACGGGAAATCTGTTTAGGGTGCATTGACTTGGCATAGTATGGTCGATAAGTTAGAAAAAATTGCTCGAATTGACCAGAAAGTTTATAAAGACATTGAGGAACATGTTATGGAGTCTTATTCATTTGAAAGCATGCCCATAAAATTTGTTTTTAAGGACGATAATGATCCAAGAAGTCCTCAACACATTGCTAAGAAGGTGTTTGCGTAGTCAAGAAGTCATTTTTTAGAGTAGACCGTCCAGAGCTCGGGCCTAACTTATTTCGAGGATGGTTATTTAAGGGATGGTTAAAGTAAAAAAAAAACATTTTGATCAGGATGTTCTAAATATTGGGGAAATCTGATAGAGTACACCACTGTCAAGATTCCATGCCTTACGCGAAAATATGCAAGGAATTTTGTCTGAAATTATAAAGAATTAAGGTTTTCCTACAATATATTCACATTAACATATTGAAGCTTCAATGATTTTTAATGTTGTGACAACATTTTGTTTCTTTTCTTAATCATTTTGCCAGACGAAATAAAAGTTAAATTAATGTTTATTTTTTTGCTACTAATATTCTCATGCTTATATTTTGTAAACATTACTCAAAGTGTACCGTAGTTCATGGGCTATTATTTAAACCACTACTCAACCTCAACAGATTTCCCAAACAAAAGTTATGCATTTTATAAATTTATAAAAATATCGTTCTTAATTAGGCGGCCACGACTGTATGTATGTACAAATATCAAACAAATATAAGTAATATCATCTACAAAATTATAAATTAACATGTCAGCTCTAATGAAAACGTAGTATAAGGCAGAGTTGTAAAGTACTTAAGTACTTTTGATGTACCAAGTACCTTGTACTTGCACTTGTACTTGTACTTAAAAAAACAAGTACAAGGTACTTGAAAATCGCCAAATACAAGTACTTTCATCTAAGTACATTTACTGGGAACTGTAGTACTGCCAAGTACATTTTTAAGTACTTTTCAGGTACAAGCACATTTTTAAGTACTTTTAAAGCACAAATGTGTGATATTCTGTTAAAGCTCCTTTTTAGCACCCAAAATTTCCCCTACCTAAATTTAAGAAAAAATTATGTACATTCAAGTGTTGTTATAAATTATGAAATAAATTAATGATTTAAAGTGCGGGCACTAGATTTTAAGCGTTTTTGAGAATTTGGGCTTGATACGGAAATTACGCCTTCGATACGGATATGATAATGTACCAGTAAAAAAATTATTCTTTTAAAATATTCCTTGTGACAAGGGCCGTGTGAATCAGGATGCATTTAAACGTCTACAGGAATTTATTTAAAATTATTAAAATCTAAATTACATCGATTTACGGAAATGATTGTGTGGTACGGAAATGACATTTAACTAGTAAAGATAAAAAATTTGTTACGTTTTAGCTTCCCCACCTATCTCAGTTTTACGGTCTGCAATTGCCTTTTAGGGGCTTTAAATGCATGCACAAATATTTAAATGATTTGCAATAAATTCATGATTTTTTTAAGAAAAAAACACACATCTAAAGTCATTTCCGTAACCATTTTCTCATCGCCAGAACCCAATAAAGACGATGGAAATGACGCGACGGAAATGACGAAAAACGATGTTTTTTAATAGAAAGTACATATTTTTTTAAATTTTGTATAACTACCTGCAACATTACTTCACAAGACTGTTACAAAATATTTTTTTTTTTTACTATCACTTACTAAAATTATATGCACATACGGAAATGACGAAATTGATGAAACACGTGACGAATACAACCACTTACTTTTAAATTACACACGAAACTGATGTCCCACCCACTTAATTAAATATATTTCAAAGGAAGTATGAATGAGTTTCTTCATTTAGTCTAAATCCTATAAACTGAGGGCCGTTAATTTGAATTTATAAGCATTAAACAATTATTTACGGAAATGATGCAAATACATGGAGACACATGTTTGAAAGTTTGTAAGTTAATTGTTTCAAATAAATATATTTAATTTTTAGGGAAGTTGTATTTAACTACATATTCTTAATCCTGCAACTCAGTCAAATTAAAATGTAATGAACATATTTGATATTTTATGAAGCAAATTATGTTATGTATGTATAACATATTTACCTAAACGAGGCCGAGGGCTTGAAACGCGAGTTAAAATAGAACGCTTTGTATCACTTTGATGTGTATATTTGCAAATAGCAACTATTATTTTGTTGCCACCCAGAATATGATATTAAAAGAAAAATATTTCAACGGAAAAACTAAAAAAATATCGAAACAAAAAGAGGAAAGAAAAACATTAGGATAACTAATTTTATAACTTTCTAACAGTCCTACCAAGTGGACCTCTTGTGTAGTAATAAATCAAACGCCTTTAGCTCTACGCTAATTCGTCTTTTATGAATTCACTGATACCTTAAAAAATTAAATTAAATGAAAAAAAAAAAAAAACAGTTTCTAGTTTCACTGAAATGACTTACCGACTGCTAATTGAGTAAATACAAAACAATTGGTTTATTACTAACATAAAAATGTCCACTTACGTACAAATTTAATCAATTTTATTAATAATCATTCTAGTTTTACTCGCGTTTCAAACTTCATAATTATAAAATATGTTTATTAAATTGCATACTCGACTCAAACAGTGTTTAAAATAGACTTGTACTTTAGAAACACCTGAAAATGGACTTGTACTTGAAAAGTACTTAAAAATGTACTTGTACTTGAAAGTGTACTGGACAGTAATACAGTAGCCAGTAAATGTACTTAGATGAAAGTACTTGAAAAAGTACTTGTACTTGATGATTTTCAAGTACCAAGTACCTTGTACTTGTTTTAAGTACAAGTACAAGTACAAGTCCAAGGTACTTGGTACTTGTACTTGAAAGTTTACAGCTCTGGTATAAGGCTTACCTACCTACCATTTTCACATAACGTTCTTACGAACTAACGAAAGCTTTTTTGCGATTATGTGTAGAAAATTGGGAAGCTTTATTGAAAGGCTTTCATATTGGTAAATGGTCAAATTTCGACCACTGGGCGATACTAGTAATTATAAAGCTCAAATTTTCTGGACATGTTCAGAACAGTACAAACAATCATATATGTAAGCTACTAAAAAATACCTGTTGGGGTTAGACCCCCATTTAAAAACAAAGTACCATAATCTGTATGTTTCGTTTCTTGCCTATATCTGGGGTATCTAATTGTCCTAGAAATACCATTCAAGCGTAAAATGGCCAGGCTTCGACTTCAAAATCAGCGAAGCACACACAAAATTAGTAATAGCTAACAGGTGTTTTATGGCTAAACTGTTTTGAATGAAACTACTATAACAGAGTAAATAATTGCATTGCAAATTCGAGAAAAAAATTACCCTTGTCCCAGAATTATTTATTAAAAAGCTGAAATTTAGAGGACATTTTCAGTAAAGTACCAATAATCATAAGTGCTAAGTTTCAAAAAAAAAAAAAAAAAAAAAAAAAAAACAAATATGAAAATGCCAGGAGCAGTCTATTAATTATAACAATAAAATAAAGGAACTTTAGAACAGGTTATTAATTAAAAAAAAGAAAACAGAGACATATAGAACATTGGTCTAAAGAAGAAGAAAATAAAGTTCTTAGAAGAAATATCGTGATACAAATTTTAAAAATTTGTTCAGCAACTTTGGTTGCTCTCCTCGTTATCTGGAAATAACAACGGAACAATGAAACACCTTATTACCGCAAACATGTTTTACCATCATTACCGTCGTATTTAGCAATACCTTCAGCGTCCTGATCTTTTTTTTATCAAGTTGTGTGCATTTCACTCGGTTAAAGTAGTTCATTCAAAACAGTTTAGCCATAAAACACCTGTTATTAATTTTGTGTATGCTTCGCTGATTTTGAAGTTGAAGCCTAATTTGACTGGGCTATTTGTTTATTATGAATTGGGTTAGTTATGACTTATGATTAAATGTTATGATTGTTTTTTGATAGTTTGTGTTGATAAACTTCAAACATTGCGGGATAATATCGTAAGTTTTCGTTTTCATCGATCTGGTTCGCTCTCGAATTTCATTAGTTTCAATAAAACATACCTATTTTAAACATAGAATCTATAAATCATACCTATAAATATTTTCTTTGTAATAAGTTGGTCTTGCTATACAAAAAAAAACAACAATAAATTGTGAGTATCGCAATTCTGTCTGACTGTCTATACCTCGACCTGCAGCATAAGTCACTTAAGCGATTTCCTTCAAACTTTGGACTTAAGGTTCTTAGGTGATTCCTTAGGGGGGAAAATTGAAATTTTTTTAGCTCAAAAAGTATCAGTATTGTGATAACACAAATGACAGAACCGTTGTATAGTTTTTGCGCTATCCGCCATAATAACAAAAATAACAACTTATACTTGTTTAAAGTAGGCAAGAGTTTGAAACATTGATACGCAAAAAATGTGCCCATGTTAGGTCTCTGCTGTTGATTGTGCTGTTAAAAGTCTGAACCTTCCGTAGATATTTGATATGCAAGATTGGCTTAGACCTAGCAGACGGGCCACCAGTGTATTGGTTTATTCCTTGTTGCAGTAGCGTGTCAACTTGAATTACTTCTACAGGCGTTTTATCTATTTTTTTCTATAAGGAAGCCAAATGGGTCAAAATGTGTTGATATTCACTTTAAACAGCACACTCAAAACCAAAGACCAACTATGGGTACATTTATTGTGTATCAATGTTTCAAAGTCGTGCCAAATTTAACAAGTATAATTAGTTATTTTTGTTACTATGGCGCATAACGCGAAAACTTACCAATGGATTTTTTTGATTTTACCCTTAATTTAAAGTTTTAAGTTCAAGCTTTAAAACGAGCCTATATATTGTATCCATCGCGATGGTTGTTTTTAGAAGGCAAACTTGAGTGATTCCGTTTTAAGATTACTACGTATTTGTAGGCACATAGTTTCGATGCGTAGATACAATTTTAATTTCTATTTTGTCGGTCAATTTTGAGCAATTGTGTAAAATGATAAGTTTACACAAAAGTTTGCATGAACGACCTTTTTATTCATTTGGTTAGATGCTGTGTAATTAAATCAGCTGTTCGTTTATTCGACAGCTGTTGAGCTGTTCGTGTGACAGATTAGACGTGTTTAGATTTCGACGTTATTTTTAAATGAAGATGGTTAATGTGCAGAATATTTTTAAAAGGCGTATTTTGAAGTTTTAAGTTTAGCATTTACTTATACAATCGAAAAAGCGTAATTTTCTAAAAGATAGTTTATACAATTTGAATAAGAAGAAATTAAACTGTTTATATAATAATAATAATTGTAACTATATGCCTGTAAGACCTCAGGTCTTTTAAATGCAATGCACGGCACTAGTTAGAAGGAATAGAAGGAAAGGAAAGATTTTTGTTGGCACAGTGGATTGAGATTTTAAATCTAATTTGTTTGGCTTTTAGAGAGCAGGTGATTGGTTTACGACATCATTTACGCAAGCGGTTTGAAGGGGCATTGATGAAACGTTTGTGTAAAACTTTATCATTTTACCACAAGGGAAAGCTTACGTCGTTGCATGAATACCTACCCTTAATACTTTGTTAGAAGTTGAGTGTTTTCTTTACAAACTTGAAGTTTAATTCTACTATTTTGAAAAACTTAATGATCCCTTGGTATTACGTTTTAATTCTAACAGTTTCAAAACTAGTTTTACCGCAAAACTAGGTCAATAGAGGTTTCGACAAAAAAGTTTTGGACAAATCGTATAATTCATGAAAGTGTTGGTATTTTAAACTCAAATCATTGAAACTGGGATATCAAAACTTTCATAAATAATACCGATTTGTACAAAACTTGCAACTTGAAACCTCTATAGAACTAGTTTTGTCGTAAAAATATGACTGTAACAGCCATATTATTGACTTGTTTCAAAACTAGATTTACGACCAAAACTAGTTCAATAGAAGTTTGAATGCCCAAGTTTTGGACAAATCTGTATTATTAACTTAAGTTTTGGTATTTTAATCTCAAAATATTGAAACTGGGATATCAAAACTTTCATAAATAATACCGATTTGTACAAAACTTGCAACTTGAAACCTCTATAGAACTAGTTTTGTCGTAAAAATATGACTGTAACAGCCATATTATTGACTTGTTTCAAAACTAGTTTTACTACCAAAACTAGTTCAATAGAAGTTTGAATGCCCAAGTTTTGGGCAAATCTGTATTATTAACTTAAGTTTTGGTATTTTAAACTCAAAATATTGAAATTGGGATACCAAAACTTTCACAAATAATACCAATAAAACATACAACTTAAAATCTCCATAAAAATAGTTTTTTTGAACTAGTTTTGAAAAACTCAAAAATATAACCTACATAACTTTTAAATATTTAAACCGTCAATTAGGTATACATTTAGCATTAAATATTTAACATTACTTTTTGAAAAAGCAATATCAGTATATTTTTACCAAAATAAGATTATGTCCCTACTAGACCTAAAATCTTTTTCTTTTGCACAAGCACATAAGTTGAAAAATGAATAATAAAAAATAAAGTTAAGGTAAATACATAATAAAAATATGTGGCTAATGTCCTAATAAGTATGTAATTGCAGAGCAATACTATTAACATAACGGCATATTGATTGGATTAATGTCGGTAGGTTTCTAAGGGCACATAATTTACAAAACATTAAATTGTTCTTAAAACCAAATTAGAATTGCTCCTGTCCTGTCTGACAGGACAACATTAATTGCATGAGAAATTTCAAAAACTCAACTTCAAAATTTTTCTTACATTAGACAATTAGCTCTTATCATAAGGTGAGTTTTAAAACCCAATTAGACTAATTTTAGCTCCCACTTAAAAAGAACAAAAACTGTGAAAACTGGATCGAAAACCGAAAACCCCAAAATTAAAACCAGCCCCACTGTGTCGTGCTCTCGTGTATTCCAAGAAACACGATTTATGATGTGGTAGTGGTGTGTGCCTGATGAAGATGTAAGAAAAGCAAACGACCACTAAAGTGGAGGAGGATGGTGAAGTGGAGTAAAAAATACAAAAAAAAAAGAAGTGTATTAAAAAAATTAGTTCATAATGATTTTTTTGTTTGTACTTTACCTTTTTTTTGGTGCAATGAAAGAGATGATGATTAGGAAAAATGCAAATTTTACATTTTCAGGATAATGAGGAACAAACAACAGCACACAATTTCACACACACAAATTGTTTATATAATTCTTTTTATTTTTCACAAATTGCAATTTTTTGTTCCAATTTTATTTTTGGGAGATTCTTGCTTCTTTTATTTATTCAACATTTTTCCTGTCTATACTCCTCTCTCTGGCTGGATCACTATTTTGTGGTTCTGCTTCACACATTTATTTGAAAAAAAATGCAATTTTGTGTATTTATGTCATGTGTCATTCGATTATATTTTTTTTATTATTTTGCACCACCACTTTAACATTTTTTTTTTCTTCGACTTTCAATTGAACAAATCGTATATAAATGGGATTGTATGATAATGCACGATAGGTTTGTTTACTTATTAACAAATAAATAAAAACAATTAGAAGATTAGTGAAGTTTTTTCTGTTTTTTTTTTTAGAGATAAAAATCCTCACAAAAATACTAGACTGCCATTTTGGTTATAAATGAACGAATGATGCAGAGCAAAGGGAATTGAAAATTGGAAATGGATGACGGAACGCATGTCAACGCGCTGCCGACCAAAAGGGCGAGTATTGTACTGATATGGAATTCCGTGCTCACATTAAGGTGCATCTGCATCGAGTAACTGGCTGAATACAATGAAGACGTAGCCGCATTTGCAATCGCCCTGCAAAGTCCCGATAGTCCCGGTCTACATTGAACGATATTTTTAGTGCCGACAAAAAATTGTTGTTGTAATCGTGTGCGATTGAGAGGTACAGCCGACATGATCCTTCCAGTTTCGGCCGATTTTTCCATTCAGCACGGGAAAAATCGTTCAATGTAGACCGGGACATATAGATTGCCCGATTTTTCCACGAAGATTTTTCCAGAAATCGTGTGAAATGTACACACAGAACGATTTTTTCCATAAGATTTTTTCCTTGTCTTCTTCATTTTTGTATTGCTGTGCTCTTCATGTTTCATTGAGATGCACTCACACCATCAAACAAACGGCACACTGACACCGAACACACACAAAAAAATGGAAAGAAGACGAAAGAGAACATAAACAGACTGGAAAAATCGTTCGAGTTTTGTGGTACAAACGATTTGATCCCTACCCCTCACTTTTCACTCCCTTCACCAACGAACAAAAGATCGGCACTGGAAAAATCGTTCAATGTAGACCGGGACAAACCAAAACGCAGTAGTTTGCTAGAAAAATTTAGTTTTCCAAGCTCTAGAGGCGATATGTTAGGTTAGTACACGGGGGCCTATTGATCCATTGTGATCCCCTTATAAAACAGAGGTGTTCCTAACTAATGGTTCAAATAGATTGGTTCATTTGTGAACCAGCCTGTTTTCTCTATCAATTTTCTCATGTTTGCCATTGAGACCTGCGCTAGGTCGTCCAGTTCTCCAACAAAGCTGTTTCCGAAGTACCGGAGGTGGTTTGTTTGGAGGTTTGGACAATCACAGAGCAGGTGCTTAATGGTTTCAGTTTTCCCAACATCCTGACAGCTCTTACAGAAATCGGGTGCGAAAGCGTCTGTTCTGGTGGCCATTGTGCCAATGGCGCAATGTCCCGTTAGTACCCCTATCAAGATTTTTATTTTCTTTTTACTCAGCGATAAAATAAACTGAGTTTCCTTTTCCTTAATTCTAGGCCATAAACTTCTAGAGATAACGCAGTCGTTCCTGGAAATCCAGGAGTTATTGATTTACTCTTTTGTTACTACGTCAAGTTTCCTTTTAGTGATGCCGATCGGGATTTCAGGCTCCGTAAATACTTGGTTCCTATTGTTCCTATTTGCTAATGACTCTTTCCTTGCCAGTTCATATGCTATATCATTCCCTTTTATATTACTACATATGTCCAGGAACCCAGCAGAATTTGACTTGGTTGGAGTAACAAATTTTCTCCAGTACGCCTCGGCATTTTGCCACTGTCTTGGATCTTATAGTCTCACTGGCTAATGCTTTGATAGCAGCTTAGCTGTCCACGAAAATTATGATCTCTGACGAGCTCAGTTTTTTCTTGTGTACCATTTCTGCCGCTTTTTCAATCGCGAAAATCTCAGCTTGAAAGACACTACACTCATTTGGGAGTTTATATGATTCCCTAATATTGAGAGGTTCACAGAACACCCCTGCCCCTGTTCCTTATTCCATTTTTGACCCATCGGTGTAGAACGGGATACCTTGTTCACTGATTAGTGAGTTAGGCTCCCATCCATGTCTTTTGGAAATTAAAATGGAGAAGTGTATTTTAAAATCTATTATCGGTGGTACGTAGTCAGTCGTCATATCAAGTTCGGCCACTGTGTTATACCTTTGCAAGATAGACCCATAACCATAGGTGCTGTGCTTCCAAGAGCTCATCTCTTTAAGTCGAAGCACACTTTTGGCTGCTGTACATCTTATATACTCGTCTAGTGCTGGAAGATTTAGAATAATTTCCAGCCCTGCTTATGGCGTAGAACTCTGTACCCCCGTTATTCCTATACAAGATAGTCTCTGTACCTTGTTCAGGTTTTTGTGATAGCTAACTTTTTCTACAGCCTTCCACCACACGATCGAACCATAGGTAAGAATGGGACGAACTATTGCCGTGTACTACCACTGTATGACTTGTGGTTGCATACCCCAACGCGTACCAAAGGTTTTCTTGCATGTGTAGAAAGCACAGAGTGCTCCTCTCATTCTTTCCTCTGTGTAACGTTTCCATGTTAGTTTGGAATCAAGGATTACTCCAAGATATTTAGCCTCTTTGGAAAGTTTCAGTGGAATTCCTTTAAGATAGGGAGGGGTAAAATCCTCTAATTTCCTTTTCTTGGTAAACAGAACTAGTTCAGTTTTTGTAGGGTTAACTCCCAGACCGTTTTGTGCTGCCCAAGAATATAGTTCTTCAGATTCCATAATATCTTTGATGGTGGTAAGGTACTTACCCGATATCAAAATTACTATATCGTCTGCATAGGCTACAATTTTGATGTCCTGATTCCTAAGTCTTGTTAGAATTTTGTTTACAACGAGGACCCAGAGGAGAGGTGAGATTACCCCTCCTTGTGGTGTGCCTCTTGTAACTGTTTTCTCGACAATAATATCTCCAAATTGCGAGTTAATGATTCTGCCATTGAGCATGGTTCTTCCAGGCAGATTTAATGGACTCCGTTTTTACGTTGTTGAACGCTCCTTCGATGGCCAAAAATGCTGCCAAAGTGTGTTCTTTGTACTCGATACTTTTCTCAATCTGCGAGACGACCTCATGCAACGCAGTCTCCGATGACTTACCTTTAAGGTAAGCGTGTTGGAAGTTGCACAGATTGTTTGGGTTGAAAAGGTCTCTTACACGCAGATCAATGATTCTCTCCAGCGTCTTGAGGAAAAACGAGGAGAGACTGATCGGTCTGTAATCTTTTGCAGTCGTGTTGGTGTCGGTTTTCCAGCTTTTGGAATAAAGACCTCCAGTTGGTAGGGACGTATCTAAGTGCAATACAACTTTTGAAGATTACCCTAAGCCATGGGGTGATTATCTGTTGAGCATGTTGAAGAAATGCTGGTATAATCTCATCTGGTCCAGCTGATTTATAGGGTTTGAATGAGTTTGTAGCCCACATAATCTTCTGCTCTGTGATAACCTGTTCCAATTCTGGAGTTATTTGAATAGAATCTAAAGAGTCTGATTGTGTATAACATGAGTATTTCACGGCTCGTGCAGCCAGGAAAATGTGTTTCCATAAAGAGTTCAAGTGTTTCTTGGCTCGAGTTCGACCATGATCCATCGGGATGTTTAATATATCCCGGCATCGTGGGATTGAATGCAAGGATCTTTCGAAGCCTCGCCGCCTCACTTGTGCTTTCAATAGATTCACAATGTCTAGCCCATGTATCTTTTTTGGACCTTCTTAACTGTTTGGTGAATGAGTTAAGTGCGGCTCAATATAATTTACAGTCTTCCTCTGTTTTGCTCAGTTTGGCTTTATTGAAAAGTTGTCTGACCCCTGTTCTTCGTTCTTTAAGTTCACGGTTCCACCATGGTGGGTTAGTGGGTTTAGTATTACGAGATATGGGGCAGTGTTTTTCGAAGGCCATTTTCATTCTACTAGTAATATTTTGGACAGAGTTGTCAATGGATGAGGTTGTCGAAAGCGTTTCTACCTCCGGTGGATTGATACGTTCGTTCAACCATTTTGTGTACTCTTTCCAGTTTGTTCTAGTTGGGTTTCTAAAAGGCTTTATGACTTTTTGTTTTCTATCTAAGGTGAAGAGTATCCTTAAGTGAAGCGAGAAGGATCAGGAGAGACTCTCCAATTGCCTATAGAAATTTTATCAGTATTACTCATAAGATTGAGGTCTAGAATTTCTTCCCTGTTTTAAGTCCTAAATATAGGGTGATTCCCTCTATTACATAATATAAGGTTAGAACAAAGAATAAATTCAAAAATTGACGCACCCCTTGTGTTGATATCTTTGCCACCCCATTATGTATGGTGGGCATTGGCATCACATCCCAACACCAAAGGTGTCAATCGTGCTGTGGAATAGTCCACAAGATCGCGGACCGTTTTTGATGGAGGGCCTTCCTCATCACCCGGCATGTCCGATGATGCCAAGATGAAGTTGCTTTCCTTGGATTCAACGCTGATTGCCGCGTTATCCCCGTTGCTGTACAGATAAAAAGAAAGCAATAATTGACTTTTTAGCTAAAATTCAACTTCTAATATCACCTTCTGACGTGGAGTGGAAAAGATTATAGACTTTTGACCTTAATCCTTGCACCTGGTTCTTTCGAATGTATGATTCTTGAATTAAGGCCACGTCCATGGTCTCCTGAGACATGTAGAGCATTAGGTGGTACGTTGATGCTTTAGTGTGACGCAAATTAATTTGCACCACCAGCAGCTTTTGACTCCCCTTTGCTTTCATGCCTCTTTACCTTTACGGTTCCGAGACCATATCTCAACACGTCCGCTTTCTCCTTCAAAAGAAGGTCAGATTTCTTGTCTATTACCAACAAGAGGTCCTTTCCTTCCCCGCTAAAACTCTTCTTAGATTGCAGAAGCTTCCATTCTAGTATGGATAACTCCTTGTTCTGTGTTGCTATCAGTCTGATTATCGATGAGTCCTCATGCGTGGCAGGAGGGGGAATCCATATTCTGACTTGCTGGCGAAGTGAAAGTGATGTGACGGGTAGAACCCCGAGAGAAGCACCCTCCCACGGTTCGCCAATATTGACGATTGTGCGAGTGAGAAACTCCAGGGATTTCCAGTCCAGCAAACCTCTTTAACTCCTTTCCGCCATCCTGCTCCATCGAAGATATGTTCTCAGCTGTCGCCATCATGGTTTTAAGGATTTTGTTTTCCACAAGTAGCCAATTTTTTGCCGTTATTATGGCCACCTGCAGATCGATCAGTGTGGTGTCAAAACTGTTGGTTTTAAGCTTTTTCGAACCTTCTGTCTTAGCTGCTTCCTCCGATCTTGCTCTCTTGGTCGAACCAGGCTTTGTCCCACAAGAGTTGCTTACCGGTGCTTTTTCGTTCCTTTACAGGTTCGTTGTAGCGTTGGTTTGCTGTTTCTTGCTGGAGGTCGCCAAATTCGCCTTTGAGTCGGGACGAGTATTAGAGTTTTTGCTGGCCTGTTCACGGTTTATCTTTTTAGGGATAAACCTGGATCATCTTGGTCCTCTCCCTTCAATAAAGTCAAATATAAAACATATCTTAGTGGTGATAGATGCATTTACCAAGTTCTCTAAATTGTACCCAGTTGTATCTACAAGCTCAAAAGAAGTATGTGCAGCACTAAGAAAATATTTTGAGTATTATAGTAGGCCATCAAGAGTAATTACGGATGGGGTAACCTGTTTTACATCACTAGAGTTTAGTTCATTCGTTATAGACCAGAATATAGACCATGTTAAGGAGGCAGTTCATTCACCACAAGCCAATGGTCAAGTAGCCAATGGTCAAGTAGAGCGAGTCAATAGGGTATTAACTAGTATGCTTGCTAAGTTTCGGAACCGAATTTGAATTTGGACTAAATAACACTATACATCGAGCTATTCAAAATACACCAAGTAATTGACAAATTAACAGAATTTCTTGATGATAAGCAATTAAGTCAACCGGAGAGAAAAGGCTTCAGAGGCAATAACTAAGATTCAAGAATATAACGCTAAATATTTTGAAGAGCATAATAACCCAGCACGTATATACGACGAGGGTGATTATGTGGTAATAAAAAATGGACACAATAACCGGTGTAAATAAGAAATTGATTCCAAAATTCAGGGGCCCATATGTTGTTTACAAGATTCTACCTAATGACAGATATGTAATACGTGATATTGAAGGTTGTCAAGTCACACAGCTGCCATATGATGTCTATGGTGACACCTGCCATCTCTCGCTTATAACTTAAGACTTGTTTGTTTAATTTAATCGTGGTCGATCAAATTGTCAGATTGACCGAGTTGTAGTATAAAATTATTAATACACGCAATAATGTGTTAAGGTTAGACCGCACTAGGCGGAACTGCACTGCAGCGGAACTGCGATTCAAAATAATTTGTATGAAATTTAATGAAGTTCAGTTGCCGCTTAGTGCGATTTAGCTCATACAGTTTCATACAAATAATGTTTTGCCGCGTCGTGATGTGTAGTTCCGCTGCAGTTGTGTGCGGTCTAACCTTTATTCCCCTTATGTATTATATTCCCCTTGTGTTTAGCTAGGTGTCGCACACCGAGCGCGAAACACTGAAACTGAGACATAGAAGCGAGATAAAAAGTTGTTGGTCTCGCTCTTAGTTTGAAATTTGTATTTTAACTTCCATTCTAGTTCTCAGGCGTGTCTAAACAAGATATATAAAAGTGCTTCAAAGCAAAATAATTATATTTGTTAATAAAGACAGTCATTTTGTAAAAAATAAATATACCACAAATGTATGTGTTTCTTTATTTACCAAAAACTCTCCCCTCAAAAGAAGTATTTTTGTTTCTCCTAAAAAAAAAAAAAACTTCTATCGTAGAAGGGAAAGATAGAGTGCAATGTATAAGATGCACAAAGTTTTGTCTCATTTCGAATGTGCACAACATGACAAAAAAAAACATTTGTTTTATCGGCGAGCGCGAGCTATAAATGGTTGTTTTTTGGTTATTGTTTGTATAAGAAACAAATTAATCATATTTATTGTCATTAAATTTAAATAAAAAATACAAATGTTTTTATTTGTGTTTTATACTTTGTTATTACTGCATTTCAGATTCATCAGGGTCAAGGAAACTATTTTCGACGATTGTCGTGTATTTTGAGATTGCAGCAAATTGTTCAATTATTGGAACGGGTCTAAAGTCTGAACAATTTTTGTATTTTTTTGATAAAATTAGCATTAGGTGACGAAAATTAGTAAAATTTAATTTATCATATAAATTATTTCATATATAATTTCAAAAGGCTCAGTTTCAGAAGAAGCAAACTACTTCTTTTACGTACAAGTTTCACCAGTTTATATCCGTACCTTTAGATTCGAGAACTCAGTATGTAGTAGAACGGATATAACCGGTGAAATGTACCTACATGCATAAGAAGTACTTTTAAAGGACAAGTTTCAGTGCTTTTGCGATGGTTTAACAACTACTGGCGAATAAACATTAGAAGTACTTCCAGTAGTGCTTCGCTGATATACATTTGAAGTATACCTTTGTCAGTACTTTAATGGACGGGAAATTCACTACATTTCGCATGCTAGAAAGAGATAGTTGCTTCATGTATTCCCATGTATAGGAGGTATAGAACTGAGTTTTTTCCCGAGCCCCTATCTTTTTTCAGTGGAAAAGAAGTACTTCTATAACGTACATATTTTAACGGTTATTTATGTAGTTCTAAGTTTGCTGGGAGTATTTGTCAAAATATTTAATACACACAAATTCAATGTTGCGAACACAATGCGACGCAGCTGCTATCGCATCATATCGCACAAGTTGGGCAACTTTTAACTTTTGCTGCACGCTTTCACAACCTCAATAGGAAACAAAAAAAAAAAAAAAATCTACTGCGAAGAAAAAAATTATTTCTGTTTTCAGCGTTTTGTGTTGTATTTGGTTATAAAAATAGTGATGGAATGTGAAACAATTATTAAGCAATAAACATGGCATCAAAATAATCATTTATTTTTTCAGCAAAATCCCTCAAAATTGACAATTAATATTTTCAATGATGGTTTTCAACTGGCCCCTAACCAAAACAAGTCTTATGTAAATCATTTTGGAGCAGGTTATACAAGCTATTTAACTCCCATAAGAACTTCCATCACTAGTGCTATGCAAATCAATACCTTTCCACTAACATTATATAATATTAATACTGATAAGAAAGAATTTTTTTAAAATGGATGAATGTTGCCGTCAAAATGATTTCATGTGCGTAGAAAGAAGGGCTTTGTGAGAAATTGTTAAGCCTCAACTACATAGACCTACTATTATATCCGAACCTTTTTGTGGAAATTGTTGAGAAGGGAAAAGTCGAACCGCTTCGTTTGGTGTTAAATTTCAGAAGAAGTAATTTATTGTACTTATATATATATATGAATTCATTTACATTTGTGTGTCTTTTATACAGCTTAAGGCTAAAAGCTAAATATACATTTTTGATTCTTAAGGCAACTGTTACATGATTATTATTTATAACATTTCTTCCCCTCTAAATAAGTTTACAAGTATTTATAAGTCAAGTTTAACTGGGGGTTTTATAGTTCTTTTAGTACGTCTTAAATTAACTGGTTCTTTGTTACTTACAGTAGTTGTTTGTTTTTTTGACATATTTAGGGTACCAGAGTGTTTGACAGGTTCATCAGAATTAACATAAGGATTATTCTCGTTGGGAACCGTTGTAGTGTTTTCAGGAGACCCCGACCGTATTTCTTCCGCAATTGGTGCTTCAGTTGGATTGTTGGCAATATTGTGCTCCGGTTCAGCTTCAAGTATATCATCAGGTAATTCTGGTTCTGAAAAGTTCGATGACAAGTTGGTTTTATAGCTTTCGTCATTATGTCCAGCTTTTTCAATTTGGTCCACATGTCGTCTCCAGATTCGACCGTCTTCTAGTACTACATCATAATGTAGGAGACCACTTTTTGATAGAATAGTTCCGAATAACCATTTGGTTTTTGAATCCAAGTATTCTCTAGCTTGAACGTGGTCACCGACTTCAAAGTAGCGGATTCCATTTCTCGGGTAGTTTGTTTTTTTTATGTTATCATTAGGTATCATCAAGTCGAGTCGTGATCGGATTTGTCTATTGAAGACAATCATCGATGGGGATTTTCCTGTTGTCGGGTGTGTCATTTTGCGGTAATCCAGTAGAATATTGCATAGTACTTTTTCGATTTCATCAGGTGGACATTCCATTGACCTAAGTTTTTGTTTTATGATTTGAACGTACCTCTCCGCTTGTCCATTTGTTGAAGGGTGATATGGTGCTCCCATTTTATGTACTACTCCGTTTTGTTTCAGGAAGTTTTTGAACTCATGACTGGTGAACTGAACGCCATGGTCACTTACTATGGTTGTTGGGATTCCGAAACGGCTGAATACTTCTCGACACTTTTTAATTGTTGTTTCTGTTGTCATGTTGCGAACCACGAATACTTCAGGCCATTTTGAATATGCATCAACCAAAATGAAAAAGATCCTTCCCATGAATGGGCCTGCATAGTCAATGTGCACTCTTTCAAATGGTCCACTCGGTGTTTGCCAGCAGTGTCTCTGTTCCTTTTTTGGATTTGGTCTAACCTTTGAACATGATAGGCAATTCAATGAAATCGTTTCTATGTCTCGGTCTATTCCTTCCCACCAGCAATAGCTCCTGGCTAATGCTTTCATGCGTGTAGCCCCAAAATGTGTAGAATGTAGTTCTTCCAAGACTCTTTTTCTCAAAGGCTTCGGAATATAAACGCGCATACCTCGCATAATGCAATTATCCTTGAGTCCAAACTCCGATTGGTCAATTCCAAACCGATAAATACTATCCACCGTCTTGCCCGTCCGAAGTCCTTGTAGTAAAATAGTAGTTTCCTTTGCGTTCATAGTTGCCGTACCTAGATCTTCTACGGTTAATGGTAGGGTATTTATTTGCTCAATGCACATGATGTCTGCTTCATCCATACCATAGCTGGATTCATCCGACACTGGTAAACGAGACATTGCATCTGCGTTACCATGGTCACCGGTCTTCCGAAATACAATATCATAGTTAAAAGATTGCAAGTATACTGCATAATGTTGCATCCTGGATGTTGATAACGCAGGGAGGCCCTTTTGTGGTGAGAAAATTTGTGCTATCGGTTTATTATCAGTGATCAAGGTAAATTTCCGACCGAAAAGGTATTGGTAAAATTTTTTTATTCCATAAATTATAGCATATGCTTCTTTGTCGACTTGTGAGTATTTTTGTTGCGTTTTGTTTAATGTTTGCGATGCATACATTACCGGTCTTTCGGTTCCGTCTCGATATATGTGGCTCAACACCGCCCCTACTCCATATGGCGAAGCATCTGTTGCTAGTGAAAGATCTAATGACGGATCGAAATGAACTATAAACTCGGGTGACTGCATTCCTTCTTTTACTTTTTTAAAAGATTCTTCACATTTCCCGTCCCACTTGAACTTGACATCGTTTTTCAATAAGTTGTTAATTGGGTATAATATTGAGCTCAAGTTTTTGAAGAGTCTACCGTAATAGTTTACTAGTCCTACAAATGCTCTAACCTCATCTTTGTTACACGGGCGCCTCATATTTTGAATAGCATCTATCTTTGATTGCGACTTGTGTATGCCATTCTTATCAATTACAAAACCGCAATATTCTATTTTGTCCTCAAAGAAAGCACATTTTTCGAGATTCACTTTCATGTTGCGTTCATCCAAACGTTTGAAGACTTCATGTAAACTTTTTAAGTGTTCCTCGTCCGTTCTCCCAGTCACCTTGATGTCATCTATAAAAATTTTTACCCCGCGGATTCCTTGCAATAGCTGTTCCATATACTTTTGCCAAATGGCAGGTGCGGATGCTACCCCATACATAAGCCTCGTTGGCCGCATTAAACCCAGGTGAGTATTCAATGTTAAAATAGCTTGTGCTTCCGGATTAACTTCCATTTGCAAATATGCCCCAGACAGATCTAATTTAGAGAACTTGTTTCCTCCACTCATAGACTCAAACAACTCCTCTGTTGTTGGAAGTGGATGCTCATCTACCCAAAGCTCTGGATTCACCGTGACTTTATAATCCCCACACAAACGTTCCTTATTATTAGACTTCATAACCGGAACAAGAGGTGTAGCCTATTCGCTATAGTTAACTTTGACCAAGATTCCGTTTTCAACCAACTCTGCTATTTTTTTTTCGACGATTTCTCGAATCGCAAAAGGAACGGGTCGGAACTTCCTGAAAACAGGCCTAGCTTTTGCGCGAATATTCAATTTTGCTTGAAAATTTACAATTTTACCTGCTGAACCATCAAACACCCTAGGATACTTTTTTTTTAACTCTTCAGTTATATTTTTATTACAAATTGTGTTTATATTTAACAAATATTGATTCAAATTTATTTTTAGTATTTTTATCCCGTCTCTTCCTAAGAGACTATGTCTTTGAGATTCGGCAATATACATTTTTAAAAATACAGTTTTATTATCATAATTGACTTTTACCATACGATAACCTAAAATATTTATATTATTTCCACAATAACTTTTTAATTTTACATCTGATTTTGTTAGTACCAAGTTTTGTTTGCCAAAATATTTAATAAAATTTTGTTTACTCATGATTGTAACTAGAGAACCGGTATCTAATTCAAATTTTACATCAGTATCCAGAACGTTCAGTGCAACGATAAATTTATCCATTCCCGAAAATTCCATTTTATTACTTTCAATATTTTCTAATGTCACATTGCAAATACTCTCAACTGTTTCAGTTTCATCTTTATCTGATTCGTCTTCGACGAAGTTCGCTTGATAGTATTTCCTACATGCGCGTTGGATATGTCCACATTTTTTACAGAGTGAGCAAACTGAATTTTTGTGAAAGCAATCATTTGCTAAATGATTTTTATTTCCGCATCTAAAGCAACTGAACGTGCTGGTACTACTAGTACTAGGTTTATTTTGTATCGCACTATTTTGTTTTTTGTTTTTACCTTTATAAATATTCACCTCACTGCCACTCGCCACCATCTTGTTCACCAGCACCTCTTTCTGCTTGCCGCCCATTACCGCACCACCTCTTTCTGAAGCCTCCATGCCACGAGCCAAATCTAATGCTGTATCAAGCGTCAGGGTTTTCTTTTCCAGACACCTGTTCTGGATATTTTTGTTATATAGTCCGAAAACTAATTGGTTCCTAAGTGCCGTCTTCAGATAGTCCCCAAAGCCACAACTTGCCGACAACCTCTTCAGCGCCACCACAAAATCATCCACTGACTCGCCTTCCTCTTGTCTTCTTATGTGGAATTTATAATTTTCCACAATTTCCAGTGGGACAGGATTAAAATGTTTCTCCAAAATCTCCACCACTTGATTGAATGATTTTGACGTCGCTTTGTCGGGTGTGATTTTGTCACACAACGTGTCGTATGTTTCAGCACCCATGTGATGCAACAGATATATGCTATGCATATCGGCAGGGACTTTGTACATAGAGAATGCAGTCTCTAGCCGTTCTATATACCTGCTCCATTTGCATTTTCTTCTGTCGAATGCTTCGAAGGTGAAATGTGCCGCAGCCGGCACCACGTTTTCCGTATTAGCCATTTATTTAATAATTTGTATTTATTATTTCTTTTTGACACTTTGACTTATTTCACAAGAAAGATTAACTTTTTATCCTCGTCGCCAGTTATTATATCCGAACCTTTTTGTGGAAATTGTTGAGAAGGGAAAAGTCGAACCGCTTCGTTTGGTGTTAAATTTCAGAAGAAGTAATTTATTGTACTTATATATATATATGAATTCATTTACATTTGTGTGTCTTTTATACAGCTTAAGGCTAAAAGCTAAATATACATTTTTGATTCTTAAGGCAACTGTTACATGATTATTATTTATAACACCTACTTTTGTACAAAAGGACAAAAGTGAGAAATAAATATCTTTTCTGAAGACACCTGCTTGCAAAAAAACAATAGACAATTGTGCATGGTGGTTTTATTTATATGTCAGAACAATTTTCGTATGTTTTTCTGCAAGCATGTTTCTTTAGCGAGCATTTTAATTTCTCACTTTTGTACTTTTGTACAAAAGTAGGTCTATGTAGTTGAGGCTTTACCCATGGACTTAAACGCAATATTATTTTTACATATTTTGTCAGTACAGGTAGAAGAAGAATTGTGGTAGATGCACTTAAGCGTTTGCGCGAAAAGAATCGAGTATAAGGAAATTATATACGGTGAGTCACCTAAGATGTGACAAATTTTACGTTTTAACGAACGCATGCGTAACGCGTGCATAACGCGTGCATAACACGTGCGTAACGCGTGAGTAACGCATGCGTATTGCGTGCGTAACGCGTGCGTAACGCCTGCGTAACGCATTCGTAACGCATGCATAACGCTTGCGTAACGCATGCGTAACGCGTGCGTAATGCAAGCGTAACGATAAACGAAAGGAAAGATGAGATGACCTCAAACCAAACGTCAAATTTTAATCGTGGTAGAAAATTTAACCAACATTCTAACCCAATTCACACACGTCCGAACAGCTTCCATTTTATGTCAGAAAAATGCTTCCTTTTATATTTAGAACACAAATTTCATTAACCGAAATAAATTCAAACAATACAAAAAATTTTGTAAAGTGACAACTTAAAATTGTATTGGTATTAGTGTAGGAGGGGTTAATCTGCCGAAAAATCTAAATCTGCAAATTTGATTTTAAATCTAAAAATAAATCAGTTTATTTGCCCATTGGTATGTTAAATCTGGGGTTTGACAGATTTAAATCAAAAATAAATTGATTTATTTTACTAATCGAAAACACCATAAAAAAAACCTCATTCAACTTTGGCGACAGCGATCGCTGCAGCTACAGCTTCTCATTGTGGCGCTGTGTACTGTTTTCGTATATTTTAACTTTGACAGTGCGACAAGCGGCCGCTACAGCGACTCCATTCTGCTCGGACAGTCACTGAACAATCCACTTATCATATTTTACCTTTAACGCTCGTGTGTGTTTTCACCACCACCCCCTGTTAATATGATATCATTATTTGTTTATAGTTAAGAAAGTTTTACTGTACAGCTTCATTTATAAACAAATAATCTAAATAAATAATACAAATATTATTTAAAACAAAAATTATTAAAAAAAAAATATTAAAAATTATTTTCAAATATTTTGTACTAAAAGTATTCACCATAGTAAGCCACCATTATGGTGGATTTACATGTGTCTTTATCTGCAAAATGCAGAAAAGTATGTCCCGGTCTACATTGAACGATTTTGTGCTGAATGGAAAAATCGGCCGAAACTGGAAGGATCATGTCGGCTGTACCTCTCAATCGCACACGATTACAACAACAATTTTTTGTCGGCACTGAAAATATCGTTCAATGTAGACCGGGACTATAGCAGGACAGATGTATATAAAACATCCGAGCGATTGAAAGTGAACCATCAAGAATATGAACATGTTCCTCTTCATTTCAGCATTATGGCACTTTGACCCCTTTCACACAAGGAAACTGAGTTGCCGGTGATTTTTAGTTTCTTGGCGAAAAGGGCAACAAACTAGCCAGTTTCTGGCAACTCAGTTTCCTTGTGTGAAAGCCGTCTTTCCTACAATGCAGAAACGAAGTTCTTCTGCATTTTGATCTTTTCTCTCTATCTAACAAATATACATTTTGTATTTGGCATCCCCTTTTTTGTGCAGAAACCAAATGCAGATCCATGTAAATCGACCATTACATTTCTTACAAAAAAGGTTCAACTTTGTTCAACTTCCAAATGACAACTCCCAAAGTGACATTTTGGTTCCTCCCGTGTCCACTCATTTGTGTTGAATTTTGCGTTATGTTTTGTGGTTTTCTTTGCTATTCCGAAGCAAAATTCATTTAATAAAGTACCTTCCTCTTTGGAAACGAGTTATAAAAATAAAACTCAATTATAGTGCAAAAATTATAAATATAAACTTCTCTAAGTTTATTTTATTTATTATTTTTTTGATTTTCTTCACCAATAATCTCTTGGATTCGTCTTCAAATTAAATGTACGCCGTTTTTTGGTAATTTTTTGATGCTTGTTTCCCTTTTTCTTTATGCAATGGGAGTCTTGTGTTTCTTTTGAGTTTTATTTAAATTTCATTTAACAAAAAAATTGTTGGTGAAGCTTGTAATTAACAAAAAAAGATAGAAAACGATTATGTATGAGGTGCAACAGAAAAATGGCCGACGAAAACAATCTTTGCTAAGGGAACCCTGAATCTATCGCTGGTTCGTCAGTGCTCAGTTGCAGTGGGTTGCAGGCTTATTTTGTTTCACAAACCTTTTATCGTATTCATCGACAAAGTGGTTAACCCGGTTGCAGTAGCGAATATTTACAGACAGAACAAAAATTGTGTCATTTAGGAAACAACCTACTTCACAGCCAAAGCGTTATAAATCTTGACCAACAGTCCAATCCCCCCGAATGAATAGTTTTGCTGCAAAATCGGGGTCAATAACATTTTAATTGGATGGACAACAAGAAAAGAAGGTAATTAGTTATGGTTCTTGTTGCTGGACAAAGTGCGCGCTGCTCGTCGATAGGAATTAACAATTCGTTTCCGCTTGTTGGTTAACAAATTACAAAAAAGAAAGAAAATACAAATTCGAGCTACAAGTTGAGTCATACAAGGTATGTTATGCACAACGCCCCCCTATAAGGCATCTTTTGCTATAAATGTTTATGAACAGATAAGTAAATAGCTTAGAACATCCGCAAAATGTATTTCTTTAGTTTGCAAAGAATTGCGTTCGAAAACTTGAAAGTATAATTTGTATGTGTGGCTGAAAAGAAAATGTACAATATAGGTATAAATCCAAAAGAAAACCGAAGATATTCATGTAGAAAACCAGGTGAGAGGTGTTGAACTGGAGTCTGGTCTCTAATCGACCGAGCAACAGGTTTTCTCCTCTTTTTCTGGTTTTTGTTTTATTATATTTGTTTGACATAAAAAGCCGGCTCTATGCGTTTTGCATTCTGCGTGGAGTGTTAAGGTACGCTGAAATGGGGATGGATCTTGGTGCAGTATTTTTTTTAAAGCGTAGGTGTATTGGACAAAGAAAACTGCTTTTAGTTTAAGTTGATCGAAACTAAAATGCTTTCGCAATAATGGAACAAGCAACTTTCTCCTAATTTGCTGTTGGTCAACAATTTTGCAGTTTTTTTTTATTATATACCTATATTTATTTTATAAGATACATACCTGACTTTATTTGATTACATTTGATGTTAAGTATATAATTTGAAAAATGCCCACTTCAATTAAGAAAGATCCTAAGAACGAACTAAACAAATTGTACTTACCAGAACTATGTAGAATTGGCTTTAAATATAAGTTGCCACTATCATTGGTAAATGAAAAGAGTAGGAATTTGATAATAGCTGTGTTTGGCAACGTTGAATTTAAAACTTGCCAAGTTTCCCAAATATGTGTTTTTTTTCCATTAGGTTTCGACTTTTGACATTAAATTCGACGGCCTCGTAAGAAGTTTCAAATAGTTATCTCCCATCACCGAGCCGGGTCCAACGTACTCACATTCTTTGTAAAAATTTACAAACAAAATTTGACCGTCAAGCTTTTTATTTGCTGATGAGGGATTGAGCGCACCACCAGACCGCGTTCTGTTTGAGCCAGCCTTAACACTTTGCATTGCGTTATTTATTTCAAATTCTAATACCTATACATCTCAAGGTCAATTTGTGCATTCTTTAACAGTACACAACGGCCGCAAGGTTCGTAGATACTAAGAAGAAGACAAACTATAACAATAGAAAAATAGTTTTTGAAAATTTAAACATTCTATGAAGTGAACAAAAAAAAAAACAAAAATAATTTTTATATATTAGTTGTTTTTATTCTTATTATTACAATGTTAGATCACGGACAATATCTTTCTAGGGGCAAGAATATAACAAAAATTCTCTGAAAATATATAATTTGCAGCATCTCAGACAAGCACACATACATTTTGATAGCTATCGACTAAAATCATGCATCTACGACTAACAAAGGCAACAACAATTTGTGTTGCCAGAGCGAAAAGCATTTCCACTAAAGGTAGCCAAAGAATCTTCCAAAAGTTTGTAGATTACTACTGAGCTGCTATATGTCGTTTGTCCGGTATACGACAAACCCATTCACTGTAGAATCTGTCGTATTCTAACAATTCGAAGCAACATTATCTAATAATATGCTTAATTGAAATAAAAAAAAAATATTATCATATTAGCGTTCTTTGGCCTCCCCTAGCTACGAGTTTTTATTTTTTTGACTACAACAACAAACTCTGAAAATGTAATGGAAATCGTTTAAGCCATTTCGGAAAAACCAAGAAATAATAAAATGGACACCGCAGTGAGCAGAATTTAGTAAAGCGCTATTTCTATTCTATTCAGTTTTAGTAAAACCAATTTTAATTTTTGTTCTCGTACATAACCCGAACCCTTGTCTTAAGAGCATAAGTTTGTGTTTACTTCTTCTGTGTTTTGACAATTTTTTTTTTCTTAATTATTTGTTATTCTTGTTTAAAAAAGTGTTTAAAATTTGTTAATATAACAATAAACTGTGTCTATTGATCAAATAATTTTTGAGCAGTTTTTTATCCAGTGCATTTTTTATTTTCGCATTATTTATTGCATTCTTTGAGTGACTTAAATTGATTGACATTTTATAACATATTTTATTCTTTGTGTCTCATTTTTAACGCAAGTTACTATAACTGCAAAACTTGTGGAATACAGCATCATAAATCATTGCATACCCCCAGGCGACAACATTATATTGCACCTCCAATAGAACAAGGGCACAAGTGCAAAAATTTAATTTTCTAATGTCGAATTCCTTACAACCAAAAAAATTCGAATTTTTCTGAACAAATCGAATTTTTTCTAAACAAAATCGATTTTAATGCTGTCAAACAAATCTTGCGTTTTTAGCTAGATTTCACATCAGATCGCACACACACTATCAAGATTTGACATTTCTCATGCATCAGATGGAATTAAATGTTCTCATTACAATTTTGTGACGAAGTTAAAAAAGAAAACAAATGTTTAAGTGTTCTTAATTGTTTAATATTTCAGTGAATGATGAAAAAAAGTAGAGATAATTGTGCGTATCTTCAAGAAACAAAAAATCCCATTAAAATAACATACAATTCGCGAGGAAAACACGTTGCAAAATTATTTTTCTTCGTCTCCTTGTGAAATATTCAGAATAGATCCTCGCTGTTGTGTGTGGATTAATTTTGGATTGTAATTTTTTTACTTGATTACGCGCACAATTGTTTTTGATGTTTTTCAATTATCAGACGAAATATATTTGCTTTTAAATTATCAAAACAACGCGAAAATAAAATACACTTTAATATTCACGCGCACTACTTCTTAGTTTTTGTGCGACAACAAAATTCCTGTCAAATTGCACTCACACACTCACAAAAAAAAAATCGATTTTTTTTTAAATTCCTTCTACCAAGTAATTTTTTTTTAATGAAATCGACTTCAAATGGTTGTAAGGAATTCGACATAAGTTAACTATGAAAAACGTCTAAAAAAAGGGTTTTCTTTCCAATGGATCAAAGTCCCAGTAGACATGTTTCTCTCCAGGAAGCAGAAGTGGGTTCGTACCGTTACACTGTTTTAAATTAAATGTTTTGGAGATTCTTTGTGTAACCTTCTAGTTGTAAATTGTAATACGTATCTCCAAGAAACATTACTCCGATTTGTAAGACAACGTCCTTACTGTGAACTCCGCCTTTTTTTTGTTTGATTTTACTTAAGTTTCTGCTGAAAAAAAAAACGTTAGGGCAAGTTATGGCATTTTTATCTTGAAAATTTGAACCATTTTAAATTGCGTATTCTGAAGAATCGAAATTTTTGCACTTGAGTCGTTGTTTTATTGGAGGTGCGATATTAAGTTTGTTCCAAATTGTTGGTCTGTCAAATTTTGAAGAGTGGGGATGAAATTCTCTCACAGAGAGAAAAACTGCCCAAAATGTTTGGAAGGGTTTCTTGGCAAAACATCTGCCACACAATTTCACACAAATATTCTTTTAATTTTTTGTATTTTTTTTTATTCCAACGCGAAACAAACTGAACCGATGACTCTACAATAGTAAAGTTTTTATACAACGTACCTCAACCTGGCATTTGACAGGCCAACAATAGGTCTGTTCAAGCTTGTTGCCCAAATATTGTTCCACACCTCACAAATTTGGTAGTTTTGGGAAGAAGAGAGCGCTCGCGAGAGAGTAAAACAATTTCCCCTCCTGAAAAATTCTGCCCAAGAAATTTCATTGGGCAGAAATTGTTGGTCTTTCAAATGCCAGGTTGAATATTCATATATAGCAGGAAAATGCCACCAATATAACAAAACCATTAAATCCAGATATCCCAATGTGCTCTAAATCAATTCCAATCGATTCTCAAATAAGATATTCTAGCCAAACCCTTTTACTTAAAGCTGTACCGCCACCTAAAGTACTGTGTATATCGCGTTTGGATTCTTCGACTTCCATTGATGATGTCTTAATTGAATTATATTCAAACTTTTTCGGGTCTTGAAAACACAATCGGAATAAAAGTTTTTTAATATGAATTTAATACCGCTAGAGAGATCTCGTCATTTAAAGTAACAGTACCGCATTACTTATTTAATGTCCGTCCTTGAAAACCTCAAAGACCTGTGAAGACGATTAAAATCAAAAAATATTTTAAATTTGTTCTACCACAACAATAGTGGCATGAAATATAAACTTAATAATTTATATAACAAATCTTCTTGCACTGATTATGATGTGATTGTTATGTCTGAAACATGGCTGCTTAACGGTTCTGTTTATGATAGTGAAATATTATGCAGCGATTTTAACATTTATTGTTCTGAAAGAAATGTATTAAACAGTAGTTCTTCTGTTGGAGGTGGAGTGTTAATTGCCATTCGCTCATGTTTCCATACTAAAAGTGTAACTCTTCCAAATTTCGCTTCAATTGAATTTATATGACTGTTGAACAATTATTATGAAACGCCAATTTTTATTTACATGTATTTATATCCCTCCACTTACTATACGAAGTATATACAATCTACACGCTGATGCTATATCTCTTGCTAGTAAAAAGTTTCCTTCTGCTAACTGTTTTATTCTTGAAGACTTCAACTTATTTCGTGTTAATTAGATGTTGGGTCTGAAGGTTAAGAAATGGTAGATCCTTTTTGTCTCCCCTATTTCCTGTGGACTTAAGAGAAAATGCTCTGGGAACTGAAAATTGTTTCACTTATGAATGCGCAAGTATTGGACTGTATCAAACAAATCACATTATAAATTCAAATGGGAAATTCTTTGATTTGGTCTTCACAGATGTACCTGAATTTGCCTCGGTTTCTGCAGCCGATAACTTCCTGTTTGAAAATCTTGTTCATGATTCTGCGATTGACGCTCAATTTTATATTGATGAGTGCTCAAAATCTTCATTTTGTGAAAGAGTTCCAGATTTTCGAAAAGTTGATGACGTAAGATTTCTTAACCTTTTGGAGAATTATAACTGGAATAATGTTTACGATGAAACCGATATAGAACACAGCTGTGCTTTATTTTACAATGTACTGAAAAACTGTTTATCTTTATGTGTTCCGTTCAAAAAAACTCCTGCTTTAAAAGAAATAAAGAAATTGAGAAATACTAAAACTAAATCAGTTGTTGACAACACCAAATACTCTTATACTGTTGTTGACAACATCAAATACTCTTACTCTTCAGCTAGGAGACAACTCAATGTGAAAACGAGGTCAAGCTAAGGGTGAAATCCGTGATGACCCTAGGAAATTTTGGGATTTTATAAACATTAAAAGAAAGTCGAATAATTTTCCAGCTGTGATAACATATAAGGATTTATCTTCTAATGATAATACAACAATATGTGATATGATTTCGAAATTTTTCCGAAGCGATTATAAAAATCCTAATACCTGTGATAGTACCTGTGATAATACATGTGATAACAACTATGATAACATCTGTGATAAAAACTGTGATAACACTGGAACTATATCAAAATTTTTCCAACTTGACGTTGCTAGACCAGTCATTGACGAAAATGATCTTATAGGCCATGTCTCCAAGCTAAAAGATTTATCATCCTATAATGGTCCTGATGAAATACCAGCCTTTATTGTTCGACGTTACATTTATGTTTCTATGTTGTATTTTCAATTTATCGATTGAAACAGGTATTTTTCCAAATGTTTTGAAGTCCTCATTTATTACACCACTTTTTAAAAACAAAAACAAATGTAGTATATCCAACTATAGAGGCATTAACAAGTTTTCATGCATACCAAAATTGTTTAAGAAGATTATCTTGGAAATAATTGAAAAAAAAAATATTAAAACGTGATTTCGCCACATCGGCATGGATTTATGAAGGGTAAATCTACTACAACCAACTTGATGGAATTTTTTTCAGATGTTGTTGTAAAAAATCAAAATTGATTTCAAACTTACGTCGCATACTTGTATTTTTTAAAAGCATTCGACCATGTGAATTATACGTTACTTTTGAAAAGATTGGCTGGAGTCATATTTGAAATGTATGAGTCCGGAGTTCGCTTAAGACTGACTTTATTCTCCTTTACAATAGTCACATTTCTTACACTTAAGACTAAGGTATAAATGGGTACAGTTAATTAAGAGAGCGAGAGTAAACATATTCATACATATCACTCTCTCCCCCTTAAATAAATGTATCTTACTTATAACTAAAAGTAAGTAATATTTGTATGCATAAGATAGTATGTACATCTTTAAATATACATTAACGAATAATAGTTAAATAATCCATTAAAATTCATATAACATTCCTTTAAATAATCCATAAATTATATTTCAAACATTTAATTTTATTTTTTAGCATTTTTTTGCCTTATACGACTTGATCTCCGAACCAAGAAATCTGCGAATTCTGTATCGGAAGATCTTTTCCTTTTCCTAGGTGGTTTGACCATAGAATTATTTGAATTCCTACTTAAAACAATATTGCTAGGTGAAAAATCTAATGTTTTAACATTTTTCATACGTCTTAATTGATTTATATGTGCGGTACGTTTGTACCCATCAATATTTACTAGATACATAACATTTCCAATTTTCTTTACAACTATGCCTGGTATCCAATTGTAAGTTAGTCCATTTTTTTGTTTATAATAAATGTTATCTCCTTGTCTAAATTCAAAAATATCTCGGGAAACTGCTGTGTTAGTTTGTTTGTAGATTTTATTTGTATGTTGAATATTTTCTTTAATTTTTGGGTTTATATCGTCTAAAAGGGTTTTCGTTTTATGTTTAAATATCAAATCATTTGGAGATAATAAGGTAGTGCTTCCTGGGGTGGTACGGTATTTGAGTAAAATTCGATCCACTAGCTTTTGTAAGGGTACTATTTTGCCGGCAATATTATCCAATAACATTTTCTTCAAAGTACTTTTAACTGTCTGCACTGCCCTTTCAGCCAAACCATTTGACTGAGGATGGTAGGCAGGGCTTTTCAGACATTTCATATAATTGGATTCACAAAACTTTAAAAATGCTTCGGAATTGTAAGGGGGACCATTATCCGACACTACAGTTTTTGGTAAACCATAATACGAAAATATGGTCCTAAGTGTCGTAATTAAACTATCCGCCGTCGCATTTGTTTTACATCGATCCACTTGCTATAGCTGTCAACTAGAATTAAAAATTGTTTTTCCTTAAAGTAGAAAAAATCTACATGAATCCTTTAAAAAAAAAATTTTGATTCCGGCCATGGCCTCTTATAAGTTGAACAAGATTTGTTGTTGGAAACAGAACATACCTCACACCTATTAACATAGTCTTCAATGTCGTTTTCCACACCGTCCCACCAAAAATACTGGCGTGCTAAAACCTTCATGCGAACAATGCCTATGTGAGATTCGTGTAACAATTCTAAAATCTTAAAAACCAATGCGGAAGGGATAATAAGTCTATTTGCATAATAAAGACATCCATTTTCAAAATTTATCTCGTTTCGCCTACGGAAATAGTTTTTAAGGTGCATTGGTGCATTTCTGGACCACCCCCTTTTACTTAACTTTTTAACTTCCTGTAATATTGGGTCATCTGCGGTCTCTTGCTCAACTATTTCAATATTAATGTTATCCTTCAAATACGGCTGCAAACTGTTAATAAAATAATTATCTAGTCCGGTTGGGCTAGGAAGAGGTAATCTTGACATAGCATCAGCATTTGTCATAGAAATTCCCTTGCGGTATTTCAAGGTATACTGATACATGCTCAGGAATATAGCCCATCTTTGTATCCTGGCAGCTGCAACCGGGGGTAATGACTTCGTGGGACTAAAAATTTCCTTCAATGATTGAGCATCAGAATAAATCGTAATTTGTTTTCCATATATATACTTATGGAACTTTTTAACACTAAAAACAATCGCTAACGCTTCTCGTTGGAGTTGCGAATAATTTTGCTCTGCGGAACTAAGAGTACTTGATACAAACATAACCGGCCGATCGACCCCATCAATCACATGCGATAGGATTCCTCCCACTCCATATGGACTAGCATCGCAGTGAAGTACAATCTCTTTGTTTGGATCGTAATGTACGAGCAAATTATTCTCTAATAAAAGGTCCTTACTACGCATGAAAGCCAGGTTACAATCAGACGACCAATTAAATTTAACATTTTTTCTTTGTAAGACCATATAACACACTTAACTCAGACGACAAATTAGGAACGAATTTCGAGTAGTAATTTATAAGTCCCAAATAAGACCTTAATTGTTCCAGATCTGAAGGAATTGGGGTATTCTTAATTGCTTCTAACTTTTCGGGATTTGGCTTTATTCCCTCCTTGCAAATTACATGGCCCAAATATTGTATTTCCTCTTTGAGGAATTGACATTTTTTTAAATTTACCGTGACATTATACCTAGCCAACCTTTCCAAAACCGACTCAAAAATTTCCAAACATTCCCTTCGATCCTTACCACCTATCAAAATATCGTCAATAAACACTTTCGTTTTTCGTATACCCTTCAAAATTTCGTCCATGGTGGCTTGAAAAATTGCAGGTGCAGACTTAACACCAAAAATTAGTCTTCGATGCCTGAATAACCCCTTGTGGGTGTTTATAGTCAAAAGTTCTTGACAATCCTTTTCAACTTCATGCTGTTGAAATGCTCCTTGTAGGTCAAGTACACAAAAACATTCACAACCAGATAAATCAGCAAAAATATCCTCAGGTTTATTTAACGGATAGTGATCGTCTTTCACATATTTGTTGATTGAGACTTTACAGTCGGCGCAAATTCTTATACCCCCATCGTGTTTTTTTACCACCACAATCGGCGAAGCCCACTTACTATGACGTACGGGATAAATAACACCTTCAGAAACTAATCTGTCCAACTCGTCCTCTACAACATCTTTCATACCATAAGGTAAACTATAGGGTTTACAAAATATTGGAGTGCTATTCTCCTCGCAGACAATACTAGCCTTAAATACTTTAATTGGTGTTTTTTTTTTGTTCAAACACGCTTTTATACTTCTCTAATAATGATTCTAATGAAATCGATGAATTTTCTGGCGGCAAACTAACTACCATCTTATTGACAAAATTGTTTCTCCACCCTTTGAAAAGGTTGTCCAGCCACGAGCGCCCCAAAAGAGGAGTGAAATATTTCTGGCTATTTATGACTGTCAAATCTAACAAAACGTCGGTGGTTTGTTTTCTTGTTCTTACTAAAATCGAAATGTACCCAATAATATCGACGTGCCCCCCAGAAATCAAATGTAATCTTTGGTCGAGTTTTCGTATCTCGTGACCTTTAAAATATTTATCATATGTAGCTTTATGTACCACCGATGTACATGCACCCGTATCAACTTCAAAACTCAACAGTTTCCCGTCACAAAATAAATCAATATGTAAAGGCATGTTTCCTAATTTAAAAGTACTAACACCATTTATGTACATTCCATAGTTTTTATTAGTAGATTCAAGTTTAAGATTGTTAATACAATTCAATTCATCACAATTATCGTCTGAATCCGAGCTTGCGTCTAAATGACGTAAGTTATTTTACCTTTAACAAATTTAGAATTTTTCGTTTTAAAATAATCTTTAGTAACAAAGCAATCTCTGGCAATATGCCCAAATTTTTTACAACAATAACATTGAATTTTCATATTTCTACCACCACCACCATAGCTATAATAATTACTGTGTTGATTGAAGTTAGGTTCCTGCTGCTGCTTTTCATAATCTGCTTGTCTACTCTGAGAAGTTACCTCCCTGCTCCGTTGCTGCTGTTGATGTTCTGGTCTGCTCTCTATCTTCTGGCTCATGTAGCCTTTTTGCGCTGAATGTACTGTTCACCATATGACTAGCGGTTGCTGTCCCTCCCATGACAGTAAGCTCTTGTTGAATCATCTCCATGTTAAGTGCCGTTTGACAGCACTCTTCAAATGAATTTGGTGTCGTATCAATTAACTTAGACTGTATTTTTTTGTTGTGTATTCCCATAAGTAAACGGTCTTTTAACGCTTCATCCAAAAAGGTTCCGTATGCACAAGTATCAACTAAAGTCTTAAGCACAACTATGTAATCGGACAAAGTTTCATCACTTTCTTGATTTCGATTAAAAAATTTGAATCTTTCGGCGGTCACATTTTTTTTAGGAGAAAAATGTGCCATCAGCAATTTCACAAGATCATCGAAGGTTAGATTTTCGGGTTTCTTTGGGGCAGCCAAAGTTTTGGCTACTTTGTAAAGTTCTGCGCCCCCGACCCCGATCATAAACGAGATTTTGCTTGCACTATCTTCGATTTTATTTAAATTTAACAAATGTTGCATACGTTCAATATATGATTGAAAATCATCTCCTATGTTGAAGTATTCAATTCTTCCAACAAAATTTGTCATTTTCACTTCTGTTTTTATCGTTTCTGTTAAGGTTTAAATTTTCTTTTATTTCACCGTCACTTTTTGCCATGATTTTTTTTTTTTTTTTTATATATTCTGTTTTCCTCGTCGCCAATGAAATGTATGAGTCCGGAGTTCGCTTAAGACTGACTTTATTCTCCTTTACAATAGTCACATTTCTTACACTTAAGACTAAGGTATAAATGGGTACAGTTAATTAAGAGAGCGAGAGTAAACATATTCATACATATCAATATTTATGTTGCAGATCACAGTTTGTTTACTTTAAAAATAAAACATCAAAAAAAATAATTGTGCATTCCGGAGTTCCTCAAGGTAGCCATTTAGGTCCCTTTTTATTATGATTATTTATTAATTATTTTCATACTGCAATCCACTATTCGCAACTACTTTTGTTCGCAGATGATGCTAAGCTTCGATTATCCTACAAAAATAATAATGACTATGAATTCTGCAAAAAGATCTAAATAGTGTTTCCCTTTGGTGTAAAGTCAATGATGGAACTTAATTTATCAAAGTGCAAGTGTATGTGTTTTACTCGCAAACGTGCGCCATTCTTAAATGTCTATATGTTGTATGGTCAACCACTCGAAAGAGTTGATCATTTTGGTGATCTTGGTGTTATAATGGACTCTAAATTAGACTTCAATAAACATATTGATCATATCATTACCAAGGCAAGATTGGGTTTCGTTTGTCAATTTTCAAATGAATTTTGAGACCCATACATTTTAAAAAACTTTATACTGCTCTCTTGTGCGATCGAATATCGAAAACTGTAGCTGTGTTTTGAGTCCGAGCTACCAAAACAAAATTATTACACTGGAATCTGTACAAAAACGATTCAGAATATATTTTATCTCAACTCAACCTAAATACATACTCTCGATCCTTTAGATCTGGGGACTTGCAGATTTTAATAAGTATTTTAATGTTATTGATTTCAATGTATCAAAATATTGTTTAAAAAAAATTTATAAAGAATTTTACAGTCTCAGAGCTAATAATTTGTGAAATTTGTAACTAAATAAATAAATAAATAAAAACAAACCCTTAAAAAATCATTAAAATCGTAAGAGCCGTTTCCGAAAAACAAATTATATAATGTTATGTATATATTATATAACAGTATGGTCGCTTAGCAAGAAAATGTGTTTTTGACGCACCAACTTTTGTACAGTTACTATTTAGGTCCATAGCTTGCGATTTGGGGTAGGAGTAGGACAGTCTTGACAGTGTTTTATCTTGGATTTTATAGCCGCCATTTTAATTAGGTATATTACCCATATCTTAGCGTCTAAATCACTTAGCACCACAAACTTGGTGTCAAGGTATACATATTTGGGGTCAGTGAATAAATACAACCACTCTATTTTTAAATACATCAGTTTGCAAATATATGCAAGGGACATGGGGTGCTTAACCCCCATACTCCAAGACAATTAAATATAGTATTTGGGGTCAGAATATACTTATACACAATTTTTAAATACATCTGACTACATTTATTCAAGGAGGGTGTGGGGGTCAGGACACCCATTTCATGAGCGTATTGTTAGTTTTTTGAGACCAAGGTTATATTGTACGCGAAGACATAACTACAGTTTACAGCAAGTTTAACTTTGTACTTTACCTTTATATTTATATGTTTTGTGTATTAGAATAGGTATTCAAATATAATAATTTTTAAGTTCAAAATATTTGAACTTGTTGCCTTTTTTTTCAAACAAACTGGTAAATGTTGAATATGCTGAAAGTAAGGTTATTGTCTTCACATGTGATGACGAAGTTATTTTCCGAGGAATTAATATGACCATACCATCTTGTGACCATGAGGAAGCAAGCACTAGAATGATCATCCACTTACAGGATTCAATTTTGAATGGCTGTTGTAGGTGTATAGTTCGTACTGTTGGCACGGACCTGGTGGTAATCCGCATCTATCACATGATGACTTTGTGCAGATCTGAAGATTTCTGTTGTCTTTTGTACAGTCAGAACATTTAATAATGCTTCAACGTAATATTGTATAATACAAAAAGTTATTCTGACAATGTGAATGATATACCAGGAAGGAGTTGATTTGTCAGAAGACTAAATCAATGAAGAAACTTTCACCAACGAAAGAATAGAAGAATAGTTTTAGTTGCTCACGTTTCGTCGATTTGTATTAGAACAACGCCACCTTAAGAGCATGTACACTCTATACTGCTATATTTTTCATTCTCTTTCCAGGTTTCGTTTTTAAATTTTTAGTCATATATTTTTTTTTTTTTTTTTAATAATAATTTTAACTATATGCCTGTAAGACCTCAGGTCTTTTAAATGCAATGCACGGCAATAGTTTGAAGGAATAGGAATAGAAGGAAAGGAAATATTTTTCTTGGCACAGTGGATTGAAAATCAGATGTTTATTATCTCATGAAATTCCACGGGTGGCATCCAGTTGAAACGTGGGAATATAGAAAAGAATGCTACCTAGACTGGGGCTCGAACCCAAACGTCCAGGTTAGCAGTCAAACACTATATCCACTGTGCCATTGCCACCCGCTTATCTCTTATCAGATAATAGATTATCCTACCATTCATTCTGACATTACTAAACGGAAATCCAACAATAAAAACGTTCCTCCGTGTCCTTTAGATCCAGTCCAATCTTCAATGGTGTAGTAAAACAGTGTTTTTCTGGGCAACGGGTTATAAGCCAAGTAAATAATGCTCAAAATCTTTGCCAGTCACTACAACTGAAACTTTTTCTATCAAAAATTCAATAAAATCAATAATAAACAGACAGTTTTTAAGTTTTTCTTGTTCAAATTCAATAATTTCATCCTTCAATAAAAAAAAAACACGACGAGAAAATAAATCTAATACTCTTCTCTCGTTACATAATGCCTAAACCACAAAACACCACCTCAACAATAATATACTTGTAAATAAATGAACTAGTTGTTTATTTATTTTGTCACATTTCACATTATCCTTCTCTCAGCCCTTCGGTGGTTACGTTCATTAGTACATCATTCGACAAAACATACAACAAAAAGAGGAAAGCTCAATAAAAAAAGTCTGCAAATAAAGAAAACGGCTTACCTTTATGACTCGAAATGTCATTCGCCATTTCCATGTCCTTAATTTGAATATTTTGAAGGTCTTTGTTCAAAACAATTTTTCCAACATATGTGTATCATAAGCTCTGCTGCTCTCTAACAATATCAAATTGTTCTTTTTTCTTCATTTTTATTTTTGATTTATTTTTTGTTTACAACAGATTTACAAATGCAGAAAATGCCATCCCAAATAATTCCAGATGGTAGTAGTGCTCCAAACGAGATAAAAGTAAAAACTGCCTACAATGGTGAAGTTATTCACACGTACATCGATGAAAACATCTCATATGAGAAACTTTGTCATGAAATTCGTGATGTATGCCGTTTTCCATCAGATCAAGTGAGTGGTTTGTATGAAAAAAAAATAAATAAATAAATAAAATAGTCAGCTCTATATTCTGGGTAATGAATTTTGTTCTTTTATTTTTCTAATCCTTTAGCCCTTCACTATAAAATGGGTAGACGAAGAAAACGATCCGTGTACCATATCAACTCAAATGGAATTAGACGAAGCTATTCGCCTGTACGAGGTCAATAGAGATTCAGAGCTTCTCATTCATGGTAAGTGCTTAAAAGTTAAGATTCTTGTTTTTATGTACACTTTTAAATTTATTTCTGAGCACAAGGGTGTATTCACGGACTTTTTGACATTGAACAGGATTAAATGGGGTCTTTAGAAGTAGACAAATACATAATGTACATTATTTCAAACATGTCTTAAGTCTGATCATCCTTTCAAATATCAATTAAATAAGCAAATTCAATGAGTAAATAATTCTTTGCTGCAGGCTGTTTATAGAGAAAATTTACAACAAAAAAAAAAAAACAGCTGGTGCGGCGTAGTTTATAAATTAAAAAATGTGTGAGGAATTTAATTTGAAAAGTTACTCAGTTCGGAGAGGATTATGTATGTTTGTACATTTTCTATACGTACGATTCAATTAAGTTGCGAGTTGGCGTACAAAACATAAAAAAGTTACATAGTTTTGAAAAGCATTTTAAATTTGTTCTCGCAACTGTATGAATATTTATATTGGGAGTGAGTGAATTTTCAAAATTGTTGTAATTTTCTGTTTCTGTTTTAATTGCACAGTTCTAAAAATATTATTCTTTTGCTTCACCTGATGCTACATGGAAGGTGTTTGCTTTTGAATGTAGTAATTATGTCCATCTTAAAAATAAAGAAATAATAACGTTCATAAGTCGAATATCTTTCTGTTGGTTCGGCGGTGATTAAAAAATGAATACAATGAAGAATTAAATTTTTGTAATGAAATAAATCGCGTTTTAACTTTTGAAAAATATTTAAGTTACTAAAGGAGATGGCCAAAAATGATTAGGCAAAGAACCTAGAATCGACAAGAACGAAGTATTTATTATTCATTTTATGAAACCGCCATAGATTCATTATCTGTTGGGGAGCTAAATGGAACTTAATACTCTCTGTGCAACTTTTTTTTACAGTACAGTATTCTTTTAATTTTCAAGGTGTAAACAGAAGCGATGTGAATAACGTACAATATAATAATTATTTCTCGCTTGCCCACAATCGACTCTTTTCTAAGCCGTAATAGTTTAGATTTTCGATAAGAGTTCACTTCATTTGAGTTTTTTTTTTTTTTGACTGAGGCATATTTGTTTTTTACTTTTCTTGTCTGTAAGTTAAAAACTATTCTGTACATTCATTGTTCGACTAATTTATTCCAGCAAACTCCGCCGAAAGCCGATTCTTGATGGAATGATGTTTATCAAAGTGTTTTTTTATTTCATTCGGAGTACTCCCTTCGTTATAATTATTGCATACATCCCCTATGGTAGATATGTTGTGTTCATAAAAAAAAAATTAATAATCTTTTTTCCACATACACACTTAATTGCGTGGATCAATTTCTCTGTCATAATTTATAAAGTCTCTTTTTTTTACAAATGAACGAAATTAACATCGTGATCGCAAGAAGGAATTTTTATTCTTTCGCTCTCAATTTTTGTATCTTTTCAATTTAGTACCAAACAATCGGGCCTCCTTTCAACAACTTGTTTTAGTTGGGTGTCTTAAACGAGAGCGGAATACGTACGTGCATATTTTTGTGAGATCATTTGGGTCACCAAGCAATGTTGCGTCTTGTTCAAAATGCTGTTTTATGCAAATATTCTACGTTGCTTCTGTGTGATCAATTAGTAAATAAAGGTTCTGCAATTTTAATATTTTTTAAATATATTTTTGTTTGAAAATTTAAATTTTTGTTTGTTAATCTTGGATAATGTGTCGGTTCTGGTAAAAATTTTGTTTTAATTATTTTTTATCTAAAGTGGTCCTTCAGTGAAAAAATATTCCAAAATGTTCTGATAGTAAGATTCGAAGCTTCGAATGTACCCGTTCTATCTGACTTATGGGAGGAATGTACAATATGTCAGTATTTCTTAAAAAAGATTCTTCAAAAAAAAAAACCAAAAATCCTTTTATACTACAACTGTGTTATTTGAATATAAATTAAGTGGCCAGTTATTTTCTTTTTTTTTGTGTGTTATAAAGCGAAATGAAGTTAAGCATGCTGTATGAAAAGTTTATCGTGGTTCGTTCTTAAAATTTGTTAAAAGGATACAAAAAGAATTTAAGGGTAAACTGTTTTGTTTAGTCAGGAGGTAAGTAGGTTGCTCTTTTTGTTTTCAAATGCACTTAATTCATATATTTGGTGGGATCGAAAGTGTAACGCTGGCATTTAAGTTTCTAACAAATTGAAAGTTTGTGATTTTGTATTGATTAAAAAAGCAGCATAAACGTTAAAATTGATTAATTATGACCCTCATTATGAATAGCGAATCGAACGTTCGCTTAAAGTCGAACGATTTAGCGAATTTCACTTATCACGGTATTATCGTTATCGGACTTGCAGATTCGCTTCAGAAATCAATGCTGCCAACTGTTTTCGTCAAATGGCTAGACTTTTTATTTCTGTTTGTGAATTGTGAATATTTGTTTGTTAAAAAAGAAAATAATATTCGAATAGAGCATTACTCACATACCTATTAATTTTGTATAAAATGGCTGGCTAAACTTTCCAATAAATTTAAAATAATTTTATTATTCGGTACTACTTGTATAATGTGAGTGTACAGTGAAGATTGCAAAATAAAATTTCTTGTCCTGAAATGTTTCCAAAAAGATTATTTGCATTTTGTTTGACCAATTTAATTATCTATGCCGGTTCATATTTCTTGTTTTTCTAAGTTTATGTTCTATCTTCACATATACATAGCAAGGACGCATTTGTGTTTTTTTTAATTGGAAAAATAAAATTTCCACATTTATGTTCATTATTCTTACAAAATAAGTGAGTGATTCCGTGTCCCTTCCTCAAATCAAATGGCTTTTAACAAATTAAGGAAAATGAGATCTCAAATTTATCTTTGAACAGACGGACGTGAGCAGGCGAGCTAACATTTTTGTTTTGCTCAGTATTTTTACAGTGAGACCTTTGAGATCCTGAACTTGCCTTACAAATCGACCATTTATTCGACGCGGAAGACCTACAAATTTGGAAATCGACTGCCATTTGTTTTAAAATACATATCAATTTATTTATTTCGTAATTTTTGCCTATAATAAACAATAACAAGTAATTAAAAGGTCTTTAACTTTTAATTAAGTTTTGACTTGATTAGCGAAAGTTCGCTATTTGTAATACAGTGATAATCAAATTGGCTAAAGTTTTGACATTTGAAGTGAACTTAATTTTAGCGAATCGCTAATCTTAATACGAACTTAGCTAATTCGCAAAGTTTAAAGTTCGATTCGCTATTCATAATGAGGGCCTATGTTAAATGTTTTAATTTAATCTTAGGAATTGTATGAACAATTATAAATTTCAGTTTTATGATGTATGTAAACTTTCGTTATGAATTTCATAAAGTTCCAGTTATAAGAGTTCGCGACATATTTTTGTCATAATATTATCAAGATTTGTATATATATATATTGTATATCATGTATATTTGTATATTGTATATCAAAATAAATAATTAGATGTCACAAATTAGATGGTTGTTCAAAAAATATCCGAACTTTTTTAACTACGTGGCTATGAACATTCGCGTCCGTTGAAGCGACCAGCGACTCAGTGCACTGCAGTTGTTACAGCATAGCTTCCGCGTAGCAGTTTTTTTTTAAATTGTTATTTGAAGTATGAATCTAGGAAAAACATTCACGCAACTGTTTACTATACGCTTATTAATACTCGCTATTACTTTAAATCTTTAGAAGAAATTATTTCTTAAGACCCAATTAAATCTAAATGGACTAGAACAAGGACAGAAGAAGGTTTGTGTATGTAGCGCTGCTTGAAGAAAGGACTTTGAGAAACTTAAATCAAAACTAGTTATGTTGAAAACTTTCAGAAGCTTTATTGTCAGAAATTCGATTAGCCATGCTCAATAGAAAAAGTAAACCCAGAAAAGTGATATGGAGCTTTGTTGAAGTTGGCTTACGTTCGATAAATGTAAGTGTGTTC
The DNA here is from genome assembly GCA_949320155.1 of Melangyna quadrimaculata. Taxonomy (NCBI): domain Eukaryota; kingdom Metazoa; phylum Arthropoda; class Insecta; order Diptera; family Syrphidae; genus Melangyna; species Melangyna quadrimaculata. The sequence goes on along the minus strand of OX439483.1, from coordinate 78,532,176 downwards.
ATGTACCTCGGACTGCGCTGTTAATGCCCCTTTTCAAAAGCTCCTGTGCACAAATTATGTCAGCGTTATAAATTATAATCGACGTTGGTCGATGATACTATAAGTAGTATAGTATCACCTCACTCGGATCTCATTGGATCCATTGTCGTCCTTTTAATAAGGGCATTGTAGATACGAGAATAATCTAGAGTAAGCAAAGGAATTAGTGGAAGTTTAAGTCCTGAATCCGCAATTCTGAATATTCAGTGCGGCGAAAAAATATTCTCCTAAAAGCTTTTCTGGTTCTTAATAAGCTGCGACATTAGGAAAGGAAGTGAGTTGAACCGTGTTTAACTATTCGTCCTGCCACCCTTTGCATATGTCAGATGCTGATGATCTGCTCATGTGAGTTTCTCAATTGTTAAGATTCCAACCAAGAGGAATAATTAATCCAGCTAAGCTCAAGAAAGATTTCTGTTTTATTTTTCCTTAAAAAGATTGGGCTATAGATTCCATAAAACCCGGCAAGTGCAATTTGTTCATCTATCGTTTGCAGCTTTGGAAAGCTCAACGATTTTCTTGCTGCAGTGACATAGGTACCGAGGATTCGGTTTGCCTCGAACCCTGTGGTGACTGCTTTGTAGACATTTTATCCGTCATATATTTTCCGTATAAGTTGCATTTAAAAAATGAAATTTATAAAATTTCGTCATTTCAGATCGCTTAGCTGGAATAATTGTCTTTAATGTACCAGTACGGTCAAAAATCTATTTTGTTTTGCAATAAATAAAATTTAATTTTTTGACATTCACAATTTTTAACCTTTTGTGTGACAGTGTGACAAAAATTGGGTTACCAAAATTCATATGAATGGTATTTGAAAAACTTTATGTTTTAGATTCTAATAAAATGAAAGTGTTATATGTATGTATGATTGAATATTGAATGGGCTACACATTCTTTGTATTTAAAGCATTATGTTCTGGTTATTTGAATTTCGATTTTTTTTTACAGTGCATTTTGAATGTTATCATAACATAATTATTCAACTTAATATCTTTGTGTTGAAAATATGTAAAATATGTTTTATCGGGGCAAATATATTCAAAAACGTTATTTAAATACTTTCAACATTTATTGCGCCGAGAACAGCTCTTGTGTTTTTGTCTTTGTACAAACAATTCAACACATATAAAAGGAAGCGACATTATGTGTTTGTGTTTTCTTTTCTTTAAAAAATCTTAATAGTCAACTTCAACTCATGTCATATACATCTTCTAATATATACAAATCTCGTGTCATGGTGTTTGTGGTTTGTATCACCATGTGAAAATCACACTTTGTTGACTATTTCCTTTGACAGCTATTTTGCTATCACTTTCATATTAATCATTTTAAAATATTCTTTGAATAAATTAATATTCCACAAAAGATCAATATTTTCATTTTAAAAATGTTTTTATGAATATCGCTGGAATTTTCTTGCAGGAATTTAGCCAACAAATTCCACCCTTGCATTTGTGATGTATCTTAACCCAGTGTGTGCAAAATTTTGCACGATTGATTTTAATTACAAGGAATATGTACGTGTTTTGTGCCTGCGAAAGGCTGGTTAATTACTAAAAAAAAACAAATACATTATCGGCATACCGTTTTTTATCAGTCCTCCAAGGAAGTAGTCGAAGTCCTTCGGGCAATTTGATCGTAAATGATACAGTATTCCCCGCTTAATTGCACTAACACTGACCAATTTGTCCGATTTGTCGGTTAATTATCCGGGTAGTTCAATTAATGAAACCCCGCTTTATTGAGCGATATGTTCAATTAAGCGAAACCCGTATAATTGCCAAGTCGGTCAATTAAAAGAATACAATTTTCATCTAAGGAATTCACTGTACAAATTTCAGTGTCAATTTTATTGTTTCCAAGTAACTATAATTATGTTTAGATTTCTTTCATAATTATTTTGTTTGCCATTTTAGGCTGCATTTGTTCAAGGTGAATTCAAGTAATTCAATTAAGCGGGTTTCAATTAACCGTTTGAAAAGCTATTCTACTTATAAGGCATGGTAAAAAGAATACAAGTGGTGCGTTCTTTTATTAACTATAGTTAACTATTGTTGTTATGTCAAAAAAAATTGTTGAAGTGGCATTGTTAGATTTAGTTGGAAATTGTTACATTTCATTTAGGAACGATTTATTGTTAGATATTGTTGATCTGTCAAACGAAAACTTTGGAAAACTTTATTTTATCGTTAATTACCATAAAATCATGTTATTTTTCTACAATATAATCTCCTTTTTCATTAAAAATGGTAGAAAATTCAATTTTAATTCATTTCGCTTCACCAAAAGCTTTGTTTTGATTCTTCAATTTTTATTTTTTGTAAACAAACCTTCTCACATGTGCTTTGACAGATCAACACTTTCAACTCATATAATGGAGATGAGTTGGAAATAGTTACGAATTGTAACTATTTGACACTAATAAACTGAATTTAGGAACGATGTGATGACGTCATATAGTTACAAATCGTAACTATTTTGTAATAAAGGAACATATATTTGCTTTCGCAAACGAAATATACCAATCAAAACGACTGTCACTCGCAATGACGTCACACGAATCTCATATCCAGCATACCTTGTATTCTTTATACCATGCTTATAAGGGACATTTTCAAGCGCAATTCTGTGGGGCAATTAAGCGGTATGTTTAATTAAGCGAGGTGCAACTAAATGGGGATTACGTACTTGTGTGTGTATTACAGTAAACAATGCCAGCACGACGACGGTCTATTCTTTGATGAAGATCAAACGGCTATGTGCGGATGGGATCTATGGTAGAAAGATGAATTAAGCCTTCTATTTTATTGATTTGTGGCAAACAAACAAAATGATGTTAATGAAATACATTGAATTAAGAAAATAAATGGTTAGATTGGTTTTTTTTTAACGGCAGTCATCGTCTACAGCATTCCATTGCTTTTTCAAAGATCCAATCCCAATCCGGAATCTATCCTCAACGGCGAATAAGTTGTGTACACTGTCATCGTACTTGAAATAACAGGCCCGCTAAAGCTGCTTCCAAAATCGTTACCGAAAAATTCCTAGAACAGAACTGAGACACACTCAACGACGAGATACATCATGAAATGCTTAATTGCACGATATTCAAGCGCTCATCACCGATATAGTGCATCGAAATTTTTTTTCTCATTAGAACACTAGAGTCACGATCGTATCCAGTTTGTTTATCTTTATCCATCAAATGACAATGCGCACCGTCATTGCCAGCATAAACGTCAAAATCACATTCGTTCAAATCGTTTCATTCGTTCTATTTCATCGATAAACGATCGTTCTTGAATCTTGATCACATTCGATCAATCTATCGATCGTTAAAACATTCAAACACACTTAGGCTCGTTTCACACACATTCGGTTTCATTCGGTTCGGTCTCTATTCGGTTTGTATTCGGCTCTGCCTGATATGTGTGAAACGACAAAACGGCAAAAATAAAAACCTAATAGAAACCGTATAGCACCGAATGATCCCTCGACACGAATCGATTTCATTCGGTTTCAAAACGGTTCGTATTCAGGTCTAGGGCACACAAAGTAAACGTAGCGTTCACACATATTCGGTTCGTTTTCGGTTTTTCTGATTTTTTTTTAAATACCTACATTTTTTTAAATTTTAATTATTAGTAAGTACAAACCGAATATGAACCGTCTGTGTGTAAAGGGGTCTACACGGAAACCGAAATCGAACCGAATACAGACCGAACCGAATGAAACCAAATATGTGTGAAACGAGCCTTACAATACATTCGTTGTACATATATTATTAAGCAACTAAAAGATTCACTATAAATAATTTAAATGGCAGAACAACGTCTGCCGGGCCAGCTACCTAGTAATAAATAAAACCAATCAAAAATTCAGTCTTTCTTTATATATGTACATACCTTCTACATACATAACATTTCCATTGTTAGTAAAATAAAATAAAAAAAAAGCCAATAATAAACAACAAGAAAAACCTTTAGGATTATTATTAAAAATAGTACATTATCGTGTGCAAGTCGGCTCTTCTATATACGAATCCTCATCAAAGTTACAAAATGTCAACAACAAGAAAAACTTGCCTTATCCAATTGAATTCACCTTTTACCAGTTTCGATTTAATTTATCGGAAGCATAACCTCTCATTGCCTCTAATATTCTTTTGTTGAGTCAGTTCATTGTTTTCTTTTATTTTTAAGTTCTTCAAATGAATCCTGCAATTGAGTGTCGCTTTGTTTTTCTTAATTGAAGATTACTCATTTAAATGGGAAGTGTATTACTAGTTTCATCCTCTAGTTTATTGTGATGAAATTGTTTGCAATCAATTTTTTAGCGTGAATTATTTAAGTAAGATAAATAAAAGCAAAGTTGATTGAAAATGTTCCACTGAATCGATTCATATAAAATTCATTGTCGTTAAAAAAATACTTTTCCTTAACGGTTATAATGTGGTGAGTGTACAATTTTTTTTTAAAGTTGTCCGAAAAAATAAAAAGTGATACTAATCGTTTTACCTTGCATAGAATATAAAATTAACATAATTTAAACTTTTATATTTAATTCTTAAATTTAAATTTTTAAACTTAATTAAATTAACATATGAAAGGAAGCAAAGGGTTGTGACTACCCTTAAAATGGTATACACAGCACGAGCAATTAGATAGGTTGGAGGGGATTTAAAAGGAGATACCGATGCACATTGGTTTTGAATGTCTGAAGATCACTATTGAAGGGGAAAATTGTGCTGGGTAGAGCAATAATCCACATTCGAGTGGTGCGACTAAAGAAAGAATCTCTTTACTTAACAGTACGTCTAAAGTGGGGCTCAAGGGTAAATTGATGGGCATTCCTAGAGGCGCGAGTATTACGGTTAAGTTGTTTAAGGGGAGGAATGCAACTAGCTATTTCACTAGGGCACTGCTTGTTGAAATGTCGGTAAAATAACGAAAGGCGGTGTTCAAGAGATGCAAATTTTTCCGTTATAGTTCTCTCACCTATAATTTTAAGATCTCTCTTTTGTATTCTATCCAATAGACTCAAGTGGGTTATTGGAGCAAGTGCCCAAATATGGGAGAACTCAAATTTTGAACGAATAAATGCTTACCATGAGTTTTCTTTGGGTTTAATAGATTTTACCCTATTCGGGATAAAATTTTTCATTCCACAAATAATTAATTTTGTGATCATATCTGCCCTGGCTTCTACGTCACTATCGAAAAAGCATAATCCCAGTTGGCTATCTCATATTGCCAAACGGTTCTCTTGGGAGTTTTTTTTTCTCTAACTGGATTTTGTTGGCATGAGAAATTTGCATATTTGACACAATGGTCTGATGTGCCTAGAGGCGATAATACACTAATAGTGTATTTATCAGGGTCAGAGGTAAGGAACAAGTCTAGAGTGTTGGCGGATTGACCTGCAACGCCAGATATCCGAGTAGGCTCATCAACAAGCTGAGTTAGGTTGTTTCACTAAGCAAAAACTCTCGGCATCGCCCATAACAAGGATTTCATTGTGATTAAAAGTTATTATTATTGAAACTTTAGCTTGCCTAAAACACAAAATTAAAACACTTAAATTAACTGTTTTATATCTACAAAAATTCGGGAGGCAAATTTTATTGTTTTATTTTAAAGAATACTTCTTGGGGATTCTAAAACCACATTTTTCCAATCAAAAAACCCTTTACGCCGTCCGCCATTTTGAAAAAGTTGTTTAAAAGTGTTTACTCAATTTTCTCAACCGCTATTAGTCGTAGAGTAGTCATTTTTGTTTACTTTTGTATGTTAACATGTTCTCTACAATTTTTGTCTTCAAATTTTTTTTGAAAGCTTCTTTCTATAAACAGGAGCTCTCAAAAAAAATTTGAAAACAAAAATTGTAGAGAGCACGTTAACCTACAAAAGTGAACAAAAATGACTACTCTACGACTGATAGCGGTTCAGTAAATTGAGTAAACACTTTTAAACACCTTTTTCAAAATGGCGGACGACGCGGAGGGTTTTGTGGAAGGTTTTTTTTTGGAAAAATGTGGTTTTAGAATCCCCAAGAAGTACTCTTTAAAATTAAACAATAAAATTCTCCTCCCGAATTTTTGTAGATATTTTCGATTTTTTTGTATAATTTGATTGGACTATTATGTTCGCGATTCTCTTCAGTTAACAAAATGAACACTTCAGTTAACAAAATGAAATAAATCGCATAGTTTTCATTTACGAAATTCTTTTAAGAACTTTATCCTTTTATGTTTGTAATCAATTTTCATTAATTAGCTACCTCAAAATTTAAAAAATACATAAATATACATAACATTCTTCACCACATAATAAATAAAAGTTATTACTTTCATAATTTTCCACCTTAAAACCACTGTTTATTCTGCGATATTTTAATTTCCATCATAAAAACGAGCATATTAATTGTGTAATAAATAAAAACCACACCATACACGCGAATCATCATCAACATAAGAGCTATATCCGAAAAACCGCAAAAAACCCATCATCATCATCATTGGCAATTTTATTTCAATAAAATTCATCAATTATATCCAATACCAGAAATGTTATATAAATTAATTAAAACCAGACATTCAATGCATTCAATTCATCATTAAGTTGAGCACGTTTATTTTTTTTTTTTTTGTAAACAAAAATATACTGTATATACATATTTGTATGGACAAAATATTCATATCTCACATCACACAATACAAAATTTAGAGAAGCTTATGCACTAACGGTAACGTCGCTGAGTTTATTATGTTTTCGTGTAGAAGAATGAAAATTAAAATATTATAAAATTGCTAAGCGAAGCATTTTGTCTTGAATACTTTTCTCTGAAATTAAAAGCTAAACTTTTACACCCGTATTCATAAAGAAAAAATAGTTATTTTAGCTCCCGTGTTTAGGAAAACTACACCATGGAATACAAATTTTCTGGGCCCAAACTAAAGGCAATTGCTTACTACTCCATTTGAGGCCGGAACATTGTGATTCCATGGTGTAGTTTTCCTAAACACGGGAGCTAAAATAACTATTTTTTCTTTATGAATAAGGGTGTTGAAGTAATATTTAGAGAGTAGAAGAAAAAGGTACGAAGTACGTACACAAAAGAAAATACACTGAAAGAAAAAAATAGAAAATGTTTGAATTTCTCCAAAACCGCCACCGCCGCAATATTTTATGTCATTCATTATTTAATCGCTATTTTGAAACAGTCCAAATCATTACAAAAATATAAAAAGGAGTCTGGGGTCGACCCACACTAGTAACTTCCCATTGGTGCACTTGAAAACCATAAACATATTTACCTAAGTGGTGGGTGATAGAGTATATATTATATAGTGTCACAACTTTGGGTTTTTGGATAATCAGTATATAGGTAGGTTAAGATATAGAGATACAGGGCAAAATGTGACATTGCCTATATTTTGTACTTTTTTTCCTTACTCTTCTCGGTGTAGAGGTAGGTTTTAATTATTTAAGTCAATTATTAAAAAACAGACTATTGGCTAAAAAAATTACGAAAATCAGGGGAGTGTACTTAAAAAATAACATGGTTTTAAAGAATATAAAAAGGCAAATTAAGTGTGATATCGTCGGCTAAAGATGCAAACCTCGTAAATCCACTTTTTACCAACAATGAGATTTCTTTAAATATATGAAATTAGGATTGAAATGTACATTTCTATTAAGAAAAAAGTATTAAATGTCTTATAAATCGCCTAAAACACACAGAAAAAGAAAACCTTTTAATTCCAATTTGTCTATTCTCTAATTTGAAAACCTCGTAAATCCACAGTTTTGCAATCAAAATGTTTAAGCATAAATAGTATGGATTGAAAAAGAGTTATCCAGCACTTAATAATTTATTTTTAATTTTGTTTTATTTATTAAATTGAGGGGGAGGATGTAAGGAAGAAGACATTTTATAAAAAAGTTGGATATAAAGTCATATTGTTAAAAATAAATAATGTTTTTCATAATTTCCACATGGATATAAGTGGTTTTCTTATTATTTTTGTTAAAAAAGGATATGGATTTACGAGTATTTCTTCCTGTTTATAATTAAAATTCATAATTATTCATCTTTTTTGCCCATACCTAAACAAGTTTTAGCACTAAAATTGATCCCTGAGTCAAGAACTTGATATAAAACACGTATAAATAATCATATTCATTCAAAATTCCATAATATTTATCAATTATATAGGTTTGGTATTATAGCGAAAGTTATCAATCGCTCTCCTGTAAAATTTGCAAAAATGGATTTACGGGGTTTACATCCTTAGCCGACGATATGCAAAATTTCGATTTTGTAGCGATTTTGAGTGTAAGAATTTAAACATTTTTGAAAAGTTGTTTCTTGCAACATTTTGATTTTTAGCGTTTTTAAAGGTGGTTTTAAAAATCTCAAAATTACACAACATATATGTGGTATAGGTATATATTTTTGGTAGAATTTTGAAACTGATATCATTGTTTGTTTTTCAAAATATTTGAGTTGAAAAAAATTTGTTAAGAATTTTTAATAGTTTTTGTTCCAGTTTTTTTGCTCTAAAAAAAAACTGTTTATTTAAATTTTTTTTTTAAATTATCAGTTGTTGACTACGTCATTATATGTAAAAAAAAAATAGACTGGGTTCGGAATAATTTTTTGTTTTTGAAATATTTGAGACGAAAATTATTTTTCAACTGTTTTTCTTAGTTAAAAAAAAAAGTGCCTGTTGAATTTTTTTTAATATTTACCCATTTGGTATTGTGTAATTATGTGTAAATTAAAATTAGTCTGAAGTGAATATCTTATTATATATTATAATATTCCCTCTACCATAAAGAATATACAATGGTTGCTTTCCTAGATATAGAAGGCGCTTTTAACAATGTCGACACATCTGCAATCGCATCTGCACTGTCATGTCTGAAGGTAGACAGTTCGCTTGGTGAACTGATCAATCAAATGCTGACAAGCAGGATTATCAATTCAAAACTGGGCGATTTCTCTGCAAAAAGATCAGTCAGTAGAGGTACGCCACAAGGCGGTGTTCTATCTCCCCTTCTCTGGAACCTTGTAGTAAACGAACTGCTTACAAGCCTGGAAGCGGAGGGCTACAGAGTGATTGCCAGGAAATATAAAATTCCACACATAGATCCTCCCACCATTAAAGGAATTCTCCGACAAAGCTAAATATCTGGGTCTTATTTTAGATAAGAAGTTAAGTTGGAAACCTAATATAGAAGAAAGAGTTCGGAAGGCCACAGTAGCACTCTTCTCTTGTAAGAAAGCCATTGGAAGTAAATTACTCACTGGCTATACATCTCGGTAATTAGACCGATTCTAACATATGGGGTGGCAGTATGGTGGACAGCTCTAGATATAGCGGTTAACCGCGATAAACTTAGTAAAGTCCAAAGATCAGCTTGCATGTGTATAAGTGGAGCACTTCGTTCTACTCCCTCCGCGGCACTGGACACTCTTCTTCATCTGACACCCCTCGATATATTTAGTAAACAAACGGCAGCGAGTTCGGCAATCCGTCTTAAAGCCTCTTCACAGTGGACCAATAATGAAATAGGCCACTCAGCTATTCTGAACTCATACAGATCACTTCCAAGTATAATTGACTACACCATCCCACAATTCCGTTTCGATAAAAATTTTCAAGTTGCCATACCCTCCCGATCCACATGGGAGGACGTGACATTCTTGGAAGACGACTCGATTCACTTTTATACGGACGGTTCAAAAACCGAGGATGGGGTTGGTGGAGGCGTGTACTCAGAAAGATTAAATTTAAGTCTCGCATTTCGTCTTCCAGACCATTGTATAGCGTGTTTCAGGCGGAACTTTTGGCGATAAAAGAAGTTTTATCTTGGCTTAAAGAAAACGTGATATTGACTTCCGATATCCGCATCTTCTCAGACAGCCAAGCTGCCATAAAATCTCTCGACTGTCATAAAATCTCTACAAACTCTAAAACAGCCCTTAACTGTCGATCATCTCTTATAGAGATGGCGCAGCAGTTCCAAATTCTCCTTTGTTGGGTGCCGGGCCATAGGGACATTCCGGGTAATTGTAAAGCTGATGAACTCGCCAAAGTTGGAACAAGACTACCTATTTTACCTGAAAAGGTAGACACCGGTATGCCTATAACTACATGCAAATTTTTGCTGAAGCAAGATGCTTTAAGGAGAACAAACCTAAGGTGGAACAACTTAACCACTTGCCTGGCGACAAAACAGATCTGGCCTACGCTAGATGTGAGGCGCTCTAAGTGTTTGATATCTTTGAACAGATTGCATATCAGCTCCGTAATTGGTGTCATAACCGGGCACTGTCTTATAGGCAAGCACGCAAAGCGGCTTGGAGTTTTCGCAAACGATTTTTGTAGGAGCTGTATGGATGAAGAGGAGGAAGAATCTGTTTCTCATCTTCTCTGCACATGCCCTGCCCTATCTAAAAGACGTTGGCTCCATTTCGGAGACTTCTTCTTCAATTATCCTAGTGATCTGACAAACATAGACATAAGTAGTCTCGCACGCTTCATTAGAAGCTCCAACTGGTTTTAACGAGCGGGGAGAAAATCTCTCTAGATTCACGTGGTATCACAACGGACCAACTTATGGTCTAAGTGTGTCAGTCCCTTGCTGGCAGCCACTTCAACCTAACCTAACCTAATATCTTATTCCGTTCTCGAGATATACCAGATAAATGACATTTTACAGCTCCTTTTTAAATTGCTGTAGTAAAAAAACGGTTTATTGAATTTGTTAGAAAACCTTTTCAGCACGTTATGACAATATTATCTGTAAAATAAAATGTATCTCAGGTCGATATCTTTATTCATTCTCGAGATATGGTGAACGAAAAAAGTACCCCGAACGTACGTACATAACAACATACAGACATCTTGCTAAAAACGACGAATTCTGATTCTAGAGACCTCAAAACGTGAAGACATGTCAAAATTTTCAATTCGACAAATCGCACCAATTACAATAACTTCCAATGGGAAGTTAAAAAAGTGCAAAATTCACAAACAAACAAAAAAATATATGGAAAAAGTAAGGCTTGAGAGGCACGAAAGAATCTTTTTTGTGACCTATACTTTCGATTTGGGGTGCCATATTCGAATAATGAGTTTAGGTAATAACGGACACCCTAATGTGCACTTAACAAAAACATTTATCTTTATATTCGTTCTTGCTTCGTTAAAGGCTCCGTTGAAGTCGAAATGATATTATCTATCAAGGTTGTTCACTAAGTGCGCTTTTGTTTGCATTGTTTAAAAATGACATTTTAAACCATCTTCCTGGAGGAATTAAAATGGTAGAACTCCAACTCAATGTTTTCCTATACGACGACGATTTGGTCATACTGTCAGAATCCCAGGACAATCTACAACAATTAATGATAAACCGTCTTTCAACATACTGCAATAAATGGGGACTTGATATAAACATCGAAAAATCAAAAGTTATGGTTTTCGCACGATCCAATACCAACAGAACTGATGTTAAATGTAATTAGTTGCTGATTGGAAAGCGTTTGTAAGTAGCAAGGGAATACAAGTATCTTGGAGTCAAACTTAACCCAACACTGGATTTTCGAAAGCACCTATCTGAAAAAGTCAATGCGTCTCAAAGTCTGATTAATCTAACATGGAGGAACGTCTTTTCAAACAATCACACAAATTTGTCTACTAAATACCAAATATTCACTTCAGTTGTTAAGTCTACACTATGTTATGTTGCACGAGTTTGGGGAATGGATGAGCATGAGGAAATTGAGAAACTACAGAGAAGCTTCATCAAAAAATGTTCAAACTACCAATCAACACACCAAATTACGCGATTTATTTGGAAACGGGCTTACCCAAGTTATTTACCAACACACTGAAATTACAAGCTGATTATCTTATAAAATTGTAAGGGTTTGGAGAGGATCGCCTGGAGCAAAAAAATGCTACTTTACGAAGTAAGGAACAAAGACTATGGTGGTTCGCGAAATGACAATGTATTGGCACTGTAATACAAATCGATATAAACAACATTCACGGTTTAAAAGAGCAGCTTTATCGACTTATCCAACTAAATGAAGACTCGGTACGGAGTTATGTAATAGAACAAGCCACTAAATCAGAAAGGCGAATAATATATAGCCAGTTACAATTTAATCTGTATAACAATAATTATTTTCGAGATTCTCTAAGCCTTAATGAAATTTATCTAATATTTAAAGCAAGGTGTGAACTACTGGGTCTAAACGGACGACCATATAATAACAGTTTCAATGGGTTTTGCACTCTATGCAATATCAAATCCATAGAAGACTGTTTCCATTTTATTAGCGTATGTCCAGTTTTTCAACATCAGAGACTTTCGTATTTTCAAAAACGGTCCTTTTCCATGGTGGGAACCATACGGATATTGAATGGACCAGACTGGACAAAACTTTGCAATTATTTGAAGGAAATCTACAAATTTAGGGTGCTGATTATGATGGAATACATGTATTTAGTCTAATTCGAATATCTATAAAACAAAAATACAAACTTAAATTGATTTAAATAAATTATATTAAATTCTCTTATATTATACAAAAAAAAAAAAAAAAAAATAGTTGCTAGTCGTGCTGACGGCATAGCCAGAGCTTTCTTTGTAACTGTATATAAAATTGTTAATAAATGAATGAATTTATTACTTACTTACTTACTTATAGAAATTTCATTTTTACTTGAACTGAGTACTATAGGGCTTAAACGAATACGTTTTACATGCACTGTTCATAAAACATTTATTTTGTTTTTTTTTTTTTTCTAAACAAAATTCCAATGGAAAACGTACGAACTCATATAAATTTATAAAATTAAAAGTGCAATTTGTAAAATTACTTTATATGGTAACAAGTGTATCTATTTTTTTACCAAGTCTTTCTCTGGGTGTAGGGATAGGGATACCATGTGTGGTGAGGAGTGTTAAACAGTGTCTACAAAAAGTGTTTTAAACTTAAAATCATCTTAACAATGATATATACCTAGCTTTAATATTTGTCTGACTCTCCATGGCTTACATCGTCGGTCTATTCCGTCTTCCATGCATGTTCACATTAACCTCGCTCCTATCGACAACATTGTGTCAGTGTTAGTCTGATCCAAACAAAAAAAAAAACACAATATTCTCTTCTTCCAATGCCTTACTGTTCTACCAACCTCTATTGTCCAGTCCACAAAAAAAAAAAAACATTACAAGTAATAGATAAGCATCCGGCGAAATCATGTTCAAAAAAATTCTCATATGGCACCTTCCTCTATATATTATATCCTTACAAAACACTTCTTCGGAGATAGGAGCCATCACTATAAAAGTGTTATACAAAAAAATATTATTTTTTTGGAACCTGCGTAGATACAATCCTGCGCGTCACAATCCCTGCAGAGGCAGCAGAGAGATGACTCCGACACAGTCGAACAATCCATTTCAAAAAATATAACCAACTCTGGAAAAAGAGCCTAGCTATCGCCACCAGGTCCCTGAAAAAACAGTTTCACTCTCTCATTCGATGGGTGAACAAATTATTTAGTGGCTAGCAGCAGCAGCAAGCGATTAAAACAAAAAAAAATAACAAAAAAACATCCTGAATTATTCTTAAAATTTTCGCAAAATTCAGTGCGGGAGTGCCGAAAATTCAAATTAAACGACCGAAAACTGGGGAAATAGAAAAAATCCTTTGAAATTTTCTATACGGTTTTTGAGACATTCGTTTTTGAATTCTGTTATTTTTTTGTTTTTTTTTGTATAAACTTGGCATTCAATTGATTTTTGTCGGTGGAGGTCAAAAGTAATTTTTTTCCTCATTCGTGAGCTCTCGGGGCAGACACCAAAGAGTTGTGCCAGTGACAAAGAAAAATCTTCTTCAACAACATCATCTAGGTACATTGTCTAGATCCTTAAAGTGAATAAGATAATCCTTTGAAATACCTAGTGAAATTTCAAAAAAAAAAAAAACACAATATTTGCAATACAAATTAAAAAAAGACCACCTTTGGTGGACTTCGGGGGTCCAATGCGGTGTCCAGTGGGGATGAGGAGGAGTCGAAAAATCAACCCCTTGATTTTATCTTTGCCCTCATCCCAATCGCTTTCGTCATCACCATCTCATAATTTTGTTTGCTCCTCTTCTCTGTCCATCCCTAGATGGGGTTTGAGTTTTGTTCTTCTTCTTTTTTATTTTTGTTCATCGTCGGTCGATGGTATGCACAATGATGGGATAATGTTTGCAAACGGGCGAGTGTTATCCTTGTTACAAAAAAAAAATCATCTCAAATAACCACATTCAGAGCCAAAACAGCTCGGCGCGTGAATGCAGTAAATTATTTATATTTTATTCGAAAATATAAAAATATCCTTTGCGTACATATGTCCATACATATGTTCTGTTATACACATACTCATACGTTTCTATATTCTATATATTATTTTCCATACTTGCGCCAACCGCCAACTTCCAAAGCAACAACATTACAAATAAAAATAGAAACTTGGAGCCTTTTGCTCTCTTCATGTAGGGTTGCCAACTATTCTTCTAAGTATATACTTTTACCTATCAAAAAAGGAAAAATCTTAAAGCACAAATTAGACAAATATAATCTAAGTACACTTCAATTTTGCGCTTTAATATGATAAATTTCAATTTTTATTAAAAGATTGTCAGAACGGTATCTTATTTTCAAGTTTTCGGTAGCATGTGTTAATATTAACCGATTTCAATAAAATATTAAACATTTTCTTTTAAACGTAGTTACTAAGTACCTTAATTAAATTTAAAAACTTGTAAATTTTTTAAATACATAATTCGGAAAATAATTTAATGTGATTTTTTCTGTTTATTCGTCTGTATAAGCAAATGCATAACGTAGATCTTTAAAGGCTTAAATAATACAATTTCTAACATTTAAATCCTTAAAGAAAAACTCACTTTTCTTAAAGAAATTACATGATTTTTCAGAGGAAAAAAATACAGCTAACTTTTTGGAGTAAAAACAAATGTTTTAAATGTTTTACTATGGAAGCGGATTTATTTCCCCTCTGCAACACTTCCAACAAAGAACTGTAGCTGTTTTAAAAGCCAGAAATCTGTTATTTTTTTTGTTTGTTATTTTTTTAATAATATTTTAGGGCACGTTCAGGAAAAAGAAATCTCACTAATTTCCACATGCCAAATAGGTAGGAAACGAATCCTAATTTGTTTTCTTCAATATGTACCTGACAGCAAAACTAAGAAATTTTTCCGCCGAATTTTGTTTTATAAAATAACTGAAAGCCCTGTCACTAATTTTGTTTCTAAACGTGCCTATATTTCTATCTAATCTATTAGTTTTTAATAAAAAATCACTTTCAAAGCTTAAAAATTAAATCAAAAATATTGTGTACTAATTCTTTTTGATATTGTGAAATTTGATTCTAGCATTTAATTTTTTCTTAATAGAACACTGAAAATCAGATGGTTTTATGTCATTCATTAATCGAAGTGTTAATTAAGCTATGAATCTTTCAAAATATTTCAATTATCAGCGTAACTTCCTTGCCATTTTTTCGATGAGTCAATTATTTGATTTTGTTTATTAACGTAAAACGCATTCGTTGATTAAGATGGTAGTATTTGGCAAAAAAGATATTTTTAACTGAAGTCCGCGGTAACCCACCTGCATTGGTTCTTAGGTGAATTAGTAAAATATTAAAAATGATCTGTGATTGATTTGCTTTCATTTATACTTAATTGTAATTCAATTCAGGAAGTAATTTGGCTTTGAAAAGTAGCTTTATTCATTCAGTCGTTTGATTTTATACTGTAGTTAGGATAACGCCGATGAATGCGGCCCCTATTTGTAAATTAGATAAATCTATTATTGTTTTGTATCCACGAATATCTACTTGATTTGGGTAAAAACATAATTCGTTTCAGAAGAGTGAATAATCCAGTTGTTAAATTATGTATTATAATTATAAATTAGTAGTTTGGATAACACCGATGAATACGGACCTTATTTGTAAATTAGATAAATCTATTATTGTTTTGTATCCATGAATATCTACTTAATTTGGGTAAAAAAAACATAATTAGTTTCCATTTCAGAAGAGCGAATAATTCAATTGTTCAATTATTATAATAATAAATTAGTTAAATTGATTGATCCTGTTGGCAACCCTGCTAGTGAATGGAGATGGAGCTCTTGCTGTCGCTCTTCTCATTAAATGTATGTTGTTGTTTATGCTCCCTTTACATACACATTTACACAAGATTTTCTCTGTAGATTTTATATTGCATTCACCTAGGGGATATTACACAATTATTATAGGTGTGGTTTTCACAATTTAACTAACTTACTGTAGGACCTACCGAACGACCGACCGACACGTACCACCCGAGCCGTTTCGAATGTTTTCATGTCCTGCTAGTAAAAAGAAAGACTAGTTATCTCGTATAATCATCACCATAATCATCGTTCGAAGGGTTTTTTTTTTTAATAAATTTAACGATACAAAATTATAAATTGATTACAGGAAAGCGAGTGTTTTTTAATGTCCCATTGTGTCATTTGTTTTTTGAAATCGATAAAAGTGGAAATTTTTTGACAGTTTATATTGCAATGTTGTGTGTTTTTTTTTAAAGTGTATGTTTAAAATAAATCAATTTTTTTAAATTATTCCAAAACCGAAACCAAGTAGATAAAACAAATTAATTTAAAAATAATAAATACATTAATAAAATGGCATGGGGATATTGGAGTGCAACCACAGTTGACCGTGGAAGATCGCCACGTCGTAATACACAATGTACACCGTTGCCGGTGAATATAGTGCCCCAAGAGGAGGCCCAACCACAGCCTGCTGCACCGGTATGTTATAGTCCTACATGTCGGTCGCGTTGCAGTAGTCCGTGTGGCGGCAGTCCATGTCCTGGGAGTCCTTGTGGTTCGATGAGTCCACCACCACCGCCGCCGCCGCAACATTTGAATAAAAATTGCCCGCAAGCTGCAGCACTAGCAGCATTAGCAGCATCGCATGTATTGACTTTGGATGATTATCCATCGCGAAGACAGTCTTTGGATCGATTGGACAGTCCGCAGGTATATTCTTTTTTTTCTTTTGTTTTCATTTCATTTTTCAAAAAAAAAGAAAAACTTTCCAACATTATTTTTCTGTTTTACTTTCAACCAAAAAAGCAAGTTGATTATGGGTGGAAGAGGAGAGAAAATGTATCTTAAAAACGGGTGAATTCTATCTGACATTCTGAACACCACTGTGTTAGAGCTTTTTTTTTTACTACTTACTCGCTTTTAGTGAAATTCTATACCTGATATGATATGATCCAGTAGCAATGTGGGGACTTAACTTTGCAGAAGCTGAAGTGAATTTTAAATATTTATGTAACTAATGCCATATTGAAGTGTACAAGATGATATAACAGTATTAGAAGATTGAGTTTAACTTTTTGTACTTTTTTTTTCTTCATAGACAAGAAGCATGAATAAATCATCAATCTTTCAGATTTGGAAAAAAAAAATAAAAAAGGGTTAAGCTTAGAATTTATCAACCAAACTATAGGAAATAATTTTGTTTGCGAAGAAGGTTTTGAAAAAGCAAGCTGCATTCTAAAAATGTTTTTTTTTTTTTTTTTTAGTTGAGCGCGCACTAAAGGGATTTTGGCTCCCCTTAAAATGTTTAAACACAGTGCGAGCGTTGGGAAAATAGGGAAGGATTTAAGAGGAGATACCGATGCACATTGGTTTTGAACCTCTGAATATTAAAATACATATTATATATAATTTTTAGTATGATACTAGGTTAAAAATTGTATTTTGCTAATTTTAAACGAATTTCTATCTTCCTTACATTTTACTAAAGTTAAAATCACCAAAATGGCTATTTTATCTTTTTATCACCGTACGAAATCCATATGACACCTTGACGTTTATAAATATCAAAATGAAGTATGCTTGGGAATTTTTTGCTCGATCTGTCACTTTTTTGGACGTGTTCGGCTAGAATGTATGAAGGAAATTGCTTTGGTATGATTCTAGTTAAAAAAGTATTTAAAAAGTTGGAAATTTTAATAAACTGTTTTAGTATTAGAAAAATTACAGAGTGGACCAGAAGTCCATTCCTAATTAGGAAAAATCATAACTCTTCTGATTTTAATTTGTTTTCTTTTCTTTTTGAAGGTACTTATTGAGAAAACTTGGGAGATATAATAAAATAAATTACAGCTTTTGGAGAGGATCAAACTAATTGAATTTTATTTTGAAAATAATCACTCGATTATTTTAACCCTTATATCGCTTATCGGCGTCATCTCATAGTGAGTGATGAAGCATATTTCAACTTAAATGGATTCATTAATAAACAAAATTTGCTGTATATGTGGTAAAGAGAACCCAAGGTTGATCCATCCGCGGGAATTGCGTCCACTTAAGTGCATTGTCTGGTGTGGTGTAACTTCAGAAAAAATTATTGGGCCATTCTTCTTTGAAGACGATGCCGCTAATACTGTTACCATAAATGGTGAAAGATCTCGGGCTATGATCGAAAATTTTTTGAGGCCAGCGTTTGTTGATAGTCCTGAGAAGTGGTTTCAGCAGGATGGCGCTACTGATGCGCACATTTCTCGCGCCACAATGGCGCTACTAAGTGAAATTTTAATTTCCAAAAAAAATCTGGATTTTATTGGCCTCCACGTTCTCCGGATTTGACTGCACCAGACTTTTTTCTGTGGGGTTATTTGAAGAGTAAACTGCACGTGACTAAACCCACCACTTTCCTGCAGCTGAAGAAGAACATTCGTGATGAAATACAGTCGCTGAGCCTAGATGTCCTACGTAGTTGTTATGGAAAACGCTCTTGAAAGAGCTCGTCTCTGTGAGAATGAAGCTGGTGCTCATTTGAAGAACTTTATATTCCATATTTAGCCGAAAAAAATCTCCATGAACCATACTTTGTGATTCTAAAATAAATTATTAATAAAAATTACATTTGTAAAAGTTATCATCACTTTAAATTAGGAAGTGAGTACCGTAATGCGCCTATAAAGGGTGATTCACCTAGCGTGTGACAAAAAAAAAACTAAAAACCTATGGAAAGGGTGTCTATTCCCCCTCGTTGAGGCGGGAGGGGCGCCTTGAAAAAAATGGACTCAAGTTCAAATAGGGTTTTTGTTTGAAGGATAGGCTAGATGAATGCTGGTTTTTTATGCAATCGGTAAGATGCCAATAGAATTTGACAGACTTACGCAGTCACTTTGTTAGCGCGAGAAACCACTTTTCCAGAACGATAGGTAAGATACTACCCAGGCCATTAAATATGTGTGTATCAAGATCTACTCTCGAAACTGTTCGAGTAAGAAAAAAGTTACGTTCCATTGAATCATTTAAACTCTCAAACCCAGAAGGAGTCATTTCATAACACATTTCTGTAGCCCCGAATTAAAAAAACAAATTGTGCACCAGCAAATTAGTTATTAAAAAAACTGACCTAACAGCAAGACAACCTATCGTTTGAGACGAACATTGTAGCCAAATACGACAAGAGTATTTCGTCTGATTTTTCAAAAACATTTTTACTATTTTTGGTACAGTAGGTAAGGTGTGTGTGTTTTTTAAAATGATCGTCAAGTACAAATTTGGTTCATGGAATAACAGTTTTTTTTAAGTTTGTTTGAACTTTATTCAGGGTTTCCTTATGGGATTGGCTTTTTAACTTCGGAAACATCATTTTTCTTTTACCACATAATAACCTCTGTTACAGCTTAAATCTAAGCATGAGTTTTTTTTCGACTTGATAGATTTTGTAATTTTTGGCATAAAATTTCTCATCATTGAAATCAAGAGAGCATAGTGGATTTGTTAAATTTCTTAAGAAATCATTGAGACCGCCCCAGCTGGATTCCCCGTATTGCCAAACTGGGTTTGGATTTTTTTTTGGTATTGAAAGGGAAATGATTTCTTCTTCTGGTGTTTATGTAAAAAATACGATTTGGTCAAATCAAAAAAAAGACCTTTTTACTAGAAAATTAGCTGAAAATTGATGAAGTCAGTATCAAAAGTCAACCCCCAAGAGAAACTCTTATTGCTAATTATTTATACATACAAACAAACATATGTATGTAATAACCACAATGAAAAATTAGGTGGGATATGTTTATTTAATTAAATGCGAGTATTTTGTTTGTATCTCCCATGCCAATAGATAATAAAAAAAATGTAATTACCTTATATCACGAGAAATAGCATTCATCACACATAATCTATTTTTGTCCAAGGAATTTTGCTGTTTCTTTTTTACCAGGAGGGAGTATAGGAGTATTATAGCCGTATCTGTCAAAAGAAACCATTTACGGTGCACGAGGCACCTGATTAAGTTGTAGACCTAGAAACAGAGCGAATTCTGTAATCGTCTGACTAACTAAGGTCTGCAAAGTTTGTGTTCGTAAACAAAAATTTAATTCTGACTTCAGTAGGCCTGCGAAACAAATTAAGTTCGTAAACGTCAAAAAGAACGCAGAAATCAAGTCGGCGTCGGGCAGTTTGTGAAGAAAAAAAAAAAAACATTCTGCTGAAAAATGTAATTTCTGCTGAAAAAAAAAAAAATTTAAATTAAAACAGGAAAACATGTAGTTAGAAGGTGGGCCATCTAGTGATTTCTTTTTGAATTATAAGAATTAACATAAAGTCAGTATTATACCTCCATGTCATCTCGGCGGCTTCGTTAACAAACCCGCAGGTTATACTGTCGAGAAGCCAATGCATCTACAGAGAGTGACAGTTTGGTGCGGATTGTGGAGTGGTGGCATCATTGGACCATTTTTCTTCGAAAATAAGGCTGGGAACAATGTTTCGGTCAACAATGGTCGTTACAGAGCCATGTTAACCAACTTTTTCTTACTAAAATTAAAGGCATGCATTTGAACAACCTCTGGTTCATGCAATATGGCGCTGTGATTCGACCCCTTTGAACTTTTTTTTTGTTGGGAAACGTAGAGGACCGATGTTATGCCAACAACAATTTTATTGCATTTTTAAAACGAAACTTGTATTTAGCCCACCCTGTATTATGAAATGGCTTCGAAGTTCATAAATATATCATCCGGATATTTGTCTATCACAGCATATTTCTTTCCAAATGTCACCCAAAAGCCCTAAAATCACCTTTTATCGCGCGAAAATTTAACCTCAATTTTTTTTTTAATAGAGATTTCTTACAAATAATTTTCTACGCTGCAATGTTTACGAATACAAATTTATTCAAAAACTGCCGCCGATTTTCGCAGATTTCTGCGATTACGAACTCGCCCATACTCTTCTCTATATGATGTCCCCATGACTAGACTTATTTTGGGTATTTATCTTAGTTACAGTTAAATCTTACAGCATGTGCAACTCTCAGTAAATTATTCGGTTGAATATTGAATAAAGCTGTTGAATTTTGGAATTTTGAATAATTTGACGTCTAGTGTCGTATGACAGTTGTGCTATTTTTAAACTTTTCATGTTCATAGATTAAAGAGTTGGGTTGGAATTCCAGCCAGGAAATTTGTATTTTTCTATTCCATATACAATGATTTCTGAAATAATGAAAAAAAGAGAATTTGATTGTGAAGGGGCAGTGTTAATTAGTTTGCTAATATCAGAGACACAATAATCTTCTTATTCTTTTGTTCGATACGGTATATTAGTACAGTAACCTTGTCGTTTGTAGGTATGGAAGGAACCATTATTTGCGTCAAATCTGGAAGTTCTGAGTTGTTGAGGATTTTAGCCTTATAAAAACCTAAGTTTTCGACCTCGAGTGGCGACCGCTTCATGATCAAAAATCAGAAAAAAACGCTATTTTTCGCGCTTTTTTCAGTTGGCGATTTTAGTACTACAGAACTAATTTTAAATAAAAACATTGTTCCACGATTTCAAAGTTACTTAATCTTTAGACCCAATGGTTTCCAAAACACAGCATTTCAAAATTAAGTGATTAAAAATTTAATATAACAAGTATAGTGTTACCAAACAGTATACCTAATGGCAAATAATGAATGGTTGACATAAATGCATCAAAGCACTGGAGCGTTTAGGTAAGGCCAAAAGAGTAGAACAATCATACCGGAAGGTGGGAATATATTTTTAAATTGGAAGGGCCAATTATCTAAAAAAAAAAGGCTTATGGCCAATTTCATAAACATTTAACAGGCTTTTAAATTTTCAAATGACGTATTTTGTATAGAATAAACGTCATATTATGACGTCATATTATTAAAGTTATTTTAATCGATAGTTTTGAAAAATTAATTTCCAAACTCAAAACTGAAAAAAGAGCGAAAAAATAGCGTTTTTACTGATTTTTTATCATGAAGCGGTCGCTGCTCGAGGTCGAAAACTTTGGTTATTTACAAGGCTAATATCCTATATATAGTAACTGTACTGTATGTGTAACTTACAGAATTCAAATCAAATTATTCAAAAAAAATCTTTGAAAAACTAAGTAGATACTTCTTCACGAATGCAGTATTTTATTTAAGTACAGGTATAAGATATATAAGATCTTTCGAAAAATACAAAGTTGTTTTATTAGGAGGGGGGGAAAGTGTGGGACCCTTTTATCATAAATACTTTTATCGACTCTTCTTATTCTTGGTTTTCATGAGAAATGGAACATTAACATTAAGTATTTCCAAAAGGTTTCCAGCAATGTTTACCTTTCGTACTAAAAATATACTCATACTTACTTACTTAAAAAGAACTATAACTGTTCTGAGTAGTCCTATTGCTTTAGTTTTAATGTCATTAGGTTTTCCATTAAAAAGTTCCTTAAAATCATGTGACATATACATAGTAGCACAAGAAAATTGTAAAAAAGTTCGGAAAAACTGTTATATACCGGGTTTTTGTTTTTGAATCAAACTTTGTAAAGTGTTATGAATTTTTGAGGAAATATCCCCATCGATCTATTTAAAACGGTCACGAAACATGGTATTTCGCGGATTTTATTAAACAAATGAAACTTGGCATAAATGTTACAATTATCATATAAATATCTAGGGTGAAAGGGCGTTTTTTAAGAGAGGTGGGGAGGGGGTTAGATAATGGGGTATGGGCTGATATTAAGAAAAATTAAACGATGACAAAAATGTTTCATTTGACTTGAGAAAGAAGGCTATAGATAGAGTACGGAAATATATAGGACAGAAGGATAGTTTTTGAGAAGGGGTACGGGAGTATTTAAAACCGAAAAATTATTTTGAGGCAACCTAGGCATATGACACATCGTTTTAGGGTATTTTTTGAGGCTGGATTTAATTAAAGAAAAATCTAGACGCTATATCTACCACTTCAATTTTATACACACCAAAGTATTTTTTTCCGTTTGATTTACAACAGTCTGCCGCCTCTCAATCTTCCCACCCTTCGCGATATTTGTAAAGACTCTTATGATTCTTCATTCTTTTGGCAAATGTTATATTTTCAACAACTTTCTTTAGGGCACGATTTTTTTTTTTTTGATTTATATGTCGTGTTTTAACTGTATTATTTGACGATTTCATAGAATATACAACAATTCATTAATTTCGAAAATCTTTCGAGTAAAAAAAATTTGACGATGTATCGAAATAATTTATCTTTGTCTTTAAACGAAATTCTAGAAAGTATGTCAAAATAAGTCCATTGTTTTTCTTGCAAATGTTCAAAGGACATACAAGCCAAATACAGAACTGCCCTTGATGGAAGCAAATTACGGTTGGCCATCTTAGTATATATTCATTTTTCCTGTGCCATGTTAAACATTCTTCCTTCAAGTTAAAAGACAAATCGATTCGAAATTCTGTTTCGTGTTTCCCCCCATATTTTCGCTGTTGTGGCTTTTTAATAAAACAATATTCCTGATCAACCTACCTGCAACCCTCTGATTTTTGTTTTGTTTTCATTTCTCAAGGATGTCCCTGCGTCCCCCCAATTGCTGTCGTTAACCAAACATTGACATGTTATTAATTGCCATATTATTAAAAAAAAAAATCCAATAAAAAGAGAAAGGCCATATCATACATACATGTTTAGTCAGAATTATAATGAAAAATTCAATTAAATCATGGCTACGAGAAACAGTGCACACAGGTTGAGTCCACCCTATTTTCGTGTATATAAAAGGCTTTATATTTAAATTTAAATATCAATAATTCGATATACATATGAGGTAATTTCAACGAAGAGAGACACGCGATAGGATTTTTTTTAGATTTTTATTTTTATGCTGCACTGCAGTAAAAATATAAAACACATAATAAAAATGCTAATAGTAACACATCAGGCAAACTGTTATAAATATTATTGTGTGATCCACTTTTGAAATTAGAATCCTAAACACTTTAACGCAATGTCTCTCTTTCTTTCTCACGAAAAAAAAAGAAAAGGCACATTCCGAGTAAAAGAAACATAAACACAAATAAAAATAAAAGTTAAATAAAACACCTTATAAAAATTCCAGGCGCTACTATACAAACAAGTATTATGCATCGGTAATTTATCAAGAAGAGAGTGTACCGTACTGTTTTCGGAATTTTCTACTCAAAAACCAAGGTGAAAATCGGGCCGAAATACCGGTTGTTTTCTTAAATAATTAAAGAGCCATTACTGCCGGGTTGATGGCCATGTCTTTCCACAAAATGGTTTAACACGAAATGGGTGTTTATTTTTCAGATATACAAAAAGTTGTTGTTTCTTTTTATTTGAATAAATAAGTTTATTTTTTTTACAATCCATATATGTATCTACAAGGTAGTTCAGAACAAAAAACACTTAGAAATTTTTGAAAAGCGTTATGGCGAATATCATTTTTCCTGGAAATTTCCTTGTGTTCAAAAATTAAAAACGTGAATGGTTGAAAGTTTTTCTCAAAAAACATTCTAGTTTTCGACATGGCACTCGAGAGTGTTAAATAGATTCTGACAAGGCCCTAGCATGGCTGAGTAATGGCCAAAACTAGGGGCTTGTCGATTATGAACCCTTTTGCCTCGTCAGAAAAACCACTCTAGGCCCCGGACCAGCAAATACTAGATTTGTTCATATTTTTGCTAGAAACATTAAAAAAGGGTATTTTAGTATCGATTGTGATCCGATAGTAAAATAACTCAGTTCAAAAACAAAAACCTGAATAATAAAAATAATAGCGCAGATTTTTATGAATTTAATTCGATATTAAAGAAATTTTAGTATGATACTGGGCATTTTTGTAAAATACTCTTATTGTCATATTATTTGATCTAGTATCTAAACTACATCCCACCACAAAAACAACCGATATAAACCACTTGAGATGAACCATCTGGAATTAAGTAAAAATAGTTTAAGACAGTAAATTATAATTTTTGATTAATTTTAATGAAAAGTTCAAAAAGCCTTTGGCGGGAGTGTGAAAATAGAGATTCTCAAAAGTAAATACCTATATGATTATCTTGGCAGGATTTGCAAGAGCGTGAAGTTTTTAACTTTTTTTTTGAAACCAAAACTGATCAATTATAATAAAAGTTAAAATTTGGATTTTACGATTCATCGATTCAATTTATTTAGTTAAAATTTTGCATATGTATCAATAACGATAGTGCTTAGTCTGATAGGATGCCGAAAACGTCCAACAAGTTTTTACTAGCGCAGCGAGAAAGAACCTCACGAGAGTATGAAACATTTTCCTCGTCTAAATTGTACTTACTGACAACTTGCAAGGGCTTGACGTATATTTGACAAGTTTTCCTCGTCTAGATTTTCCCTAAAGAAAACTGACTAGTGCCATGTTGAAACAAGACAGAAACTGGGCATTTTTCCAGCTATTATGTTCTATGAGATTGAAATTTTAGAAATATTATGTACGAGTGTTATGTAACAGCATGGATACATATATGTATGTACATATTATAGACAAAAATCAAAAGCTTCACCCTTTTACATACTTAATTAAGTTGCTAATTGCTTTGCTCTATTCGTTGAGGATTCATAAAAGAAAAGTCGTTTTTGATTTCTTGAACGAATATATGAATTCGTGCAAAAATCGTTGGGAACAATTTTTGAATAATAATAATTTGAAATAATTTGAAGGACATAATAAAATTAATTTTTTTTAAATCCAAAATCGGTAGGTACTACAAATATTTTTTTTTTTTTTTTTTGAAAATTTCATATACTTCTGTATACAAAAAAAAATTTAATTTTTTTGCTAGAAGGTATTTAGAAGCAATTAAAAAACACAAAATATTTGTTTATGAACATCGTTTTCGCGAAAAATACGATTCTTAACAGTTTAATGGTAGGTAGGCAGGTAGGTAGAGTTTTAAGACCGCTTGATACAGAGTTTCCAGTGTTTCAAACAGAAATTAAGTAGTTTCGAAATAATGTTTTGAATATAAATCAATCAAAGTTCAATAATTGTAATAATTATCAAGAAAATATTAAGTGAAGGTAAATATTTGAGCTTATTCAAGTAAGCGGCAGTGTATATTTTTTAAATAGAATTCACTGAAACTCAACTGAATGATTTCATTTCATTACGGAATTACCCTGTATGAGAACATCTAAATACTCGTATATTTTCTATCTGCTAAAGGTGAACCTTTACACCTGCATAATATAGAAATCCTTTAGTTCATGAATCAATAATATTTTTGTATCCTAGGCAAGCTTAAGAGCTGGCATTTACATTTACATACATATATACATACATACGTATGCAGAATTTTGATACTTACAGCGATGTTTCTAAGCTGGAGTAATGAACAGTATAAAAAGTTTTAATAAATTACACTTGGATAGATTTGTTGAAGTGCAGATATGTATTTATTTGGTATGTTGTCGTATTTGTGTTAAAATCATCACTCAAAACTTATGAATAATTTTTACTTTATAGGATATACATTAGGGTGGATCGTTTTAAGAATTTTTTTTTGCCAAATAGCGAGCTAATCCTCATCATTATTTTTTTTTTTTTGTTGAGTCGTCCTTGGGAAAAACAAAAAGCAATTGAAAACTGATAGTTTTTCAAAAAAATTATATATTATGAATTCGGGCGCGAATAGTAGGCGATAAAAATAACGGATTGTTGTAAAGGGACCAAATACATATTTTGTTTACCATGGATGAAGGGTAAAGGTAGAAGGGTCAATTTTATAAACAAAATAGTGTAGTATTATTAGTAGTTTTCGTGATTTTAGGTTTTCTACAAAAATAGAAGACATAAATTCATCCAAGTTAGTAATTTCCGATGATAAACTCAAATCCGTCATTTATATTTTGCTACTCTGTCTTAGTTAAATTTTAGTAATAAGAAGACGAAGAAAGTTAAATAATAAAATATTGAAATTATTGAGTGAATGAAAATAATTCAATTAAAAAGTACAAGTGACCTCAACTCAAGAAATAATTGCGTTTCGCCTAGGTATAACAGTAAGACTTTCAGTCAGTCTGTTGTACCCTACCCGCGCAGAAAAACAATCTAGTTTTCGATAAGGCATTAGAGAGTATTACATAGATTCTTGCAAGGCACTATCGAGATTTAGCAAAGGCTAGAACACGGGCCTTAGCGATTATGAACCCTTTTGCCTCGTAAGGTAAAAAAAAAAAACCCCGGCTTATGTGGGACTTGATCCCGCGATCTTCTGAGTGTCAGTTCAATGCGCTTTTTTTTTTTTTTTTTTTTAATTCATTTTTATTTTTTTAATTCATTTTTATTTTTCATTTTACTTATAATAACTATCTTAAAGCTAGACAAAAATTCATGAAAAACTAGCCTAATTATCATTATCTTAAAAATAACTTACTGGCCCTAAACGGGCGCTCTAAATTAAACAATAACTTAATGCTAATGCCTTTCGGCCTATGAACTACTTAAATAATATACTATCTTGGTTTTATTTTTTTTCAAGAAAGATTTTCAAGAAAAACTTGGATTTTTTATCATTTTTTTTTTATATTTTTTTATAAAACTTACAAGCTAATTAAAACTAATTAAAACTACTTAAAACTATACTTAAAACTACTATAAAACTACTTAGAACTACCTTAAAACTAGAACAGCCACAGCAAGCAGTTTTTTTTTCGTAATTTTGTAATTTTTTGATTTTTTGATTTTATAATTTTTTTGTGATTTTTTTTTTTTTTTTTTTTTTTTTCAATGCGCTACCCACTGGGCTAACTCACCCTCAATGTCGAAAGTGAATAAGTTTCATTCCATATTGCATAACAAATACATACAGAATAAAACAGTTTTTTTTTTTGTTCTTGCTTTTTAGGTAGAACAACTTAGAACAGGTTTTTCCTCATTGAACAATCCTATACCGATGTCTCATACCCAAAGTATAGTGTGATTCGAAAAAGAAGACAAAGGAAAGAGAGAAAAAATTGTCGTATGATGCTGAAATTGCATTTTTGGATTTGGATTTCGGAATTCTTGTTTTTGGTGTACAAGAGACATTCCTGATGGGGTCCCGAAACGTGTCAAACAACTTTTTACTAGAGATTGCCTCAAGAGTGTTTGAAAAGTTTTCCTCGTCTAAATTTTTTGTACTGAAATCCAGCAAGGGCTTGTTAAGTATCTGACAAATTTTTCCTGTCTATATTTACCCTACTGAAAACTTCGTAGGGCATTGAATAAACTAGACAGAAACTTGTCATTTTTCCAGCCGGGTACTAAGACATAAATGTTGGTCGATGTTTACCGACTCTTATAAAAATCACAGCAAGAAGTTACTGTGAATTTTATTATTCTAGGGGAATTTGTTTAAATTCGTGCACCAGAAAATAATTACTAGTGGTCACTTGTACTTTTGAATTGAGTTTTAGTCTTAACCCATTTTTCACTATTTTTGAGGTTATGATACAACGCGAAGTAGTCATCAAAATTAAAAACGATTCCTTGAATGAGAAGTTTTTTTTTACAGTTTTAATCTTTATGGCTTTCAATCTCTTCTTTAAATTTGTATGTGTTGCAATTTTCCCATACAAAACAATTTTTTTTTTTGAAAAATTCGTAAAATTTTAATAGCTCTATCCAAGGCGTTGAACGTCAATATATAACATATTGAATTGAATTAAAACAAAATCAGAGAAACTATTACTATGAGGTTGTATGAGTAAAAGTTAAACCTGAATGCCAACAATGCTTAGCCACAATATATATTATAATCTTACAACGACAAAAGTAACTTTGTGCGATCCAGTCGTGCAATTTCTTTGGGCCTTACCAATAATCAAATTTAGAGATCAGTTAAATATTTAAGTGGACTCTAAATAATGGACCATACCAAGAATCAATTTAATAGTCAGCTTAACGCTAAACGTCACTTTAAATTTTAGAGTAAAGAAGCGCATGTTTAAACTCGTGATTAGGTGTAAACGCCACGTTTGTGCTGTCATTCTGAAAAGCAAAGGAGAAAAATAATTATCCTTATCCTCTATGTTTGTCGCTATTGAATTAAATTGCTTGTTCGTGAATTTTGTTGCAAAGCTATAACACTAATAAGGTAATCAAAATAAACAAATAGATTTATTCCTTCTTATTTGTTTATTTGTAAATTTCAATTTGAGAGTGAATGGCGAAAAACTAACACTAAAAATCGCACGCAGTCTAAAATTAGTTTGATGACTTTTTTTATGATAACTAAGATGTCATTGGCTGCGATCAAATACCTATGTAGAGCTATCCAGATAAGTTTTTGTTGTTGTAATCCCATGTAAAAAAAACTGCTGATTACAAAACAGCTTTTGCTGTTGGGTAGCTATCCATGCTACCTATCCGAAAAATGTTGGTACACGTTTGTATCCCAAGCGAAATTGTTAGATAAGCCGACTACAAAATGCAAAGCCGAAATTTGTTTGCCGTCATCGAGTTGTATTTTGCTAAAAACACTTTCAATTAACCTATCCGGTTTTGGTTGACCAGAAACCTATATGGATAGGAAGCTATCTTAGATAGGCTATCGCATCGATTCTTGAACGCGGCCATTTCCATTCACAGAAGCTGTCTGTTTGGCAAAAAATGTAGTAGATAATGTAATAGAGCACTAATAAGTTAAAGACGTGTTTAATTTGGTTATTAGTAAACACACAAATTAACTCGTCTCTAAAGTTTAACGTGGCGTTTATCGAAACGCTTGTTTAGTCGTTAATTATTGGTAAGGCCCTTTTTGTATAATATTTTGTCTCGTAGCTGTACAAAATGACGAGGTAAATGATTATAATGAAAATTAATGGAATATATTTTTTTTAATTGATTTTACTTTACCATGGCAAAGAAGTTTCGTTTCCGAAAGAAAACTGGCAAAAACTTCATCGTATTTTATTTTAAAATATAGGTACCTACAATAAATATGCTCAAATAATGCTTTCATAAATCGCCAATCTATTTGAATGAAACTCTTGACCGGATTGCAACTATAACGACAGAATTTCATATACCCGTCTTAAGCAGCCATAGCCTGAAGCTCCTTAAGTCCGCCAAGTGGGGCTATTAAAATAAATTAGGTATACACACGGTCGCATAGAAATTGAAGTTTCCTTTTTAATTGGCGCACTTCCTTCCTATTAACGTTTGAATAGCCTTCTTGTTGTATATACATATATAAAGTCTTTCGACTCAAAGAGGAAGTAAATAAATCCCATGGTTCCGACTTAAGTATATTTCTGTCGTAAAAATCATGTAAATTAAGAACCCAAAGTTTCCTGAGGGTTTTTTCTCCTCTATGCCCAAAGTCCTTTTTGCTTTTCAATCCACAAAAAAAATAAACAAAAACAAAACTCGAAGCAAAAGAAAAATAATTCTAATCATTATTCTTAAAAGGCTCGTCACACTTAGACTTGTTAAGTAATAAATTTCTGTAGTTCAGGAGTAGGGTGTTCTACTCATTTGATTAATCGTTTATTTACTTAAAAGAAGAAAAGGAAAAAAATATTCTGCTACCCGACTGCGACTGAAATGACTTCCAAAAAAAATCGTGGTCACTGCTTGTTGAAAAAATAAATCTCTACACAAACTAATACTCTTGAAAGCTTCTGCCATGATGATGTATCACTTCTCTACATCCAAACTATTTGTTGACGCTTTTTTTCTTAAACTCTCTCCGTCTTTACAGATACATATTTTAGAAAGGGGGAGTTATATTGGTTTAATTTTTCGTTTAAAACATTGAAGTATTAAAGCTTTAAATGCGGTGACTAGTCAGAAAAGTTAATCCGCTTTTATGTGGTCATGAATCAACGTCTCGGTATCGGGAAATCGGTCGATCTTAAATAAGTGATGTTTGTTTTTTATGGTTTGTTTTTAGCTGTAATAACTTCAAATGAAACAAATTTGAAAAAAAATAGAATGAAACTTGGCGATGAGATTAAATTTATACTGAAAAAGCCATTCGAAATGTTTGTTTTTGGTATCTTTCCAACCTATTCCTTAATTTACGATATTACTGAAGCTGATGGTTTTACACTCACTTATCAATTTATTATGACTGCTTTTTTGTAACAATTTACTGCTAGCTTCATATATTATCTTCGATAAATAGTTAAAAATTGCAGAAACTATGATAATATTGATAAACAAAAATGTTTCCTTTCCTCCTATTCCTTATAACTATAGTGCCGTGCATTGCATTTAAAAAACCTGAGGTCTTACAGGAATATAGTTTAAATTATTATAATGTCAAACCCGTATAAATGCACTATGACATTGATAGATCTTCGATAGAGATTTTTCGTAAAGAAATTGAAAGTTGATTTTTCTATGAGTATACAAAAACTCGGTGAGGCTGTACATTTTGTGCTTCAGCTGCCATTTTGAAAAACGCGTTTAGCTTATATTTCGAGAACGATTCATGGGGTGAATTTTGTTAACATATGTACATTAGGGTGGTCCGTAACAGGTCATTGTTTTGTAATTTTTTTTTCTGATGCATTTTTATAAATATGAAAAAAGACTATATTTTCAAAGTTGGATTAACGAAAATACATGATGACTAGACTATGCATATCAAGAGACGAAAAGTGAATTAAGGTACATCATAGGTGATGAACGCTAAGATGGGAACACAACAAGATGAAGAGGAAAATGTATTTGGAAATCTCGGTTATGGAGAACGTTACAAAAGAGGAGAACGACTGATAGAATGGCTGCAAGAAATGAACATGACGTTCGGAAACTCGTTTTTTAAGAAGAAAAACAAGAACAAATGGACGTGGCTATCGCCAGATGGAAGAACAAAAAATGAATATGACCTAATATTAAAGAATAAAACAACCACAACAATGAACGTTTCAGTTATAAAAAAACTTAAAATTTGACAGCGATCACAGAATGATAAGAGCAAAAGAATGATAGACCATAAAACACTTCTAAGAAACAAAAGAAAAATGATAAAATGCCAAAAACAATCTGTGACGAAAATATACAAAGCTACAACGAATTGCTTTCGCAAAGGCTAAGAAATTATTATGATTTGGCCGACTTAAATAACAACATACAAACGTTCTATAACACTCTTGAACAAGCCAAAAAGACCACAGCGAAAGAGACAATAATGAAACAACAAAAATCCTGCAGAATCGACAAAATCACAACTGTAACAAAACATCTAATCGACTTACGAGGAACTCTTAGAACCAAACCAATCCTGAAAGAAGAACAAAAACTGCATCTTTCTAATCTAAGAAAAACAATCAAGACGAAAACAAGAAACGACATCCAAAATTATATTGAAACAACAATTAAAAACATACTTGAGAATACAAAATCGATAAAGAAGACAAAAACATTTTTAAATAACAAAAAAGAATGGATTATTTCAATGAAACAAAACAAAAAAACAACCACAAAAAGAAAAGACATTAACGAACTAGCAACATGTTTCTTCGAAGCCTTACTTAACTCCAACCATAAAAGAGACAATTTTATCAGCTCGAGTTTGACTTTAAATAACCGTGTTGTTACACGACGAATTTGTGTAATTTTATGGAAACAGACATTGCAGCATCTATCGACAGTTTGAAGAATGAGAAAAAGCGCAGGAAACGATGGAATTGAAGCCGAAATGCTTAAATACGGAAAAGCAGCCCTGACACCAATACTGACAAGAATATTCAATGCAATTTCAAAGACACAACAAATACCAGAACAATGGCAAAAGAGCAGCACAATATTAATACATAAAAAAGGGGATAAAGACGACATCAATAATTATAGACCCATAAGCCTGATATCAACAATATACAAACTATTCTCAAAGACATTTTACAAATTAACGAAAAAATCATTAAATGACAACCAACCTCGGGAGCAAGCTGGATTCAGAGAAGGTTTTCTCAACTTCGGACCATCTGCAGACAATCAATCAGCTCATTGAAAAGTACAATGAATATAGGAAACCACTTTACCTTCTTTTTTATTGACTTTACAAAAGCCTTTGACACAGTGGAACACAATAACATCTGGACAGCACTAAGAAATCAAAACATTCATGAGACTTTTATAACGACACGATGCAAAATATTTACAACAACAATACAGCTAAAGTAAAAACAGATAAAATTGGAAGGGAATTTCAGATCAAAAGAGGAGTTCGCCAAGGAGATCCCCTATCTGCACCACTATTCTCAGCAGTGCTAGAAGATATTTTTGGACAACTCAACTGGACTAAATATCTGGGGACAAAAACTTAATAATCTTAGATTTGCAGATGACGTGGTTCTTCTATCCGATTCACCGAAAGATATACAATCAATGATAATTTAACTTGCTTCGACCAGTAAACAATACGGAAATTACTTCTGTTTTAAGTGGAGTGAATGAATAAAATTCAATTAAAAAGTACAAGTGACCTCAACTCCAGAAATAATTGTGTTTCGCCCAAGGTATAACAGTGGGCTCTTTTTGCTGTGATTTTTATTAGAGTCGGTAAACATCGACCAAGATTTGTAACAGACTGACTGAAGAGCCCACTGTTATACTTTGGGCGAAACACAATTATTTCTGGAGTTGAGGTCACTTGTACTTTTTAATACGGACTATGTTTAAACTTGACGAAAACAAATATTATGACAAACCATGCAAAAGTGGACATAATTCTAAATGACCAAAAAATTAGACTATGTTGAAGACTATAATATATATCTAGGTCAACTGAAATCTTTTATAAGCCAGGACGAAAAAGAAATAAATCGACTAGTAGCTAATACTTGGAAACAGTACTGGAGTGTCAAAGAGATTTTAGATTCAAAGATAAGTGACGATATGAGAAAATATATTTTGGACTCTACAATTCTACCTGTAATGACATTTCCTTACAGGAAAAGCTGTGTATTTGCCAAACAAAAATCGAACGAAAATTGCTAAACATAAGATAAGTACAAAGAATAAGAAATGAAGAAATAAGAAAAAGGACAAGAATAGTGGACGTGATACAAAGAACAAAAATACTGAAATGGAGCTGGGCTGGACATGTATCGAGAATAGAAGACCAAAGATGGACAAAACGAGTGACTAAATGGTTATCTTTCGACGAAAAAAGACCGAATGGACGACCAAAAAAAAGATGGGCTGATAACCTAAGACAATTCAATCACAATTGGTATAACGACACCAAGTGCAGAGACATATGGGCAGCAATGGGAGAGGCTTATGCCGCAAAAAAAAAATAAATAAATCGGGTGCCACAACGGCTCATGAAGAACCAGGGCCTAGTGACTAACAACTCGCAACCATTCCTGTATGCGCCTTTCGACAGGAATGGAAGGGACCTACAATTTTATGCCGAATCCGAACGGATAGACGAGAAGCACTTATTCATGACTTCGTGACAAGTGATACTCTTGGAGGATTTGTCAATTCCACGCAAGAGGCAGTAGCCCTGAAAAAAAACTTTTTAGTTTTTTAGGTGGACGAGGCTGGGAATCGATCCCAGACCTCCAGCGTGACAGTCGAACGCACTAACCATTACGCTACGGGCTACAACGGCTTATGCCGGAACTTAATTTAAATTAAAAAAAAAAAACTATTAAATGTATAAATATAATTTTAAATTTAATTTTCATTTCTTATTGATAGTAATTTTAAATGGTAAATAAAGCTTTTAATAATAATAATAATAACATGATAGGATTAGGCATATAAAACTTCAGACATCTTCGAGGCCGGGTTAACGTGAATATAATGATCTAAAATTTCACCGGTCGTTTATAAGGATCACCCTAATGTAGGTACATAAATGTATATTATACACATAGAAAACAAAACTATCTTCCTTTTCATACAGAATTTATGTTTAGAATTTACCTTTAAACTTTCAGAGTAAAAGTGCCTAGAAGCATGTTTTTTTTTTTTAATTATATTTGTTCATGTTAATAACTGTTGGCCGGCGACAGCTTCAAGGTCAAAAATCATAAAAACCGCGATTTTTCGCGCTTTTTTCAGTTATTGGTGATTTTAGTCCTACAGAACTAATTTAAAATAAAAACATTATTCTACAATTTCAAAACAACTGAATTTGCTTCAACTTGAACCCAAAACCATCTTTACAAGCCCAATGGTTTCCAAAATATGCCCCCGTTAAGATGGGTGGAGCAGTTCGCTAAAAAAAATACTGAAAGTAGAAACAACACTATTGAAACACAATGGTAACACCTATAATATTTTCCTATAGCTTATATTAAACCCAGAAACCCATTCTTCAATTTTCTTTACAAATAAAGTTATTTTAATCGATAGTTTTTGAAAATAAACTTTCAAACACAAAATCTGAAAAAGAATATTGTACCATTTACATAGTAGAAATGTAGGATATTTGGAGCCAATTTCTTTTTCCGAATTCCAAAAACTACTAGATTTGACGCATACGTGGCTGTATATAGTTACTGTATTATATAGCTGACAATCTGATCAAAAGACAAAACTGAAAAATTAAATAAATCGGTTATATATGCAATAGAGTGCACGGAATGTGAGTGTTTATTACGGCCAAACAAAAAGAAATATCCTATCGCGTTTCAAAGATCATCGATCGTATATTCGCAACAATGAACCATATATTGTAGATCTGCATTAGCAGCACACGCACTCAATACTCGTATAACAAGCATTTGTGTGTACATATCGATAATGTGCGGCTTGTAAAAGAGCGCTCAATTCATATAACATCACCCACAACAACTCAAGATCATACACCGAAGCACACACTGTCTCTTTTTTGATTTAGTCGTGATGCTGATGATGGAATGTTAAAATTCCGATATGCATTCAAGGTACTCCTTTAAACTTGTTTATTAAGTAAATTGTGTTTATAAAGTAAAAAATCTGTGAAATCAGTTAAGGTGTTCGGCTTTGTATATAATTGGTGTGTAGGGTAACGTTGTCATAGATGCACCAGTGGTGCAAAATCCACCACACTTGTATTCACCCAACCAGCAGCTGAATTATACCTAATTCCATTGTATCCGTTACGTCCAATAAGGCCAACAGAGTTAAGTCTGGTTGTGCTTCTCTTTGTTGGCGGACGCGTGCGCAGTTTTGTGTGAATACTAAGTGAAAAGGAAAAAAAATGCACCACGAAAGCATAGTGTTAAATGCACCATGGTGCATTGTGCACCTTGAAGTGTTGAATGTAGACTAATGGCTAACACAGATGTGCAGCCAGTCTGCACGCATCTATGCATGCAGAGCTGCACACGAAACACATGTGCATAGTTTCTGACATTCATGATGCATAGTTAAGTCAAACAAATACATGAAAGCACAGCGTTGCCGATGTGACACAATAGTGTTGGAACGAGGGTTTCTTCGTTGGATGATAGCAGGATGGCAACGCCGCGCCGGCTTCATGGATTCTTAACAAAAAATCACCAACACAAACAATTTTTTTGAATGAATGGCAGGTGATGTCAATATAAGTAATGCCAAAAACCAATTATTTAAGATTTTTTTCTTTGCTGTTGTGGCTGCAATGATGCTGCGCAGCAAATTTAGAAATAGAGACATCGTGCAGCGCTGCAGAGCTGCATCTTGAGTGAATCTGCTCCCATAAGAACCTGTGTAAATTATTTACGCTGCATGGAAAAAGCTGCACATGTATTTAGCACATAAAGCTTACTGTTTTTATTAAACATGCCACAGAAACCAGTTGTGAACCGCAAACAAGGACTTCACTCGAAAGACCAGAGGCGAGCAGCTCTTTGGTCAGAGAGGAAGATATAAAATATTTTGTCAAAGATCTTATTGTATCGGGTCGGGACCAACTAAACGGCAGCAATCATTATATTAATAGCTGAATCTCTATGCACCAGTTTGCAGTGGGAGTTTAAACTTAAGAACAGCTGATTCTTAAACAGATTTTAAATTTTTGGTTTAACTCGTTTTAACGTATTGCAAACACTACGTATATCTTTCCTTGTCTATTCTTTCTCTTTCTGAAGCAAAGAACAAGTGCAACAAATAATTTGTCGACATTTTTTTTTCAGTCACACGAACAAGCCTAAAAAAATTGAAAAGAAACCAATAATTGTGCAAATAAAAGAGAAATAACTTTTCAACAGCAGACATATATTCGCTGATGGAATTGGTTATGAAAAATTAGTAAATAAATTCCACGTTGAACTTAGGTTTAAACGGGAAAATGCTGTAGTTGAACTTAAACTACAAATTGAACTCAGTTCAAGCTTTGAAAGTACCTTCCTGGTGCATTCTGCACATGTGACTGGTGCATTCTGCACATATGACTGGTGCATTTGGTACATATAATGGTGCACAATGCACCATTTCCCATTTTTCGAAAAATTAATGCTCACTTAAAAAAATTAAAAGTTATCAAAAATTTAACTGTTTACTAACTTTCATAACTAAACTGTTAAAAGGATATAAAAACCCCAGCCAAACAGGGTTAAATTTAAAAATGTTATGATCATTTGTAAAGAAGGTTGTGCATCTATACCAACGTCAACCTATCCGATTTCACGTCGCTCAAGACCAATTTTTATTTTATTTATATAGCTGGATGGAAATGTTTGGTCTCAGAACCAAACACTTTCCCCTTAATCCAATGTCAATAAATGGATAGGGAAACATATTAGCTGTGATGATGATTTCTTGTATTCGATCAGTGACACCTGGACAGACAAGACTTATTATGTTCGATTTTTCTCGAATAGCAGATCAAATAATCTTATCTGACAAGCAGACACGCTTTAGAGTCACAATAAAATGGCTTCAAAACCTTTGGTATCTGTATTGTTCTAACGGAACGCCTTTGACAAAGCACGTCTCATTCTAAGTGGAATACTTTTCTTAAATACGTACATAGATTAATGGTTTCCGCTGTGATAAGGCTTTTTGTCTTGACAAAATTGCTGGCAACCCAAATTCTCTTATATCCGTGGGCTATTTGCATATTATGTACTTCACAATGTTATACTACTCTTTTAATGATTTACTATCACCATCAAATACGTATGTTAATTGACCGCCATTTTAAAGCAATTCTAAAGGCAGTAAAGCTGTTTTAAAATTGTAGTTACTATGTTTTTTTACGAAAGGACATAAAGTCATTTGTTTCAAGTATACACTAAATCATAGCAAAAATAAAAAAAAAGCCAAGGAAGTTGGTCATAGCTCTACATCAGCCAACTAAGGACCGACCGACCGACACAGCAAAGACAACCTTTTGTTTAAAATAATCTAACAGCTGAGTATTTTGCTGCAAAGGCTTTTTGCCACTATCAAACCCAGGAGTGCAGAATAAGGGAAGAATAAAATATAGATTGTATATTTTACATCAAGCAATTCCCCAGATGGCCCCAGGATGACATCCAGAACAGTTAAGAAATAAAAAGAAATAGCAAATGGCGATGAAGAAAAGAAAATCAAGGCGCCTTTTGTCATCTTCGTCGTCGTCGTGACGTTGTTGAACAATACAAAAGTAAACGTAACACCCATCTATTTAAATTGTTTACGTGGTGCGTATAGCCACATAGTTCATCGTTTTTTTATCTGTCATTCTGTGTTTTTTTCTAACATCACCACACACGCTCTTGACACCATCTTGAATTCTACTTTGTGCCTCCAAGGAGAGCATTCAGCGAAGAGGTGACTTTTAGTTTGGCCTTCTAAAATGTTCCTTTCAAATAAGGTGTTCCAGATTAAAATATTTTTTTACGTAGTTTCAGTATAGCCCCTTGTTAGCTTACAACTTATGTTTTCCATGAATATGTTAGTTTTAAGTCAATTTAAGCAGCTCGAAATGAAAACAACTTTCCGAGATCGATTTTCTAGTTTGAATGTGAGTTGGCATTCACAAGGAACATGCGCTGAGCCGTCCAAGAAATGTTAGACCAAAGATTACTCGATCACACGACAAGTAGTGTCAACTAGTGTCCACCGTAAGAGGGAGTTACTTATTTTTGAGCAATTTATCTGCCTTTGCCTTCCCGTATATATCCCGTTCCCCATCGAAGAGTGACTGAGTTTTTTGGCTAAGTGAACTTGAATCGTTGCGGCAAAAATTCAAAAGTTAAGAGGTTGTGACGTTTAAGGAAATGTCATTAATTGGCGCCTAGCTGACTGAAGATTTCAGCATTTCTGTAAACTTGTTCAAAATCTGTAGCTGCTTACCAAACTCCAAGCACTTCCGGAAAGCTGAAATGTGATAGCCTATTAGCAGTTGGACAAATACTTTTACAATGGTTGAGACTTAGTTGGTTCACGGACATACATAATCTATATTATAACAGACAAGTGGCATTTGGCATCAAGCTTTCTTATCGAAAATGCGTGCATTTGGTGTTGATGAATCTCTTCTTCGTTGGATTAGAAATTACCTTTCGGACCGCTCAATACAAGTTGTATTGGACGGTTTCAAGTCTGATATCCGCAAAATAAATGCTGGTGTGCCTCAGGGCTCCGTTTTGACTCCGACTCTCTTTCTTATATTCATAAACTATCTTTTATCTGAAACTTCTAATCCATTAAACTGTTTTGCTGACGACAGTATCCTCAGCTTTTCATATTCGTTTTTAGATTCACATCTATGTCTTATTGTCTTTCGGATGTGGAACTCGAACGGCAGCGTATGATAAGCTCATTTAATTCTGATCTCGACATCATTGTGCAATGTGGAATCAAAAATTGCGTAGAATTTAATGCTTCAAAAACTCAATGCTGTCTACTGTCGTTAAAACGAAACCCACCCCCCATGATTGGCACTTGAATTGAGGGAACCGAAAGCTTTCAGTCCTCGGTATGTGTGTCACAGACCACCTTTTATGGAACGACCACATATTTGCCATCGCCAAAAATGCTGCTAAGTGTTTAGGTTTTCTCCGTCGATGCAAGAAATGTTTTTCCCCTTCTGATCTGGCTGTGATCTACAAAGCATTTACTCGTCCAAAACTAAATTATAACTCCCATATTTGGGCAGGTGCTCCAATAACCCACTTGAGTTTATTGAATATAATTCAAAAGAGGGCTCTTAAAATGATAGGTGAAAGAACTATATCGGAAAAATGTTCATCTCTTGAGCACCGTAGAAATGTTTCTTTCCTTTCGTTATTTTACCGTTATTTCCACAAACAGTGCTCTAGTGAAATTGCCAGTTGCATTCCTCCCCTTAAACAATTCAACCGTAATACTCGCGCTTCTAGGAATGCCCATCAGTTTACCCTTGAGCCCAACTTCGGACGTACTGTTAAGTACAGATATTCTTTCTTTAGTCGCACTACTCGAATGTGGAATGCTCTACCCAGCTCTATTTTCCCCTCCCATTGTGATTACAGACATTCAAAACTAATGTGCATCGGTATCTTCTTTTAAACCCCCTCCAACCTACCTTATCACTCGTGCTGTGTAAATCATCTTAAGGGTAGTCACAACCCCTTTTGCACGCGCTAAATATATAAAAAAAAATTTAAAAAAAATTGAACTCTAGTTGAACTTGAGTTAGAGTCAGTTCGTTTACAGCTAATCATCTTTAATC
Organism: Melangyna quadrimaculata; assembly: GCA_949320155.1. Taxonomy (NCBI): domain Eukaryota; kingdom Metazoa; phylum Arthropoda; class Insecta; order Diptera; family Syrphidae; genus Melangyna; species Melangyna quadrimaculata. The sequence goes on along the minus strand of OX439483.1, from coordinate 78,491,103 downwards.
CATGATTACATTAGCCTTTTTTTTTTTTTTAACCCAGAGTTAAAGTTGTTAATGAAAGAAACCTATAATCAGCCGATTTTGGTTGATTAGCGTTACTTTATTAGAACCTGTGAAATTCGCGTTACCAATTTAACCCACCGTGAACAAACTGGCCATTAATCTGGGTTAAAACTTTGATCCAAGGAGGAACCCCTCCCACTCTCTCACAACCATATCTCTCTCTCTTTCTGACTCTAACTTTCTATCTCTCTCTCTTTCTGACTCTCTCTCTCTTTCAGACTCTAACTTTCTACCTCTCTCTTTCTCACAATTTCTCTCTCACTCACTCTTTCTCTCTCACTCACTCTTCTCTCTCACTCACTCTTTCTCACACACTCTTCTCTTTCTATCTGTCTCACTCTCTTTCACTCACTCTTTCCCAATATTTGATATTGAGTACTAATATTGGCTGGTGTAAGGCCCGCATAAGAGTATGTGAGCTTGTATGACATACTTCCTAAGATATCTAGACAAAACAATAATAGGTGGGTAGGCTTGTCAGTGTGGAATACAAAATGCTCAGCATTCTCTTCAATAATAAGGTGGTCAGGACAGCCTGATCATTGGCAAAATAACCGGGGAGATAAGCAATTCTTCCATTACACCTCACAGTAGACTTTTCGCTAAAGCTCTTTTCTTATTGCCTAGCCGTCTTTCGGAGAAACCCTTCATCGATAACGTCTACCTGAAAGATCTCTTATCAAATCAGCTAGCGTACTAGTCCAAAACCAGTCTGTCTGCTGGCGATCATTGGTGGAGGTTACGAGGCATTATAACAAGTCCTATTTTTTTTATACTGCTTGCGTGTTTTGTGCATTATTTGAAAAGTAATCGTTTTAATATCGGTCTCATTTTAATGGAATATCGGATTACTGTATGAAGTTAGCTTGGAGTTATTTTTGTTTTAACCTTCAGATTAAAATGATCCGGCAGAGCGCTGAAGTGCCAATTTGAAATCCACTGGTGCCTTGTTCTGACTTATATTTTGGCAAGAATCTTACAAATCAACCATTGCTACCATTGCTGTTTGGACACTCTAATCTTTCCATTTACACAGAGTTCGTTCGTTCGTCGATATAATTTAAGCTATTTAAACTGGCGAAATATTTATTGTTGGCTTTTCGAGTCATTTTATCCTCATAGAAGTAAAGTTCATGTTACAATATTTGGAAAATACTTCGTCAATTTTGGGAACACAACTCCTACAGACCAGAGTGGATTCTTCTGCTTTCACTCTAATGGAAAATCTCCATGGTGTATCTTTTTTGAAACATCACTTTAAGCCCTATCAGAAAACCTACTGTAATCGCAATGACGCTTCGAATTCCGATAAAATAATCAAAGAATCCATTTTTGTTTTGGAAATATCTCCTCTACAAATGAAATTCTTTGATAGTCTTTGGGGATTAATGAAGAAAAATATCATTTACTACTCTTATGTTTTTAGAGAGCGAATATATTCATTAAAGTAATGAATTGGAACAAAACACCCTGTACAAAACTCTACTTCTACAGATTGAGTGATTTTTTATTCATAATCATACAATCCATTAAAAAATAAAAGGAAAGAAAAATATAATAACCATGAAGTACACATTTCTGTTAAAGTTTAAAATCTCTTATGACATCGTCATTATAATCATCATCATCATCATCGTTCTGCTCGTGGTCAGCCCTCAAACTCTCGAGCCGGTACTGAAGAATTTCTGTGCACATCGTCGACTATACGAAGCCGACAAGACACACGCCAGAATGGCTGACGGCTGCATGGATGTGGATAGTGCTCTCATCCTTGACCTTTTACTCATTCCATTGTGATTCAAATATTCAATATGAACTGCTGATACACGCACACACATTAACATCTCTACAAAATATAAATACCTAGAGATTTTAAGGGTGGTCGGTTCGGTTTGGTCGATGGTAAAGGGGAAACACCAAACATTCGAATTGATTAGTCTCGTATAGATTTTTCCTCGAATCGGCCCTCCCACTATTTATGTCTATAATCATATATGGAAAATCCTTGCGTTTCAAGGTGCTTTAACAGAAATCAACCACAAATATTCTGCTCATACGTCATTGTCGAGAACATATTTTACCATTAATCAAGGATTTTCTTCTCCGCCTATAGTATACGCAAAGTGCCTCTGCGGCTCTGCCTGTGTCCATTCCATATAACAAAGAGAATAATCCACCCAAAGATGTAAGAGAGAGAGAGAGCAGACGTGAGCAAAGGCAGAGCAAACAGAAAATTACAGTTCGACAACTTTTCTCTCACATTATTCTCATCGAACGACGACGATGGCTTTGCAAAAGGACAAAAGTTTAGAAAATTTGAACAAAGGATTTTCCAAATTTGTTTGTTTTTGAATATATGTATGTGTTTTTTTTTCATTTTAATTTTTAATCTGATTTGCGAGGTTTGGCTTGAAAATGGATTATAATGCTCTTTGAGAATATTTGGTCGTCCTTGTTGCCCTGGAAAGTCTCCAAAGTGGAGCACTTTTGTGCAATATGTCTGTATGGTGGTTCCGATGGTGGTGGCGGATGACATAATGTTTGTCAACAAATATTATGTTGAGGATGTTGGTAGGTTAGTTGGGTTATCTGGAATATATAGACAGGAAAAAGAAAGATGATTATCGTGCACTTTAAACTTTAGGTTATTGCAAGCAAGGACGCTATGCCAAGAAAGTTGTTGGTTTTTTTTTTTCTATTTGATCAATTAGTCCAGCGCACAGTGGTCAGTTTGTTGAATTCTGTGGACAAAAATCTTTTTCCACGCCAATTCTTTACGAAAATTATTGAAATTTGGTACACTTAATGATTTGGAAATGGAGAATCGAGTGGTACTGCCTATATTTTTGTACTCGAAATGGGGGCTTTACAATTTAGACCAGAACATGGTTCGAAATGTAAAATTTTCAAAGAAAACCTTTTCAAAGCTAGGAATCTTATGAAATTTATGTTTGAAATGTCTGAAGATATGTGCCAGAATGTGTACTTAAATATAAAAACGGTTCCAATATAGATATAAAAAAAATCGGGTGGCACAATCGCTCATGAAGAACCAGGGCCTAGTGACTAACAACTCGCAACCATTCCTGTGTGCGCCTTTCGACAGGAATGGAAGGGACCTACAATTTTATGCCGAATCCGAACGGCTAGACGAGAAGCACTTATTCGTGACAAGTGATACTCTTGGAGGATTTGTCAATTCCTCGCAAGAGGCAGTAGCCCTGAAAAAAAACTTTTTTGTTTTTAGGTGGACGAGGCTTGGAAGCGATCCCAGACCTCCAGCGTGACAGTCGAAAGCACTAACCATTACGCTACGGGCTACTACCAATATAGATATATATCTACCAAATTTAGAAAATTTAATCCAAAATTCTCCACCAAGTTCATTAGGAATAAGAATTGTTTTCCATCTTCTGAAAAGTTCGAAATAGTGAAAAATAAAGTGTGTTCACAAATTGTTGTTTTTTTTTATTGTATCGTTTGAAGCAAACTAAGAATTCTTATAGTTTACAGTTGTACATTAATCGTCAAATAGCCGTTACGTATACTAACTTATTAACCTTTTTTAACTACCTATATATTTTATAAAATAACGGTTACTTTACGATTATCTTACAACTGTTAACTATCAGAATTCTTAGTTTTACGACTTATTTAAACGATGCAGTAAAAAAAAATAAAATTTTTTTACCGATATTATTTTACACTATTTTTTCAATAAACAAAATTAAAGCAATATCTTACAAATCAATTCTAATAATTTTAAATTCTGAAAATTTGGTACATATACAGGGTGTCCAGTAAATAACGGATAACCTTGGAATGCCTCATAGAAGACTTTATGACCGTCCTGAAAATTAATAAAAAAAAGTCTATCCCAACCACAAGTAAAGATGTGTGCATTTTTTTGTTCAGTGCATTATTTTTTGCGTTACTTTACGTTTTTGAATACCACGACTACGAGTGAATGAACTCTACCGTTTTTTTTCGCAGCAATATTTAACATTGTTTGTGCCAAAACATAAGAAGACAAAAATTATAATAACTGTTGAAATTCTTAGAGAAAAAAACTATTGAACTTTGATTTTCGATGCAAAATTTGAAAGAAAATAATTTTTGAAAAAGTTAAATCATCTCTGGTATGAAAAAATGCATGAATAACTAAGTGGCCAACTATTTTAAAAATATGCGCGTTAAATGCGGATTTCAAAATTGTAAAGTTTATTATTGCATCTTGAACCAATAGGAAGTTATTGGTAAAAATCAGCAACAAGAGAGTCAATTTTGCAAAAACAAATGTTTTAAAAGTTAGCAAATTAACGTGAAAATAATATCATGCCTCCAACTTTGTAGATTTTTGATTGATTGCATGTTTTTATGATATTATCCTAGTGATAAATCCAAGCTTTTAACTTCTAAAAATGTCAACAAAGTGCAAAAAACGGCTGCATTTTCAAGCTTGTTTGAATTATATCTGGTCTATTAGGCTCTAACAAAACCATAAAATATTTTCGCAGTTGCTTTTGGTTTATTTGTTATTTTCTTCAAACAAATAGTCTTTTGAGTTTTGAGCCAACTTTCAATCTCTTGATCACTAAGTTAGAAAACAAAAACTAAAATAGATATTTATTTTTAATTTAAAGCAAATGCTCAAACTGGGAAATGAAAATCTTATAATAATCTTGTTCATTTTTGCTCAGAATCTTGTAATGCAGCTGCCTCCCCAAGATTTCCCATCTCCTGTAAGTACCTGATGGGCTTGCTGTAGGTACACGATTTTCTTAATGCAGCCCCAATAAAACAATCAAGTTGATTTAGGTCCGGTGAATGGGGTGGCCATAAAATTGGTCCCGGACCTCATGTCCATCTGCCTGTATATCTGTCATATTTGTAATGCAGCGGCTTGCACAAGATTCCATACCTGCTCTGAGAAGCTGATCGGCTTGCTGTATTCGATTTATTTAATGCACCTCTTATAAGAAAATTAATTTGGTAATAACCACTACCAAAATATTTGATAGTTTTTTCAAAAGGCCATAGGTCGAAAATGTAGCCGTTTTTTGCACTTTGTTAACATTTTGGGTCATGTTGCATTCGGCCCTAGAAGACATCATTATAAAGACAGGCAATCAATCAACTATCTACCATGTTCAACGCATAGTATTATTTTCAAGTTTACTGTGCTAATTTTGAAAACTTTTGTTTTTGCTAAATTGGCTCTAGTATTGCAGATTTTTGCAAATAACTTGCTATTGGTTCTAGATACAATAATAAACTATACCATTTGGAAATCCGCATTCGACACGCATATTTTAAAAATAGTTGGCCACTTAGGTATTCATACATTTTTTAATATTTTTTTTACTTGGGAAATTCGCCTACTTACTGCATGGTGGTAAAAGTCCAGAATTAATTATGAAAATAGCAAACTTTTTGGACATTTATACATCAAACGAAAGGTAATCTAGCACAGATGTGCAAAAACAAAAAATCGCGTGTATATGTATAGTATATACCTACATATGTATGTCAACCGTCGAATTTTGGCTAGTAGGCGATACTAGTCTCTATTAAAATGCAATACAGAAGATGTTGTCTGCTTTTAACGAAACAAACCTTTTTTTTAGAGTAGGAAAATTCTCGTTTTTTTTTTTTTTTAATGACCTGTAACTTTTCGCTGAAATGAGTATTTAGACTATTAATGTCAAAAATTATCTAGGCTTTCCAAAAAGACACAAATCGAAGCGATTGATGGTTTCACGGCAGATTTGTATAAGGTTCTTATTTAATTAAGCAGCTGATTTTCCAGAGCTATAACTTTGGACTCCAACATTGCACCATCGTCACAAATAAATATATGAAGATGTTGGAAATTTTGTGTTCAATTTTATTTAAAGAATTCGAATAATATAGAAATTAAAAAGACATACTCGTATATGTGAAACTGGAAGTTAATACTATTTCCAACAAATTTGGTCTTAACATATTTTCAGCTAAAACCATCAACAGTTTGGGAGATATAATTGCCGATTTCCAAAATGGCGTATTTTCCCCAGTGGCATGGCTTCCCGAAGACTAAAATTTAAGCTTTTCAAATAGCCCTTTTTTAGATATGAAAAAATGGTTGGCGCTGAATTTTGTACACATCACTTGGAACCCTTAACTATTATAAAATATCATTACAATAGTAATTTTCTCCTTTCAGCTGCTTTGAAGGGTATTTTAAAAGTTCAAAAAATGGTCGCAAAACTGCTTCATAAAATTATTATTATTTTTCTTGTGGTCTATCTATCTATCACAGACCACCTTTTGTGGTATGACCGCATATTTAACGTCGCCAAAAACGCTGCTAAGTGCTTAGGTTTTCTTCGAAGATACAAGAAATACCTTACCCCCTCTGATCTGGCTCTGATAACGGCATCAATTACCTCCCTCGAACACCACCGCAAAGTCACCTGTCTCTCGCTATTTTTATAAACAGTTTTCAAGTGAAATAGTCAGTTGCATTCCGCCCCTTAAACAATTCAACCGTTATACTCGCGCTTTTAGGAATTCTCATCAGTTTACCCTTGAGTCCAACTTCGGAAATACCGTTAAGTATACAGGATCAAACTCTGGCGATTTTTGACCCCACTCTAACTTCAGTACCAATAAAGTCAGAAACTTCAAACTCGCAGCATTTGCTATACTGACCAGGTTTAGACAACTCAGCAAATTTCAATTCCTTAGCATCAGTGGTCCCCGAGATAAAAAAAGTGGTCCCCGACTGTAAAAATAGCAAAAATCGTAACTGACTGACTCACTGACAGATCATCAAAATTATGGAGCACTTCCCGATATCGTAGAATCCTGTAAAATTTAAGATTTTCCATTCAGGGGGCGTGGTACCCGCCCATTTTCATAGAATTGCTATAAATTACTTGTAGCACTTCTGATTGTCGTAGATTGATGAAATTTAGTACAGCGGTAGGGCTTAAAGTGCAGGCAGAGGAAAAATTTTAATAGAATTGATATAAATTATTTGGAGCGTTTCTGACTGAGCGGTAGGGCTTTAAGTGCAGGCAAAGGGAACATTTTAAAATTTGTGATTTTATATTCAGGGGCGTGGCATCCGCCCATTTGAATGAGAATTGATATCAATTATGAGGAGCACTTTTGATTGTCGTAGAATGATCAAATATGGTAGAACGGTAGGGCTAGAAGTGCAAGCCAATGCAAAATTTTAAAATTTGATATTTTACATTCAGAGGGTGTGGAATCCGCCCATTTTATCAGATTTGTTATTAATTATGTGGATCACTTCGGATTGTTGCAGAATAATAAAATTTCGTAGACTGGTAAGTCATGTGGTCAATACAACGGAGATATTGGAAAATTTTAAATTATCCATTCACGAGTGTGGCACCCGCCCATAAAACCTTTGCGTAAGAATAAAAAAAATCGGGTGGCACAACGGCTCATGAAGAACCAGGGCCTAGTGACTAACAACTTGCAACCATTCCTGTGTGCGCCTTTGCGTAAGAATTCAGCCGTAAAAAGTTGTGAGATCTAAAAGTACGCCAAGTTCTTAGTTTATTAATTTTAAATATCAAATATTTTAGGTAGAGTAATATGGCAAAACCTCAAAATTATCAGAGAAATCTGTTATTTATTGATTACTGACTTAAATTGGGTAGGTTCAGAGAACTTAGGGGACTTGCAAGTAAGGTAAATTTCTAGACTGTGATTGCACAGCTCTCGAAAAATTGTTTCAAACGAAGGGAATTTTTGACAGCTGGCCAATCACATTCTAGAAATTTGCCTTACTTGCAAGTCCCCTAAGTTCTCTGAACCTACCCATTGAGTTAGTTTACTTGGCAAGTTTTCATTTTAAAATTGAGTAATTAGGTAATAAAAAAAAACTTGCCAAGTAAACTAACTGAATTTAAGTCAGTAATCATTTAAATAACAGAATTTTATAAATCGATCGAATTTTTTGTAGTGAGACAAAAAATGTTGTTACAAATACATATTTTATAAAATCACGGAAAGAAAGGAGAATGGGCAAAAATATATGGGACCTGGTCTAGCTTGTACCCAAAAACGAGACCTTTGAAAATGATTAGGTACTATGGAGTGTACTGACGCACGTACGAATTGTTTGTTTGTCCTAAAAAATGGGAGTTCGTTAAAATAAGCGACCAAAAAAGTAAGAAAAACACTTTGAAAATTCCAATAAACAGACGAATTGCTTTATATTTTGTAATATACTGCCTAAACCCCATGGTTTACAGTTCTGTGTCCATATTCAAAAATTATGCTCTTGAACTAAGCTTTCCAACGTTTTATATCTCAATTGTGGGCACTTGACGCACAATTATACCCATCCATTATAGTCGCTAAATCGAATAAAAAAAGTAGAATTTTTAACTGTTAAGCGAATTATTCGCCAACCATGATGTTATTCGCTACTATTGACCATCGGAATAAAAGTTCATTTATTTTGAGGTCTATTCAGTTCGTTGAAATTGACCAATACTGTCATTTCAATTGAACACTATCGCAATTAATTTTTGCTCAAATCGCAATCTTTCTTGTCATATACTGCCTAAACCCCATGGTTTACAGCTTTATGTCCATACAAAAAATGATGTACTAGGGCTAAGCTTTCCAACGATATATATCTCCTTCATGGGCAATAGGTAGACCAAAATGCCCATTCTCCGCTTGTTAATTTTTTATTTTTCTAACACTTTTATAAAAAGACAATGGATAGATAGATAAATTCTTTATTGTTTTTTCTTTCATCAGATTTATACATTTTTACTTAAGAATACGGACATGGCTTCTGCCGTCTGCCGGATATGACATTTAAAATACAAATTAAATAAAGATTAAAAAATAAGGAAAATGTAAATAAAATTACAAAATGGTTAACAAATTGAAAAATAATTACTAAAAATAAAGTTTAATTTAAAACTACTTTAGATGGAAAGCGGGTAATTTTTTTTGCAATTTTAATGATTTGCCACATAAAAATAACAACTTTAAATGATTTGAAACATAAAAGATAACAATTTAGATGATTTTAATGTAAAAATAAGACCCTAAACGGCAAAAACTGATAGAGCTTTAAAAGCTATAAAGATATATTAAAGCATGAATGCAGAATTTATACAATACATACCAGCCCCAACTGCCATTTAAAATTTCATACAGAGTATATTAATGGGCAAGACACTTTCATAGAAATACAAACGTCGTAGTTCTTGTAAGATTGGTCACACTGCAACAATATGGTAAATATCTTCTTATTCTCTTCTGTTGCAAAGGTTACATATTTGCGGAAGATCTGGTCTATGAGGAATAAAATTAAGGTTGAGAATTTCAACTCTTGCTCGGAAAATCGGGCTTATGACCTCCGATGAATATCTTATATTGAAGTAGCTTTCTTCAGTAAACATACGATGATTAAGGTTCCTGTATACATTTCTTGAGGTCGATGAAGATGCTCTGGTAAGGTGTTGATCAAATAGTTTATCATCTATTCTTGCAATGATTGTATCAAAAATACTCCCCCACTCGTTAACATTGCTTTCTGTTAAAGACAGTGCGACGTCGTGTGATAAGGCCAGCTGGTACCATTCTCTGAAAGGAGAGGCATGCATCTGCAGTAATCTTACCAAGATCAATTTATGGAGATTGGTGTTACTTCTCCTCATCACTCTTATCAAGTAATCTGAGCTAGCTTTAAGGTTTCGTATATAGATAGGTGGTAATCCAGATTCGGAAAACACGTTTGAAGAAAATTCGTTGAACTTCTTCAAATTCTTCGAAATGTTTAACTCCGAAAGCTTGAACTCCATAGCACATGCAGTTATTGACAGTTGCATTGAACACTTGATACTTGGACGAATGGTCAATATTTTGGTTCGCGAACAATTTTGGCCACATTATGTTGAGTGCCAACTTGGCTTCACTGCTTTTTTCGTTCACGTGCCTTCCAAGGTAAGATTGTAAGTTAAAAGAACTCCTAAATATACAAATTCAAGCACAGTTTCAATTCGCTCGTTCCTGAGTCGCCAGGCTTCTTCCGGTTTTCTTCTTCCTTGTCTGCTCTCAAAAATCATAGCCTTCGTTTTGTGGATGTTTATTTGAAGATCCCATGCTTCACAATAGGACTGTAGCCTGTTGATTTGGAGTTGAAGTGAAAACGGATTGTCTGCAAGCAAGACCAGGTCATCAGCGTAGAGTAGCACCTTAATAAGATTTCCCGCAAAGATTATGCCACCAGGAAGAATATCACAGATTTCATCAATGAACAATGCAAACAATAAAGAACTCAAGATGCATCCTTGAGGGACACCTGCAGAAGTTAAAAAAAGACAATATGGAGTTAAACGGCTGCTTAAAGTAAAAAAGCATTACAAAAGACTCCATGAATGCGAAGCTAAAATACTTGGAAAAAATAACTGCATTCGCAAAGATTATATACAGGGTGTCCGGTAATTCGTTCCATACTTTGTGATGTAATTCTTAGTCATATTCTTAGAAAAAAATTGTTCTACAGTAAAGTCCGATTTTGAAATTCGACATCACTTTTTGACGATTTAAGAAAAAGCTAACTTTGGTGTACCCTGACTATGTTAAGGTCAATTTCTCTGTCAGTACTGATGGTATGGACCTTATTTTGAACTTTTTTTTTTAGAAAAAATACTGACCATTAAAACTGCGTTTAAATTGAGCTGATATCTTTTTAGGGTTGCCAGATATTTTAAATGTTCATGGTTTGCGGTCAATTATGTTCAAAAAATGCGTAATAAACATAAAGTTTTCTTAATTTTACTTGATGAACAAAGCAATATCAAAAAAAAAAAAAAATAATTAATAAGTGCACCCAAAAATCCATACATTGTATGTTACTTGGGAATATCTAAAACATGTAAAATTAAAAAAAAAAAATATTTTTTGCCCTGAGGGGTTAAAGGTTTTGAATAAAACAATAATTTGTGTAGTTTTAAGTATAATTTTTTATTTTATATACACACAAATATACAGTAATAATAAGTGCTCAAAGTGTCCTCCTGCTTTTTGAATGCATACTAGAGCCCGTTTTTGGATTTAGTTTTGAATGTTTATCCTCGATAACTCTTGCCTTACTTTTAGTGATCCTTCGGAAATACGTTGTTCTAATTCAGTTAAAGTTGTTATTTTATATAAGTAAACGATTTATTTCATTCGTCTTCAAACAAAAAATCCAGTATATTGAGATCGGGAGATCTTGCAGGCCAGTGAATTGGTCCATTTCTGCCTATCCATCTATCACCGTATTCTTCATCCAGCTAATCCCCAACTGCACGACCATAGTGGGGCGGGCACCTTCTTGTTTGAAATATGATGAAGCCAATTGAAACAGTGGAACATCCTCCAATAGGTCTGGTAGATAATTTTGTAAAAACTCAAGATAGTTAGTAGAATTAAGTCGGGGTGCTAATTTGAAAGGCCCGATTAATTTATTTCCAATTACACCTGCCCACATATTGACACTGAATCTGTGCTGAAATGATCTTTACCGTCTTGAATTTGGATTGGATGAATGGAGATTATGGAAATTCATAATACCATCTCTTATGAATTGAGATTCGTCTGTCCAAAGAATTCTGTTTTTGTTTGCTGGTTTTCATCCAAGCTTCTCTCTAGCAACCAGTTACAAAGTGACTTAACTTGATAATCTGATGAATGAATTTGTTTTTCTATTCTTTTGGACCACTTATTTTGTTAATTTACCCATTAAACATTTATACCCCAAAATTAACTCGAGGTAAGGTAATAAGGGTTTCGGGAGCAAATCAAATAGGCATAAGTACACTTTTAACCCTTTTCATGAGTGCACCGTCTTAAAAATAACCTAAAAACTATGAATTCTTGGAAAACCACTTCAATTGAGAAGTGCTGCTGATTTTTCCAAGTATCATTAAATGTATGGGTTTTTGGTTGCACTTATTAATGAGTTTTTTTTTTTACTATTGTTTTTTTCATCAGGTAAAAATAAGAAAACTTTATGTTTGTTACGCATTTTTTGAAAAAAATTGACCTCAAGTCAAAATTTTTCTAGGGCAAGAAAAATTGAACACCATTTAAAATTGAATATCTGGCAATCCTAAAAAGATATCAGCTCAATTTAAACGCAGTTTTAAAGGCTAGTATTTTTCTATAAAAAAAAGTCCAAAATGAGGTCCATACACCATACCATTAATACTTACAGAGAAATTGACGTTAACATAGGTCAGGGTACACAAAAGTTAGCCTTTTTGTAAATCGTCAAAAAGTGATGTCAAAGTTCAAAATCGGACTTTACTGTAGAACAATTTTCTTCTTAGAATATGACCAAGAATCACATCCCAAAGTATGGCAAACGAATTACCGGACACCCTGTTTAGTTTTTAGTCAAATGACTACGATTGTGAGAATTCCACAGTCAACTTCATACAGTATGATGTTAAAATACGTTTTTTTATATTAAGTCGATTTTAATTCTTGTGTGTTGTAATTTTTTAGAATTTTAACTTTCAAAACTTTTGAGTTCTATTTTTTGTGGCTTTCCTATGTCAGAATTTTTAATGAATCTTTTAACAAAAACTTCATAGACTCATAGCTTTATTAAATACGTATAACCAAACTTAATGTAGGTATTCAAAGTTTGAAGTTTATATCTACCACCGTTTGATTTTGGAAAAAGTAGAAACCAATAAATACAAACAACTTTTCTCCCACCCACAACTTGCTTTAAAATAATCATTATATTTACAGTGTCAATTTTATTTTCTATTTAAATTTAAAAAATATCTTTTTTCAATCGCATTCATAATTACAAAAAAAAAATATATCATAAATTATTATCACAATTTTCTGTGCATGGCTCATCATCTTAATCATGACTATCACCATTATATGTACCTGTGTGTGTTTCCCGACACATTATGTAGTCCAAATATTTCGGCCTGCAGGCAAATCAGCTTTCAGATATTTTATGTCGAGGCGCCACAGTTTCATCTATACAATCGGCTAACAACACACTTACCCGTGGCGTATCGTTACGTAGCGGTGGTGGTGCTGGAGGAGCAGGGGCAGGCGGGAGCGGTTCCGTTGGCTGTCTACAGGGCAGTGGAAGTGTAGGAATGCTGCCCGGGGCAATCGATACCGGCGACTATGATGTGCCACATCCACATCCCTATACACACCACTACATGCAAACGTCATCCATAACTCCTCCGCACTCAGCTATGAGTTTAATTGGTTCACGCCCGGGCTCAGCAGGACCTTGTCCCGGTCATGACTCTGGATCGGATTCCAGTGCTGGTGGTGGCTCTGTAATGGGTGGAAATATTTCGGCACAAATTGGTGGCGGAAGTGGCAGTTTGGGACGCTGTTCGAGTCGTTGCAATGCCGATGATTCGGGTGGTGGCAGCGGAGGAGGTGCTGGAAGCACCTGCAGTGGCCATAATGGAGGACGCAGCAGTGTTCTCGGAACTATACACAATGGGCATCATCAGTGTCACCATGAGTGCATCCATTACGAGAGATTACCCATTCCGGTGCCTATACCAACGGTGCCAGTGTCGCAGATGCATTCCGAGGAAGAAATCGAACCGGCTTATGCAACAGGTATCTTATATATAATAGAACCATATCTTTGTATGTGTGATGCAATTTATTTATGTTTGTTTTGTTTTATTTGTGACTTAACAAAAACAAAAAAAAAATCATGGGCTTTCCTGAGATCATTTCAATTCGAAAAACTTGAGTGGTTATTTTCTCGTTTTTGTTTCGCTTTCGACATTAATAATTTCAGAACACATTTATTTCAACTGACTCTATCTTCGAAAAAATACGAACGGTTTGTTTATTTTTTAATTTTTAATTTAATTTAAAAAATGTTTAACCGTTTAAACTTGTCGTATAACTTTGTTCTGTCTTGATAACGGTTTTCTTACTAATCAAACACGATTTTGTTAATTTATTATGTTATTTTATTTTTAATAAAATGGTATCAAGGTAAAAACTTGAAAAAACCTTTATTAAAAATAAAATTTATCATTGAGTAGCAATTTTTCTTTGTTTTTATGAAAAGACCAATGTTTTACAAGAAAGAAAATTTAAATTTATTCACAAAAATAATTCAGCAAGTACTAAATATTATAGTCAAATTAAACTTAGACAGGGGTGGAATCGGCCAAGGTGATATGTGATAAGTGATAGTGACTGTCAGAAGTGATAATCATATTTTTGTGACTATATTCTGTGACAGCTATTTAGCTATCACAGAAAATAGTCATACAAATATGATTATCGCTTGTTATGCAGATGGAATTTGTTGATAATGAGTAATGACTATCACTTATCACATATCACCTTAGCCGATTCCACCTCAGGTCATTTCTTACAAATATCCCTTTATTTGGATGGGCTTATTAATCTGGTTAGGTGAAAAAAGCTAACATCGCATGCGCATCAACTGTGTCGAATACCTTAGAACCCGTATTCTTTCCTCATCATGGTTTTGGGATTTCTATAAGAAATTATGTTGCCTACCAACCAAGAATTGTTTCCCATTTCCTCAGCTTCACTGCGGGCGATTTTAATGTGCACAATTCTTCTTGGCTTCACGTTTCTGGTCAGACAGCTCCCAAAGGAAGGTATGTCGTGATCTTTGCTGATTTAAACCACCTAACTCAGGTTGTTGACCAGCCAACTCGAATTCCGGACGTTGCAGGTCAATCTGCCAATACTAGATTTGTCCTTACCTCTACCCTTATAATTACACTATAAGTGTACTGTCGTCTCTAGGCACATTAGATCATTGTGACATATGTCATATCTGCAAATTTCTCATATCAACAAAATCCAGTTAGAGAAAAAACTCCCAAGAGAATCGTTTGGTAATATGAGAAAGCCAAATGGGGCGGAATCAACGATTTCTTCAGGAGCTTTAACTGGTCTGGTCAATATGCTTCCTCGATTGTGATTTAGACTCAAGTGCAGATATGATCACAAATTTTATTCTGTGTTGAATAAGAAATCTTATCCTAAACAGGATATAATCTATTGATCCCAAAGAAAACTCATGGTTTGAATCGAGCTGTATTGAGGCTATTAGGTTGAGAGAAGTAAGCCAATCCTACTGAGGAAAACCGGAAGAATTGTCAGTAAACTAGACAGGCCTGTAAGGGCCTTATTCGACGAATCAAGTTTTTACATGATCAAAAATTAAGGCAAAAAATACTATAATGTCCCAACTGTACATTTCTGGTTATTTGTGGAAAATATTCGAAATACTACTACGTCTTCGGTTCCAACGCTAGTCTTCCAGAAAAAAGCCAATTTGCTTGCGCACTGTTTGCTGTTAATTCGATTTTGCCAGAAAGTGTTACGACTCCTCCCGTACGGCTTTCGTAGCAGTAGGTCCTCAGTATGTGTATCACAGACAATATTCTGTGGAATGATCACATGTTTGACGTCGCTAAAAATGCTGTGAGTGAAGTGTTTCGGTTTTCTTCGAAAAGTGCTTTGAAATGGTAGGTGATAGGAATATAACGAATACATTTGCATCCCTCAAACACCGTCACAATGTTTCTTGTCTTTCATTATTTTACCAATATTTTAACAAACAGTGTTCTAGTGAAATAGCTTGTTGCATTTCGCTTCTTAAACAATTCAATGGTAGTATTCGTTTTTTTATGAATCAATTTACCTTCGAGCCCAATTTCGGACGTACTGTGAAGTACAAGTATTCATTCTTTAGCCGCACCACACGAATGCTTTACCCTTGCTCTATCTTATCCTCCCATTTCGATATGCAGAACTTTAAAACCAGTATGCACCGGTATCTCCCCTTTAACCCTTTCCTATTTTTCTTACGACCAACGTGTTTATTTACTTAGTTTTCTCGAATATTGATTTTATTTTTTTAATTTCAATGTGAAAAGTTGAGCCTATTAAATTTTACATAAAATAGATTATGACTTAGTAATAATAAGTAACAATGACAGTTTTGTGTTAAAAAAAACAAGTTTTTGACAAAATCGAATGCTTTTTAAAAAGAAAACAAGCTAAAATAAAGCACAATCAATATTCCCTTTTTTATTTTTTTTTTTTGAAAGAAAAGTTTAATTTTAGTTGACTATGTATGTATTTAGTATTTCTTATAGCTAGTTCCTTTTTTTTGTTTTTTTTTTTCGAACATATTTAAGTGTCCTTTTTCTTAAGTATTAAATAAATGGATGGAGATATCATAATCAAGGAAAAGTGGCATCTCAACGATTTTTTGAATTATACACTCCCTGTCACTTGTTTGAGGCCACTATTTTCACAAAAGTTTTATTTCAGGCGCTGTGGAATTTGAAACTAGCCGCTGAATGAGTCGGTTCTCTCGGATTTTTGTTGCTTGAGTTGTGCGTCCTTTTCGTGTTTTTCCATAGTTTTCAGTGTCTGCTAGATATCTGTTGACAATATTCGTACTTCTGTTCGGTCTGGTAGCTATTTCTCGGCCTGAAAATCTCAGTTCCTTTAAAGCATCTATTTATCCTCTTTTTGCTTCTGTCGACGTGTTTCTAGAGCCCATTTTAACTTGAAATTTAATATAAAATTAGTTTTTAAAAAATTAACTTTTTTTGGAAAAAAAATCGGCGATGTTAACTTTTGCCGAGCAATTTTTGGAATGGCCTCAATCAAGTGACGCAACTTTTTATATCCATTTTTTGCAGTCGATTCACATAATTTGGAAAATTTTTATGAATTTTCCAAGTTAACTCTTTAACTGTATCCTTTTTTATTGCAAAATATATATACCTACTCACGCGTATCAAAAATGTCTAGGAAAAAATATTGCTTACAGGTATTTATCGAGAAAAAACTTTTATGAAAATAGTGGCCTCAAACAAGTGACAGGGAGTGTATCACTTTATTAGAAAAAAAAAAATCTTTGAGTAGAATTTTTTCTTCAAAGTAAAAAAAAATCAACTTAAGAAATTAAAATTTAATAATAAATGGTCGGAAAACTATTATCCGCACAGAAAAGTTGTAGGCTAGGATAATGCAGTTAGAAATTTTTGTTTAAATACAAATAAAAATAAGACTCGGCCGTGGTTTGGCGAAGATGTCAGTTCAAAGGATCGGTACTCCAAATCATAAAAACCGTCATCATTCAACGAAAAATTGCTAAATTATACCCTGTATTCGTACAAAAACAAAAACAGGACCTTAATTTAATCTTGCTTACCAGGGTGTGTCTATTTTTTTAAATAAAGCATTCCGGTAAATAACTTGGGTTTATTAAAACTTATGACGACTACCATGAAATTAACACCTGTTTGTTCGGAAATATCCCTTCTACTTTGTCTGAAACACCCTTTTTAAAGGACTTTTAATTGATTCGGTTTGTTTTGCTTTTTTTTCCTTTCTTCATTATTTCTTTTGTCCTAATACCCTGCCAAGGAGAGAGATAAATGAATCAAGAGGTATCACACAATAATGAGGGTGGGGATGGGGATTGGTTTTGGGGTTGTATTGTTTGGGGCATCACCACCAAAGACTTTTAAATTCCTTGGAAACAATAAATGTTTGTAGAGAAGCTTTATTTCCTCTCTTTTGTAATTTATATTAGGTGGTTCGTTAAGGTATGGGGTCTCTGGTTAGACCTAATCCGCTTATGTAACATGAAGATTAACTTTAAATACTTTGGTTCATTTATCTACACACTAAACGGATAGAGAAGTAGTTCAAGTAAAATTTAACAAGAACCATGTATGTATGTTAGAAGTTATGAGGTAAAAGTATGAGACACATTTAACAAATTATAATCAAAGGATTGTTGTAATATTTTTTTTGTGATCACTTATGTGTAAATATTGTATGAGAGGTCATTGAAAAAAAAAACATATTCATAACTTGTATCTTAAATGAAGACTTGTGGGCAATGTCAATTTGTTTGTAATTAAATTATCTACTTAAGGTTTCCCTCTAAAACCTTCCTTGTTTGAGGGGCGTCCTCTGAAAATCCATTCAGCCGTTAAGGCTGTAGGTGCGTGGACAGACAGACAAGCAAAAACGAAGACCCACTTTCTTTTACATTCTCTATCATCTTAATACAATCAATCTTCTTTATAACGAACCTTCAAGGGAACAAAAAATTGCTTCGTTATAAAGAAGTTTTATAAAAACATTCGTTATATAGAATTTTTTTTTTTTTTTTGAAAAATAGTATACAAAAAAGAACTCATTTTAAAGAAATGTATATCTTTTGATTTTTTAATCAAAAACATATCAATTTTCAATTGCACATGAACAGTTTTGGTTTTTGTTTTATTATAAAAATCTTCCAATTTAGAAAGGTGAAAATATGCATCATCTGGGGTTTCATCTCTTTTGTTTCAATAAAACTTCGAAAATTATCAAACGGTGTTCTCATTATCGTTGGGTTTTTTTTTTCTGCACCCATTTCAACCTTTTTCTTATCCACATCAACTTATTTTGTTTTTCTTAGTTTTTTTTTTTTTGCTTCTGTTTGAAATTTTTTCGGCAAACTTTAAAATTTTGAATTCATTCTTTAAAATTGTCGACAATGTACTAAACGATTAACCAAATTTGTCTGCAATATCATTTTTCTTTTCTCCCCTTTCAACTTTTTCAATAATCGATAATTTCTCTGATAGTGAAATAGCTTTGCGCTTCGATATTTTGGAACTTTTTTTTAAATTTAAAATGCGAACTCAAACGATTGACCTGTTGATATGCGTAAAATACATACTACACATGTACACTTTTTCATGCATCCATACATTACATACAGTGTTGCCAAAAACATTCCGGATTTTTCCTCAGTATAATGTTTTTCCTAATATCAAGTAGAAAACTAATAACTTTCCATAGGTTTTCAATAATTTGTGAAGGGTATGAGACACTTTATTAATAACCTTAAAAATATAATGCTACGATGACAAGAACAATAAAAAAAAAATATTTTATAAAGTTATTCAATAACCTGCCTGTGCAAAACTAACCGGATTGCAGGGAGATTGCGAGTCTCGATGTTAAAGTAGCGGTTTTTTCTAGTCTTTTGACTCACGCCGTAGATTAAACAGATTTTACAAGTTGAGAGCTGTGTTAGTTGAAATTATATAGTGCAGAAAATGGCTAAAACACGTTATAGCAACGCGATTCGATACAAGGTAATAGAAAAGTTCCAAGCCGGTACAAAACAAAATTTATATATTGCAAATTCCAACGTAAACGGTTTGTGACATCATTACAATATTTAGAAGCGGGAAATCAGTAGAAGCAGATCATTTTGGTGGACGCCCTCGCAAACCAACTGTTCAAACTGATAGGCGCATAAAGAATTTTGTGCTTCAAGACCCTTTTGCAACTTCAAAGATAATTTGTGATGAACTAAATCTACCTATAGGGCCAAGTACGACGGTAAGGAAGCGTTTAAGAGACTTCGGTCTTTTTGCATTTCGACCAGCGAAGAAACCTCTTCTTACTGCTAAACATCGTAGAAAAAGGTAAGCCATGAAAGGTGTTTGGAAAAGACTTTAAATTCCTAATCAAAATATTCAACTCGGGTTGAATTTGCAAAAAATCATCTTAACTGGTCTTTAAGCAAATAGAGGAGCGTGCTTTTCAGTGATGAAAGCAAATTCAACTTGTTTTACTCCCATGGTGCAAGGACAGTAAGGCGCTCAAAAGGTACGCGATGAAAGCCTGCAAATGTACTCCATACAGTTAAGCACGGTGGAGCCTCGTTGATGGTTTGGGGCTGTTTTTCAGGCGCAGGCTGCGGTCTAATACACCAAATCACAGGAATTATGGACCGTTTTCAATATAAGGACATTTTGGAGTCAGTATCCATATGCAGAGGAAGAAATGCCTTTGCGTTGGTTTTTCAGCAGGATAATGACCCCAAACATTCTTCAGAGCTGCTAAAAGAGTGGTTTGCGACTAAAAATATTCGTGTTTTAGAATGGCCGTCTCAATCTCCCGATCTAAACCCAATTGAAAACTTGTGGGCCATTTTAAAAAGGCGGGTTGGGAAAAAAAAGAACACGTCATCAACTTTCCTTTTTGCAGCCTTGAAAAATGAATGGGAGAATATTCCTGCTTCTATTTTCGAAAATTTATTTCATTCAATGCCTCATCGATGTCGATAAAAAATAGGGGTTACTGGACAAAATAAAAATTAGTTGTACAAGATAAAATCCGGTTAGTTTGTCACATTAAAATTCTGAAACAACTTTAATTTTTGACTATTATTTTTTGTTTTAATGGATAATTTACCATGTTTTTTGTTTAAAATGATAAAATTGTTCAATAAAAATGCCGAAAAATTACAAACATTTGATTTGTTCATTTTTATCTCACAAACCAACACTCAGTTGACCAAAAAAATCCGGAATGTTCTTGACACCACTGTATATACATACATACATTCACTCTAAGAAAATTCTTCCCAAAACGGGGAGTTCCCTTTTTTAAATTAGAAATAAAAATCGTAGTAAACTTTGATTAAAATTTAAAATTGCCATTTCGTTATAAAGAAACAACTTTGCTTTCGTTATAAAGAACCTAATTCGTTTGAGATATTTCTTAAGGGGAAGGGGAACAAAATGAAATTCGCTATAGAGAGAATTACGTTGTAAGCAAGTTCGTTATAAAGAAGTTTGACTGTATATTTATTACCTACATATAAAGTATGATGAAAAGCTTAATCATGTTGCTTTGATCGAGACAAGAAAAAAATCTTTCGTAAGGGAGGGGGTCTAACCTCCTTCGTTTAGGCTGTAGAAGAAATTTTCTAAAAAAATTACTTAACACAAATTATTAAAAAACAACGGTAGCACTTACAATGCCCTGTTATACATTTTTGTAAAGCCTTTATCTTTTATTTTATCTTCAAATAAAGTTCTTTTAAGGAACAGTTTTTGAAAAATTAATGTTCAAACTCAAAATTTTGAAAAAAAAAAAAAAAAAAAAAATTTTACGTAATTAAGTCATATTTATGTTTTCAAAATTCAATGCTCTTATCAATTTTTAGTCAAACACTGAAAACTGAATGCTTCTATGTCTTTTACTTTTCGAGATATTAAAAACTAAATGAATAATCTTTCTCATTAACTAAGAAGAATCCGACCATCAATCTCGTTATTTCTTGTTTTTACTAAAAAGTTATTTTTATTTTTTAATATCTTGAAAAACAAGTACTTTTACCATCCCGTTTTCAGTGGTTGACTAAAATTGAAAAGAACATTGAATTTGAAAAAAAAAAAAAAAAACAAAAACAGTAGTTACTTAAATACGTAGAATTTTGAGCTGAGTATTGCTGCTGTTCGCGATAGTGTGGCTGAAGAGCCGTCCACCTCAACTCGTCGTCGTGCTCAACAATTGCACCTCTCAAGTTCGTCGTTGATGAACATTATGCATAAAGATTTGCATTTACACGCTTACAAGGTGCAATTGACTCAAGAACTAAAGCCTCTTGACCATTTCAAGCGTCGTCAATGGTCAGAATGGTGGCAAGAAATGGCAACAGTGGATGATCAATTTTCGAAGAAAATCATCTTCAGTGATGAGGCACATTTTTACCTCAGTGGATTCTTCGATAAGCAGAATTGCCGCATTTGGGCGAATGATAATCCAAGAGTGATTGTCGAAAAACCAATGCACTCACAAAGAGTAACTGTTTGGTGCGGTTTATGGGCTGGCGGCATCATCGGGCCGTATTTTTTCCAAAATGAGGCCGGTCAGGCAGTTAATGTGAACCTTGTTCGCTATCGTGAGATGATAACTAACTTTTTATGGCCCGAATTGGAAGATGTGGATGTGGACGATATGTGGTTTCAACAGGACGGTGCCACTTGCCACACAGCTAACGAAACAATGGTTCTTTTGCGCGACTAATTCAATAGCTGTGTTATATCACGTGGTGGCGATGTCAATTGGTCGCCAAGATCATGTGGTTTGAAACCGTTGGACTTTTTTCTTTGGCGTTATTTGAAAGAAAAGGTGTATGTCGATAAGCTAGCGACAATTCAAGAGCTTAAAGATGAGATAATTCGACACATTAACGGCATAGAACCTTAATTATGCCTCAGCGTCATCGAAAATTTGGACCATCGGATGGCGGTGTGCCGCCGAGGTCGCAGCGGCCATTTGGCCGATATTTTGTTCCATACATAATTGAACCATACCAATCTTATTATCATAATAAAAAGAAATGACAATAATTTCCTAAATAATTTGTGTTTTATTCAAAATCAACATCGACCCTTAAAATTTAGCCACCCTTTATAACCGTTGTTATTTAATAATTTGTTTTCTGTTTTCATTAAATTTTTGAGAAAATTAAAAAAATAATAAATTAAAATGTGTACAATCAAATCGATTCTTGACATTCCAAAAGTTATTCAAAAATTAAAGCATATTTTATAAAAGAAATTGCTTTGCAAACAAAAGAGAAAATAAGTTAAACAGCCAGTATTATCCCTTCTTTCCATTATTCTATTTCGAAGAGCTCCATTCGACAAAATTATTCTAACAGAAACCCGGTGATGCGAAAAAAATGAGGTTAATTTCAATTTCCAACGTTCTTTGGCGAATTTTGTTGATGCGATAGTTATAGAATATGGGTCCAGAAAAAGGTGATTATTTCCATAACTAACCGAAAAATTCCACAGATGTTTTAAAACATAAACACTTTCTGGGTCTTGGTTTCTCTCAATGTCAACATGAAGATCTCTTCCGAAACTTAATAATTGTATTGAACTCAAGATTTAGAACTCCACATTGTGTTGTTTATTACTACTTTTGTTACATCCAGGACAAGCCTTTATCCAAGGGGCAATAAACGATAAAGTTTCATATAGGTTTTAATTAAATTGATTTCCAACAACGCCTGCCAGTTTCCTATGTGCCACAACAAATCACGGTCATTATTATTTGTTAACAACCTTAACTTCCAATATAAAACCTTATTCTTGACTCTGCGTAGTGTCACGAATTGACAACTCCCACATTTTTCTTTTATACTACCAACATTGTTTTCACTTCTACTCACACATACATATGTATATGCGCGTGTTTGTACACATTTGATAAAGTTTATAAACCACACCAACGCACGTTTTAGTCGAATAAGAAAAAAAAAAATAATCAGATTAGGTTATAATTGCCCCACCAACCCGCCCATCGCCACCATTTGATTTTTCCGCCAACAATCTCACCACAATGCACCTCATCGTTGTCGTTAGCGTCACCTCCTAAGTGGTATCGATTGTTATTTTTATTTTTCCGCTGTCCATGTCCATTACTCACAAATTCCATTTAAAGCTTGGTTCTTGGTTTTTATCAGACTACTTACACCAATCGTTTTTTTCCTGGCTTTTTATCTATTTTCTTTTTTTTTTATAAAGGCTCCGATAAAGATAATTGAGTTGAGCGGCGTACAAGAGAACCTTTCCATACATGAAAATTTGTAGGTAACTGCTCCGAACTGAATTTCACAAGTCAAATGGTTAACAAAAAAATACTTAAAGCTTTATTGAAAATCTAGCTGACTGCATGACGGCTAGGAAACTATCTGAACATTTCGAGTGAAACGGAGATTTCTGAATTGATAAGAATGAAGGTCGTTAAACAAATACCTTTTCGACTGAATTGCGACAGACATGAGACCAAAAAATAAATACTATACAAATAATGTTTGACGCAAACCAATAACTTCATAGAGTCATACGACCTCAGGTGCATTAAAAGAATTGACAAAAAAAAAAAAAACAATACCAAACATTCTCCACTTTTTAATGATGAGATGATTTTTTTTTAAAATTTAATTCGTTTTTTTTTTTTTTTTTTTTTTCATGTTAAAGGCTAGGCGCATTTTGAGACGCATCCGACGCGTGTGACGTGACCTAACAAGTGTCGACGACACGATTATAGAAACGTGACAACTCGTTCAGCGCACATTGATTCGCGTGTCTTGTGTCAAAATATATATGTTTTGATTGAAGCAAAAATCATTTGACATATTGATAATTGAAATATACTTAAAACAAAAACAATTAACTTCTAAAAAGTAAACCATTTTGTATTTTCAAAATCAACGACAGCTTATTATTTTATTTTTGAACAAAAAAAAAAAAAAAAAAAAAAAAAAAAACCCGCGCTGGTATCGCAAAAAAAAACTTTATTTCTCGATCACTGTGTTACGCGATTTTCGGAAAACGCACGTCAGGTTATGTCGTGTCGCTCTATCAATAAGGCTAGGCGCATATTGAGCCGCGTCCGAAGCGTGTGACCTGACCTGACGAGTGTGAAACGACACGATTTTAGAAATGTGTCATGCCGTTCTCCGCATATTGATTCACGTGTCTCGTGTCAAAATACATATGTATTGATTGAAGTAAAAATCATCGGACATATTGATAATTGAAAAATACTTTAAACAAAACAAAAAAAAAGCAATTAAACGATTTTTTTATTTTCAAAATCAACGACAGCTTATTATTTTATTTTTTAACAAGACAAAACAAACGCGCGCTGCTCTCGCAAAAAAAACTGTATTTCGATCACTGTGTCACGCGATTTTCGGAAAGCGCACGCCAAGTCATGTCGTGTCCAAAGGCAATAACTTCGAAGTTTAAGTTTTAAAATTTAAAAGTTAAGTTTTAACTTCAAAAAATCGTTTAACTGATATTCACATTACAAAATATTTGAAGTTTCGATATGAGTTGATGAACTTATCGTTGAGTGTGAACCCTCCTAATGTGTCTCCATTTTTTCGAATAAAGTTTACTTATTGGTACAAGTATCATGATTACAAAAATACTGTATTCAGTAATGTGTTTTTTGAAGTTCCAGATCCTCGACCAACATACTGTTTAAAACCGTGCCATCATGGTAGGTTAAAAACCTAACTACGGCCGACCGGTTGAAAGCCTCTCCGTATTTTTGGAACATCTGGAACTCTCATACACTACTTACTGTAGAAAAATCTATTGATTATGCTTATGTTTTCATCATATCGTGGGCACCTTGACCGTGTTAACCTGGCCATAGACGAGCGAGGAAAACGACTCGGGGACAACCCGCTTCGTGCATTTCCTACTAGATAAATAACAAACGGATTTTTAACCAGTCGGAAAACCACGAACCAAATTGGTTTCGAGCTGTTCGGCTCGTTCGTGTATGGTCAGATTAAGGTTCTAGTCCTTCAACAAGTCCCTTCACCTTTTTCGAGTCGATATCTTATAATCGCTCCATCTCAATTATGATCTGGTCTACGCGATCATTGTACCTTTTTGCACTGCCTTTTATACACTGATATATTGAAAAATTCAGTGATGACACCGTAACGATATAGGTTTAAGAGAGTGGGGCAAGCCAAACTATCTCATTTTCCATTAAAATTCAATTAAAAAGCACAAGTGACTTAAGCTCCAGAAATTAATGTGTTTCGCCCAGATATGATAGTGGGCTCTTTAGTCAGTCTGTCATTCCCTACTTAGACACAATTTTGGTCGATGTTTACCGACTCTTATAAAAATCACAGCAAGATAGACTGACTAAAGAGCCCACTGTCATATCTGAGCGAAACACATTCATTTCTGGAGCTTAAGTCACTTGCACTTTTTAATTGAATTTTATTCATTCACTCCACTTAAAACAGAAGTAATTTTAATATTTAAATTTCTTCTCTTATTATTATCTCATCTGATCTGATGGTATATCTCACCGAACAGTGGCACAAATCTTTACATCGTTTTGGAGAAAGTAAGATTATTGCACTTGATATATCAAAAGCATTTGATAGAGTTTGGCATCAAGCTCTTTTATCGAAAATGCGTGCATTTGGAAAAGATGAAAATGAAATTACTTTCTGTCCGCTCAATACAAGTTGTGTTGGACGGTTTCAAGTCTGATATCTACAAAATAAATGCTGGTGTGCCCCAGGGCTTTTTTTCTTATATTCATAAACGATCTTTTATCTGAAACTTCTAATCCTTTAAACTGTCTTGCTGACGACAGTACCCTCAGCTTTTCATATTCGTTTCTAGATTCACATTCATTTTCTTCAGATGTGGAACTGCAATGGCAGCGTATGATAAACTCATTAAATTCTGATCTCGACAGCATTGTCCAGTGGGGAATCAAAAACCGAGTCGAATTTAATGCTTCCAAAACTCAATGCTGTCTCTTGTCATTAAAGCGGAACCCACCCCCTATGCTGCTATCCATGAGCGGCACTTGCATTGAGGAAATTGAACAACTTTCAGTCCTCGGTATGTGTGTCACAGACCAAATTTTAGGGAACGACCACATATTTGACATCGCCAAAAATGCTGCTAGGTGTTTAGGTTTTCTCCGTGCGTCGATGCACGTGGAATCTGGCTGTGATCAACAAAGCCTTTATTCGTCCAAAACATGAGTACAACTCCCATATTTGGGCAGGTACTCCAACAATCCACTTGAGTCTATTGGATATAATTCAAAAGAGAGCTCTTAAAATGATTGGTGAAAGAACTATAACGGAAATGTTTACATCTCTGGAGCACCATCGGAATGTTTCATACCTTTCGTTATTTTACCGTTATTTTAACAAACAGTGCTCTAGTGAAATAGCCAGCTGCATTTCTCCCCTTAAACAATTCAACGAAAACGTCAAACAAGTTCTTACGAGCGAGAACCTCACGAGAGTATGAAACATTTTCCTCGTCTAGATTTTCCCTAAAGAAAACTGACTAGTGCCATGTTGAAACTAGACAGAAACTGGGAATTTTTCCAGCCGGGCTTGAGCCCAACTTCGGACGTACTGTTAAGTACAGAGATTCTTTCTTCAGTCGCACTACACGAATGTGGAATGCTCTACCCAGCTCAATTTTCGCCTCCCATTGTGATCTACAGACATTTAAAACAAATGTGCATCGGTTTCTCCTTTTAAACCCCCTCCAACCTACCTAATCGCTCGTGCTGTGTTTATCACTTTAAGGGTAGTAACAAAAAAAAAAAGTCATATTGTTTGAAACGAGAGAAATTCAAACAATAAATCTTAAAAATGTATACGTATGTAGCTATTTGCCTCTCTGTTCTAGAGGAAAATCTAGTTTTTATTATTTAGCTTGAACTAAAAATCGCATCAGCTAGTTCTTTTGGAAAAATTCACCTTACCCACTAGACTAGAAGCTTATATTTTGTTGTTTTGTTTGGTTTTACCCCATTACCTATCGCTCTCATACTCTGCCAATTGATTTGACAGTATACCCTAAAAAATTAACTTGTCACAAGCGAAAAAGTTCATAAACACCTATCACAAAACAAAATAAAATACAATAATACTAATAAAAAATACGCCTCTAGGTTCCGAGATAGTAAGAACTCGGGTTCCCGAAAAAATTGCGGTGCTAGTTTTTACCATCAAAAAACGAGTCTACAGGTTCAACATATATGAATGGGTGGTTACTCTTATCCAGTGTTCATGTTCAGCGGAATTTGTGAAACTGCCTACATCTATGGATCGCACCTATCGCTGTTTTCCATCGGTGGCAGTGGTGGCATTGCAAGTTAGTAGAAGTATCTCCGCATCAATGTGACACATGTCAAAATAAATTCGGTTTTGTATCTTGTATCTAAACCCTGTTATCTATCGTGTTTTTTTTTTGTCAATATCGTTGTTCCGTCTAGTAA
The DNA here is from genome assembly GCA_949320155.1 of Melangyna quadrimaculata. Classification (NCBI taxonomy): domain Eukaryota; kingdom Metazoa; phylum Arthropoda; class Insecta; order Diptera; family Syrphidae; genus Melangyna; species Melangyna quadrimaculata. The sequence continues at coordinate 78,463,329 of OX439483.1, read as the reverse complement.
TCCTCCAAAGTGATAAAAATATAACAACAAAATAACTTAAAGTGGTTGTGTAGAATATAAAAATAATGTCATAGTTTATTTTCTGTTCAGTTATTGGCTATGTTAAAAAATGTCTATATCTTTTTCCGCTGTGGAAATATGTGTAGCTCCCCATCTTGGCATATCAGATATACCTACATATTTATGTGTTCAACATGATTAGTTTCCCGATAAACCTAAAAATGTAGACACTTTTTCCTTTATAGGTCAAATTTTATGGCCAGAAAATTACACTTTGTTCTCAGTGCCTAAGTCGAAACAGGAACGACGCTACGCACGAAGAAGACGGTTGGAGGGAGTGTGAAGGAAACCTCCCGGCACCTATTTTTTCAAGTATATGGTGTTGGTGGTAATCTGATGGCCGCCATAATTACGGTTCGGTGGTATTGGTTTATTAATTGAAAACAAAAATTGAAATATACATATATGTACGTATTTATTATTTTAATGTGATTTCAATCGATAAACCTTTGCCTATACGAGCATTAAAATCAGTTTAAATCCGTTTTCGTTTTGTGTGAAATCAAAAGTTTTTTTTTTTGTTATTGAAAAGAAAAAGTGACTTAGAATGATGTGGCATGGAAGACCTGAAATTTTAAGTAAAATATGAAAAGAAAATCTGAAGGGTTTGACAAATTGATAGATAGGAAAAGTAATAAAAAATAAATGAGCCTTACTTAATATAGCATGTTTTTTATGTTTGTATAACAACAGTTTGATGTAATGTAACACTTTGTTTGTAACTAAACTTTCCAGGTTATAAGTTTTGATAAGATTAGGATGAGCTTTGAATGTTTTAAATTTTTTTTCTTAAGAAACAATCTGTTTTTGTGAGATAAGAGATCTATTTGATTTAAAGGGTTTGAACAGATTTCTAACAAATTTTCATCATCAATCATTAGATAGCAAATTTATAAATAACAGTGGTAGTTGTTTGAAAGATTTTAAGTTGATTTCATTTGTTTGCTTTTGTTACTGCTGTTGCTGTTCTCGTTTTTAAACTACCTACACATTTAATCGAAAATAAGATTTTTTTTTTTTTTTTTGTATCTTAGAAACTATTTAATTGTGATAAAATTAATAAATCGGTTGTTTGTTGACATAACACATGGTGATTTGTATAAGATGCGGCAAAAGTTTATGTAGGTTCAGTTTAATAATATTTTTGTTATTGCCACTGAAAAAAATTGCGCAATTTTGAAGAATTAATCACAAAATCATCTTAAATCACCTCAATTTCAATCAAATCGCATAAGAAATTGTGGTGTTTTAAAAAATTTTAACGAGTTTTATTGATCAAGTACACAAAATGTATGTTTAATGAATCTGTTCGGACTTCGGAACTTAAGAACATAAAAGATCAGAAAAGTAGAAGATTGTGTGTTCCGTGAGTAAAAACCTTGCACTAAACTGTTCTACCTTCTGTCAATTTGTGTTCCATGAAGTTTTTCAAAACAGGTAAGAACAATATTTTCTGCACCTACTTTTGAGGTGGAGCAAGTGAGTGTCAAGTATCTAATTAATAGCAGCCGATTGATTTCTGTCAGCATGAAAACAAAAAAGTTTCAATCGTTCGCGTATGTATATAGAAATGTCGGAAATATTTGAAGAAATATCCATATCTTTAAAAAAAAAACATTTATTCCAACCATATTAAGTTCAATTTTGCACTTCTTCACAGCTGATCGGAAACTTTCAACCACAATGGTGCATGTGCTGCACTTTTCTTTTCTAACTACCTCTGACAATTTGTGCTGTTCTATTTTAATCTAGATCTTTTTCATACGGAAACCGTCAAGATACATTTTTCTTACTTGTAGTGTGGGCACTTTATTTATTTTGAAATTAAGTTCTTGAAATTGTACAGTTTCAGGTTCAGTGGGAATATACTACTCGTATTATAAAGAAGAAAAACAAATTGAGATCAGAGTCATAACCCGAAATGCTTTAAATTGTGTTTTGTGCAACGAGCACTCCAGAAGTGCCTGCAAGAACTGATGTGTGTTTTTGAAAACTGAAAAATAAAACTTCACAACTTTTCGGGTTGTCATAATAGTTATTTTCTGTGAAGAAAAATCAGATCAGAACAGCACCGATTCATGGAAAATGACAAAACAAGTTAGATAAGAAAAGCTTTTCTAAGTTGTTCTACCTAGAGTACAAGTAGGGAAAATCCTGTTATATTCTGTTGTGCTCTAAATAAACTGTTTCAAAATTAGAAATATGTTAAGTAGTATAGTAATGTTATCCTAACCTGTAAAAGGGTTGTGGTGCCAGAACTTGGCTGGACACTATCGTGCTCTTTGATCTAAGTAACTAGTAGGTTCACAGGTACATACTCTTATTTATGTACATAAGGCACTCCCAGGTTATAAAGGGAATGTGTTTTTACGATAAACTAGAATAATTTGTATTGAGTCAGTTTTCAACTACATGAGACCTGAGAGTTCATAATAATCCTAAGAAATCATTATGTCTAATTTGTTTATTTAAAAAAAATCGTGTATGTGGAGGACAATTGCCCTATGAGGAAGGTACTTGTACCCATAAATCAGAACTATGTGTCGAGTCACTTCCTTATCTTATAATTTTTCATTTAAGTTCAGGGTTTTTTTCGATTGCAATTGCAAATATTTTAATTTTTCCATCAATTGCTTTTCTCTTTCAATGAATGGATCTTACTACATTGATTTTTTATCTAATTACTCACATCCGCTTTCTCCCACAAATGTGTAGACACATGAAGTAACAAACGCTTGCTTCATATAATGATTCTTACGATTGGGTGACATAGGTTTTATATTTATTAGAATCACATCGTAATATTATGTTTGTGATATTCGATAAAACAAAATTATATTTCAAGAGAGAAACCATCGTTATTGGAAGCATCTGAACAAAATTGTTCCACAAAATATTCTTACAAAATAAAATGGTTTGCCCTTCATTCAATGTTCCTAGTTCAATAAATACAATTCCTTAAACAAATTTTTATAGGTTTACTATTTTACTACTACACGAAAAGCTAGAAAAATATGGAAATGATAAACTACAAAAAATAGAGTCAACTTTCGAAAATGTAATTAAACCTATCTTTACCTTAGACCCAGTTTAAAAATTACTATGAATACGGTACACTGATTAAACAATAACACTCGCTTACTCCAATATTCGCTTTTATTAAAGATTCCCTATTCATTAATTTTTTTTTTCTAACACTATCGCTCGTAAATATTGCAGGTACTTCTTTCTTTTGTTCCTTAATTTTCCACTAATCACCTTTTTCCAAAGTAAACAAAATCCTTTATACTCGTACATAAAATCAAAACAATTTACTTAAGTCGAAATGGTTCCTTTTAATTTTCTCTTTGGAAAATCTATACCGCGCTGCCGTTTAAGTAATTTATCATTATTTTAAAACAAACACAATTTAACGCACAAACGAATACTTATAATTATGTATAAAGATCTAAGGGTGTAGCCGTAGCATGAAAACACCCTATGAAATGTCTCACTTCCTTTTCTATTAACGAACGAATGAACAAACGGACAAACGAACGAGCCAAAGAACGGAACAGGCAGCAAGCTTTCTCATTATAACCGTTGGTTGTTTTGTTTTAATATCACCATCACCGTCATCTTCATCGTCATCGTCATCGTTTTTGTTCTGTTTTATTTTAATACGGAAGTTAGCAAATTGGTTTGATGAGGCTTCCGGGCTTAATTGACTTTGAAGCAAGCAAACTTAAAAGCATAATGCGTATAACTTAAATCACTTTTATAACGTTATCGATATGAAGTACAGATGGTGGAAGATGGAGATATGATTGTGTATTGGAGAAATCTAAAATAAAACAATGACGTAGGTTTGAAGATATATTTATATCTTTCCAATATCTATTTAAAGCTAATGGAAAATGATGGACCTTTAGTATTCTAAATATATGACAAACTAGCAATCAGTGGGTTTTTTGTTTACATAAATTTCAAACACTCACCGGAAAATACTCATTGTCCATACACTCTCTGACTTGATTAACTTCGAAAAAAAATCGAATTCAAATGTGGAACACCTTTTAGAAAATGCTAAGAAGTGTTTTCTTTTTAACTCGAGTTGCAAAAGAAGCACATGACAGTATATCATCCTAGGTAACATAACATTTGTCCAAGAAATTGAATTCATCAAATAAACGACAATTTGTGGAATTCGGTCGTTTTAATCTTTTAAGTTATATTTAGCTTAATGGGCTTTAGGTCGAATAAAACAATTAATCATGGCACAACGTTTCGCACATATATATGGACATCATCAGGTGCGAGCAATGATGGTTTAATTATTACATTTATATTGCACTTAAATTAAACAATTTTTGAGATCAGAGATCAAAACACTAGCAAGTTTAACTGACAATTAACGATCTGCAGAATCTGCAAGTTTAACTGACAAGTAACGATCTTACTTGCCAGTTAAACTTGCTAGTATTTTGATCTCTGTTCAGTGTTCATGTGAACAAAAATTGTTTAATTGAAGTGCAATATAAATGCAATAATAAAACCATCATTGCTCGCACCTGATGATGTTCATATACACATGGACGAAACGTTGTGAAATAAGCTAAATATAACATCAAATAAACGACTTTAGCTACCGTCATAATTATTCGAAAGTCTGATATAGTTACATTTGTGTGTGTTAATGAACATAATATCAACTGCTCCAATTCACCTGCTGGTTAGCATAAATCGTCCTTCATTAGATCCTGAGAGAACTCGATGGAATTGACTGAAAAACAGTTTCAAAATAAGTCGAACAAACTGAATCCAATGAAACATAGTAAAAATGTCCAAAATGTCTTCCCGAAACACTAAGCTCAAAAAGAAGAAATATTCCACAAATCATTCGCTTACTATGCCAACCGACTTTGCTATTATGCATTTGTCTTTTGATAAACAATAAATCAAATCAGAGCGATTTAATTGACAACCCTTGTACTTATGACTTTTTAGGCTCTTATAAAAAAGAAAAACACAAACCCATAGCTCGATTAATATAATTTATTTTTTTTTTTTTTCAATTACAGTTTTTCCAAATGTTCCATCAGCGCCAGGAATGTCATGCGTTGGTGAAGATCGTACGTATATTTTCGTTCTTTCTTATTTCACGAATTCGATCCTATTTCAATACCATTATTTCTTACAGGAAGCATCTACAGACGAGGAGCTAGAAGATGGCGTAAATTATACCGCATCAATGGGCATATATTCCAAGCAAAACGTTTTAATAGAGTATGTTTATGAAGTTTTTTGTAATACCTTCTCTAACTAATTTCTTTCTTTAAGCGCGCATTTTGTGCCTATTGCCAAGATCGCATCTGGGGTCTAGGACGTCAGGGCTTTAAGTGCATACAATGTAAATTGCTTGTTCACAAGAAATGTCACAAACTGGTACAGAAACACTGTACCAATGAGCACGTTGAGCCATTGATTAAAGAACGCGATGACTTAAATGCCGATGCTGGTCTACCTGAGGTATTACCACCAATACCCGACTATCCGCCAGCCGTACTTCCTGATCCGTGTGACTCAGTGGCCGTAGAAGCCGTCCAAAATATCGAGGAACAACTTGAGCCGGGCACCCAAAGGCAATACTCATTAAATGATTTCGAACTAATTCGGGTCATCGGACGTGGCAGCTATGCTAAAGTACTAATGGTCGAACTTAAAAAGACACGACGTATTTACGCAATGAAAGTGATCAAAAAAGCTCTGGTCACCGATGACGAAGACATCGATTGGGTGCAAACGGAGAAGCATGTATTTGAGACAGCATCGAATCATCCATTCTTGGTTGGCTTGCATTCATGCTTCCAGACTCCATCACGTTTGTTCTTTGTTATTGAGTTTGTTCGTGGCGGTGATTTAATGTTCCACATGCAGCGGCAACGAAGATTGCCCGAGGAACATGCCAGATTCTATGCGGCTGAGATTAGTTTGGCCTTGAATTTCCTCCATGAGAAAGGAATTATCTATCGTGATTTGAAGCTTGATAATGTGTTGCTCGATCATGAGGGCCACATTAAGTTAACCGACTATGGCATGTGCAAAGAAGGCATACGGCCTGGTGACACAACATCCACATTCTGTGGAACGCCAAATTACATCGCTCCTGAGATACTGAGAGGGGAGGACTATGGATTCTCTGTCGATTGGTGGGCGCTGGGAGTGTTGCTCTATGAAATGCTAGCCGGACGCAGTCCGTTTGACATTGCTGGCGCTTCTGAGAATCCCGATCAAGTAAGAGTCAAACTCAATTTATATTTCGCTTTCAAAAATCTAATATGTTTTTCATTTTGTGTATTTTCTTATAGAACACTGAAGACTACTTATTTCAAGTTATATTGGAAAAAACCATTCGTATACCACGTTCGTTGAGTGTAAAGGCCGCGTCGGTTCTTAAAGGTTTCCTTAATAAAAATCCAGCCGATCGTCTTGGCTGTCATCGTGAATCGGCCTTTATGGATATTGTCAATCATCCGTTCTTTAAGAGTATTGACTGGGAAATGGTAAGGATGTTGATTAAGGTTTATTTTTGTTATGAGGTTTTTTCTTCCTCTCCCAATAATTGACAAAAACACATAAATAATATGCACAGTTTTTTGTTTTGTGAATAAAACTTTAGAGAAAATACACCATATTCGGTTAGGATTTTTTCCATCCACTTTTCCCACCAGAGTGTGTGTCGAAGTAAAGGAAAATTTGAATTTCCCATTCACAAATAATTAAAGGAGAATTGTTGAAATAGTACAAGTATACAGGAACAATCTATTCACAAGAAAGAAGGAACTATCTGCATGCGAGTAAATAAAAATAAAATACAGGAAAACGTTCCACAAATGATTTCCTACAGGAATAATTTATGAATTTTTACTCTTGTTGAAACATTTCTTTAAACTATTAAATAGCCGTGTTTTTTTCAGAGAGTGACGAGCAACTCAGTAAATGTTTTACACGGAAAACACACTCTCTCAAAAACACGGCTAATATTTTATTCGCATGTTATTCACATGGTTTTTAAAACCTAGCAATCATTGTATACCTTTTATTTGAAAAAAAAAAAAAAAACAGAAAGTATAATTCCCATTGTCATACATTCCATTAGCTATAGATTTTGAAAGAAAATTAATTTTATTTTAAAACAGTTTTCTTTCTTTGAAAAGAATCTAGGAACTTTGACACGACAACCATTAAAAAATAAAATAAAAGTGTTAATAAACCCCAAAATTAGAGCTGGCAACGGATTTTTACTTAATTGGTAATTGGATGAAACGTTGAACACCGAAAGATTGAGGACCGTTTAAAAAAAAAAACAGTCTTATATCAGTTTGGAGGGGTGTCTCTTATTAATATAAACATTAACAAAAAAAATAAAAGAAACTAACCGGAGTGGCACATAGTTTTATTTGGTGGCCATTAATCATTCTGCTACCAAAGCATTAACCTTTTATGAAATGGGGTATGAAAGTTAATCGGTGGTTAGCTTTTTGACTAGACCAAAACCAGCAGCGGATTTACTTACGTGACAATTATAAACTTTGGGTCAGAAAGATTTATGTCCATCAATTACAAAAACAGTTTCATTCCATTTTAAAATAAATAATAATACCTTAGCCTCTGCACCGAAGTGTGCTTTGTGTGTTTTGCCTCAATCTTTCTTTGACCAAAGTTTCATACATGTACTGATGAGGTCAAAATATGCATTAATACAGGATTCCGTTTGAGCGATACAATTAGTTTACCCGACATAATAATAATTTACAATAGTTTCCACTTGTATTGTTTTTTGTCGTATTTCCTTCATATTTAATTAATAAGACAGGCAACAAACATATTCTACACACATAATTCCACCTGCACTAATTACCATTGAATTAATTTATTTATTTAAAAACAAAAATTTGTTTGTTTTAAATTAAAAAAAAAAAAAAAAAAAAACGAAATTTGCAACAAAAAACGAAACAAAAATATTATTCTTAAGATTGCACAAAAGGAAGTTCAACCGCCTTTCATACCGACATTTGATCCTGGCGATCCGGATATGTCAACAAACTTTGACCCTCAATTTACCAGAGAACCGGCTGAATTGACGCCAGAGGATCCGTAAGTGTTCGAGTGTGAGAAGATTGCAAGCGAGCAAACATGTGCTGTTATGTTTCTTATTGTTTTTTGTTCTTTTCTTTAATAACATTTACATACATATATATAAAGATTTATTGTCCTCTAATTGTTCCTCTTTGGACTACTAATATTAAATATTTTAATTCTTTTTGTTGCATTTTGTTCAATAATTTTGTGTATACTTTTTGTTCTTTCATTTATTGACGTTTTTTTTAATAAAAGCGTAATCTTTTTTTTCCATTTGTTAACTAATCGAATGCTAAATGTTTATCATTGCATTTTTTTTTGCTTCAATGAAGTTTAAAATACACTAAAACTTAAAAAAATATTTGTTATGTTTTATTCAAAAATCTTAATGTTAATTATTCTCAGCTTGGTGTTACATCATGAATTAATATATCCCTTTTTCATTCTAGTACGTATTTTTATTGTATAGTGATTTTAATCTATTTTTTAAAAGCAATCTTAAATGCTTTAAATAAAAAAAAAAAAACTTTGCATAGAGTTAGTAATTTTCAGGTTCATGGAAGTATAATGGCAATAAAGCGTATATCGAGTTGGTTTTGTATACATTTTCATTACTTTGATTTCTTTCATTGAAAATATTTTTTATATTTTTGACCCATATTATCAATCAGATAAAAAGTTCTCTCATATATCTAATCCCAGAGCTGTTATATCCTTCAGTAGTAAATTTACAACCTTCAACCTAATATTTATACAAGTACTTAGTATGTAGAAAGATTTTGACGTATTTAAGTGACTAGGGAAATGCCAATTTATAATAGTTCTATTTATAAAGTTAGTTTTTAAGTGGCCCTGCTTTGTGCTTATTTTTGATGGATATAAATAATTCGTAACATTTCTAACTTTACAGGTTTTGTTTATGCGATACGCGTCGTTTTAATGATAGAAAACTGGCATAACTGTTATAAATTGACTTTTTTCTAGTCACAGTCATGATTAATGACGTTAAGCAGTTATACAAAAAATATGTACTTTACTATAAAAAAAAACAAACTATTCAAAGTTTTAATTATTCCTTCTTCGTGACCTTTCTTAAAATGTTAAATTTAAATTTAACATATTCAAAGTTTTCATAAAGTAAGGGTCCAGGGCCGCCAGACATACGTCATTTTATGAAAGCCAAGATTTTTCTGTGAACATATATTACGGTAGCTAAGAACAAATGGATACTAAACAAGGAGTACGCGAGTTAAAGTTGCATCCAAATGATGGAAAATTGCGTGGTTTTATCAAATATGAATTTTGTATATATGTTTAAGTGGATGGTGTAACTAACTTTATTTGACACTTGCCAGGAATCTACAGTGGGGTCTAAAGTAGATCTCTGATTCTGACCGGGTAATACCCGAAATGTCCAAGTACCCGGGTAACCGGGTGCCCGAGTACCCGAATATAACCGTGTATTACACGGGTACCCGAACCATTACCGGGTACGCGACAGCCAACGGGTACCCGGGTAGTTGTGTTATTATTATTAATATTATTATATAATTCATTTTTAATTTTTTCTTATATTAAATGTAAAGCTATCTATTATAAAATTGTAAGAAAAATAATGTCAATCTGGTAGACGGCATTATGCCAAACCAATAAGACTAAGATATTTATATAACTTATTACTTATGTACATACGAGCCCAAACGCAAAATAGTTGGACTACCTATGATAAAAAACAAAAATCTGCTGGTTCTTAAATTCCATCGGCAATAAACTCAATATTTTGGTATTTTTCTTTAGATATATTTGTTTTAGATGGAATAAAGTAACAACAACAAAATGACTTCAATTAAATAACCATATAGAGCAGTCTTAAAAAATAAAATAACGATTGATACATTTTTTTAAACGCAAAATAGTTGTCCTACGCGTCTTAATTATTATTTTACCATGGTGTTACGTCGCCTCTGGCCTTGATAACTGCTATGCGTCGTGGCATTGTGTCAACTAATTTTTGAAATTCTTCGGTACCAAAGATTTTCAAATATTTATGATTTTAGCTTTTAGGACTTGAAGAGTCCGACATGGTTCTTTTCGGAGGTTATGCTTCATTTTATGCCAGACAGTTTCAATTGGCGAAAGGTCAGGGCTGCTGGAAGGCCATTCCAGTAAGGGAATTGCTTCAGCAGATAACCACGCCATTGTAGACCTTGCTGTATGGCAGGAAGCACCATCCTGTTGGAAAATGAAATCTCCATCACTAGTTTCAAGTCGTGGTATTGATTGGAGTAGCTCATTTTCCAGACTATCCCGGTACTTAGTAGCATCGACTCAGACATGCATCCCCATATCATTAGAGATGCTGGAAACTTGACTGTTTTTTTAAGGTTATCTTTGTGAAAGGCCTCTTTGGAGTTTCTTATGACACGTTTTAGTTTTCGTCGCCCACGCAAACTTCAAACCTCGACTCATCACTCCAAATAACGGACCGCCATTGACTTAAAGTCCAGTTCTTCCGTTGCTTGCCCTACTCTAGGCGCCTTTTCTTTTGTTTGAATTAAAATAGCTCTAATTAAAATAAATCTAAAACAAATCTTATAAAATTTATATCCAATTTTTTTCATTGTCCGCTTACAAGTGTCGACTGAAACACTTTTTGAATTCTTTCTCTCCATTGAACAGTTATTGCAGCGGCAGTTTGACGTCGATTTTCCTTTATTATTTTTTTTAAGACTAGGCAATCTCGAGGTTTCCAAATTGGTGGGCGTCCCGTTTTTTTACCAACCTCCACATTTCCACTGTTTTTGAACTTTGTGATAATGTTTCGAATTGATGAGTGAGGTAAATTAAATTGGTTTGCTATTTTGTAGCTCGACAATCCCGTTTCGAAGGCTTTAACTATGGATTCCCTAAGGTCTCGTGATAATGCAACACCACGCACCATGATTGACACTAAACTGTTGCTGGCTTACTTAAAACAAGAGATCGATAAACAACAAGACAAGTGCATGTCATTTTTTTAATAACGGTTAACTGTACATCTATTTAAATCGTCATAGGCCAACTTATTTGCATCCCATAGAAAGAAGTCCAACTATTATGCTCTTATCTTTGTTTAAGAGAATGCAACCTGAAGCCATGTGTGTTTTCCCAAATTAAGTTCTGTCTGGTCTTATTTTTTATTTACTCATTAAATGGAATTTATTACATTGACAAAACAAAATTTAACTTTAAGAGGATTAATGTGTTAATTGATGAGTAGGCCAACTATTTTGCGTTTGGGTCGTATATGAATTTTAAATGAGTAAATAAATAAAAAAAAATAAAAAAAATATAATTCATAATTTGTTGAATAAATAGGTCCCATCCTTTACTTTGTGCACAGAAAATCACAAACTGTCAGATCTTGGAGAGCAACGTTGATATATTCTCGAAAATATCATAACTGTGCCAAAGTACGGGAACGCAAATTCAACCAAATTCCGTATTACCTAATGTGCTGGACAAGTAAGGCACGATGTTTGGCTTTCATTCTTTTGCTCTCAAATTGACATTTTGACAGGTAGGGGAAATTATTTACTCTCTCGTGAGCGTTGTTTTTTGTAAAAAAAAAAAACTGTCAAATTATTTAGTACGGGAACGGCTTTGGACTGGAAATCACACAAGTGCACAGAAAATCACAGAAATTTAAAGTAAAGGAACGGACCTAATAATAAATAAAAAAAAATATAATTCATAATTTGTTGAAATCCTTCATATTTTTTTTGTATTATTCTAACTATTGTAGTATAACCTGTAGAATAAAATTCAATTAAAAAGTACAAGTGACCTCAACTCCAGAAATTATTGTGTTTCGCCCAAGGTATAACAGTGGGCTCTTCAGTCAGTCTGTTATACCCTACTAAGAGACAAATTTTGGTCGATGTTTACCGACTCTTATAAAAATCACAGCAAAAAGATACTGTGAATTTTATTATTCTAGGGGAATTTGTTTAAATTCGTGCACCCAGAAAATAAATACCCGTAGTCAGGTTTTTTATAATAAGAATGATAGAATGATTTCTACTAATTATGAATTATGTAATAATATTACATAACCACAGGTACCCGGGTACCCGAAATATCCAACTACCCGGGTAATACCCGGAATTTCCGGGTACCCGGGTAGTAGACTGGGTACCCGGGTAAGTCAATACACATTAAATCTGTTTAAAGCCCTTTTACACTGCATGTTTTTTCTTTATTTTTAGCTCTCTAAGGGGCCAGTTATAGGGATCAGTAAAAACCATCAGTAAAAATTTTCTTTTGAAAAATTTCATGTGTTATAAAAAGATTTGAAACATTAAAATGGTACGAATCGATGGCAAATCAATTAAAATATTTTTTTCCGGCTAAAAATAAGCCCAAGGAAGAATATGTTTTGTAAAAAAAGCATTTATTTATTTTACTGATGGAAATTCGTTTAACTGAACAGCTGATTGCCAATTCACACAAAATGGAACATTTCGTTTCAGTTTTCTGTGTTCCATCTTTTTACTGTTCCACTCCGTCAGTAAAAAAAATTACTGAAGCATTTTACATCATTAAAATTAATAGAAGGTTGTGGCTGGAGGTTTGACATTTAATTACTGATATAATTTTAATTATTGCTATAACCGACTGTACTTTAAAAAAAATCCAGTTTTCATCTGTTTCAACTTTTACTGATGGTTTTTACTGATCGCTATAACTGGCCCTTAAATCATGTTTTAGTTTCAGCAAAGAGAAAAAGAGAAATTAGTATTCTTATGAAAAGAACAACATGATGTTTTCACAATTACAAAGTGCCACAAAATAAATATACACCAAAACTAGTGTTCTCTCGGGTGACGACACTGAAACATGATTTAGTGAGCTAAAAATAATGCAAAAATGTAGTGTCATACGCACTAAATATTTTGGATTAATTTCTTAGTGAGACGCGCGTAATGAAATATGAAACTATGTTGTCAATTCTGGTCAATTCTATTCGGGAAAAGCTCTTTATACCATTTACTCGTTGAAATGTAATATTTCTTTTTCCTGTTTTAATCCTCACCCGATATAAGTGGAATACACCATCTACACTTTATACAGAATGTTGTGTTGTTTGGGACTGCCTTCCGTTGCAGGATCTGTGCTAACAACATAAATGGCTGTACTATCGCTATGATTAATATACAGGTCGCATATGATACGACAAAAGTTAGCGCGTGTATGTTTGGTTGAGACCTGAACAAAATTGTGTAGGAGAGGGCTTCTATTTGACCCCGTTAAGGACATACAATACAAACAAATTTATTTAAAACCAACCAAAAACCAACGACAGCAACCTATGCTAGAGCTTTTTTAAGCCAGAAATCCATTCTTTAGTTTTCTTTTTAAATCAAGATGTTTTAATGTACAGTTTTCAAAAAATTAATTTTCAAACTTTAAGTTAGTAAAAACAATTTTTCAGTAGCCAGTTAAACCTTAGATAGTACTTATTCTTTTAAAAAACAAAAATATGTTCCTGATGTTATAGTATTTATTCTTCTTATAGCTTAACTGTGATTGAAAATTTGACTCTAAGTTGACTATGATATTTACTTTATATTTTTCTTTTTAGTATATAATGCTCTTATAATCTTTTAGTCAAAAATTCAAAACCAAATGAATCTATAAGCTACAACTGCTACCATTACAAAATATAAAAAAACAATAGTTGACCTGTGCTTCCATTGCTTCGCTACTTTTCAAATTCAAAAGATTAATCGATTACATCCTATCCGCTGACTATAATAAAGGCATTCAAAAAATTGCGTCTTAATTAATATGCCGAGTTTTATATAATAGTTAATATTTTGAAAAATAGAAGTCATTGGGTTTAAGTGTTTAATTAAAAAAAGAGCATTGAAAAAGAAAAAAAAAAACAAAAATAGTATTGTTTAGATTGAACGTACTTAAATGCTTAGGGTGAAACCTAAGGGTCTAACCTAAAATTTAAAAAAAAAATCGTTTCGATTTTTTTTTAAAATTTTGTATCTATAATTAGGTTTGAAAATTATTATTTCAAGAACTATTCACTTACATCCATATTTTTGAGTTTTTTAAAACTAGTTTAAAAGCAAAACTTGATTTAAAAATAAAATTTAAGAATGGAATATGGATTTCAATTTTCAAGCCAGAAATATCAAACAAACAACAAAAATTTTGTATTATTAAGATCAAAAAACATTCTTGTTGCATCAAAACAAAAAAAAAACATTTCCCTTCCTATTATCCTCTTACCTCATTGAATTTTTTGTATTATTTTTCAATCTTTTGTTCGTTTTCTCTTTTATCGTCATGTTATGTTTTCTTTTCGCACCAATGTAGCTAGAGCGTAAGCAAGTATCACCTCCATTTAAACCACGATTAGATTCTGACAGGGATTTGGCAAATTTCCCTCCCGAATTCACAGAGGAGGCCGTACAATTGACCCCAGACGATGAGTAAGTATTTTTTTATTGATTTTTGTTTTCTTTGCCTGTTTTTGACTTTTAAGTCTTTTTACATTTTTCTAAATGAATGAGAAAAAACATAAAGCTTTTAAGGGCTTTAAAGCTTTGATATACATAACTAACAAAAAATGAAAATTGAAATTTTTGTTGCATATTTTATTAATTATTGTTATAATTCTTTTTACAGTCGTGTTATTGAGAAAATCGATCAAACTGAATTCGAAGGATTTGAATATGTGAATCCATTATTAATGTCCCTAGAAGATTGCGTTTGACATCACGCATCGTGTGAGCTACATCCATATAATTTACGGGTTAGTTTAAATGTTTCTTTTTTTGATGTTCATATAATTCTTTGAATTTTTGTTTAATATTAAAATTAAAGTAATCGAATTTGTATTTTGTATTTTTCATTATTATCGAAATTAGTTATACGGAGAGGACTCCAGTGACTATGATTCCGTTGCTGATGATCTAAGTATTCTTCAATTACCTCCTCCAACCTCTAATAATAATAATAATAATATTAATAGTCATACAAATAATAGTAATAATAATAATAAAAGTCTACTTCAGCACATGTTTTGCCTTCCATTAAATTAAGTGAGAATAAAAAAAAAAAACAAGATAGAATGAAACATAAATTGTGAAACACAAAAAATGCAATTATCTTATATATTTACATAACAAAATTAATTATATATATTTATTGAATGACGAAATAAAAATCAACAAAAAAAAACACTATAGAAATGCCTAGCAGGTAGATTTTTTTCTTTTGTTTAAAACAATTGATAGATCAAACAAATTGCATTACCTATCTAAACACAAAACTACCTATTCTAATTAATTATTAAATAATGAAAAAAAAAGTAAAACAGTAATGTTCAAGGAATTTCACTTAAAAAAATAAATAAATTCAACTCAAAACTATGATAACATCAACACAAAATAAAACATGTTCGTAGTAAAATTAATAATAATTATTGAACAAAACAAAAATTTAACAAAAAATTACCTATTATATATTATTAAATCAAAACAAAAATTATAAGAAACAAAATAAAAACAATGTTATAAACAATGTTGTGTAAATAATAAGTTTTTTTCGTAACACACAAAATACACAATTTCTGTTTTAAAAGTAAATTAAAAAAAGAGTTAAAGCAAAAATTCAGCGAATATAGTGTGTTATAAAATCAAAATTAAACGAAACATTAAAGAATTCGAGAAATAATAAAGAAAAAAGAAGACGTAAAAGTGATGCAAAAAGTATTTTAAAAACAATGAATGGACAAAATAAAAGAACAAAATAAACTTTAAAAGTATTCTATGTGTTTCCTAATGTGATTGCTATTATAAACTTTTTATTATTATTGTTATTATTATTTGTCTTTACTGAAATCACATTTAAATATATATATATATTTTTTTTTAATAATTATGAAAAATAGTATTCTCTATAATAAGAGGCAATGCAACTTAATTAAGTTTATTAAAGTTATAATAATAATTTAAACAAACAATATATACAATTTTATTTTATTTTTGCTTCTATACGCGTTTATAAAGAAATCAATGAAAGAGTAAGCTACTCGAAACTGGACTTGTCACGTACAGTAGTGGGCATATAATAAGCAAACAGTTTTGTTTATATTTAGCGTTTTATTTTAATAGAATAAAAGGAACAGAAAATACAAATAATGTTTTTATTGTACGCGAGTGAGTGAATATTAGTATACATAACGCTTATAAGAAGCCCACAAAATTCCACAATGTTTTATTCTTTTAAACAAGATTTTATGTCTTGATAACGAAAAAAGTAAACAAGTCTTTGTATATATCAAAAAAAGAATAAGGTATTTAATTTCCTAACCATAGAGGACGCAGGTACCACTAAAATGAATAATGAAAAGTCTACACATCAACGTTGAGGCCTGATCTGCTATCAATTTTCTGTTATGAATCATAAAAGGTGTTCACCATAAAAGATCTTTTATAATTGGTGTTCAGGAGTTCGGACTTTTATAAAAGTCTGTTATGAAAGTTCGAAAAGGATTTTTTTATAGAAACAGAACTAAAATCTTTTATTAAAAATCAGCTCTAAATAAAATATTTCGTAACTGAAAGTTGTCGAATTGTGGTGTGCGTAAATAAATATTGGAAGTTATGGTGGATTTACATGTATCTTCGTCCGACTTCTGCAAAAAAAAGGGGATGCAAAATTAAAATGTACATTTGTTGGATAGAGAGGGAGCACCAAAATGCAGAAGATCTTCGTGCATGAAGATTATAGGAAGTGCCATAATGGTGGATTTACATGTATCTTCCCCTGAGAGCATATTGCAAAGGTTTAAGGAACACAAGTTAAAGTACAAAACACTTCATGGACCAAATTTTAAGTTGTAGGTAGTCGTCTTGATGTTCCCGATGTACTAGAATTAAATAAATTTTTAAATACTTTGATTTATTAATTGTAACAATTCTTATATAATGCTGGATTTACATGTATCTTCGTCTGCAAATATGAAGAAAAGTAGAGCGGGACAAATGTATGCCAAAACTCCGAGCGTGTGAAAGAGCACCATCAAGAAGATGAACATGTTCGTCTTCATATCTGCATTGTGGTGGATTAACATGTATCTTCGTCCGTAGTAGCCCGTAATGGTTAGTGCGTTCGACTGTCACGCTGGAGGTCTGGGATCGCTTCCCAGCCTCGTCCACCTTAAAACTTTTTCAGGGCTACTGCCTCTTGCGAGGAATTGACAAATCCTCCAAGAGTATCACTTGTCACGAATAAGTGCTTCTCGTCTAGCCGTTCGGATTCGGCATCAAATTGTAGGCCCCTTCCATTCCTGTCGAAAAGGCGCACACAGGAATGGTTGCGAGTTGTTAGTCACTAGGCCCTGGTTCTTCATGAGCCGTTGTGCCACCCGATTTATTTATTTTTTTAATTTTTTTTCGTCCGACTTCTGCAAAAAAAAGGGGATGCAAAATTAAAATGTACATTTGTTGGATAGAGAGGGAACACCAACATGCAGAAGATCTTCGTGCATGAAGATTTATAGGAAGTGCCATAATGCAGATATGAAGACGCACATGTTCATCTTCTTGATGGTTCTCTTTCACATGTTGTTATGTTGGATTTACATGTATGTATCTTCGTCTGCAAATATGAAGAAAAGTAGAGCGGGACATATGCATGCTAGAAATGCGGTTTGTCCGCAAAGATCGTTGGTTTGCGGAAACAATGCTTCTGGCAACGTTTTGTAGTACCAAGATGACGGGAAATCAGGCATCTTAGTACTTTAAACTGCCAAGTTAATTGTTCCCTAATAGGATATTGCGTCGCAGATCATTACGCCTCCTTCCCTGTTGTGGCGACGGTTCAGAAATCGTTTATCTTTTCTCATATCGTGAAAAAATTACTATAGCCATCTTGTTGATGAAAAATTAGTTATTTCTGAACTTTTTCATGCAGTTCGAGTGCTTAAATCATTATTTTAAGGAAAAATGTTCCATTGCTGCCTTGGTTTCCTATTCACGGGACTTCAAAATAAAAGAAAATTTATTGGGATGGCTCACATGAAAAGTTGACGAAAAATCGAAGCAGCGATGACTGATTCACACCGTTAGTTTGGCCTTGAGTAAAATTTCACTTGACTATCTGAAATCACTGTATAACTCTCTTAAACATGACGTTTTACTTTCAGCTTTCCCCTTGCCAGACGCCCACCAAAATACGCGAAAACCAACTTTTGGGGTGGAGGTGATAACCACAAATATGCTACACCAAAACAACAGAAATATCCCCCTGACTATAAAAAAGTGTGTCCAAGACGTTTTGGTTTCAGCCTTGTGCTTGCCAGACGCCCACCAAAATGCGCGAAAATCAACTTTTGGGGTCGTAGTGATATACACAAGAGTGGGTATATCAAAAATTAGAAAAATTCTCCTGATTATAAAAATGTGTGTCCAAGACGTTTTGGTTTCAACCTTGTGCTTGCCAGACGCTCGTTAACTTTTCTCAAATGCATTTTGAACTTAAATCCTTAATAACTTTTTTCCTATGAGGTAATCATTTAATAAACAATGAATCATTTAATAAACAATGAAGATGACTTAATTGATAACGAAGATGACAACATCATACAAAATTCTTCATCCGATGAATCCGACGAAGAATTATTTTTTTTTAATATCTAATTATTTCACGTTATTAAATGATTTAATAGTTTTTTTTTTAAGTAAAATTTATTCAATGATTTTTCCTCAAACGAAACAAGTTGTTTTTGTGCATTCTTCATGGTGGTAGAATGTTTCTGATTTTTTGGTGTATCAATCTGTTGGTTATATCTCATCAATGCTTTCTGGGGCCGCAACCCCGTTGAACCATTTAACTTTATCAGTATCGTCGTCCTCCATTGTCAAGCCGCAGTGGAATGGGGAAAGCTTTGTGCCTGTATTTAAAATAGCATTTTTCCAAATATGGCTTATATAGTTACAAAGATTGATTTGTTGCAATAAAACGCTTTTATTTGGCGGCAAAAGACTTGCTTCAAAATCTACAGATAACATTTTTATAATCAGGAGAGTGTTTCTGATATTTTGGCGTACCATTCTTTTGGTTATACCTAATAGGAAAAAAGTTATTAAGGTTTTAAGTTCAAAAATGCATTTGATAAAAGTTAAAGTGCGTCGGGCAAGCACATGGCTGAAACCAAAACGTCTTGGACAGACATTATTATAGTCAGGAGAGTGTTTCTGATTTTTTGGCGTACCATTCTTTTGGTTATACCTCATAGGAAAAAAGTTATTAAGGATTTAAGTTCAAAAATGCATTTGAGAAAAGTTAACGAGCGTCTGGCAAGCACAAGGCTGAAACCAAAACGTCTTGGACACACATTTTTATAATCAGTAGTGTTTCTAATATTTTGGCTCACCATTCTTTTGGTTATACCTCATAGGAAAACAGTTTTTAAGGTTTTAAGTTCAAAAATGCATTTGAGAAATGTTAATGTGCGTCTGGCAAGCACAAGGCTGAAACCAAAACGTCTTGGACACACATTTTTATAATCAGGAGAATTTTTCTGATTTTTTGATATACCATTCTTGTGGTTATCACTTCGACCCCAAAAGTTGATTTTCGCGCATTTTGGTGGGCGTCTGGCAAGCACAAGGCTGCCGGCTCTAGGTCTACTATTGTTTTATTTTGTTTTGAAATTGAGATTAAATCGATTTTTATTAAATAAAAAAAAAGATAATGGAAAATTTAACTATTTAACATTCATTGTTATATTATTTCGAGCTCCGTTTGTCTTGCGGTCCGAGTAGACGTGAGTTACTTGTTGTGAATAAAGAAAAAAATAAAGAATTTATAACATTAAAGTGAATAATCGAATTAAAAAGGTCAAAGGACCATTTAATCTACAAAATAAAAGAAATAAAGATTTTCTTTTACTGAACATTCCAATTAATCAATTGAAAGTAACTAAAATCGGCGATTCCCTCATGGAGGGGAACGAAAAACCGAAACCTTTACCAAGCCAAAAGCTAACGGATGATGAAGTACCGTTTCATCATCAAAATACAGCAATAATGCCGGCGTCTCAAGCCGAAGACATGATTTTCCAAGAAACTGACGATTATATTAATCAATTCCCTGCTCTTCCTAATCGAAATTCACCGGACATACTAAACAAAAACCAGACCAGACAAAGAACTGGTTCATATCCTGAATTAACTCCGCAAAGAATGCAAGCGGCTTACAATCTAATGGAGCTAGGCTCTCAAAATTATAACGAAAGCGAAACTAATCAAGACGGTTGGAATAAAGTCCCAGCCAAAAAAAGAAGACCGAATTCCAAGACCTCTTCGAGAAGCAGAGACCCTTCACCTCAAAGGACTGATGACAACAGATTCAAACTATTAGACAACTTGGTAATATTAAGTAGTGGTAAGTCTCAAAATAACGAGAATAATCAAAATAACTTTGTAAAATTAGTTGAAATTGACAAAATAAAAAATAAATTTTGCCCCCCTATAATATTATATAAAGCTAATATTAAAAAACTTGTACAAGACTTAAAGGAATCTATACCTGAACTTCAGGTCAAAGTTATTAATGTTAATCGTTCTAAGAGCAAACTTTTTGTTGATGATGTTGGGGCACACTCCAAACTAATGGAGATTCTTAGCAAAACGAATGATATTGAGGCCCACTCATTCACTCCTAAAGAACTTAAACGAGTAAATCTTATACTAAGAGGACTAAACCTCCAATACAGCGAAGATGAAATAAAAGCGGAAATCGAAGCCGCAGTACCAAACGTGATAGAGTCTGTCTCAAGATTCGGAACTTTACGTTCCAAAGACCGGAGAGCTCTAATAAAAGGAGCATTAGAAAAAAGAGAAACAAGGACAAGTTTTGTCCAAAAGACAATAAATAACACAGGTTTTGCAACATCAAAAACTTCATATGCAGATCACTTTAAAAAGAACTCTCCAGTTGCTCAACCTCAAACTGTAAGGACCACCTCAAATATAGGGGAGCAGGGTACGTTGACTGAGTTTTTTGAACTTTCGAAGGAATTGTTCGGATAAAGTGTGTCTGATCTAATGACAAAGATCAAAAATTTCTTACAAAACATAAAAAAGTCAGGCTCAATCGAAGAGAAAAGATTGGCCTATTTGGGGCTTCTTAATGAAGTCCTAATTTCACAATCGAAATAATGGCATTGAAAATCCTAAGCCATAACGTTGGGTCCCTTATAGAGCATTCAAGAAGAATTGAATCTCTTACAATTCTTCTAGATCACAAAGTAAATGTAGCGTTTATTCAAGAAACTCACCTCAATGAGAAGCATAAAGTCTTTTTAGACTCATATGCATTCATTAGGAATGATAACCAACAGGGAGTAGCAATAGCTATCAAACAAAACATCCAGTTTAAAAAAGTTGAATCTAAAAATATTAACATTCTATGCAATCTTATCTCGGTAGAATATCTATTTAACGGTTTGAAAAAACATAAACTATTAGGTTCAATCTATATTCCATCAGGAATGGCTTCTTCATACTTAATGGAAGAACTTAATAAAATTAATCAGCTTACCTTAATGGAAGAAAACCCATTTGGGGAGATAGCGTCACGATCATAAATGGTAATGGTTTGGAAAAATGGCTTACTAATCCAGATTGCAATTTTACAAATTTAACAACTGACTGTCCTACGTATCCAAGGACTTCATCTTACTTGGACCAATTTTTAATATCTAATGACATTATTGATACAGTCAATCCAAATTGTTATATCAAAGCTCTACCATCCTTTTCTGACCATCTACCAATTCTCCTTGACATCAATTTGTCTGAAGCGGAAATTCCATTAAGCGATTTTCCCATTGTAAGATCTTTTAAAAAAACCAATTGGAATAAGTTCAAAAATAATCTGGATGCAGAGTTAGAACTTATTAAACCATTCCCATATACCACCATGCAAAATTCTGAAATAGACCGAACCATCAAAAACTTCAACTCAGTATTGTTTTCAGCAATTGAATCTAATTCAAAAATGATTGCACCCACAATAAAGAAATATGCCCTGTTACCAGAAAATATCAAAATCCTTTTTAATCATAAGAATAAATGACAAAAACAACTGAAAAAAATATTTCACAACAGTTATAACAGAACATCTAATGACTATAAGGAATATTTCTCTGCTTAGGCAAATAATAAAAGAAAAAGTAGCCAATTGGATAAACGAGCAACTTAAAGAGAGATTGGCAAACATCAAACCAGGCCCACAAGCACATAAAAGCATCAATAGGATAATAGGAAAAACTAAAAAATTCAACTGTCAAAAAATCATAGTCAAAAACATCACAATAACTGAAGAAGAGGATAAGGTCAAAGTTTTTGTACATTATTTCAAAGAATCTTATAATAACACCGAAGCAATAAACCAAGATAGCAAATTTTCTAAACAAATTAAAAATAAAATTGAACTAGCAGGGAATTCAATGCCGGATAAAATATTCTTGTTTGGAAATGATAACTCAGCTCTTTCCCTAATAGCCCCACAAATGTTTACCTCTACAACAGAGATTGCTTCTATTATTAAAAACCTTAACGGTAAAAAATCAGCAGGACCGGATAATATTTCGAACTTCATTCTTAAAAAAATTTCAAGAATGGCAATAGAATCTCTTACTATTATAATAAACAACTGTCTAAACAATGGGTACTTTCCACTAGAGTGGAAAGTTGCCAGATTGTTTCCAGTAAAGAAAAAAAATATTTCCTTTGAACTTAACAACTTCAGACCCATATCTATGCTCTCTAATGTAGGAAAAATACTGTAACGAGTAATCTGTATAAAAATGGATAGACACATAGATAATTCTTTTGATTTTATTTCTGATTTCCAATTCGGATTCAAAAAAGAACACTACCTCTCATGCTTTAATAAAGATCCACAATGACATAACGGTTAACTTAAGAGATAAAAAATGTACTGTGGCTTGTTGTCTGGACGTAGAAAAGGCGTTCGATAGCGTTTGGGTTGAAGGGCTTCTATTCAAACTGCTTGAAATTGGGTTTCCACCTGAAATATTCAAAATACTTCTCAGTTTTCTTTCTGATAGAACCTTCTTCGTAATGTTTCAGACACTAAAATCCAACTTAATTAAAACATCACGAGGGGTCCCCCAAGGATCAGTGCTGAGCCCAAGGCTATATAACATATTCATGTACGACTTCCCACATGTAATGACATACCCGAATGCATCAGATACAAAAGGTATTTTATTTGCCGATGATACAATTGTTCTGGCTCATGCCGACTACCCTTATGATGCTCTGTGCAACCTTAAAACACATATTGATAAAATAGTCAGATTCTACCAAAAGTGGGGAATAAAATTGAATATTTCAAAATCAGAAGCTATTTGTTTCAGAAACTCATACAGTAAGGGTAAGGTAGGAGTAGTAGCGGAGAGCAGAAACTTAGTATTAACAATAGATGGCATTGACATTCCTTTCAAATACAATATAAATTATCTGGGAATACAGTTTTCAAACCTACTGAAGTTCAATCCTCATGCAAGAAAAATAAAAGAAACAGCAATCAAAATTTCAAACATGCTAACACCGTATTTAAGACATAAAAGTTTAAAAAGAAAGACAAAACTCCTCTTTTATAAAACGATCATAAGACCCGTTATGCTGTACACATTCACTTGCTGGTTCTCCATTTCACCAACGGTGGCGAAAGAATTGGAGATTCTAGAAAGAAAATTTTTAAGGTACTGTATAAACAAAAATTTCAAAACAAGAACTAAAAAATTCTCAAATAAATACGTTTATAATGAGACTAAAGTCGTCCCTCTTATGACTTACGCTTTCAACTTGATGAAAAAATTTACCTACAAAATGAGCTGGGCTGAAAATAGCCTAATGTACGATATATATCATCAACAAAAGACCATCTCATGGGAGAACTCATTGTATCTTTCCCCAATAGGTATTGAATTGGAGAGCCAGGGACTAGATTTGGAGTGTGCCCTACCTTCCTTCTACCAACAAACTGTCCAAGGACAAAATCGTGGCTGACAAAAGTTAAAAATATTGAGTTGTTGCGCTGCTCCCTGACATGCTATTCTGGTTTTGTCATCTCTTAGTGCACTTTAGTGGACGATGAGAGAGTTATTTCCGGGTGGTGTATCAGGGGGTAGCGCATTACAAACACAACATTAAGAAATAATTAGCTTAAGAGAAAATGTATAATACTAATTACTGAAAAATTACTATTATTACCTACTAAAAACTAAACAAATAACGAACTGAAATACTTTAGAAAATTGTAATTTTTTTGCTCCTGCTTAAGTGAAAACAAAACAAAACGATTTGTAAAAGAAACTTTATTATTAGGCGTGTACCACAAACTGAGCGCTCAATGTCAGAATAAAGGTATAACTATAATAGAAAGAAGTCAGCTTACGCGGTCGTACGAAACTGAGCGAATACAAAGAATTGATATGATCCGCCCATAATTGCGATTTGGTATTTTCGTTAAGTTTTCGTTAACTTTCGCTATCGGTAGCGCTCTTGCGAAAGTAAACTGACAGATAACAGAAATCAAAATAAAAAAAAAAAATTGCACGGGTTTTGTGTTGTGAATTTTTTGTGAAGCAAAGTTTAAACTGCATCAAAAACAAAAATATCTTTGTTCTGCTGCAAAGTTTTTGTTCAATCGAATTCTCGATTTTATACGAGCTGTGTGCAAAGTTTTTCTTTAAAATTTTATTAAATTTCTCAATAAAGTGAGTGCTGCAATGGCAAGAAGATCATCAGCTACTGGAGGGGAAATCATTGGTACAACTTCAAACCACTTAAGCGAATTATAGGTTACATGTCAATTTGACGTTTCGGAACGCTACTTTTCGTTCTGTTTTGACATTAGCTTCCGACAGCCACCGATTATTATAGTTCTACCTTAACGGAGGCAGAATCATTTGGTGGGATAACATTCTCCGCTCTCGTTAAAAAAAACAACATGTGTTATTATTCTCATACAAGTTTGGAAATAAGATTTCAACTTTTCTTTAAATATTTAATTGTTAAACCAAAAAACTTTTTGAAATTAATGAAAATGATTATAGCTTATTCAATTAGTTTGAGTTTTCACTAACATTCCGTCTTTATTTTGTATTTATTTACCACTTTCTCATTGCACACCCTCAAAAAATTATAACTTGGTTGTCAAACAAACGCTGTTTCAACTGAGAAAACAAATTGAATAGTGAATCCAAGAAATTTTTGGATCAGAAATCTCCGCGAAAAATCTCAGTGCTCAGTTGAGATTTTTTGTCTCACTTAAAAAATCCTTGAGCGCTCGGAGCGCTCAGTTAATGGTACACGCCTATTGTGAACACACAAAATCTTTGAACCAGCTGACAAAGAAAAAAGAATACTTTCATACCAATTGAAAAAAAAAAAAATCAAATAAACCTTTTCAAAACACACAATATTGATGTAGCCAATTATAAAACACTGGTAAATTCCATTTATTTAAAGTACAAAGTCAAAATATATCTGACAGATAAACATTGTGATTATTTCAGCTAAAGGTTCCTAGAGTTTCACTAATATAGTGGATCTCCTTTATCAAAGGTTAGTTTTAAGTAAGGTTAAGTTTTTTCATGACTAAAACGTCAAAAATAATTGTGAAATAACTCCATGAGCAAGAGTTTTCTAAAAGTGTAAATAGTACAGCTATGGAAGCATATGTCATTAAAACAAGAGGACCATACATAACAGTCGTCAATGTATCCTAGAGTAAGAATGAGATAAATGTAATTTATGTACAAGAAAAAGAAAAGACTCAATAAAAATTGAATTGAATTGAATTGTTATATTATTTCAATTTCAGTAGTACGTGACTGTTTTTAAGCCAACATACTGAACCAATTTTAATGGTTGAGGTGTCAAAACAATCGAAATTTCCCAAGGACTTCGAGAGTTATAGTTTTATTTTATAAATATTTATAATCTAATTAAAAAATAGCTTTAAAAATATTATAATATTCCAATGAAAATGAACACTTCAAATTCCAATGAACTTTCAAAACAAACATTCCAATTTCCAATCGTGCAAATTAGGTCTGTTCAATATATTGTGGTGTGCGTGGTATTAAAGGCAAGGAATCATTTGAAGTTGAATGAATAACATAAAGATCACGATTCATTTTTTCGGTTGTTTCGTCTTTCTTAATGTCTTTTTTAATGTTCTTTTGTTACTTAATAATTTCCACTAGCTTGGGAGGTCTAAAATCGTTCGAGTTTTCTGCTACAAACGATTTGATCCCTACCCCTTACTTTTCACTCTCTTCACCCGCGCACAAAAGATCGACACTGGAAAAATCGTTCAATGTAGACCGGGACATAGGAACTTGATTTTTTGGAATTGAAATTGGAAGTGTTTATTTAACGAATTCATTTTCATCTTATGGGAAATTAGTTCTGTTCAATTTATGTTGTGGATGGAAACAAAGTTAATGCACTGGACATTGACGGAACTAAACGGTGCATAAGAAATTATAATTATTATTGCAGTAAATAGCAAGGTGTGAATATCAGTAAAGCTTCTCCGTGCGTGACTGTTTACATGGCTTGGGAGATCTTTAAGACTTTCAAATTGAATAAGTCCGCATGAGAAAAAAGATCTTATCTCCATTTCGCGATATTTGACAGTCACAGACATAATACCACTGGAACGTGTATTAAAAAGAGAAAGATGAATTTTACATAGGTACTTGTTTTTTTTTTAAATTAAAATAAACTTTAAAAAAATTAAAATAAATTAAAAATTAAAAAATCAATCCATAATTTTGCAAATTTTGCTTTGAAAAGTTGCTGAACCAGAAGGCACTGGTAAAATTTCTTCATTATGATAAGAAGTGTTCCTCATTTTCAAAGAGAGCGGACGCATATGCTTATTCCTGCGTGGAGATTTAAGGCAGGTTCTTCCTGTTTTAAGGCACGACAATAGATCAACAATTATTGAAGCAAATATAAAACGATCTCCCTAAGGACAAAAATTGAAAAAAGGAAATATGAGGACAAACGACGATCCCATTTTTAGTAACTGGCTTTTAAAGTTGGGGAAAGTTGGGGACAAAATTATTGCAGATGAAGCAAACATTTAGTACAGCTATGAATCGATTCAATCTGATGATAGATCCGATGAAGAACTGTATTCTGTTGAGTTCCTAAATAGTGTTTGTCTTTCTGACCTTCCATCTCACAAATTAATGTAAACACGACTGTAATGCTTATAAGGAATCTAAACGCTAATGAAGGCTAGATCAATGGGGTTGAGGATGATAATAACTCAATCAAGTATGTTCATCATAGCAGAGAAGCTTAATCATATTGGAAGAACTGTTTTAATTCCAAGAATATCAACAACGCCATGGGATACATCTATGCCATTCATTCAACATGACGAGAAAACAGTTTCCCATTAAAATTGCATATGTTATGACCATAAATAAAGTGCAAGGTCAAACATTAGAAAGAGCTGGGTTGCATTTGCCGGATACTGTATTTTCTTATGGTCAACTTTATGTGGCTTTCTCAAGAGTAAAAAGATTCTGAAATATTTTCATAACTATAAAAAAGATTGCTTCAACTTTATGTGGCTTCCCAATGTTATTTTTAAAGAAGTTCTATAACTTCACTCATCATTCTTTTATACACACATTCACATTCTTCATATACATACATACATGTATACAATAAAATTTTTGAAAATACATAAATTAAGGATTGTTTATTGTAATATAGTTGTTTTTCATTTCATTCGTCATTTTCATTCACAAAATAAAAACATAGAAAAGTCATCCAAACTAATGTAATATTGTTTCTTGCAATTTAATTTATGAAAAATATGACTGAATAAATTATATATATAAAATAATAAATTAAAACTTTTAGTTCATCTCTTATTATTATTTTTATACTAAGTTGTAGATCATTCAACATCAAGTGCGATCTTACCTTTATTTACATCTACCTTTCAGATATTTGAACAGATCTAATTTCTCATAAATATGGACAGGCACATAAGGTTCTTTCAACACGATTGGAAAGTGGAAGTGTTTGGCGGACAACGGCCAATGGCCGCGATCACAAACCTATGTAGAGCGTCATTTAATTTTTGACGCCCGCGCGTCAATTTATTTTTGACGCCCGGGCGTCATTTTATTTTTGACTCCTGGGCGTCAATTTATTTCTGACGCCTGGGCGTCATTTTGTTTTTGACGCCCGCGCGTCAATTTATTTTTGACGCCCGCGCGTCAATTTATTTTTGACGCCCGGGCGTCATTTTATTTTCGGCGCCCGGCCGTCATTTTATTTTTGACGCCCGGGCATCATTTTGTTTTTGACGCCCGGGCGTCATTTTTTTTGATGCCCGGGTGTCATTTTCTTTTTGACGCCCGGTTGTCATTTTATTTTTGACGCCCGCGCGTCAATTTATTTTTGACGCACGGGCGTCATTTTATTTCTGACGCCCGGGCGTCATTTTATTTTTGACGCCCGCGCGTCAATTTATTTTTGACGCCCGGGCGTCAATTTATTTCTGATGCCCGGGCGTCATTTTATTTTTGACGCCCGGGCGTCATTTTGTTTTTGACGCCGGGCGTCATTTTTTTTTGACGCCCGGGCGTCATTTGATTTTCGGTGCCCGGGCGTCATTTTATTTCTGACGCCCGGGAGTCATTTTATTTCTGACGCCCGGGCGTCAATTTCTTTCTGACGCCCGGGCGTCATTTTGTTTTTGACGCCGGGCGTCATTTTTTTTTTTGACGCCCGGGCGTCATTTGATTTTCGGTGCCCGGGCGTCAATTTATTTCTGACGCCCGGGCGTCATTTTATTTTTGACGACCGCGCGTCAATTTATTTTTGACGCCCGGGCGTCATTTTATTTCTGACGCCCGGGCGTCAATTTATTTCTGACGCCCGGGCGTCATTTTATTTTCGACGCCCGGGCGTCATTTTATTTTTGACGCCCGGGCGTCATTTTATTTTTGACGCCCGGGCGTCATTTTATTTTCGACGCCCAGGCGTCAATTTGTTTTTGATGTCCGGGCGTCATTTTAAATGTGAATCCAGCATTATGGTGGATTTACATGTATCTGCATTTGGTTTCTGCACAAAAAAAAAGGGATGCCAAATACAAAATGTATATTTGTTGGATAGAGAGAAAAGATCAAAATGCAGAAGAACTTCGTTTCTGCATTATAGGAAAGTGCCATAATACAGAAATGAAGACGAACATGTTCATCTTCTTGATGGTTCTCTTTCACTCGCTCGGATTTTTTGTACACATCTGTCCTGCTCTACTTTTCTGCATTATGCAGACGAAGATACATGTAAATCCACTAATATTTGTTAGAAAGAGAGAAAAGAGCAGAATGCAGAAGAACTTCGTTTCTGCATTATAAGAAAGTGCCATAATGCAGAAAAGAAGCCGAACATGTTTATCTTCTTCATGGTTCTGTTTCACTCGCTCGGATTTTTTGTATACATCTGTCCTGCTCTACTTTTCTGCATTTTGCAGATGAAGATACATGTAAATCCGCCATAAAAGATTGCGCCAAATAGGCCTAATTACCTTTTTTGTTCCCATAAATCCCCAAAACCTACCTGGCAATGCTTCACCTTTCAAATCCATAAAACCGAACCACAACAAAAATGGAACACCATTTTTCATGAACAGCCATCTTGCAAAGCGGAGTTAACGTCAAGCGCTTTTGTGTGTGTTATTTTTTTCTTCTCGCAAATTAGATTCGTTTTTCCACAAAAATCACTAAATTCACATCATAAAATTAATAAAATGTTCTTAGTTTAGTTTTTCAATTAAATATAACACAAAATGATATAAAATTCAAAAAATCTCATGCAATTTCGGAAAAAGCATTCGTAAATCGAGAGGAGAAAACTTTAATCAAAGAAAAAAAAACAAAAAAAGATCCATCGACCCACAACGAAAAACGACGAAATTTTCTTAGAAAATTGTGAAAAACAAGGTTTATTCCCAAAATTCTTGTACTTATAGCTGTTATAAACGGTTCCAAGGAATATCTCAAGAATCCAAAAGGTTTGTTTGTTAATAGTTGTATCAAATTTAATTCAATCAATTTCATATGTGTTTGAGTTTTTGAGACTCCTCCGAGCAATAACAGTCGACTGTTCTTGTTCATCCGTCGGTGGTGGAAAAATTATATCTTGGAATTTCTTTTTTGTATCTTTCGTGGGTAGCTCGCAAAGAAGTGCGTCGTGGTGGAGCTGTGCAGCGTGCTCCAAACGCAAACAAAAAGCAAAACGTTGATTTATTCTATTTTACATTCGTCTCGCCGCCTTTCATCAAATTTTGGTGCTTTTGTTGCTGTTTCCTGTTACTTGGAGCACAAAATGAACTTTTTGGAGAAGAACTCGTGTTTTGCAGAGTCACATATTTCTTTGTTTTGTTTGGCAAAAGTTTATGAAATTAGGTTTAGTTAGGAACTGTTTGAGACTGAGCCATCAACTGAGATTGTTTTGTATTGACTAATTCGGATGTAGGTACCTAATCAGTTTAAATGTTTTTATATGAAAAGGTTTTGTTATCATCAATCATTGAGTTTTTGAACGCTGCCGCTTTCTCATTCTTATACGCAGTTTATTTTATATTAGAAATGTTAATGATCTCTCACGATCAGTATGAGTACCTATTCATACATAAACAAGCCAATTTAATTTATTTTAGCTCTATTGGACAAATTACTCCACAGCCTATTTTCTTGAAATATTTGAGTCCTTGTCCAGATCGAAATATTTCTATGACTCAGAATTCTGTTGTTATTAATTTTTAAGTAATACTGGCATTCTTTGTTTTCTTTCTTGTCTGACGTTTCCGCCTGAATAAATTGTTGAGTTTTTATGGTTTCTCTAAAGAAAGAGGAATTTTGTTATAATTGAGAAATTTGTTTCCGGCATAGTTGCCCCATCATTGGGAAGCCAAGGTATTTCAGAAAGATAAAGGAACGAATAATATTGGCTAGGGAATAGAATTTTAAAAAGGGCCAGTTAAAGGAGAATGGGAAAAGTACCTACTCAACAGTAATGTGTCATACATCGTTGAAAATGTAATGACGTGTACCTGTACTTTTTAATTGAATTTTATTCATTCACTAAAACAGAAGTAATTTCAATATTTTAATATTTAAATTTTGTCATCTTATCATCAATAAATTATATAGACGTAAAGCTCTAAACCATCTGGTTCCAAATATATTGCCCTTCAAAACACCGAAAAAGACAGAAATGCAACTCTTCGTCTTCATTTGCGGCTTGTCTTACCAACCACAGTAAAGTTTCATACATCGTTGAAAACGTTATTTCGTGTACTTCATTTTGTAAAAGAGCCGTTAAGATGTATATAATGGGGTCCAAAAGATAGTAAGCCATCAAAACCAACAAAAATAATATAATGCAATTCTTCATTGGCAACTGGTCTACCAGCTCAATAGTAATCTGTCATACATCGTTGTAAAGGCTATTATTATGTCTGCTTCATTTCATTATATGGATATTAAGCTCTAAACCATGGGGTTCTTGGTGTATTTGGCTTCAAAGCATCAAAAACAACAATAATGCAATTTCTCATTGTAAATTTTCTAACAACTCAACAGTGATGTGTGATACCTACGTTAGTAAAAAGGTTAGGTAGTGGGGTTTAGGTTCGAGAGATATTTGTCAAAAATGCATAAAAACAATAATGCAATTCCGCATTGGATGCTGATGCACCTACTCAAAAGAAATGTGACATATCGTGAAAAAGTATAAAGCATGTACTTTATATTTTTGAAAGCCGTTAAGATGTAAACCATGGGGTTTGAGAGGGTTTGGGCCTAAAAATCGGCAAATGAAATAACAGAGCAATTCCTTGGAAATTGACTACCGACTCAACAGTGATGTGTCATAAAAAATAAAATAAATAAAATCGGGTGGCACAACTTTTTACTTTATATAAATGATATATAAAAAAGTTTTAAAATTTGGTAAATTAAAATTGTTTGCTGATTATGGTCTTTTTTATATTGAAGGTGATAAGTATACGAACTGTGTTAAAAAATTGGTTGTCGATATTAATAATATAAAAAAATATTTAAACATGAACAAACTCAAATTAAATACAGATAAAACTAAAATAATGTTACTACCAGAAAATAAAATTATATGTAAAATAAATGAATTTGAATGTGTAAAAGAAACAAAGTACCTAGGAATAATATAAGTTTGTAATTTAGATTTCAAAAAACATTTCGAAATGATAAATAAAAAAATTGCAATAAAAATCGTTTTTTTTCGAAGAATACGAAACAAACTCAGTATTAGTATGACAATTAAAATATATAATTCCATTATACAACCCCATTTTGAGTATTGTCCAACAATACTATTATTGGGGAATGAATGAATGGTAAATAAATTACAAATTTTACAAAACACAGGAATGAGATCTATATTATGCTGTAATCGATATACATCTAGAAATATTATGTTAAATACCTTAAAATGGCTTTCTGTGAAACAAAAAATTATTATAAATGTGCTTATATTTATTTTTAAAGTGAAAAATAACTTAATGCCAAATTATTTACAGAGAAGACTTATAACAAGAAGTGAATTACGTCCATACAATTTAAGAAATAATAATAATTTACATTTGCCATTTTTCAGAAATTGTAAAACACAAAATATGTTATTTTTTAAGGGTATACAAACTTACAATAATCTCCCAAATAAGGTAAAAATGGAAATTAATTTAGTAAGATTTAAGAACTCAATTATAAATTTTGTGAAAAATAATTATTGCAATGTATAACCCTGTGTAAAAAGCTTTTAAAGTAGCAAACATTTTTGCTAAATAAAACGCAAACTAGCTAACTAACTAACAACGGCTCATGAAGAACCAGGGCCTAGTGACTAACAACTCGCAACCATTCCTGTGTGCGCCTGTCAACAGGAATAGAAGAGACTTACAATTTTATGCCGAATCCGGGCGACTAGACGAGAAACACTTATTCGTGACAAGTGATACTCTTGAATTATTTGTCAATTCCTCGCAAGAGGCAGTAGCCCTGAAAAAAAACTTTTTAGTTTTTAGGTGGACGAGGCTGTGAAGCGAACCCAGACCTCCAGCGTGACAGTCGAACGCACTAACTATTACGCTACGGGCAACTACAGTGATGTGTTTGTGATGTTTTTGAAAAGGTAATTGCAGTTGCATCATTTCATTATATGGCCGATAAACTCTTAGTCATGGGGTTCAAGAGATATTCGAATTAAAAGAACCAACAACTTCACTAATGCATTTCCTCATTGTGTACTCTTCTAACTACTCAACAGCAATAAGTCATATATTTTTAAAAAGGTTATTGCGTTTTCTTTATTTTTAAAATGTATGTCACATTTCTGTTGATTTGGTGGAGCAGCTTCAAATGTGGAGTATGCATTTTTGCCAAATACCTCTCGAATCCAACTACCTACACTTTATTGGTTGTTTACAAAAATAAAGTACACGCAATAACCTTTTCACTGATGTATCACACATCACTGTTGAGTTGGTAGACCATTTACCAATGAGAAATTGCATTATTATTGTTATTGATGCTTTGAAGCCAATTACCCCACGAACCCAATGGTTTAGGGCTTAATGGGCCATATAATAAAATGAAGCACACTTAATAACCATTACAACGATGTATGACATATTTGTTGAATTGGTAGAACAGTTACCAATAAAGAATTGCATTATTGAAGTGAAACTTCTTTGCGCGCGTTGAGAGTGTAATTTCAAGGTTGGTTTTTTTGTGAAACGAACAAATATAACGCCACATGCAACGCTGAGATCATTGATTAGCTAAGGTAGATGTACAGTAAAAGTAAACATTTATGTTGATGGGCTAATATATTTTATAGTGCAATAAGTTTGGATTTTTTGATTTCAAAAAATTGAATTAAATCAGGAGAGTCCGCTAAAGATTTCAAATATATGTACATATATGGTTGCAAAATAAATAAAACCAAATTAAAGTTGTCATATACAAATTTTTGATTTTGCAGAGGTTTTGAGTGTAGGAATTTTTGGAAATAGTCGGAAAACCTACACTCATAAACTATATCTTTATATCTTTTAAATTTTCACCTTTTTTACTTAGAATTTTGACCATTATAATTTAATTTACAAGTTTACAACCCCAACCCATCTATCATTTTGATATAGAACATAGCTGCGGCAGACGGCTTAGGCCATGTCCAAAAATGAATGTTACTAAATAATATTTTGTAAAAATAAATCCTTTATTAATCTAGTCATCATCTGCTGCGTCTTACGCATATAAGTTTAATACCCCTATACATATCGAGATTTTTAGATCGCCAAAGAAGTTTCACTTCTGCCACGCGCTTTCACTTCTGTTACACGCGCTCTTTTTTTATTCATGCCGTTTTTGATGGCTTAATTAATATCTTTTGAACCCCATTATCTACATCTTAACGGTTCTGTAACAAAATTAAAGTATAGGTAATAATATTTTCAACAATGTATGACAATTTATTGTGGGCGGTGAGACAAGCTACATAAGAAGAGTTGCATTACTGTCTTTCGGTGCTTGAAGGGCAATATCTTTCGAACCCCATGGTTTAGAGCTTTACGTCCAAATAATGAATTGTATGACACATTGGTGTTGAGTAGCTAGAACAGCTCCTATATATTTTTTCCCATTCTCCTTTCGTTCAATAATTAAAAAAAAAAATATTATTGTAATAGTTTTGACTCTTGAAGTCTCCTACGTTCTGTAACTTTCGCATCGACAAATTTCTCGCATGAAACACGCGAATCAGAACAAAAACGATGTGATCGATGCATAAAAATCATTTTCTTGCATTCACCCGGTTCTGTAAGTTTAATTTTCTCGACTTGGAACGTTGTGGAATTAAAATCTTCAGGAGCCTATAAGTGAGTAAAATTGTTTCTGTAAGACAAAAGTCGAGATAATTTCTCGACTGAAATGTCAAAACAACTCGACAAGAAAAATCAAGTGAGAAATGTAAAAATGACTGAAAGTAAAGAAACTGCTCCACACTTTTTTGATATGCCGCACTTAAACAGCAGCGGCTCTTTAGTACCTGGCAATTTTGTGCTTCTTCTTCAGTAAATATCTGTCTCTTTTTTTCTAATTTAGATTTTCAATTTTGTATTGGTGTTTGAAATTTTTTCGTGGGACTAATGGTTTTCAAGATATCACCGAAAACTGTTTACACTACTTTTTCCAAGATAGTGGC
Source organism: Melangyna quadrimaculata (assembly GCA_949320155.1). Taxonomy (NCBI): domain Eukaryota; kingdom Metazoa; phylum Arthropoda; class Insecta; order Diptera; family Syrphidae; genus Melangyna; species Melangyna quadrimaculata. The sequence goes on along the minus strand of OX439483.1, from coordinate 78,427,753 downwards.
CATCGCGGAGAGGTTCCGACCCCGAAAACTCAATTTTATAGTCGCACTGAATCCCTCCTTACATGTAATTAAAAATATCTTGTTTTACCGAAAATACGAGGTTCGGCCACAATTTCATTGCTGACCAGTAGATATAAAAGCAATTTTATGCAACCCTGACAAACACATTATACCTAACAAAATTGTGTTCAAATATTTTTCATGTTACTAACGGTTCTCATTATATCACCGAGAACTTGTTACACTATTATTTCCAAGATGGCGGCCAATGCGGAGGGCTTTCGGCCTCAAAAACTCAATTATATACTAGCACAGAACCCCCCTTCACATAAAATTAAACATATCTAGTTATACAGAAAATGCAAGGTTCCGCCAAAATTTTGTAATATTGTATTGACCAAAAAGCAAGTTTATGCAACCCTGATAAACCCTCTTTCATTTTCCCACATTTTCTTGATATTTGACTTTTAGTTTCCAATACTCCAGTGGAATGCGAGTTCAAAATGTTTGTTTCTCACATCGAGATACAGAAACAGATACTTTTTCCAGATTGAGAAACGTTGGGATTTCTCGTTCCACTTTTTCTCGATGCGAGAAGTTCTCGAATTCTGTATTCAAAATATCATAGAAATGCCATACAATTATAACCCATCATGGTTGCCACTCGACTGGAAAGTCAGGGAACGAAATTTGGTCAGGGAATTATGAAAGCGGTCAGTGAAAATTTTGTTCAGCACTGAATTTTTCACATTAGGCGTTTTTCTTTTTTAGCTCAGAAAAGAGTTCTGAACAGAGTCCGAGCATATCGAGCATGCTCTGAACATCCTCTGAACAAAGCGAGTTCTGGTTCTGAGCGCTCAGAATTATTTTTGAAACACACCTGAACACTAAGCTGTCACTTTTTTTTTCAACTTCACCTATCAAATGCTTGTGTTCAGCATTCAACTCGGTCTGCTCAGTTATTTTATTCTGAGCTCAAAGAGCGCGCTCTGAACAAGCTCAGACCACGTTCAGAACGAAAAAAGAAACACAAATTTGAAGCTCTGAACGTTCAGAGGTAAAAAAAGAAACACAATTTTTTGTTTGACAGTTCAGGCATTGCTCTGAACTAAAAAAGGAAAACGCCTATTAAGATAATTAAATCTTTCGTTGAACTCTGCTCACATTTTTGCGCCAAAAGAATGTGTATTCAATGAGATACAGTTCAAACTCATTTTCTATAAACTATTTTTTGACAAAACATCATTTCTAGAACTGTAAATTAAAGGCTATAGGGGATCTTTTATCGTTATATACACTGTCACTTTTAAATATTTTTTTGTGGAAATACTGTATTTTTTTTCATTTACGAAGGGACCTTTGAAGTGAAAACAGTCCAATAAATATTTTAAGAGTGTCATATTTTGCGATAAAACTTTAATTAATAATTCTACCAAGAAAAAAGTAGATACAAATTAAGATGATGAAGTTTTTTTTGGAGTTATGGCGTTGATCATTTTAATGAACGATATATGTACAGATTATTTTTATAAAATGTTTAAACATACGAATATTGTTTCCAAATACATAAAGTGCTCTTACAAAGATTAAGTTTATTTCATAATACAAGTATCGCCCAATGGGCGAAATTCGTCCACCCAAAACTCACATTCACAGACTCTAGAGAGTCAAACTATTTGTTTGAAAATTAAATCACAAAATATTTTTTTTAGTCTTAAAATTTTTTTTAATACGCACAGTGATCGGCAGTGCAAAACCAAAATTGGCCCAGAGTGTGTTCATGCGTGTTTTAGGTATATTCTGCACATCTCCGCACCTATGGCTTTCCAACCATATACAATTTATCGAAATCGGTTGGATAGTTTTTGAGCAAATGGTACCACAAACGTTTTTTTTAAGGCTATCTATGTATAAAAATAAGCTATCCCGTAGTGAAGATTTCATAAAGATGTAGAGCATAAGATAATTATTGCTTTTTTTTTTTTAATAGAAATCGTATTGACATTTGCGTCAGCAATTATAAAAATTGAGGATTGTGAAACTTGGTCAAAATTTCAACTTACCGACAGGAATATTGTTGGATAAATCAACAAAATTGGAAATGTGCTTGTACATTACGTTGAACATTGTGGAGGTTTCATAATGTGCAAAGGATAGATGGCATTATGTGTTTTTTTTACATTGTTTTTCTTTGATTTTAAGTAAAAATTATGCATGATATGCAATTATGCAATAGTCGGAAAACCTACTCTTATAAACTGATTTATATCTTTTTTATGTAGATATATTTTAAACAAATAAAAAAATAACTATTTATCTCAAAGAGTAACTACCTTTTAAGTGCATTATAAAGGGTCCGCCAAATAACTTTTTTTTTTTTGAAAATGCATCATCAACATCGAGTGTAGCTTCCTGTGTGGCACGTAACGCCGTCCTGTTGAAACCAAATTTTGCCAATTTCCTCCTCTTCAATTTTTGTGAACAAAAATTCGTTCAACATGGCCCGATAACGATCGCATTGACTGTAACGGCCACTCCTTGCTCAGTTGAAGAAAAATGGCTCAATTATGCCTCTGGACCAAAATCCGCACCAAAAAGTGACTCGTTTTGGGTTTATCGGCTTTTCAATGTATGCGTGCGGGTTTTCTGTGCGACAATTTTGCCAAATGCGACAATTTTGCTTGTTTACATACCCGCCAAGATCAAAATGAGCTTCATCTGAAAAGATGATTTTTTTGGCAAAATCGGCAAAGTAATGTCGCAATATTTCCCAGCTTTGTTCAAGCGTATACACAACCATATTCGTTCAGCGGAAGGATAAAACTAATTATCTGTCAAATCAGACATGAGCTTAGTGTTACCATTCACGAAATAAGCACTAGTTGAAAAAAAAATCGTTAGATGGCGGACCCTTTATATACTATGCGTAGTATCGGGCAAGTTTAGGATTTGTGCAAAAAAAGATTCGAGATAATAATTTTCCCTAACATTACGATGATAGAGAACGCGAAAACAGTGGGTACCGCAATTCTGTCTGTCTGTCCGTCTGTCTATACCTCGACCTGCAGCCTAAACGGTTGAAGCGATTTTCTTCAAACTTTGAACTTAAGGTTCTTATGTGATTCCCTAGAGGGGAATGAATTTTTGTTAGCTCAAAAAATAACGGTACCTGTCATACAACCAATATACAAAATTTGATTTATTTCAAAAACGATTTTCAGAAAAAAATAACGAGGTACTAAAATTACTAAAATAAATATTTTGGTAGAAAAAAAAAATTTATAACGGTTATTGACGGTACCTGTCATACAACCCATTTTTTGGTTTTCAAATGGACCGATTTCAACTAAATTTTGTATGTAAGAAGTCCTTTACAATTTTAAAAATTTTTTTGGAAAATTCAATATCTTGAAAAGGGGTTAATGATCTGTTTCTTTAATTTTGTGAAAAATTGTATTTAATTTAATACTAAAAGTTAACATACCAAATTTAGTTTTTTTTTAAATTTTCAAGAATTTTTATATATAAAAAATTATTAAAAAAAAACGCTCTAACGATTTTTGAAATTTTTTTTTTTTCATAAATTCATATTTATCAAACAAATCAGATCTGTTATAGCTATTAGAATAACACATTTATAATAATTTATAGTAATTAAAAGTAACTTGTAGTTAATTTTTAACTTGTTTTTTTACTACTTTTTTTCATAATATCATAATGTTATGTAACCTATACATATGCACAGTGTCAACTTCAAGCTACGTTAAAGTTGTTAGCTATGAGAGCAAATTTGTGCGATCCAGTCACGCCCATTTTTTGATATAGCTTCCAACTAAGAACTACAGATAATTTGTCATTAGAGTAATAAATAAGATGATTTTGTTTCTCTCTTAAGTTTAACCAACTGAATAATTTCAAAAAACATTTTTTTATTTTGGTCAGGGAAAACATAAAAATTGGTCAGGGAAAGTCAGGGAAATTTATTTTTAAAAATAGTGGCAACTATGAACATTCCAAAAATGTATCAAACAACTTTTTTTTCTAACAAAAACAATCAAAGTATTTTGCACTTCTATCGACTTTTCAACTTACAATTTATTTAGGTATAAATAAACTAATAGTTTTTTCAATGCTGGATCTCATAATAGTCTTAAGCTAGGAGAAAAAGTACGTACAATTCACTCTTGCAAATGTTTAAAAACTTTGTAAAGACTTTTAAGTTTATATGATGAAGATAACATTATTAAAGTGTTTCTATAAACACAAGATACAATGAAATCTAAACCTTTTATACAAAGCGAAGTAAATTAAATAGGTACATAGTGAGTTAAATTATATTTTCCAATACCGCCTCTTTATTTAAAACAACATAACAAAATAAAAACTTAAATTTAAACAATTGCGATGTTTTTTCTAATAAAACTCGACTGATTCATTTTGTCATTGTAAACTAAAATAAACTGTATTAGTAAACTAAAAATAAGTCTTTTTTTGTTCGAAGTGTTTGACTAAAGGTTATCTTTCAACGTCCTTTTCGATTTGCATACCCAAGAACGTATTAACCTTTTCGATGTCTGTCATCTCGAATTCTCTTTTGATAATTTTTATTTTATTATTTTATTTATGAAAAACGTTTAAAACCAATCTTCAACATGAACTTATTGAGCTTTTAATGTCATGTCCCTGACGCTGCTTAGGTCAGTCCATAAAGTGCGTTGTTGAGCTTGCATACTTTCATGTAAATATTTCCGAGAGCTCGCCATTTAAAAATGTACTCTACATCCATTTGGTGCACATGCATAATATTGTTTGCTGCAATGATAACAGTGTTCGCATTGTTGTCAGTTTTACGACCGCAGAATAATTTTCACTGTAATCGAATTCAAGCGTTTGCGAAAACTTTGAAAATAGACGCGCCTTGCACTTGTCGATCTCACCATCAGCATTCCGTTTCAATTGGAATACCTATTTACATGAAACTGGTTTTCTCCCCTTCGGCAATTCACACTCGGTCCAAGTTTCATTTTTCACCAGTGATGAGTATTTTTCTTTAATAACCTCAGTGAATGTCATTATCGCTTACTTACTTACTTTACTTTTGATGGCGCTCACAGCCCAGGATGGGCTTCGGCCTCAACTAACAAGCCCCGCCAGCTCTGTCCCTAGCTAGCCGCTTCCAGTTGCGTACACCGAGTGCTTTGATGTCGTCATCCACTTGTTTGCGCCACCTGTTACGAGTTCTTCCTCTGCTGCGTACCCCATCGGGTATGGATTCGAAGACTCGTCGGGCAGTTGCGTTGCTGTCCGTACGCTCCAGGTGCCCCAGCCATCTCAGCCGCTGTATTTTCAGCTTTTTGACCAGGTCAACGTCGCTGTATAGCCCGTATAGCTCGTCGTTAATCTTCTCCTCCATACTCCTTCGATACACAACGGACCGAAAATCACACGAAGAATCTTCCTCTCAAAGCACCCTAGCAGATTTTTATCCGAATCTTTCAGTGTCCATGCTTCTGACCCATAAAGCAGGACCGGGATGATAAGGGTCTTGTATAAAGTCTCCTTGGTTCTCTGAGAGCGGGCCTTACAACTTAAATGCCTTCTTAGACCGAAGAAACAGCGGTTGGCAAGAGTAATTCTTCGCTTGATCTCTGCACTGATGTCATTCTGCGATGTAATAGTGGAGACAAAGTCCTTGACAACTTCGAAGTTATTTATGTCCATCGTGATATTTTGCCCGAGTCGACGATGTTGAGATTCCTCTCTCGATGACAGCATATACTTCGTCTTGTCCTCATTAACCGTCATTATCGATTGGGTCGCTTAAATTTTAATTTCAGCCAGAATAGCATAAGAAGACAAATACCTTTATGTCCAATATTCAGTAGAACGAACTATGGTCTGAATAGTCCGTTTAATCAATTGATTTCAGTGTTTAATAAATATTACTTCATGATTTTTTCAGTAAACGACAATTTTAAAAGTATGAAATTTAAAATTAACTTTTTCAATAATAGTATAACATAATATAAATGTACATGTATATCTAAGAAAATATTGTAAACTTTAACGTTAGTCTTTAACGCATTAAATAAATAATAATTATTGACAAATTGTTGAGATGATAAAGCGTACCGCCCAGGTTGTTGTCTATGTATTATGCTACGTCGTAAACTCATCTCCTCACTGTCACCGATTTCATCTGCATCTACACCGTGGAAATTGGCATATTTGGTACAAATTACATTTCAACCGGTAAAGTGGTCCTCGTTATAACTGTCGACGATGACATCCAAATCGATACGGTCATCATTAATTTTGTTTTTCGATGATTCATTCTCAACACAATAAGTTCAACACAGAGCCTTCGTTGAATATCAAGCTTCTGCCCACGATCAAATTATTACTTTCAATATTTCACAATCTATAGCCTTTCGGGACAGATGCCATCATGATATATTTGACAAATTTTGTATCAAGTTTAGATCGCTTTTCTGTGGGAATCTGATTGTAACAATGCGCTTATTAAGAAAAAAAAAAAAAAACAAACATTTTAATTGTGCGATGTACTCGAACTAAGATTTAAAAAAACAACTTTCGTATGCTTTTTTTTGAAGGTTGCTCGCCTCTGGCTGTTTTTAAGAGCTCATTTTTTACTTGCGATATACGTAGTATAGGGCAAGTTTAGGATTCGTGCAAACAAAATTCGAGATAATAATTTTCCCTAACATTACGATGATAGAGAAAACGAAAAAAGTGGGCCTCGCAATTCTGTCTGTCCGTCTGTCTGTCCGTCTGTTTGTCCGTCTGTCTGTCCGTCTGTCTGTCCGTCTGCTGTCTGTACTTCGACCTGCAGCCTAAACGGCTGAAGCGATTTTCTTCAAACTTTGGAATTAAGGTTCTTATGGGACTCCCTGATGGGAAATTCAAACTTTTTTTAGTTCAAAAAATAACGGTTTATATCATACAACCCATATAAAAAAAATCAATTTATTTCAAAAACGGCTCTAACGATTTTCAAAAAAAAATTACGAGGTACTTAAATTACTAAAATAAATATTTTGATAGAAAAAAAAATTATAACGGTTATTTTTAACCAAAATTTGTATACGAAAGGTCACTTACAATTTTCACAATTCTGCATATTTTCGAAAAAATAATTTTTGGATTTTTAAAAAAATATTGAATTTCATGATTTTTTTTTTTAATTTTGTGAAAAAATTGTATTTTATTAATTACTAAAAGTTGGCATACCAAGTTTTATTTAAAAAAAAAACTGTTCAAACGATTTTTGATTTTTTTTTTCATAAATTCATATTTATTAAACAAATCAGATCGCATACTTTTTTTTGAGCTCTATCTGTTTTAGCTATATAACTAATTTATAATAATTCATAGTAATCATTTATATTTTAAATTGTTTTTAAAACATTTTTTTTAATGATAGTGTTATGGAACCAATAAATATGTACATTGTCTATTTCAAGCTACGTTAAAGTTGTAAGCTACGAGAGCTTAATAATATTATCTATAATAGATAATTTTAAAAGAAACAATAAACTTTTTATTTTTTGATCGCTCAAACCTAAAAATTTCAAAAAGTACGTTTTTATGAATATCTTTCGTAAAAACAGTTGTCAGGTGGTGCAATTATAGATTTACGCTTTTCTCATAAGCCCCTATTGATCCATGAACAAAAAAAAACAGACCTTGTCTCCGATCGCTGTGTCAAATGACGGTTCGACTGCACTATTAGGCAAAAAGGGATTTAAGTCACAAAATTTCAGGTTTAAGTTTTTGATTGGAGTTGATCCAGGTTTTTCTTCTCGTCCGAGTACGTCACGTCGAAAAAACACGGTACAGACTAGAGATTAAAATGACCATGTTCGAATCAGTTCGAACATTTCCATTTTTGTTTATATGATCGTTCATACTCGATCACTCTATCTTTATACTCGTAAGTCATTTTGTTCTCGAGTAAAAATACTCACAAGTCAATGCAAACAAGTTGATCGAGTTCATGAACTTCCATATTCAAAACCAAAATTAATCATGAACAAATGCAACAACTTTCGAGTACTCGAAACCAAGTGAGTATATTCGAAAGAAAGTGGATGATCGTGAACATCACGATTCATGGACAACCAAGTGCAAGTGTAATTCGATGGATGGTCGTGGATCGGTCATCGGTCGTTGTCGTTGTCGTTGTCGTTGTCGTTGTCGTTGTCGTTGTCGTTGTCGTTGTCGTTGTCGTTGTCGTTGTCGTTGTCGTTGTCGTTGTCGTTGTCGTTGTCGTTGTCGTTGTCGTTGTCGTTGTCGTTGTCGTTGTCGTTGTCGTTGTCGTTGTCGTTGTCGTTGTCGTTGTCGTTGTCGTTGTCGTTGTCGTTGTCGTTGTCGTTGTCGTTGTCGTTGTCGTTGTCGTTGTCGTTGTCGTTGTCGTTGTCGTTGTCGTTGTCGTTGTCGTTGTCGTTGTCGTTGTCGTTGTCGTTGTCGTTGTCGTTGTCGTTGTCGTTGTCGTTGTCGTTTTCGTTGTCGTTGTCGTTGTCGTTGTCGTTGTCGTTGTCGTTGTCGTTGTCGTTGTCGTTGTCGTTGTCGTTGTCGTTGTCGTTGTCGTTGTCGTTGTCGTTGTCGTTGTCGTTGTCGTTGTCGTTGTCGTTGTCGTTGTCGTTGTCGTTGTCGTTGTCGTTGTCGTTGTCGTTGTCGTTGTCGTTGTCGTTGTCGTTGTCGTTGTCGTTGTCGTTGTCGTTGTCGTTGTCGTTGTCGTTGTCGTTGTCGTTGTCGTTGTCGTTGTCGTTGTCGTTGTCGTTGTCGTTGTCGTTGTCGTTGTCGTTGTCGTTGTCGTTGTCGTTGTCGTTGTCGTTGTCGTTGTCGTTGTCGTTGTCGTTGTCGTTGTCGTTGTCGTTGTCGTTGTCGTTGTCGTTGTCGTTGTCGTTGTCGTTGTCGTTGTCGTTGTCGTTGTCGTTGTCGTTGTCGTTGTCGTTGTCGTTGTCGTTGTCGTTGTCGTTGTCGTTGTCGTTGTCGTTGTCGTTGTCGTTGTCGTTGTCGTTGTCGTTGTCGTTGTCGTTGTCGTTGTCGTTGTCGTTGTCGTTGTTCGTGCTAGTGCTTGGGAGATTTAAGGTATTTATTTTTATTTGTTTATTGCTTTATGGTCGGTGCTCGGTGGTTTAAATTCGCAAGAAATTTGTAACTACGCGGTGTTCGGGCATTTGTTTTAAAAAAGGTTTATTTATTTTGTTTGTACGTAAAAAACGCCTTTACACAAATAAACATATACATAGGTTAAATATTCTATTATGTATTATACTTAAATAGTGGATAAGATAAAATGGATATGGCAATGAAACAATCAAGTTACATTTGCTTTTCCCGACGTTTCGGCAGGGGTTGCTGCCTTCTTCAGGGGAACTTTATTACACAAAAAAAAAATAAAAAAAAAAACAGTATAATAACAATTGTATGCCAACATTAAAAATTAGACTTACATTTTGTAAAAATATCAAAAATTGTAATAAATTTACATTGAATAAAATTTTAAATTTATGCACTTCAAAATGAAGTTCAGTCTTGTACTTTATAAAACTTAAAAAGAATAAACAAAAACAAGCAATTGACGTTTAGTCAGTGACAAGTGAGCAATATACAGCGGATATGTTTTGTGTGTCGAGCTTTCGGTTCATGTTGTTGCGGTTGTTAATGATGTGCAACGTGTATCGCTTTGACGAGTGCCGCTCGGTTTGGAGAATTTGGACATCTTCGAAGTCTGGAGAATGGCCGCTTTCAATTATGTGACTCGCTAATTCAGTTTTCCCAGGGTTGTTAGATCTTATGTCAGATTTGTGGTTAGACATACGTTGACGAAGGAACTGTTTTGTGGTGCCAATATAGCATTGATTACAAGGATCGTCGGGTTTGCCCTTACAGTTGATTTTGTATATCACATCCGGTTTAACTTTAAGCTTAGTGAAAAGGTGGCTTAGTGTTTTGTTGGATTTATAAGCCAAAAGAACGTCTTTTGATTTGTCGACGACAATCTTTTTGAAGTTTTCAGTTAAACCAGGTACATACACAACGCTTTTGAAGTATCAAATAGGGCAATCCGCTTTCAGGTTCTGTGGAGCTTTGATTTTTTGCTTTTGTATGAGACCACGTATAACTGAGGAGGGAAACCCATTATGTCGCAGTATTTTGGTGATTTTTATTTCATTGGCGTTTTGAAATTTCTTATCACTCAGCGTGAATACTTTGCCAATAACGTTGGAAGCCGTGTTGATAATGATGTGCTTAGCTTGGTTAGAGTTAAAATTAATTAGTCTTCCCGACGCCGTGTCTTTATGGTGCCAGTTAAACATGAGAGCCTCGTTCTCCTGACGAATTTTCACGTCAATTAATGCTATTTCACAGTTCTTTTCCATCTCAATTGTGAATTGAATCTTTGGATGGAATCCGTTCAGGGATCTAAGAACATCATCGATTTTGTCTCTGTTTATGATCGCAAAAATGTCATCTACATATTTTGAAACGAACCTCGGTTTTTCTTCCATTTTTTCCAGACATTCATCAAGCAAATAGTCAAGGAACCCAGTTGGCTATAGTCGGCGACAATGGATTACCCATAGGCATTCCAAAAATCTGCTTGTAAATGTCATCTTTGTACTGTAAATAGTTGTTCTCTTTTAAGTTTTTTTTGTTGTATTATGATATTGCATTAGTGGTATTAAAAACATTTTTTTTTTTTATTCTTGACGCGCACTCAAGGGGTTATTAATACCCTTAACATGTAAAACACAGTGCGAGCGTTAGAAAAATAGGATAGGGTTTAAAGGAGATACCGATGCACATTGGTTTTGAATTTCTGAATATCATACTGAGAGTAAGGTATACCATTCCACATTCGTGTTGTGCGGCTGACAGTACTTGACAGTACGTCCGAAATTGGGCTCAAGGGTAAACTGATGGGGATTCCTAGAAGTGCGAGTATTGCGGTTAAATTGTTTAAGGGGAGGAATGCAACTAGCTATTTCACTGGAACACTGCTTGTTAAAGTAGCGATAAAATAAGACAAGACATGAAACATTACGTCAGTGCTCTAGATATGTAAATGTTCCGTTATGGTTTTATCACCTATCATTTTCAAATCTTTTTTCTGTATACTGTCCAAAAGACTCAAGTATGTTGAGGAGCACCTGCCCAGATATGCGAATTGTACTCAAGCTTTGGACGGATGTAAGACTTATAGGTCGTAGCCAGATCAGAAGAGGAAAAAAATTTCTTGCATCGCCTTAGGAACACCAAACATTTCGCAGGGTTTTAAGCGACTTCGAATATGTGTTCATTCCACAAAAGGTGGTCTGTGATGCACATACAAATTGAAGCGGGATAAAACAATAACTTATTTTCACATTTCTCTGCATTTTAAAAGTGAATTTTGGTGGTGTTAGGGCCACGATATCGCTGCCAGGTTGATGCAATGTAGTTTAAATTGATACAAACAGAATTTCCACCAAATTTAGAGTGGTTTAAAATACTTCTAGCAAATCGTTTACCAAATGTCGTCTTATGACTTTTAAATGATTTTGACAAATATACATACATACACTCCTCGTCAACTGAATACGCACAAACATTTTTGAATATATTTTATCCATTTTTTCCAAACAGTGATGGTTATTATGTCATCTGTTGATGGTAAAAATTTTCGTAACATATAAATAACAGAATTTCAAAGTTTTATCCAAAAACAACCGTGAGTTTTTCCTTCAACCACTTCCAAAGTGTAACTTATGCAAAGTAGAAGTTTTTTTTTGAGTCAACTGAATAGGTACAAAAATTAAAATTGGTATTGGAATGGAATGAAACAAGTTTTTGTTTAAGTTTAGTAGTGGGTACTTCCACCTTTATTTTTAATTACTTCGTAAATTCGATCCGGCATGGAATCGTATAGCTTTTTAATGTAATTTAACGAAATTTCGCTCCACGCTAATTTGATTGCAGAAATTAAGGTTTCTTTGTCTTCAAACTGACGACCACCCTCATAAACTTTGCGTACTAACCATCCCCAGACATTTTCTATGATGTTTAGATCAGGTAAGTACGGCGGCCATTGAAGCAACTACACTTGTTGCTCCTCTATCCATGTTTTTATTATGCGCGCTGAGTGAATAGGCGCATTATCATGTTGGTAGGTCCAGTTTATGGGTCCAAAGATGTTAGAAAATTAAGGAAAATTTCTTTCCAAAATTACTTTATACCCAGCTGCTGTCATTCTTGATGTTACAACCTCGAGCTCAACTGTTCCATAATAACTGACTGCTCCCCATATCATGACACCTCCTTCACGACTATGATGGCGCTTTAAAAATCTTTTTTCTTTTCTTAAGTCGTGAAAATAGCAGTTGAACCCATCAGGGCCATCGAAATTAAACTTTTTTTCATCTGAAAAAACCACGTGATACCATTCTTTTTTCCAACTCATGTGAAGTCTTAAAAAATCTAATCGCAACATTTTCCGTCTCTCGTCAAAAGGTGGTTTTTTCTTAAGTTTCATTCGTTTAAGATGGCTTGAGTTGTTGATTACTCTTAATACTGTTGAGCAACTTGCGTTTACGCCGACTTTTTGTTTTATTTTTGCCACAGAATCAGAAGAATTTGATGCACATCTTAAAATTCTTCGTCTCTCGGCTGCTGTTGTTGCTGTTTTCTTACCTCCCTTCATGTTTTTGCCGTATGCATCTTTATTTTTCAAGTAAGAATAAACTACATTAAAACTTCGGCCAACTTTATCAGCTATTGCACGTCCAGTTAGGCCTTGGTCTCTGAGTAAATCGATTAAAGCTTTTTCAACACTGTTAAGACACGTAGATCTACCCATTTTTCTTAAAATTTGAAATCAAGAATTAAATTTTACTGAAAACACTAAAATCGTTAATTTAAACTGTCAAGCACTCCAAAAAACTTATAAACAACGAAGAAAATGGCGTTGTACCTATTCAGTTGACTAAAAAAAAACTCCTACTTTGCATATAAAACACTTTGCAAGTGGTTGAAGAAAAACTCACGGTTGTTTTTGGATAATTCTTTCGGAATTATCTGCTTAACATCTTAAGGGAATAGTTAGCATCAACAGATGGCATAATAACCATCACTGTTTGAAAAAAATGGATAAAGTATATTAAAAAATGTTTGTGCGTATTCAGTTGACGAGGAGTGTATATGTACAAGCAAAGATATATGTACGTTGGTAATTTAAGCTTCTCGTAAACAACGTTCACGACTTAAAAATAACGATTTTTATACGAGACTCGTTCGAACACGATTACGTCTCAAAACAAAACTTGCAGAATATGGTGATTTTTATTTTTATAAAAACTATTTAAAAAATTGTCTTTATTTGTCTTATACTATTTATATTATTACGGCTGGTTCATATCGGGTTGTTCATATCCGATATATGCCCCATTATCTTTAACTTTCTTTATTAAATCAAGTTATGTACCTAGTTTTGAATAAATTTATTCATTGTTAAAATTTTCAAATTTAAAAGTAGCGAACCGATGTTGTTGTTAATTTATTCAATTTAAAAATTAATTTTTTTGAAAAATTGTTGGAAACATTTCTATCTATGCATTTAATACTATCAATTTTTAGTCAACTGCTTAAACCAACTGTCCAATAACTGGCTTCATTAAAACCTTCTCAGATTAAAATAAAGATCATGTAAACTATATTTTTTTATATTGCAGACATAAGAACAGAAGTAATTAAACTTGAACAGAAGCAAATAACACACAAATAAGAAGAAATGTGGAATGCCGATGCGAAACTTCAGACCACCCAACAGAATGGTATCAAATCGTTTTCAGGTGGTTCGTCATCAGGTAGTAGCGGTTCTGCGCCTGGTGCCAATAAATCACAAACTGCGCCCAAGACTCTAGGAATGACTTCGGCGATAAGTTTGGCTGATCCTCGTCCAGAGGATATTATCAGAACGGACGAACTCCGCCAAACGTTGGAGCCATACAAAGTATTCGAATCACAAGATGAACTCAATCATCGTATGGAAATCTTGGCTAAATTAAATACTCTGGTAAAACAATGGGTAAAGGACGTTTCGATTGCCAAGAACATGCCAGAAGCGGCTGCCGAAAAACTAGGAGGTAAAATCTATACTTTTGGGTCATATCGCCTGGGAGTACATCACAAGGGCGCCGATATAGACGCATTGTGTGTGGCACCGCGAAATATTGAACGCACTGATTATTTTACGTCCTTCTTCGAGTTGCTCAAGAAACAACCCGAAGTTACGGAATGTCGAGCCGTCGAAGAGGCCTTTGTGCCAGTCATAAAAATGAATTTCGATGGAATTGAAATTGATTTACTATTTGCGAGATTATCACTTAAAGAAATACCCGATGATTTCGATTTGCGGGATGATAATTTATTAAAAAATCTTGATCCCAGATCGGTAAGAAGTTTGAATGGATGTCGGGTTACCGACGAGATACTAAGTCTCGTACCGAATATTGAAAATTTCCGTTTGGCATTGAGATCCATTAAATTGTGGGCTAAAAGTAAGTTTCTTTATTGTTTTTGTTTGGTTCATTCAATGAGTAAACTATTTATTTTGTTTCTCTTAGAACATGGAATCTATTCCAATTCACTTGGATACTTTGGTGGTGTGACATGGGCTATGCTTGTCGCACGAACCTGTCAGCTTTATCCGAATGCTGTTGCCGCAACTTTAGTTCATAAGTTTTTTTTGGTGTTTTCCAGATGGAAGTGGCCAAATCCAGTGCTTCTAAAGCACCCAGAAAATAAAAATCTGCGATTTTCTGTAAGTGAAGCTAAAATTATTAAAAACAAAAATAGAGAGTTGTTAGACCTGGGTAAGCCTTGTTTTGAGAAATTTAATGATTTTTTTGAATTGTAACCATTTTATGTTCTTTTTATTTAACTTGCTGAAAATAATAGCTGCTCTAAACGAACGCTCCATATTTACTTTTTTTTAAAGTGGCTGCGGCTCCAAATAAAAATAAATAAATAAATTGGGTGGCGCAACGACTCGTGAAGAACCAGGGTTTAGTAAATTAGAACTCGCAACCATTCCTGTATGCGCGTGTCGACAGAAATGGAAGGGACCTACAATATTATGCCGAATCCGAACGGCTAGATTTGGAGCCCTGAAAAAAAACTTTAGTTTCGCTCCAAATGTACTCACATTAATAAGTTGAATTTATTTTAACATTCGTAGCAAGATAGATACATTTAAAGCAACACTTGTATAGTTTTTAAGCACTTAAGGTATAACCACAACTAATGGAGTTACATGCATTATATTAGTGTGGTCCTTATAAAGGTCATTGTCTTATTTTGAATGACAGGCCCCTTAATTGGTTCTAAGTAAATATAAATAAATCCTTGTACAAATTCAGATAATTATATTAATGTTAACCCGGACTCCAAGACGTCGGAAGTTTTGTATGATAAATACCATGTATTTTTTGCAGTCACAATAGGAAAAGAAAGTGCTTTCTGAATCTACTTTTAACTTTCAAGAAAGCAAATTTTCTGAAAGCAGTTTTCGAGTCGTCACAATATCAAAGTGAAAGTGTTTTTTTAAAAGTGCTTTCTGAGAATGAAAAATATATAATTTATATCTTAACTATTATATAAAGACGAAACAATTATTTTGTATGCCAGCGAATGACTCAAAGTATTTAACTGATTTACGTGAAACGTAAAAGTATGAAAAGGTTTTATGCTATTTTTTATTTCTGAATTTGTTTAATTTTTCAGAATATTGCTGTTTTTTGAGAGATTTTGTTGCGAATATTCACTCATAATCTCAAAACGATTTCAAAAAAAATAAGAATTTTTTGATAAACTAACATTCTTACGAAAATTTTAAGCCCTATATCTTTTCTAAATTATACATAGAAGCTGAGGAATAAATTAATATACACTCCCTGTCACTTGTTTGAGGCTACTAATTTCATAGAAGTTTATTTTCGATAAATACATGTAAGCGGTGAAACGGTGGGTGAAGAACCAGGGCCTAGTGACTAACAACTCGCAACCATTCCTGTGTGCGCCTGTCGACAGGAATGGAAGGGACCTACAATTGTATGCCGCATCCGAACGGCTAGACGAGAAGCACTTTTTCGTGACAAGTGATACTCTTAGAGGATTTGTCAATTCCTCGCAAGAGGCAGTAGCCTTGAAAAAAACTTTAGTTTTTAGGTGGACGAGGCTGGGAAGCAAACCCAGACCTCCAGCGTGACAGTCGAGCGCACTAACCATTACGCTACGGGCTACGTGTGAGTAGGTATATATATTTGGCAATAAAAAAGGATAGAGTTAAAGAGTTAACTTGGAAAATCCATAAAAATTTCCCAAATTATGTGAATGGACTGCACAAAATTGCCAAAAACTATCTAGCAGACATAGAAAACTTTGGAAAAAACGAAAAGGACACCCAGCTCAAGGAACAACAATCCGAGAAAACCGACTCTTTTAGCGGCTAGCTTCAAATTCCACACTATCAGTGCCTAAAATAAGGTAAAAAAGTGGGGTATCAGCCAGTATTTTGACGGTTTTAAGGATAATTAAAACCAGTGGTAATATCAAGAGTATAAAAACCAAAAAGAAACCCGTTCTACGGCAGCTACACAAGGAACTACGGATGAATTTTGCCAGGGAGCATATTGCCTGTAGCAACGCATGGAAAAAGGTTGCCTTTTCAGATGTAAAAAAGTTTAATCTTGACGGACTCGATTGTTAAAACTTTTATTTTCACGATTAAAGAAAAGAAGAACTTATTTTGTCAAGAGCTTTTACTTATTATGGAACAATTGATTTGGAATTTATAACTAAAACTATGAACGGAAATAGTTACAAATGCCTGCTGTAACGGGTATTTCCAAAGCTAAAGAATATTGTTGAACCCCTACCTTGAATATTCCAACATGATAACGGCCCTAGCCATACTTCCAGGGTAGCTAGAGGCTGGATTCAGTCAGAAAACGTTGGACTTTTACCATGGCAACCCTATTCACCGGACTCAAACATCATCGAAAACGTTTGGGCCTGGCTATTTCGAAAAGTTTCTGAAACTGTTAGACAGTTAGAAGATAAGGACATCTTGGTCGAAGCTAACTTCAATGCCTGGAGCCAGATTTCACTGGATTATTCCAAAAAAATGTATGATTTAATTCCAAACCGTCTAATAGAGCTAATTGCAAAAATTGGCGGGCATACTCATTATTAATTGACAAAAACATAATACATTAATGTTTAAAAACAAAAAAAGCAAACATTTTTATAGTTTTGTTCTTTTTTTATAAGATTTTTTAAGTGGCCTCAATCAAGTGACGCATTTTGTATACCCATTTTTGCAGTCCATTCTTTTAATTTGTGAAATTTCTATGGACTGGTGACAGAGGATCACGGCATATATATTTTATAAATTTATTGAAGTAGTAATAACTCTGACAAAATAAATTGGAAAATTGGTGTTTTCAAACCCCCACCCCCGCCAAAGGCTGAACAAGAAACCTGCCAGACGATTGCTTTCGATACCACGATGTGTGCACCTACAAACCCTCATAATCATATTTTGGTTATCAATCCACTCCCAAAATTTGTTGTGGGCTCTCTTAGACTAATAGATTTTACAACCTTTTTTGCCATTCCAACCATTTAATTTTTTAAGTTCTTTGATGCTTCTAATATAATTCAGGAGATGTTCGGTTATTTCGTTATTTACATTATAACGACGGGGCATATTGTCTTTGAAAAGGAATTTTTATCCATAATAATACTTACTATAACAGATTACTTCATATCCCTATGTGAAAAAAAAATATTCGCTAGCAAAGATTGTGATTTGGTGAATTTTAGAATACAAAATCTATGTATATTATGTAATGTAAAATATTCGAAGTCCAATGAAATCCACGCATTGTTTTTTTTTTTTTCAAAAAATCAAAATAAAGTATTCTATGGTTTTAGTTTTTTTTTTTAAATATGGATTTTTAAATCAAATCGATACTTTTTTGTAATCAAGGTACATTTATGTAAATTTATGTAATTTTTTAATATGAAATCCAATTAAAGCTAAACAAAAAAAAAAAACGTTACCCTTAAAAAAGTAATCTTTTAAAAGCAAATATTATTGTATTTTTGGAAAAGAACAGTTAAAGCACTACCTCTCAAAACCGACCCTTATACTATAAATATTTGATTCTTGGTTCTTAATACAAAAATAAATATTTGTAGCAGTTTTCATCCATGTACATAGTACGCTTTTCCTTTCAATTTATCATTTTACCTTTTCATTATTATTAGATTATTATTATTAGATTATTATTATTAGATTATTATTATTAGTTTATTATTATTATTATAAATTATTAACATCAAATTAGAATTTACATGTTAATATTAAAGAGCGCTAGCTGCTTAAGGCGCTTCTGACTCTTAAGTTAAAGGAAAAGAGGTTATTACATGCAATATGTATTTATAATTTTTAAATTTATGTAATTATGTATGGAATACAATATCAGGTAAATGTCCGCCTCTGTTAGTCTCACAAATGCGAGCCCTTTTGAGCACATTTTTCATTACATTCTCACACATTTCACGCGGTATTTCATTAATTTCATCACGAATATTTTGTTTGAGTTGCTCAAGCGTTTCTGGTTTGTTTGCACAAACCTTGCTTTTCAGATATCCCTACAAATACAAGCCTGAATAGTAAAATCAGGCGACTGTGGAGGCCAATCAACATCACCATTTCTTGAAATAACTTGTTGTGGAAAGAGGTCTCGCACCATTGTAACATCCTATTGGCATACATATGTACGGCGGCGTAAATGGTCTTGTGGAAGAAGCTCTTGTGTCAACTGAATCTTAAATGGAAACAAATACAAATCGTTGTGCAAAATTGTGGCCAAAGTTGTTCTTTGAAAACCAAGCTCGTGAGCACGGTGTCGAATTGAGGTTGATGGATTGTTTTGAACACTTCCTTGAGCAGCAGTAATGTTTTAGCCGATCTTGCAGTAAGTTGTGGTCCATGCTTGGGCCTATAACCTGCAGACCCTCTTTCTTCGAAATCATTCACTACACGATAAATAGTGCGTTTTGTTGGCACGTTGTTTCTCCCAAAAATTTCACGTAACTTTCTCATTGTCACAGTAATCGATGATTGATTTTGATAAAATGTTTTAATAATTAAAACACGTTGGTTCATCGAATATTTTTCCATAATAAATTTGCCACGTTTCTACTTCACGACTGCCAAATATGAACTGTCAAGACTAATGTTTACCAAAATGGCGGCAAAACAAAGTAGTATACCTTCCTGGCGGACACCCTGTAGTTTTGTTATTAATATCTAGATATTCATATTGTGAATTTAAAAAAAAAATTGTAGATTACTTTTATATTTTTTGGGTCTAAGTTTCTTAATATTTCTATTGTTGTTGAGTTGCAAATGCTGTTGTTAGAAGTTAGAAGTTTACATACCCCTAACCCAAGAATGTGCTCTATGTCTATTGTTGCCTGGTATTGATTGCAGATTGGTGGATTTGTATTGTTAAGAAGATGTTGATGGGTGAGAATTGTATTGATCTGTTTTGAGGTGGTATTAGGATAGAGAGGTTTGATTTGGTCGATATTGATGGATTTGTAGGGGTGTTGATAGTTGTTTAGCCAGTCGTTTAGTTGGTGCTGTCTTAGATTGTTCTTAACTTCACGTAATAGGTCACGTTTAGTAAGATTTGCAATTAATTTGACTGGTGAAACATGGGCATCATTTGCCGCATTGTCAGCTTGTTCGTTGCCGAATAGGCCGACGTGTCCGGGTATCCACATAAGTTTTGATTTGTTTTGATGTCTGAGTAGGTGATCCCTTGTTTTATTTATGATAGTCGTGTTGTTGTTTGGATTTTAAATCGCGTTAAGAACTGACTGACTGTCAGAGCATAAACGAAACTACCAGGTAGTTTTGCAGTCACCATTTGTGACGTCGTGGAATAATGCCCGATACATGTTGGATGTAACGCATTTTATATTCTCTGCTTTTAATATGCACCAAGGTGGGAATATCGGGAAGTATTTGTAGTTCTTGACTATCGGAATTTCCATTAAATTTGCGGTTTGTATTGCGATTGATAAAGCTGATGGACTTCGTTTGGAAGATTTTGCTTGCAATATTGTTTTAATGTCGTTGTTATTGATTGAACCTTTAAACAAAATTAAACTCCTCCGCACTGCTTGATGATATGGGGCATTGATAATAGGCGTGTTTTATTGTAAAAGCCATCCATAGTACAGTACGATATTACATGCATTACAAATACAGTATCGCTAGTAGCTCTACAGCCGATGAGAAGCTAAAGTAGAATCCTGCTGTGGATATATTTTTGGCGTTTATTCGAGCCTCTATTCACTCGGCTGTAGAGCTACTAGCGATGTTGTATTTGTAATGCATGTAAAATCGTACTGTACTATGGATCGCTTTTGCAATAAAACACGCCTAATATGATTGTTGTTTTAGGCGACCGCAGTCAATCTTACTTAATACAAGAGATCTAGTTACATTACATAGAATTTTGAAATGAGCATTTGATTTTTGGCATGACAAATAATTAACAATGTTAGCCCTAGCAGCTAGGATTTTTAAAGTTTAACACAATAAGTTATATCTATCACTAAATATAATACCTAAAATACTTAAACTATTTACATTGTCTATGTTTATATTATTGAATTTAAAATTAAATTTTCTACAAGATGTTTTGTGACAAATTTGTAGCGTTTTGCATTTGTCTACTGATAATTTGGCACCGGAAGTGGTGGATCATATCAAAATATCTGAAAGGACATTTAAAAGAAGATTTCTCTGTTCGAATAAGTTGTTATGCCTGCATAATCTGCGTAAATACAGTGGTCAAGTTATGTGTGTTTTGATATTATATTGCTGACTTCATCAAAAGCAATCAAGAAAAGTACAACTGATAACGGAGATCCTTGGGGAATACCATTGTGGAGAGGATAATAATTTGAAAAGCAATTGTTTGTTTTGACGCAAATTTTTCTATTAGTCAAAAAGGATTTAATAAAGTTAAAAATCTTAGTGCCAATCCCCCAAGATATAATTTTGTCTAAGATTTGATGGATACCAATCCTATCAAATGCCTTTTCGAAATCTATTGACAAGATTGTGACATGGTTGCGCGCTGATAGAGCTTTTGTTATATACAAATCGAGGTTAAAGAGGGCGTCATCACAGCCTTTATTTGCTTTGAACGCGACTTGTCTAGAGCTTATGAGGTTTTTGGATTCTATAAACCCAAGCAATCTTTTAGCAACAATTGTTTCCAATACTTTTGAGGCGCATGGAATAAGTGATATTGGACGATATCCGTTTATGTTGTTAATTAATTTGTAAGGCTTGGGCAAAGGCAATATAGTTGCGAGTTTCCAGCTTTGTGGGAGGATACCAATGTCAAGAAATACTGTTGTACAATTTTAAAAGTTTGCATTTGGCTGTTGCTGGAAGGTTCTTTATCATTCGGTATGAAATCCGATCCCTGCTAGGGGCTTTGCGTTTTAACTTGGAAACACAGCTTTCAAGTTCAATTTTCGATATGGCTGTTTCTATATGATTGGATTGATTAATTAATATTGAAGCCAAATTTAAAGCCGTTTTTTTTTTTTAATTTTGAAAGCATCAGAGAAGGATTCGTTTTTGAAAAGATTTGACCATGTTTTAGCGAAATGGTTGCTTATTTCGGAGGGCGTAGTAATTTGTTGATCTTGTTCTGAGAAGCACATTATAGAGTGAGATGTGTAGGTACCTGTAAGGCAACGTATTTCTTGCCATAGTTTCGAGGGAGAAGATGTGGGATTTATTGAGGATGTGATTTCAATGAATTTTTTTTCTTTTGAGATTTTCACTTCTGTACGGAATTCGGCGATTGATTTTTTGAAAAAGAGTCTAAGAGCCCTCAGCAATTTTTGGGTGTGAACGATAGCAAAAATTCCTTTTATTTTAACATAGGTCTATACTATCCATATGGCAAATATGAAAGTCTGGCATGTCGGGGTTTGGGCCTTTATATGCAATACTGCATTTAAAATGCAGTGCATTGAAAATGCAGTGCATTGAAAATGCAGTGTAGGAACTTCAAAATCATATTTAGTAAAAGAGCTGAGTGGCCTAGACATGGCTATGGATTCCAAAATATTTTCCGAAGAGCCAAATGGCTGCAAGACGCATTCAAAGCTTCAATCTTTGAGTGCGTCTTGCAGACATTTAGTCCTACAGAAAAGGTCTTGAACCCCATATTCATATCTAGGGCGCCATCTCTTTATTTAAATACAATTTTGAAGTTCCTACACTTGGTACCTGGGCTTTAAGAAATAAATGCATTTTCAATGCAGCATTACGTACAAACGCCCCAACCCCGACATGCCAGACTTTCATATTTATATATTATATAGCTCTAAAGAGCTCAGTCGATCCAATTCCCGATCAGCGTGAATTTTGAAAATTGAAGCTTGTGTAACTTTGGAAAAAAGGGGGAATTTTTGTGTGATTTGGAGGTTGGATGAGGAAGATTTTTGGGTTGATTTTGATTGTTGTGCTGTGATTAGGGTTTGTTTGTTAATATTTTTGGGAGATGTTGAAGGAATGGTAATTGAATTTGTGTTTTGGGGAGATGAATTAAGAAGTGTTGTAACTGTACTATTGGTTTTAGGTGTATTGTTGGAAGTAGTTGTTGTTATTACTGTGTTTTTAATTGAACTAGAGGTTTTTTTATTTGGAATATGTTTTGTTCTAGCTGCAAATGATTCTTATGAAGATGAGAACTGAGCGGGTATAGTGATTTGTTCCCTATGGATTCGCTTAGCTTCCGCAATTGTACATTTGTTTTGAGTTTTTATTATTAAGACCAATATATAGTTTGATAAACTTTCAAGCTCTTTGAAACCAATCGAACAAAAAAGCATCACTTTATTAAGCAAAACTTAAGTCTCTCATCCTGGACACTTACGTGCCACTTACTCAGACTACGAAACAATAAGGCGTCACGATGGGAAACAACAAAGTTTCGCACTATTCAGGCGTTTTGTCAAACTTCTGTTTTGTGCTGTTTCTCAGCTTTAATTATCATTGAAGCATGCTATTTGTTAACTGTATCGATAGATATAATTTATGGTTTAGGGTCCTATACAAAAAATAGTGCCCAAAAAATGTTTGCTAGGCTCCTCAATTAAAGCTTAATCTTTTTAAGTGTTTGTTCGAACTCTTTTTTATTAAACTAGAATGTTTTGGATTATAATTTGAGCTTCCGACAATCTTCACAATTTGCTTTCAGGTTTGGGATCCACGAGTAAATGCAGCAGATCGCTATCATTTAATGCCAATCATTACACCCGCATATCCTCAACAGAATTCTACATTTAATGTGTCGGAATCGACTAAAAAAGTTATTTTAAATGAATTCAATCGTGGAATGTCAACAACAGATGAAATAATGCTTGGAAGAGCCAAATGGGAAAGGCTATTCGAGGCTCCAAGTTTCTTCTATACGTGAGAATATTTTTGTTGTTCATTTTCTTTTTCTTGCAACCCAATTATTTATTAATAATATGCTTATTTTTTATTTTATCTATTTTTGATTTAGTTATCGTCATTTCATAGTTCTACTTGTTAATTCAAAAACCGCAGAAGATCATCTTGAATGGTGTGGTCTAGTTGAATCAAAGATTCGTCTTCTCATTGGAAATCTAGAGCGTAATCAACATATTTCTCTAGCACATGTTAATCCAAAATGTTTTGAATATAGGAAAGGCGATACGAAATGTCAGAACAGTGGAGGAAACAGCAGTCTATCAGGTTCACAAGAGAAACATCCCGTTTCTGATGCATCATTTTGTTCGATGTGGTTCATTGGATTGGAATTTGAACGGACGGAAAATTTAAATGTTAATTTAACAGAGAATATTCAAAACTTTACCGAGCATGTTATATCACATGGGGTACGTTGGATTTATTTATTGGATATTTTTTCTGTCCAATATCTTAATGTTTTTTTTTTTAACTTAACAGGTGAATATAAAAATGCTTAGGGAAGGCATGACAATTGAGGCTCGTCATGTAAAACGCAAATTACTTAGTTTGTATTTGGATGGGGAATACCTGAAACGGGAACGTCGTTCTATGGAGAGTCATAATAATTTTAATAATTCGATTTTAGCTACTAGAAAACGGTTGTCCTCAGAGTTGGAGAAACAACCATCGCAAAATAGTATTGGTGGTGTTAGCGGTGTCTCGAAACGCAGTAGAAATAGTGAATCAGTAAGCCAAACAAAAAAGTTTTAATATAAATTTATATTATATAAAAAAATAGACCCTTAACACTGTAAAACTTTTCTTTCTTTGCATCAGCAAAATGAAGATAATTCAAATGCATCGTCGGGAAACAGTGACTCAGCATTGACTCCGTTGACTCCAACTTCAACCACTCAATCGCCGCCACAATTTCCAGCGAAATTGAAAAATGGAAGCGATGAAAGTCCACAGAGGTTACTTGACGATTTATCGTCAACTGCTGCAAGTGTTACCAGTACAACAACAACAGCTGCTGCTGCCTCCAAAGCTGTCTCAAAAACAAATAATTCAGCTACAACGACGACCGAAGTTGCTTGCTCGTGACATCATAAATTCAAAAGATCTTTATCATCCATAAATAATAATAATATTAACAACAAAAACAACAAAACTGCTGCCACCGCTGATAATTCCGCTACTTTTACTACTACTGCTGCTGCTGACACTCCTGCCGCAAGTAAGAGTAATGAGGGGGGACCGATTATGACGACAATTACTTGTAAGTTTTCTATTTAATAATTTAACTTTACATTTTTTATTCTCCTTATTTTTAACCCCTTTTTCGTGTAAAAACAATTTTATTTAGTTTAATTTTGACATAAAAAAGAAAAATAAATGCAAAAATAAATAAATTAAAAAAAAAAAAAAAAAAAAAAGAAATCAAAAAAGAAACAAAAAAAATATAGAAAAAAAAATTTATTTTGCAAATAAATCGAGAAACCAACAAAAAAAAATATAAAATTCTTCTTTATTTTTTCTTCTTATTCTTCTGAAACTCAATTCTTTAAGACTTATAAATTATTAGGTAGTCAGGAATCTGAAATGTTGTACGAAATAGACAAAGGCGATGGTAAGAAAGGGTGTTTCTTTTTTGTTCAATTTTGTGACCTAATTTAATTTAGTGTGTTGGTAAGAAGGGGTGTTTCTTTTTTCAACTTTGTGATATTTTAAGTTAGCGGTAAAGAACTTGGCTCCTTAAAATTGTATCAGGTAACAAAATCAAGCAAGCGCAGATGTCGTTAAAGCCTACGTGTCCCCGTTCTTCCTGGAAATTTAAAATAAAAAGAACTAAAAAATTATTAAAACTAATTTTATACTATTAAACATCGATACACATTATTCCAATTTCAATTGAGTTGGTTTCATGTTATTCACAATCTCCTTTTTGTATTTTCAATTAAAATTTTTTGGGAAAGAAATCGCATTTTCTTCGTTTTTATTTGAATTGCACATGACTGCCAAAAGCGTTAAAAATGAATAACCCATAAAACCTTTTCAATCAGAAACCAGACATCGTATATTTTACATGCCCTGATTTATCTAAAATCCGTTCCATCACGTTATCTTTGTCTGAAATAAAACAACGCTAAATTTAGCACCACAGTGTAAGGATAAATTGTTTGTTTGAGATTAACAAAAAGTAGACGTTAAAAAAAATTAAAAAAAAATTAATGTTCCATTAGATAACCCAAACACGTTAGGAAATTTTCAAGTCTAGTTCCTCTATTGGTTTGATAGTGCGCAGTATTGATTCAAAAAGAAGCGTTGGGGGATTTTTAAAATCAATTTTTCAATAAAAACTTCACTATTTATTCACACATTTACAAAACTGAAATAGCATTTAAGCTTATGGTGTCGTTAAGAATACTTAATTAAGTTTTATATTCATCACATCACGATCCGATTTGAGCCAAATGCGACCATCCGGTTTAAAGGATATATTTTATCATGAATTTTGTATAAAATGGATTAGGAAAGATATGCCAAAGGGAAAGCAACATAATTTCAACATCGATGAACTTTTTTTAACCGCAATGTGTTGTTTTTTTTTTTTAAATAATTTATACAAAAAATTCGAAATGTATAAATTAATTTATTATTTTTTGTAAAGTTGTTCAAAAACAGGACCGTGACTTTTTGGGGTGACTTTTTTATTTTTTGTTTCCGGTTTGAAGAGTTAAATTTGTTCCGGATTGTTTGTAAAGATTATGATATGAAGGAAAGAAGAATCGCTGTAAATCCAATGTTGCTGTTATAACTCTATGGAATTGACAGTGAGTACCAAGAACGGCTGCCGAAAACACACAGAATCAAAATCATGGTATGAAAATCCTTAGCGTTAGAATATATACTCCTGAAAAATATTTTTTAAAAGAGAGAGTCTATCAATAAACGAACATTATGCATACTGTACATTGTGCATGACATGTTTGTGCAAAATGTACATTACATACATACATGAATGAAAAATGAACTATGCTACTATGCCAAGAAAAAGAAGAGTCAGTTTAATAAAACTAAAACATTTTAATTTTGTATGAAGACCCTAGAACAAGAATAAAAGTAAAAATTAAATGAAGTATCTTATAAGATGTTTGAACAGTGCCAAAAAGGCACATTAAATTACTCACATCAAACACTAGTTCAAAAAGTTAAACGAACAACAAATACATTTATTGCGTGTAGTGTTAGTTATAGGACATTTTAAGATACAATTCTTAGTCTCGAAATAATAGTATCAGAACATTAAAGCCAGCTTTTTTTCAAAGAGAGCTTATGATTTTAAAAATTATTCACATAAGTGTTTAGTTTAATAAAATAGAGCTTAAGTCATACATAAAGCGTGTGATAGATGTTGCTTTACGGCTGTGAGCTTAGAAAACTAGTAATTTGCGAATAGGACATCCTATTCGGATTAAATAGTGCCGGAAGATTTTTTTTCTTAATTCCTTTTGAAATGTTTAACGAGTCGAGACAAAAATTTAGGAGTTTATAATCGAAATTTGAGTAGGATGGTTTATATTATTATATTTTAGTTTTTGTCGTGATATCGGTATAAGAGCGTGGCGGGTTTTTCTCTCAACCTTTGGCGGAGGTGGAAGTAAAAAATAGTGATTTTCGAAGTATTATGCCTGGGGCATTCAGCCCAATTCTAAATAAAAATTCCCGGGGAAATGCTTCCCTTTTCCCTACTCTTCTATTCAAAAATATAAATTCTCAGGAATTGTTTTCCCTTTTCCTTAATTTAAGCAAATTCGAATATGAGAAATAATAAAAGAGAAAGAAGCTGGCATTCTAAATGTCAAAAAAATGGAAAATGTAAATATATTTGATGAGAGGAGTATTTTAAATTTGGGAGAACAAATATCCCGTGGTTTATTTTCCCGGGGAATGTGTAGAATTGGGATGATTATAACTTCAATTAATTAAAAAAAAAAATATAATATTAAAAATAAGTATATATGCTCTCGTTGACCATAAGTCCAAACATTTCAATCTTGAAAATCCAGTTTTCAGAACTCAAGATATTTGACTAGTCTTATTGCCTTTTTGTTTGGAGTTTTTGGTTTGTTGATTTTTTGCGATTTATAAATATCCATCAAAAAGCCGATAAGGTTCTCTAAAAAGCTTATGCCTTGAATTGTATTAGTATGATCATTAAGATGAAGGTGCTAATATTTGTTGGAAATTAATTAAAGTTTTTATATCACACACTCAAAACTGGTTGAAACGCATTTTGTCAACCCCTTGCATAATGCTGAGAATAAAACTAAATATTTCCGATATCACGATTTTTATCATGGGGAATGATCCGTCATCGTATCGGTGTATATTCGTGGTTCAATGTAAATATTTTATAAAATTAAGCTGTGTATTTATAAAGATTAGGGTCGAATTTTCAATCATCAGCTAAGCTATCAGAGGAATGAGTACTAAAGTTCATATAGCTCCATCTAAAGAATAAGTATTATCTGAGGTTTAACTGACTATCGACAAATTTGTTCTTAGAGCTCAAAAATGAAATCGGGTAAAAATGGCAGTGTTTAAGAAAACTAGTGATTATTTTATAAGAACTTTTTTTCAAGGCTCTCGTTAGGACAAGGATGGCGAACCATTTTAAAGCCTTGTGCCATTTCTTAAAAATAAATAATTTGAAAAGCTTTTAGCGTGCCAAGATAAGACTTCATCAATTTTTCTATTGACTTCTAGGCAAAAAAAAAAAAAAAAAATAGTAATTTTACAGTGTGCTAAATTTTATTTCAGTTTCTTCCTTTGTTTTAAATTAAGTTAATGTTAATTCGTTTGAAATTAAGTTCTTTTGACACTAAAAACGCTAGCAGATTTTTTTAAGATTTTCAAAAAGATTTCTACAGGTCATGAGCTGAGCATCAGTTTTCTTCAAATATAGAATATTATCGAGTTATAAATTAATAAAAAAAATATGTAAATATTTAGTTTTTAATAATGATTTCGATATCAAAATAATCTTAGGAGAAAAGGAAAAAATCTGCATATTCTTTCCATTTATCAACATAAAATTGAATAATGTTTCAAAAGTTTAAAACTGACATTTACGAAAATGTATAACAAAAGAACTCCAAAAACCACCCCTATATAATTTTATTAAGTATTGAAAATATTGTTCGCCTTTTCGAGAATTAGTAAAGAAAAAAAAATTATTATAAACGGATTTTAAATAGACCAAAAATATTTAAAAAGAAAAAATATTGCTTTTTTTGTGATACTTAACAATTTTTAACTGAGGCAGTTAGTAAGTTGGAAGATAGTTACTCCTTTTTTATAATATAATTTTTTGCTCAAAATACAAAAACATACAAATTTTTTAGACTTTAATTATTAGTGTATAAGTATTTTTTAGAGTTTATCTTAAAATGACACGCATTTTCTTACATCTTTTAACGTCCTTGAACTACTTTCATTTTTTAAAAAAGTTTTTTCAAATGTTAATACAAAATTCCAACGAGTTGCACTTATTGAGGTTAGGTTAGGTTGAAGTGGCTTTCAGACTTTCATAACTTCCACAGTTTTCGAACGATTTAGATTTAAAAACGTTCATCAGCATCGGTCCTAACAAGACTTGCAAAAACTAAAATAAAAAAAGGAACACAAAAAAGTATCTGTCGCTCAAAAATGCAATCGGATTTCTCAACTGATGACGAAATTTTTGGCTATGGTTAATGCATGGAATTTGATCTACGTATGTATGTACATACATATGTGTATATTATAAAAGCGAAATGTTGGCAACATTCAACAGATTTTCGTGATCGCTTTACACATAGCAATGAAAAATTTTCATAATAAAACGGTTATCAAAGGCCAAATTCTTAGACGCAGATTTGCCAAACAGATACAACAAGATAGAAAACAGAGATGCAAACGAATTGCGCAACATAATTTAAATTTTTTTTTGTTCAGGTGCCTTGGCCTTTGCATAAGAAAGTAAATCTACCGCAAATATTTTTGTCTATACAGATATGCATAAACAGATTGCTTTGCATGTTTTGTCCACAAGGACAACCACACCAGGGTTTTCAACTTATGTATCAAAAAAATCCTGTATTAAGAAGCGAAATAACGAAAAACATTCAAACCTTCAAAGTTAAATAATTTGTTTTATGAGTTATGTTCCTTATTGATTACAACAATGTTTAGTTTTAAGTACAAAAACCCAAATTTTACACTTTTTTCCGAGTAAAAAAACACAATAATTTTTTATTTTTATATATTTAAAACTTTATTGGATGCATTTCGGCGGCGGTTAACGTGCCATCATCAGCTTCGCACTTTTAGACTGAAGTTTAAGAAACATTAATTTTTTCTTTTAAATAAAAACATAGAAAAGAGCAAGTATAACAATTACTAAAGTGATAAACTTTAGTTAGTTTAGCTTTAAAGTTTAGCTGTTATCCTGTCTAGTCGTTTTTATTAATTATCGAGTTTTGTCTTCTTCTTCATTTTAAAGGCGTTTGTCATGATCTCGAGGAGGACCACAACTTACCCACTCAACTGCTTCGCCTAAGCTGCCAGTTATAGCTATCATTAGAAACCATCATTCAAAAAATTAGCTGTTGATTTTGAGGACCTTCGAAAGTTTAAACATTGAATATTTTAATGCAGAAATATAGCTTACGACTTCTAAATTATTTCTCCTCCAAAAAAAATTAATTTTGACCCATATCTTCCCCATAACTTAACTTTTAATTTGTTCAATGATCATTGGTAAGGTAGTTCATCATTGAAAAATTAAAAGTCATTTTATAGGAAAAGTTGTGCCAAATTGAATTTTGTTTTACCTCGAAATAATTATTAAGTCAATTAGCTTTACTTTGGCATCAAAATAATCATTTATTTTTTCTTCAAAATCTCTCAAAATTGGCAATTAATATTTTCAATAAGGTTCCACTTGTGGGGTTCGCCGAGTTTTGTATTCTTATTATTCACGTGCAAAATATCAGTAGAATGTTATGTTACAACGTTTTGTTATGAAATGTATCACTGATAACCAGGGCAAGTTTTTTATGTTAACATATTTTTTTTTGGATAAACAAAGAAGAAAACAATTTAACTAGTTTTTCGAATCAATAAATTGTGTTAAAGATAGCATTCAATCGTTAGAGCATATTTTTGCATATTTTACTATAAATACATATAAATGCATTTTTTTGTTTATTTGATATATTTTTAAAACAAAAGCATATTTTTAGTGAATATTTTCGACGAAATATTCGAAAGGTTTAAAAATTTAAATATTTACTTTTGGTAAATTTTCGATTCCAACTTCTATAAAAAGCCAACTTGGCAGCACTAAACACAATTAAAGCAATTAATTAAAAAAAAAATAATTTTTATAAGTTCCTACTATGCATTTCTTAATGAGAGTATAAGTTGGAACAGACTCAAAACGCAAATTGATATGATGGAAGATGCATTTTGTAAAAATTAATTCAGTCGAAGGTTCAATGGGCAGAGTTATTTTGAAGAAAATTGAAAATGTTTTATGTATATAAAAACGAAGGGTAGGTACTCAAAAATAGAAAAATCTCAAACGTATTAACGCTGAATAGTAACGAAGAAGAGAACTTGGGAAACTATTCAATAAGTGAAATTCTTTCATTCAAGAATGCTCCTGTTAAATCTTTTGGCGTTGAAATATCTTTTTCAGTGTAAAAAAGTTTTTTGCGACAAATAGTACAGTCGACGAAGGAATTTTGCTTGCAAAAAATAGTGCTCTCTGGATTATTTTTTATATGGTAGGGGTTACCCCCAGGTATAACATAGCCAAAGATCCCAGCCCAGGGCCGCCAGCTAAACTCAGGAGGGGGGTTAAAGGTACCCCTTTTAAGATTTTCGTCAATATTTCCAAAACCTAGCATGTTAGCGGAAAAGTCTATACTACTTAATTAGAGACAATTAAATTATCTATTCAAATATATAAACACACTTTTTCTAGGTACAAAAATAAAGGAGATGCGGGCGGTATAAAAGTCAACAAATCTGAAAAACCTGTTATTGTGTTAGATATTGAATGTTTTCTGACCAATTTACCTGGAAAAAAAAAAACAAAAAAAAAAAACGTTAATACACATTCATTCACTGTTGTTTCATCATGTCGTGAAGCTAAGAAAAGAGTTATAATTTCCTTTTTTTTCTTTATATCCGAAACTATACGAAAAAGTTGACTAGGCAAAATTTAAATAGCAAGAGTTGTTTTCATATGGCGCCAATGATAACGTTTTTTTTAAAGGAACACAGTACAAAATTTATATGCCATAGAGGGGGAGTTCTTTCTTCCCCCTTTGGAGGGGAGGAGCATTTTTTTGTAAACAATATTATAAAACAACGGCAACACTTACAACAATAAATTGTACCTTTTTTGAAAGCCAGAACTCCGTTCTTTTATTTTATTTCCAAATCAAGTTATTGATGGCCATAGTTTTTGTAAAAATTACTTTCAAACTCAAAATTAAAAAAAAAGTTGAAAATTTCGTTTTTTATTTTTTAAAAGTTTTATTTTTCGATATTTCTACTCCCGCATCTCTATTGCGTCCAGCTTCACGACATGATGAAACAACAGTGTAACAGTGAGAAAACGTTCAACATCTAAGACAATAACAAGTTTTTCTGATTTGTTGACTTTTCTACCGCCCGTGTCTCCTTTGT
The DNA here is from genome assembly GCA_949320155.1 of Melangyna quadrimaculata. Classification (NCBI taxonomy): domain Eukaryota; kingdom Metazoa; phylum Arthropoda; class Insecta; order Diptera; family Syrphidae; genus Melangyna; species Melangyna quadrimaculata. The sequence continues at coordinate 78,395,394 of OX439483.1, read as the reverse complement.
TTGCCTTATGCAAAAATAGGAGCAATAATATAGGTATAGGAGAAAATGTGATTAAAAGTAAAATCAAAACAGAAGAGGACAGGAGACCAAAAGATCCAAATTATGGACAGAACTCCCACACCTGAGGTAAGTGAAGCTACTCCTTGGGAGCTACAACTAAGAACGCTTTGTATCCTGTATAGGCTTAAGCAGGAATAACCTCAGAATGATAACTGGTTTCCTCACTGGTCACTGCAAACTGAAAAGACACCTAAGTATTCTTGGCCTGTAGAGCAGTGCCACATGCAGATTCTGCAACACTCATGAGGAAACACCTGTCCAAATATTAGGTAAATGCAATGCACTCGTGCATCAAAGACATAGGTATCTGGGTCGTCACCAGATAGAAGAGAGCGAACTACCATCTCTGAAAGTCCTCCAAGGAACAAACTTGGAGGAAGAGCTATAGAATGAGCGATCTCATCTAGCTCTAGACGGGGGCACAATAGATCTTAAGGTCGCAGTGTTCTTAAACCCCTTATATTATTCAAGCTTTATGTTCTTAGTATACTCTGTAACAGTGAATCTTTCTCTAAAATGCCTTACAAACATTTAATCACAAAAAAAAAAAATTTAACAGCAATAACAATTTAAAAGTTCTCGAGTGCACTTAGAGGTTGGCTAAAAATGGTACTCGATTTTCAAAAATTCGTTTAGAGATTGAATGGTAATATTTAGAGCATGACCTTCGAGGATCACTTTGGGGATTTAAGCTATTTATAAGCTAACATAAAATTTTGAAAAGTAATATTCAACGGATCGACTTTGAAGATTAAGTGATATGCATGTACCTTTGTATGTATGTATAATGTATATGGCCAATGCTGTCATTTAAAATATTACAATACCCGTGTTTTATTGGAAAAGCTATCCATAGTATTATTCCATAGTAACTATCCATAGTAGGATTTTACATGAATAACAAATACGACATTGGCAGCATAAATACTGCCGATAAAAATTAAAGTAGAATCATACTGCGGATAGTTCTCCGAGTCTCGAATGGATTTTTGGTGATTTCATTCTCAAATGTTGGTTACTATTAGTTTTTTCGTGAAGTAAATTTTGACTGCTTCTGATTCTCACAAATATTATATTTTTTTTTTAAATATTCTGACAGGTGTTCTTTCAGTTAAACCAATTTTGTAATACAAAAACCAGGCTACTGCGGATGTGTTTTTTAGTAATTTTCTACTGTACTATTTATAGAATGCCAAAAAAAAAACACGGGTATTGCTTTATATTGTAATAAAGTACGCCATATTATTTAGCGAAATTTATCATACTCATATATGCTATTGTGATTTACCTGTAGGGTTTCGCCAAAGGTGACAGTTATAATAGTCCATACTAATTCGCCATATTATTTCGCGAAATTTGTGGTACTCATATGCTTTTGTGATTTAACTGAAGTTTTCGCCAATGGTGACAGTTATAATAGTCCATACAATAAGAAACTCAACGTTTGAAAAATAGCAACAAAAGCCATTTGAATAGATTTTTAATTTCGGCAAAAACTCTAACTGAGAAAACGACCCGAAAAACTTTCTTTCGTACCTTTGATTAAAATCAAACGAAGGAGATTCGACGATAATATATCTTATCAAGGGTTTCTTCTACATTTGCTTAGACAGATATTCATATTTAACAGTTTCTTACAAGCTCAGTTTTTGTAATATTTTTTTAAAATTAATATTCATTTTAAGACTTTACACGCCCATGTTCTGCATTTCACTTGTTGTGAATTCACATGACGAAAGTGAAATTGGGTGTTCCACAATTCGTTATTGTGAATTGGAAATATGTATATATATGAAATTTAAATATGTTTAATCTTGTTTTTCTATTTCACTCTTCTGTAGTTTGATCCACTTGTTGCACAATTTAGATTGCAAAACATTTAAAGTTTCTTCAATTGTTTTTGCATTGACGGCATCGATGAAGGTCTTGTAAAAGGTTCTATTTCTTTTGAAACATATACAAAAGCGACTTTGTTCAATCAAAAATTACCATGAAAACTAAAAAAAAAAAAATTCATGAATTTACTTCATCAGAACAGTTCATATATTCACGCACTCACATAATGTCAGGTAAATCTAATATATTGGATTTGCCAAAAATATTGCATCCATATCCAAAGCAGCAGTAATTGCACTTTAGAAAAAAAATAAAAATGGATGATCCTTCAGCTTTGACAGTTCGAAGCAATTTCGAAGTTTTCGAAATCGATCGAGATGTGGAACATGCGATTTCATTTCACGTGAAATTGAAAAGTGATTTCACTTTCGATCGAAATGCAGAACATGGGCGATAGGAAAGAAATAAAACACATCTTAATACCATATTAAGATTCACCAAAAGAATCTTACCGAATATTTTTTGTCACAGCGCCAGCAATTTGAAATGAGCTGCCAAAACTGATATTGTATGTACATACAAAAATTTTCCAACGACATTATGTTTCGACCTTATTGGTTTGACAGCAATTTGTGTTCCCATAAATCCCAATTTCAGTTAGAGAATTACTTTTTTTCTTCACACAGCGATTTGAAATGTTGTAGTACCTATATAAAAATACATTTCCAACGCCATATTATGTATGTAGGTACATAATGTACGTCCCATCGTTATTGGTAACGCCAGCACATTTAAGCGCATACTAAATACCTATATTATGCTTTAATAATAATAATTAACAATCTTTGTTTGCAAATTATTTTTTGCACATATGTAACAATTTGAATTAAGCTATCATAGTGATTTTTATTTTACAAAAACGGCATTTATCTCGTCGTTGTTGGTTATTGTTAGTATTATTTTACATAAAGAGACTTTTATAACGGCATATATCTCGTCGTTATTGGTTTCTTGTAGACAGTTATGTCCGGTTCTCCTTAAAGTAATTTAAAAAAAAGACAGCGGTTGACAAAATATAAAATCAATTTTAATTCGACGGAGGCGAAATATGTTTCGAAGGACAAGATTTTTTGCTTATTTATAAAAACACGTGCTATAATTCTAAACTTCTGGAAACAAAATTTCAACGTTGCATAAAATCACAGCTGATTATCTTTAATCCATGATTAGTGAAGCTGGGAAATCCTCAAATGTTTCATGGACTTCACTAATCAGCCAATTTTGGTTGATTAGCGTTAGTTAATTTAAGCCTATGAAAGTCACATACTAAATTTAACCCACTGTGAAAAAAATGGCCCTAAATTGTCAAAGTACAAAAGTTATGAAATTGAGTACAAAAGCTATAGCTCTGCGAAGATGATCTAGATGATGGCTAATAAATACAAGTTCGTGCGCCAATGAGGAAATATGGGCACAACAAGTAAATGCTGATATGGCTGACATTTTAATATTGAGAAAAGCGACGTGTTGTGCTTGCTTTAATTTTGTTCACTTGGTTCAATCAAAATACATTAAAATGTTTACATTTTTCAATCAAAGAACATCCATATTTTAGAATTGTATTTTTTAATTATAGACCTGTTTTGTGAAATAGTGTATAGCAACTCAAAACAAAACAATACAAAAAAAAACAAATTATAAAGAATCTTGTTTGTGTTTTTCGTGTAAACAATTTAATGAGTTGCTATTCACTCTCTCAAAAAACACGGCTAAGGGGCCAGTTAAAGCGACCAGGAAAACGAATCAGGGGGCCTATTCTGAAAAGCGCGGCAGATCGTATTGAAAGCGATATTTCAATTTAGACCTTCTTCCCTTTAGGTTATTCTCAAAAGCGAAAATGGGAGAAAGCGATCCTTCCAGTTTTCTTATTTTAATCTCAAATTTTTCCAGTCCACTTCCATTTTTACTTCCACTCTCTCAATTTTTCCAAAATAAATTCCATTTTTACTTCCACTTCTCAATTTTTTCAAACAAAAATGACAGTTGTTCTTGGCCGTCGAAGAATTTTTTGATGTGAAACTTCTTTATTAATATTTTGTGCCAAAAATGAAATGAAATGAACCAAATAAGTGTGATTTAAAATGATAATGTTAAGAAGAAGATATATTTGGAAATTAATTTTTTTTTACATTTCTGTTTTTAATTCGCCACCAATCCGTCACCTAGAAACCTATCGCTTTCATACAAAAAATTTAAAGCGAAAGCGCTTTTGGGAATAAGAAAATGCAAATCCGCCATTAAAAGCGATCTGCCGCGCTTTCCAGAATAGGCTCCCACGAAAAATTTTCAAATGGATTTTTTGCCTTATTTTCGCAAACGCTACTTGATAATGACAAATAACTCATAGAATTTTTTTGATCAATTAAAATTTTGAATTATTATACAATTATCTATTGTTAAAAATGCATTTATTTATTTTCCTGATGCAAATTCATTTTTCGTGTCAATTAATCGTAATTTCTTACAAAATAGAACAAATTCCAATGATTTGAGATTCAATTTCACTCATTCCACTGACATAATTGCGGGCGAAAAAATTTTCCATTTTGTAAGAAAGTACGATCAGCTGGCAGGAAAAATTAATTTGCATCAGGAAAATAAATAAATACATTTTTAACAAAAAATAATTGTTTAGTTCAAAATTTTATTTGATCAAAACATTTTGAGTTATTTCTCATCGATTAGTGAAGCATTTGTGTTTCAAATCGAATGAAATTTTAAATTTTTCCTTATTCGTTATCCTGATCGCTATAACTGGCCCCTTATGTAAGAGAATTCCTAGTCTTGGTTGTAAGATATTTATTGTGAGTCAAATACGAGTTTAAAGGAATCAAGCCAATCTTTTTTCCTGCATGCATACAAACAAATTCTACTTCAATCGCCTATATTTTTTCTCTTAGGTATTAAAAATAATTTTTCATACGTTGGCATTTATGTATGTATGGTATAACTCTGATCATCGACCTTCAAACAAACATAAAATAATTGTATAAACTCAATACCCAATTTCTTTCTCTTTCTCTCTCTCATTTTCTTTTATATTCGCAGTGTAGTAACATGAGCACTTTATTAAAATCAACAACTTTCAAATAATCCGGAATCGAAAAACAGCACTAGCAGCATCTACCGCATTCGAAAACATCTTGTAAATACAAATATATTAAAACTAATTAACATTTCCATATATTTTTTTTATTTAATTATACATAAATGCTGTCCTATATAGAGTGCGGTAACAGCAAGATCAAAATATATAAACCTGATGGAAAACCAAACAAAAACTATAACAACCAGTTGGGTATACAAAATAATTGAACAAAATAAGAAAAAAATATATTATTAATTTTGTTTATACTTTCTTACATACAAAAAAAAAAAAAAACATTAACACTAACACTGAAATAATAACTATATAACATATATAAAAAAGAAAATCAATTAATTTTTATATTATATTTTACAGATTGAATAAATAAGAGAATGTCGAGGGCTCTTAGCTCGTAGTTTTTTTCTTTTTCTTCAATTTTTGTTTGGAAAAGAAACAACATCAACAACATGAGTCTATAAATTTTATATTTTAAACAAATATTATCATGAAAGAAAACTGAAAAAATAAATATATACATACATGTGTTAAAAATTTCCTCCATTATTGAAAGGAAATTGTAAAAAATTGCAATTATTGTAGATTCAAAATAAAAGTAATACATTTTTTATTGAACTTGTAAATATCTTAATTCACAACACACATTAAAATATAGTATAAATAAAGTTATAAAGGGTTGTTGTTTATTTTTTTTTTTGTATTTACAAGTGGTATTTAGTATAATTTTAGTGTTCGTTTCATAAAAAAAAAAACATTAATTCATATAAATTAAAATCATAATTAAATTGTGGTTAAATTTTATTGTAAAACTAAAAAAAAATTACCTTCTAATTTATGAACTAAATGCAAAAAAGGTAATATTACTTCTTGCTGCAGTAACGTTATGCTTTCTGAAAGAATTTATTGTCTTATTTGGTCATTTGTATTCATTGAATGCACTTTCGGATTTCAGTAACACTGAATTCAATAACCAACAATATTTAGCGATTGCAAATTTAGTGGAATACAGTAAGCAATATGAAATCAGACTAACGACGTTTCCAAATCTGTATAAAGTTAATTTGAAAAGACCCAGGAGTAAACATTTGCGGATTCCATAATCGATGTAGGTTTCGTTCACTGATGATGATGACAATAATGCTCTATGATTTCGAAACATCTTAGTAAATTATAATCTAGTACCTATTCATTAACTCCTAGTGTTTTACTATGTCCGGGAATTATAAAATATTATCGGGCTGTGTAGTGAATTGTCAGAAACTATTTTAGTCTGAGCTGGATGTCCTTTGTCATTGCAAAATAATTTTATCAATTCTATATCCAATTCAATTTCCTTGTTCAAACGAAAACTCTTTTCTTTTAATTTTAGTTAAGTTAATTTGATTTGGGAGATATGACATTGGAAAAGTACGACAGGATCCTTATAACTTGCTCTTATAATTTAAACTGCCTAGAATTTAATTTAATATACATAAACAAATAGGATCATACATATGTATGAATCATGAATGAATGAACAATTTGCATAAAGTGTTTGAAAAAAAAAAAATTATGAAAAACCGCAAGAAATTCGTTGTTTAAATCAATATAATAAATTTCACAACCAAAAATCGTTAGATAAAATAATGTCTAATTCAAATCGAATGGCTTTATCACGGGAATCGAATAATTTGATCTGTTTCTATAGGGCTAATTGTAATTTCCTCCTAAAACGTCTTCAGATCAAGCATTTTCACACTATCTTTAATTCAATAATATATCATGGTATCCCACCGAATTTAGCTTTCATATCCATTTTATTTGAATGCCTTAACTGTCAGTTAAAAAGTCAAAAACCAGTGCAATATCGCTTCCTTCTTGAAGCAAAAGCTTAAACTTTAGTACCAAAAAGCAAATCCTCTTCCAAAAATTAAACTCGCTAAGGATTGGTGATTGTTTATTAGAATTGTTATATCTTAAAAGAGCAACTTCTTGAGAGCGTGATAATGAAAGACTGTTATTGGTTGATTATTGCGTATTTCTTATATGCAAGCTTTGGTTACATCACTGCTAAGGCCGGAAAGAACTGCAGAATGTTGCCCTTAGCATGCCATCGTTTTTATGATGTTTTAACTCAAAACTTCCTAGGCCTTTTTTAAAAACAAGATAATTTTCCCAGCCCCGCCAAGATTTTCGCAGCAGAGATGATGCTAAGGATAGAAACATAATACTGGTACTATTCTCGTAGTGTGTCAGACGTGTCTGAAAACTGTAACCATACATAACAAGTGGGATATGAATTATAAAATTCAAAAATCTATAGACACAGTTGAATCAAAGCCCGCTTAAATACATTTTTCAGTTGCACTTGTTTTTTTTTATGTACCTAAACCCATTTCAATATGTTCTTATTACCCTTGTACTCATATGTATTTTAGATTCCTTTTCATTTTTTGTTTGTATTAAGTAAATAGTTTTTTTTTAGTTTAAAGGCTGTGTCTCGAGAAATGTCGATTTATAACAATTTGTTAGTCTTTAAAATTACGCGTAAGAAAAACTGGGTGCCAGAAGTTTATTAGAACTATAATAAATTGGAATGTTTCGAGATAAGTTCATTATTATAATCTGTACCATATCAAATTTGTGTCGGTTATTATGAAAATGGAAAAGTCGGTTAAAACAAATCGATTAAGTTGACGATAAAAAGCCATTTGCTTTAGAAAAAAAAATTGGTTCCAGATAAAATACTTTATCTCCAAATTTATAAAATAATCAATATATTGGGTCAAACTACATTTTTAGTATGTTATTAGTAACTTAATTTTTATGAAAAAATATTAGAATTGACTTATTCCACTGTCATAATCACCGGGACATTTATATTATTTATTTTAAGGGATATTTTAGTTTAGTATATTGTGTGGATAAAATTTATGTATGCTTTCATGCACTCTTCAATATTGATTGTTATGAAATATTGAAATAATAAATTTATTCAAATAATTTTATGTTGAGAATGTATAGCTTTTGAGAGATGACAAGATTATGTTTAAAAAATTTTTGGCAAATATTTTAAACTTAACTTATCATCATTGGTGGTATTTACAAACTTAATAAATAATTTTTATATTATTTATATATAAATATAAAAACATAAGACAGCCGCCCAACTCGAAAAGTAAACACTTTTCGTGGTTGTGTTAGAGTTGTCCAGAATCGGTTGTCTTAACCTTGGATAAAGTGACATTTAATTCAATTAAAAAAAAACAACATATTTTCATAAAATTTAGAAGAGAAGAGACTGTCTAGATAGACAACCGTCTAAGAAATCTAATAAATATGAGGGTAGATTTTTAATAGTTCTGCAATCAATTTAAATTTACATAAGAGCAATAATTTGACTCGGCGGAGTTAGAAAATCTATTGTAAAGCTATACTTTCTGACCATAAATGCAACTCTGTAAATACATATTAAAAAAAAAACTTTATAAGTAAGATTTAATGGTAGGTGTCACACAAAATAAAATAAAAAAAAAAAAAAAAAAAACATTCAATTTCAAAACTGTATCCATTTAATAATGCATACATTATAAAATTATATAAATTCATTCAACAAAATGTGTTAGCAAATTTTCTGATACAAAGACGAGTTTTGACTAAAGAAAAATTCAACTAGAGAGAGTTCAATAAAAAAATTAATTTGAAGATAATAACGGTAAAGAGATTATTTTATTATTCAGTTTTCTTATTGAATTTAATTTTCGTTTAAATAATTTTTTTTTTTTTTTCATTTTGCAAATTTTATAGTAGTATTTGAATAATCTTTTTTTAATTTAGATATTTTTCAGGTATACATACATTACTTGCCTTCCAAAACAAATTTAGAGAATTTTATTTAGGTTCTTTTTTTTTTTTAAATAAATACGTTTAAATTATGGCTACTAAAATATTTATACAATGTAACACAAATTTTATTTTCATATTTTTCAATAAAGGAAAAGAAATAAAGAACTCGTCGACCGAAAATTGTGTGTTTTATTTTGATGGATGCAGTGATTTTTTAAATTTCAGTCAATTTTTCAAGTTGAAAATTGTTAAAAAAATATAACATCAGTTTAGTGAGTAAGTATAAACCATAGATAGAACTCCATTACCAAAAAAAAGAAGGGAATTGATTATAGTGGGTTTATTTACCAAATATTAAGACAACATTACTGAAATTCGTTTTTTCTTGGTTTTCTTTATTATTATTTTTATTTTATTGAAGATTTTATATATCAGATTTTGGTTTATGGTTGTTTACAAATCTGGCTTATATTCCGGGGGGCGGGGGGGGGGGGGGTGACCGTAGGTTTACCTATCTCATTATGGCTGTTGACAAAAAGGGAGCGGGTCAAAATTCTGGTTTCGAAATTCTTGGACCAGATTCTGTAATAAACGAAACAAACCCGAACGTTCGTTTTTCAAAAACGAAAGAAATTGTGCGAAAGCTATAGTTGGTATTCTGTATCTCATTTCGTTTATTTTATTTCTTTCGCGTGGGTTTTAGAGTCTATGTTGTACATTTGAATACTTTTGGGTGTTTGCTTTGGGATGGGGATGAGATATATTGAGATGGTAAAAAGATGGATACATAAAAGTGGTACAAAAGTGTGATTAAATATATACTTTAGTATACAAACAAACATATAACTTCAACAAAAATAGGTTCAATTTATTCGGTAAAATTTGAGCTTCATTTTTAAACATGATTGTAGTCGCATTTATTCAAAAGAATGGCGCAAAATTTTAAACAACCTATTGTTAAGAGCTTAACATTTCACTAGTTAGGAATTTCCTAAGAATTTACTATCTATTCCAAAATTTTGGAATACCAGCAGGCAGGGCTGTAGCTAGTGCTTGTGGGGCCCGGGGCAAAACCAAATATGGGGCCCTATTTCTCAATAAAAAATTCTAACAGCCATATTATTGAGTTTTTCAAAACTAGTTTAAAAGCAAAACTAGTTTTATGAACATTTCAAATTGCAAGTTTTATACATATTGGTATTATTTATGAAAGTTTTGGTATTCCAGTTTCAATATTTTGAGTTTAAAATACCAAAACTTTAGTTAATAATACCGATTTGTCCAAATATTGGGACTTGAAACTTCTAATGAACTAGTTTTGCCGTAAAACTAGTTTTGAATCAAGTCAATAATATGGCTGTAAATGTATTACAGAAAAAAAGGTCTTATAATATAGGAACTAAACTGATTTTTTTATCGATTTTACAGAAGCGAACTCATCGATTACTTTTCCCAAATCTATTTGCCCGTGCTCTTAGTAGGGCTGGCCACGAAACCAGACTCTGCGAGACTTTTGTAAGTCTCGTCTCGGTCTCGTCTCCGAAAAATACGATTTCCGGCCAACTTGTTGAATTATTGTAAGGAAATGTTATCGATTAAAGTTTGAATACGTGCAGAAGAAAATAAGTATTTAACTGAAATTGGATTTTTTAATTTATTAGACTCTCTGTAAATGTCGGCCCAAATATACAGTCTCGTCTCGGTCTCGTCTCGGTTGCTTAAAAGCCAGTCTCGTCTCGTCATGCGAGATCTCGTCCCGTGGTCAGCCAGATTTTGAAACGATAGCAATGATAAATTGCTAAGACTTTGTTGTTCTATGGTGCTTCGCAAATTTTTTTTGTATTATTAATTTCAGCCTTGAAAAAGATCCTTCCGCTTTTGCTGTGGTAACAGGATCAGTTAAAAACATAATAAGAGCGGTGCAAACATCCGAATGGCTCGAAGATAGTGAAGAATTTTTAATGATCAAACAAGTTGCCAATTTTGTTGACCTGATAGAAAAGAACTGAGCAGAAAAATCAGATGATACAAACAAAAATAAGATATATGACGCATATACAAATCAATCCTAACATTTTTTTTTTAACAAAATGCTCTATAACTTTTAAGCCATAGGAATTAGCGCAAAAAGTTACAGAACATAATTTGTATAAAATTTAATTTACTACAAGTATGCCATATAACTATTCTGTCTGGAATACACACTACGCGGGTTACGTGAGAAATAAGAATTAATCGTTAAAAACAATATGGCAACATACCGAAACTAGGTATAATTGTGCAAGATTTGGTTTTTGGCTCGTGTACTGATACTCTTGCAAATCCTGAAGTCAAACTTCGTCTCGGGCTTTTTTTAGTAGGACTCGTACCTACTAGTTCCACCATCTGGCTAAAATGAGCTTTCGCTACCCACGAACACATATTTTTAGAATTTTCGCCCAATTCTTTTATTTTAATTTTACAAATAAATATTTCGTGGGTCACATATACACAAAACGAAACAACAAGTACTTAAATGTTAGTGGATAAACTTACAATTGATGTAATACATTGGGAAATTGAATTCATTACACAGTGAGTTAATATGTAGGATCTTAAATAAGAGTTGATAAGGGTTAGATCTGAACGAAGCTAACTAAACAAAGGTAATACCGATTCGAACGATATATAAGGATAAGGAGATCTCCGTTGGGGCACCCCTCGGCTGTCCCCCCCTTGGCTGGGGTCCCAGGGCATTGCCCCGGTTGCACCAATGGGCGCTACGGCCCTGCCAGCAGGAATCGAACCTGGAACCTTCGGGTCCATCCATTCCTGGAGTTAAATTCTCCAATCTCCAGTCATAAAGATTTAGTGCGATACTAAAAAGATAAAATAGCCAGTTGGTGATTTTAACTTTAGTAAAATGTTAGGGGATAGAATGATGCTAAACTCGTTTAAAAATAGTTTTTAACCTAGTATCATACTAAAAATTAATTAACATCGTACTAAATCGTCTAAAATGTCGCGCCATTATAATTATATTTTTTTTTAATGTGGTGGCTTCATTAGTGGTAAAAACGAGGTGAGCAAAGAGAACACATCTCTAGACCTCATGTGACATTGTTTTTGCGTTTTTTATTATATGATTCAATATTCATTTTATTTACACCGCGTTTCATCGCCCCAGCTGTTCATTTAACATATATTATCATAGAGCTATGTATGTAGGTATGTAGTTGAAATAAGTTTATAAACAAAAAAAAAAAATAGAATACAAAAAACTTATGTAGGTAGGGTAAATGCACTGGTATCCGGACAGTGCTAATGTCCGGACACGCGGTCATTTATTTGAGAAAAAAAGGCAAATTGTACAATAATGGTATGAAACAAGTAGGTATCAAAATACAATCTTTTATGTATTTAATATGCAAAGTTTCATGTACCTACCTACACCAACTGTGTCAACAAAAATTTTTCCTTTCCTTCGATTCCTTCTAACTAGTGCCGTGCATTGCATTTAAAAGAAGGTCTTACAGGCATATAGTTAAAATTATATCGCAGCACTGTAAGAGTTATGCGTCTTTTCAGTTTTGCAGGTTAAGAGAAACATTAATGTCATTTTGAGTCTTAAAAAAAATAGTGAAAGCGTTTAAAAGAATTAATTTTTTTATGTTGTCTTAATTAATTTATTCTAATAGAAAGTGACTAATTTGCTTTAAAATATAATAGATTTTATTATTTAAAGCATACAAATTAATAAAACTTAAGTTTTTGTCAAAATATTTGGTGTCCGGGTACTGAAACAAATTTTGTTCTCCATTTTCAGCTTCCGGACAGAGTGTCCGGACTCCGGATACTGAAAATAAGAGAAAAATATTAAATGTATGTTTTATTGACCTTAAAAAAGGTACCGGTACGTATATTCTACATGATTTAATAAAAGAGAATTGTATTTTTCAGTATTCGGACAGGGTTTTCTGAGTGAGAAATCGGCTATCCGGATACTAAAAAACAAAGTCCAGTATCCAACCAACCGTATTTTGTATGAAATTTAAGGATTGTGTACATTTTAACATATTACAAGATACAAATTAAGCACAATGAAAACAGGTGCTAAATATGACCCTTGAGTCGGCCAACTTGCTATGATTGTTTAAAAGAAAAAAACATTAATTGGAAAAAAACCTAACGAAAATTGTATTTTATTACAAGGAATGTAGTGGCGGATTTAGAGGAGGCTATAAGGGCTTAAGCTGCCCACCCCCACAGCTTATTCATAAAGTACTTTAATGATAGAATGCAAAACATTAGGTACAATATGTAGAGTTCAAACCAGAGCTCTTGGATTCAAATTTGTATGGTGTTGGTGTATTTGTTTAAAAATATGGTGGTTTTGATAATTACAGCGATTCAATAAGATTCAGTTTATACGTGCAGTAGTGGGTCTAGTTCAAATTTAAAGTATTTTTAAACATAAGACGAAACAGAAAGAATTTTAATTCCTTATTTCTATACATCAAATCAGATAAGAATTAGACTTAAAAACGGGGTTTAAAATCTTAGCTAGGCTCCGAAAATTGTTGGAGGTTAACTCTAAAACTGTCAAGCCTCAAAATGAAGGGTAGATATAGGTAACATTTAAAGATTATATTGCACGTGTACATGGGATATATGTACCTGGTTCCTGCATATGTATCTACAATCGAATTGTTCGTGTATTAACACGTGTAGGGTCTTAGTTGTACATGATGTGTTTTTAGTACTACAGGTGTATTTAGTATTACATTATCATATACATAGTATTATGTTATTTAAAACAATTGTTGACCTAAATTGTAGCAAGTAGCTATTGCCCACAAGCAGCAAAGAATTACCTAAACAAAACTACCCTTATTTGCCACCAAGGTTCTAATAACCATTTGGGAGGTTCAAATAGGAACAACCACACACACCAGTTCTTTAATTACACGTGTACTCTGATGATTATACATGTATTCTGATTACACGTGTATTTTGATAACAGGTGTATTTAAAAGTTATACATGTTAATGAATAAGTTTTTATTAGGTACTCTTGACACGAAAACAACCTTAATTAAACACACGTTTGAACCGAGATATTCATTAAAAGTGCACCTTCATTATATACGCACCTACATAATGTATCAATGAGCGAAAAAGTTAATTAAAAAACTATATTTTATAAAAATGTACAGTTTTTCATTAATTCTACTAATATTTCATACAAAACCATTGCGTCCGGATACTAAAACAAAAGCGTCCGAAAATTAAATCTAAAATCGAACTTAATTGAATTTTTATCATATTAATGTTTACAATGTTATATTTGCAAATTATGTGGAAACTTTATTATTCAGAAATATCTACACTCTTTTTTCAACAATATAACTATCCACGGTATAGCATTTATAGTAGGGCATTTATAGCGGGTGGCAATGGCGTAGTGTATATAGTGTTTGACCGCTAAGCTGGATGTGTGGAATCGAGTCCCAGTCTAGGTTACCTACGGTAAATGCACTAGTATCCGGACAGTGCTAGTGTCCGGACACTTGGTCATTTATTTGAGAAAAAAAGGCATGTTATGCAATAAAGGTATGAAATAAGTATCAAAATACAATCTTTTATATATTTAACAAATTTATGCAAAGTTTCATGTACATTAACGCCGCACTGTGAGAGTTATGCGTCTTTTCAGTTTTGCAGGTATAAGAGAAACATTAAAATGCCATTTTGAGTTTAAAAAAAATAGTGGAGGCGTTTAAAAGATTTAAGTATTTTATGCAGTCTTAATTAATTTATTCTAAAAGAAAGTGACTAATTTGCTTTAAAATATTATAGATTTTATTATCTAAAGCATAAAAGCTAATAAAACTTAAATTTTTGTCAAAATATTTGATGTCCGGGTACTTAAAAAAATTTTGTTCTTCATTTTCAGTGTTTACTGAAAATAAGAAAAAAATATTTAATGTATGTTTTATTGACCTTAAATGAAAGGTAGGTACGTAAGAGAAGAGAATTGTATTTTTCTCACGGATTTTCAGTATTCGGACAGGGTTTTCTGAGTGAGAAATCGGCTGTCCGGATACTAAAAAATAAAGTCCAGTATCCGGACAAGTTTATTTTGTATGAAATTTAAGGATTTTGTACATTGTAACTTGAATCACATTTCCAGGAAATTATCCTTTAGGTCCTAACGAAATTTAAGGCTCTTGAGGATATTATGAGATACAAATTAAGCACAATGAAAACAGGTGCTAAATATGACCCTTGAGTGGGCCAACTTGCTATGATTGTTAAAAAAAGGAAAAAACTTTAATTGAAAAAAAACCTAACGAAAATTGTGTTTTATAACAAGGAATGAAGTGGCGAATTTAGAGGAGGCTATAAGCGTCCAAGCTGCCCAACCCCACAAGTTATCCCTAAAGTTTTTTAATGATAGAATGCAAAACATTACAATGTGTAAAGTTCAAACCAGAGCTCTTGGATTCAAATTTGTATGGTGTATTTGTTTAACAATGTGGTGGTTTTGAAAAATCCAGCAATTCAGTTAGGTTCAGTTTATACGTGCAGTAGTGGGTCTAGTACAATCTGAAAGTATTTTTAAACATAAGACGAAACAGAAAGAATTATAATTCCTACTTTCTATACACCAGATCCGACAAGAATTAGACTAAAAAACGGGTTTTAAAATCTTAGCTAGGCTCTGAAAATTGTTGGAGCTTAACTCTAAAACTGTCAAGCCTCAAAATGAAGGGTAGATATAGGTAACATTTAAAGATTTATATTGCACGTGTACATGGGATATATGTTCCTGCGTATGTATCCACAATCGAATTGTTCGTGTATTAACACGTGTAGGGTCTTAGTTGTACATGATGTGTTTTTAGTACTACAGGTGTATTTAGTATTACATTATCATATACATAGTATTATGTTATTTAAAACAATTGTTGACCTAAATTGTATCTAGTAGCTATATTGCCCACAAGCAGCAAAGAATTACCTAAACAAAACTAGCCTTATTTGCCACCAAGGTTGTAATAACCATTTGGGAGGTTCAAATAGGAACAAAATACACACCGGTTTTTTAATTACACGTGTACTCTGATGATTATACATGTGTTCTGACTACACGTGTATTTTGATAACAGGTGTATTAAAAAGTTATACATGTTAATAAATTTTTATTAGGTACTCTTGACACGAAAACAAACCTAATTAAACTCACGTACACGTTTGAACCGAGATATTCATTAAAACTGCACCTTCATTATATACGCACCTACATAATGTATCAATGAGCGAAAAAAATAATTAAAAAACTATATTTTATAAAAATGTACAATTTTTCATTAATTCTACTTATATTTCATACAAAACAATTGCGTCCGGATACTAAAACAAAAGCGTCCGGAAATTATATTTTGCTGTCCGGATACTAGTGAAAATCGAACTTATATGAATTTTTATCATAATAATTTTTACAATGTTATATTTGCAAATTATGTGGAAAATTTATTATTCAGAAATATCTACACTCTTTGAAACAATATAACTATCCAAGGTAGCATTTAAAGTTGGGCATTAATAGCGGGTGGCTATGGCGCAGTGTATATAGTGTTTGACCGCTAAGCTGGACGTGTGGTTTCGAGCCCCAGTCTAGGTTACCTACATTCTTTTCTATATTCCCCAGCTTGAAAAAAACTGGTTGCCACCTGTGGAATTTCATGAGAAAATTAACATCTAATTTTCAATCCACTGTGCCAACAAAAATCTTTCCTTTCCTTCTATTCCTTCCAAGTGCATATTTGCTTTACCAAAAAAAGTAGCGTAAAAGTACCTAAACCGCTGTCGTTCGCACGAACGAAACTTTTCGTTTTTCAAGTTACATGGATCAAATCGTTCGTCGCACAAACGAAAACGTTTGTTAGCTTTTTTTAAATTAAATTTATGGTCTCTGCAAATGCCTCCACAGTTTCTGTGTTATCGTCCGAGTCGTTTAAAGTATACATTATTTCCGAATTGAACTTGTTCAGCATTTTGTAAAACTGTACCGAACTTTTAAAACAGCATCGGCAGTTTCGATGCATAATCGATGTCTTAATTTATTTTTTACTATATTTACTATTGAAAATGCACTCTCCACTGAATCATTTGAAAAAGGAAGACTTAAAAGTGAATAAAAATTTAACTAAAATTCCCCCATAACAAAAATCTTTCAATTTATTTCCCCCCATAAATCCCCCCACTAATTATTTGATCCCATTTTCCCGCCAAAGTTTTTTTTCCAGCCAGTTTTGCCGGAAAAATAGCCCATCTGGGAACACTGCCCCTTTGTTTTTTAAAATTCTGCCTATTACAAAAATTCAGCTTTTTTTCGATTCTGTTTTATAAAAATTCTGGTAGTCCAGGCAAATTAGGATGAAATTGAAGCATATGTGGATGTAACATAATAGCATCTTAGATTTTTATGGGATTCAATCAGATAATATGTAAACAACAAGATACAAGAATATGAGGTTGCTCCCGCTCAAACAGGTGTGCTATTTGCAGGAATAATCAAAATGTGCAAGAAAGTGCATTATTCTCTCCCTGTTTTTTGTTGTTTTCCTATATAACTTTGGAAACATGCATCTTAGGAAAAAAACATTGCGATAAAATTAGTTTGTTATAAAATTCTCCAGAAGATGACATTTATATAAAACTTTCTGGTGTTATATTTTCGTGGCTATACAGCGTTGACATCAGAAAAAAAGCTTGAAAAATGAAAATGCTTTTTTTTTTAATAAAATATAATTATTTGTATTTATTAAAAAAAAGCATTTTTTATAAAATGTTTGCTCTTTTAAAATCGCTACAAAAGTGACTACAAAAATAAAATAAATATTATAACGATACTTTACGATAGTTAAGGGTTCCAATTATGTGTATAAGAATTTGCGCCAGCTTAAATGTCTAACTTTGACCACAGCATTGATGCAAACATTTCGCGGTGCACTTAATTAACATTACCTCTCATGCTGAACCTATCAGACCGATTTGAATAAGGTTTCAATATTTCATTTTGTAATTCCCTAGAGTATCTGAGCCCACATTTATAGTAGAATTGGACCATTTTTTATCTGTCAGTTTAGCGCTTCAAAACTACTCCGTTTTTAACAGCTTTCTTCTGATGTCAACGCTGTATAGCAACAACAATATAACACCAGAAAGTTTTATATAAATGTCATCTTCTGGAGAATTTTATAACAAACTAATTTTATCGCAATGTTTTTTTCCTAAGATGCATGTTTCCAAAGTTATATCGGAAAACAACAAAAAACAGGGAGTGAATAATGCACTTTCTTGCTCGTTTTCATTTTTCCTGCAAATAGCACAACTTTTTGAGCGGGAACAACCTCATATTCCCTTTGTTTATATTATTTCTGATCAAATACCACACAAATCTAAGATGCTATATGTTACATACATGCCAAAATCTCATTTTCATATCATAGATCATAAAATTCTCTACAAAAAGGACTAACACACTTTTTTCTTACGACCAATGAAAGTACCTATAGGTAATTTTTAAACCGTCAATGCTATCGAAAAGTAGTCTAAGTAGAATTTGTAGGCCACACAAATCTCCGTGAATTTTAACGAAAAGTACTTAAAAGAATATTTTAGATAGTGTAATAATCTATCAAAAAACTTGTTATTTTTCCTTAGAGATACCGTTAAAATGAATATTATCAAAAAATGCCCCAGGTAGGTACTCTACCTCTACCTTTAAGGTGGTGTGAAAAAGAGTACAAATTTAGCACAAATAACAAATTATGTCAAAAACTTTGCTATATAAAAGTGAAAAACAAAAAACCTGTGTTTTCGTAATTTGGCATTTTTTTTTATAATTATGATATATTTGCCTTCTTAAAACAACAATCGCGATTGATACAATATCTATAATTAATTTTGAATAGGCTCGTTTTAAAGCTTGATCTTAAAACTTTAATTCAAATGTGTTTTCTCGTGCGATAACAATTGCAGTTTGGCTGCATAGCTTTCGCTCCATCATATTTAACATTGAAGGTGTTTTGAATGAACAACAACCATTTGTGTTGGCTACTACCGAGTATTACATTTGGCTGGAATAATTATTGCAATTTCATGGCTGCCACAGCAATCAGATTCCTTTTTAGTGGTGCTTAGTCTATAGTTCCAATTTTAATTTATAAATTGTTTGGCTGTCAACTGGATTTGAACCAAGACCAAGCTACCTCAGAGGCCGTTGCACTACGCATTGCACCACCGAGGTCACCTGATCGTGCCCATCCAAATGAAGGTATTTCTAATTTACAATTGCATTTGGACAACTATCATTTTTACAAGCAAGTTCCAAAACTAATAAAGAGAAGCTAGTTTAAGTGAACTAGCGGCATTGCTAACAATACCACCTTCTAAAATCTCGTTTTTTTTAAAATAGTGTTTTTTAAAATCCCGTTTATTCAAAATCCCGTTTTATTATAATCCCTTTCTTTTAATAATACCTTTTTTTTAGAATACATGATAAAAACTTATTGATTTCATATCATTGATTTCCACGTTTTATACTTTTCAAATGTTATCCAAGATCTAAGAATAACTCGACTAAAAGAATATAGGTACATGGCTGCTGTTTTGGTCTGTGTACGATAGTGCCGAAAAACAGTTTCCGCGAACCCAAAATAATGTCGAGGCATGGCATCGCAGACTTAAAGTTTTAGTTGGACGAAAAAGCGCTGGGTTGTACAAAATGATTGCCGATCTATCTAAAGAAACAATTGTGGTGCAAACAGAAATAGAAACAAATTAAAAACGGCCAAGCTAAAACATATAAAAAAAACTAATGTGCTAAAATCACGAGCTTTAAAAAAAATTATAAGAAAAAGGAACAACATGAGTAAAACAGGGTTTTTGCGTTGTATCGCCCACAACATTCAATTGAACTAACATGATGTTAATGAATGATAAATATAATATATCCTCAACTGTTTAGAATTTCATTTTTTGTTTACTTAAGAATTAGATATTTTATTTTGTTATATTGTATTCCGCTTTTGCAATCAAAACTAGTTGTTTTATTTTTAAAAAAATCGCGCGATTTTATTGCAAAAACAACGGGATTATAAGAAACGGGAATATAAAAAGCGGGATTATAAAAAACGGGATTATAAAAAGCGGGATTAAAAGAACGGTATTTAAAAAAACGGGAAAAGCGGGAAAAGCAATTAATAAAAAATACAAAAATATTGTTTTTTTTTTTGAGTATAGGTTATTTTTAAACCGTCAATGGTATCGAAAAGTAGTCCAAGCAGAGTTTGTAGGCCACACCAATCTCCGTGAATTTTAACGAAAAGTACTTAAAAGAACATTTCAGATAGTGTAATTATAATCATCTATCAAAAAACTTGTTATTTTTCCTTAGAGTTACCGTTAAAATTAATGGCGCAAAATTATAGTCACCTCCTATTAACTGGGTTAAGTACATACTAGTTAAAACCATTTTAAAAGCTGTTACTAATTTTGTATCATATTATAAACATTTTTTAACCTACCTACAACTAGTGTAACCAAAAAATGAACAGTTTGGGAAAACAAATACAGTTTGAGAAGTATATTTTTTTTAAAACAAACGAAAGAAGACAGCAGACTAACACCTAAACAAAAAACAAACGGAAAACTTTAATTGTTAAACAAAAAATGGACACGACTGGATCGCACAAAGCTTGCTCTCGTAGCTAACAACTTTAACGTAGCTTGAAATTGACAATGTACATATTTATTGGTTCCAAAACTTGCTCTCGTAGCTAACAAATTTAACGTAGCTTGAAATTGACAATGTACATATTTATAGGTTCCATAAAATAACATATATCAATAAATAAAAATTTTTTAAAACAATTTAAAATATAAATGATTAGGTACTATGAATTTTTATAAATTGGTTATTTTAATAGCTACAAAAGTATGCCATCTGGTTTGTTTAAGAAATATAAATTTATGAAAGAAAAAAATTCAAAAATCGTTAGACCGGTTTTTTTTTTTAATTAATTTTTTTATATATAAAAAATCATAAACATTTTTTAAAATAAAATTTGGTATGCCAACTTTTAGTATTTAATAAAATACATTTTTTCACAAAATTAAAAAAAAAATTCACTAGCCCGTTTTCAAGAAATTGAATTTTGAAAAAAAAAAAAATTTCAATATTTTTTTAAAAATCCAAAAATTATTTTTTCGAAAATTTTATATATGCATAATTGTTAAAATTGTAAGCGACCTTATGTATAAAAATTTTTGGTTTAAATCAGTTTAGTAGTTAACGAGAAATTTGAAAATTGAAATTTGGTACCGTTAATAACCGATATAAAACTTTTTTTTTTCGGCCAAAATATTTATTTTAATAATTTTAGTACCTCGTTATTTTTTTTGAAAATCGTTAGAGCCGTTTTTGAAATAAATCAATTTTTGTATATTGGTTGTATGACAGGTACCGTTATTTTTTGAGCTAAAATTAAAAATTCAATTTCCTCTCTAGGGAATCACATAAGAACCTTAAGTCCAAAGTTTGAAGAAAATTGCTTCAGCCGTTTAGGCTGCAGGTCCAGGTACATACAGACAGACAGACGGACAGACAGACAGATTTGCGAGAACCACTTTTTTTGCGTTCTCTATAATCGTAATGTTAGGGAAAATTAAAAATTAATTTTTTTTTTGCAGGAATCCTAAACTTGCCCTATACTACGTATATCACAATTAAAAATTAATGATGAAAGTGTTATTTCCAATAAAAAACAAACATAGGTATATACATGAGTTATTTATAATTGTATTGCATTTTTTGTATATGAAGGTATAGTGAGGTGGGTAGGGAAGGGCACGGTTGCCACGTTGGTCATTTGTGACCAAATTTGGTCATTTTTTTTACACTTGGTCATTTTGTCATCCATCTGGTCACTTTTTTTAAAGAATAATTATGAAAAAAAAACTCGACTTTTAATTTTCATTTTCTCGTAATGAAGTGCAATTTTTTTTCATCCTATGTAAACGTTGCATGTATTAAATTGAACGCAATGCATAACCCATCCACGACCACTTCATTTGACAATTTATTGACAGATGGAAAGTTTGAAATATTTGGGTTTAAGCGTCTCCGTCTATTTCGCTTGTTGGTTTTGTTGGTTCTTGTTGAAAACAAAACATACAAAATGGATAGGCAAGTAATAAGATATATTAATAAATCTTTCTTGTTAAATTAAAACAACATTGCTAAAGGTTTGTTATTGTCGTTACCACACAGCTGCTGAAAGAAATTCTTATGATTTAAGTTTAATTAAACCTAAGTTAAGAAACAGACTTAACTTTGACACCATTAATAATATTATGTTGTCCAAAGAGCTTCAGGACATAGCGTTTGGTCGGCAGAAACCTTTTTTTTTTTTTTAAATAAGTATATATTATGGGACATATTCATAGTCGCAGATAGACCAAGGTTTAACTAAACTACAGTTTAAGAGAATTTTGGCTCAATGAATACAGACCGATTTTAATTTCAAATGGTTGGTTTTATAAATATTTGTATAAGATAATAAACTTGGTATAAAACTACACAAATAGTTTCAAATATTTTGAAATTATGAACTTAAAAAAATAAAATAAACGTCAAAAAATTCAACTAAACCTATGTTTAACTTAGAACTAGCTCTAAAATGACTATGAATACGCCCCTATGTGTGTACATTTTAGTAGATTCAACTAACTATACGCAATTTCGTATTGATTGATTTAAAAAAATATTGTGAATTTAATATAAAATGCTGTGAAAAAATGTGATTTAGTAAACCTTTATGTTTATTTATTTATGTTTTTTAAGGTTAGACCACACACAACTGCAACGGAAATACACTTCACAACGCGACGGGACGCGGCAAAACATTATTTGCATGAAATTGTAAGCGGCAACTGAACTTCATAAAATTTCATACAAATTATTGTGAATCGCAGTTCCGCTGCGGTCTAAACTTTATTATGAAGAAGGGGTGATCACATTGCCCTTAAAGTAATTTTGAGAATTATGTTGTACCTTTTTATTTATTTATTTTTGTTAATTTCTAATTATTTATTTATGATAATACATACATGAGAAAAATATGGCTAACTTTAATTTTCTGTGTACTATGAAGTTTTCAGATTTTAATTATTTTGGTCACTTTTTACTCGTTTTGGTCCTTTTTATTTTCAATTTTGGTCACAAGATTTATTTCCAAGTGGCAACCATGGGGAAGGGACGAAAGTGAGCAGACAGTGATCTTTTAAAATCGGCATCGATATTAAAATTTATTCTTCTTTTATATATTTTTGGATTCAGAAATCACTTTTGTATACCTACAGTTTAGAATGCTACTAACAGATAGGTACTTTGGCTCAATTGAACCCCATTTTAAAAGATAAAAGGTACTTTCGCCGGTATTAAATTTATCACAAGCCGCTAACGATAAAATGCGCTTTATTACGACTATAATTGTCAAAATACTAATTTTGATTTTAGTATCTACTAAAATCATTTTAAAGTGTACTTTATTCGACTATAATTTTGCGCCAATATAAAATGCCCAACGTAGGTTCTCTACCTCTAAGGTGGTGTTTCACACACAGAGTCTACAAATTTGACACAAATTATGAGAAAAACATTGCTATATAAAAGTGTAAAACCAAAAAACCTTTTTTTTCGTAATTTGGTCATTTTTTTATAATTATGATATTAATAATTTAAAGCGTTAAGTAACAAGTTTTCTGATAGTTAATAAAGGAATTTGCGAAGAACTGATTTTCTCGAACATGCGTAAAAAGTTATCCTCATGTCGGATTGTCGGGGACTTTTTACAATTGCTTCTTTACGGTCAGAAAAACGCCCATACCAAATTTCAGAGTTATACGAAATTTGTAAAAGATTTGAGATTTGTATGAAAATTTTGACTGGGGTAAAAGTGTTATAATAATTTATCTAAAACTTTTTGTTTGTGTTGAACCTCTGAAATTACCATTTACCATGTATTTATAAGCGAACCATGAAACAGGAAAATTAGAATCAATGACAAACATAACTTAAAGAATTTTGTGTGCAGATAAAGTTTAAATAAACAATTTATTAGTTTTTGTTGAAAGTGCACCTACATTTTTATTTATTTCCCTGATGCAGTATCGTTTCTTCGTGCCAGGTAAAGTCATTTCGAAGGAAAAGGCAACAATTAAACGAAAACTTTTTTGTGTGCATTTCAATCTGGAAAATTTTAATTTTCGCTGTAAAAAACTATCAGTTAAGGAATATTCAATTTCATACTGATTTAACTTTTCCTTCTTGATCACTATAAATGACCTCTCAGGTACAGTCTCTTCATATTCTATGAAAAATAATTTTAGGTAGGTACCTAGCAAATTATGGTTGGTTCGTCCAAAAATATTACACAGCATCAGAGTATACGTATACGCTCTAGTAACTCTTTGTCGAAAAAGTTAAACTGTACCCAGTAACCACCTATTTATTTCCTCCTATACCAATCAATATCCTTGAAGACGACTCATCATAAAACGCGGCACACAAATTATTTTGTAAAAATATCAAAAGGACCTAAATATTCTGATGAAGGATACAACCAATAAATCACCATGGTCTATAGTAAAATCTTCTAAAAATATTATTTTCTTTTCTAAAAACCAAATAATTCGCAAATCCATCGCACCAATGAATTGTGGTATTCATGTTTTTGAACAAAAACAAAAATATTATGATCCTTCCATGAAATGATCCTCTGTGTGAAGTGACTTGTTAAATCTTTCTTAATCCTTGTCGCCCGTCATAAAATTTGGCAATTCAAAAACATTTTCTATTGTTCGATCGTGAAATACTGTCGCGGAAATTTTGTCTACCCTTAATATGTGTTTTATCACCTCCGGGGAATTTGGGTATTTCTGTTGGGACTTAGAAGATTTACTGCATATTTTCACTATCGCGACATAGGTAAATGGAAATTGAAATATTTGTGCGTGTGTGACCTGTCCAGGTATAAAAGTCACCCCCGCCGATGGTAATTAAGGTGCACACGAAAGTAATTAGTGAGGTATGCTAGTGGTTCTATGTAGGCACATTCTCCTATAAAAGACCCCGACTTGAAGTCGAAAGTTATCAGTTGCACTTAGTCTCACAGAAGGACATCAACCAAGTATCGAGCTCATCTTATTATAAGACGAACTTTGTTCAGATGGTGTTATGAATAACGTTTCTTATAAAATACGGTCATCACTGGGTGAAGTTTGTCTTATAATGGCTTGGGCAACATTATACTCCAAAAAGTGATTGTAATTTTTAAAACAAATACCAATTTGAAGCTTCTGGAGGCGCAACCGACTCAGGCTGATGTTTTAAAACAAATTCCATCACTGGGTTGAATGTGTCTCCTGAATTTTTAAAAACTCACAATAACCGTACCTAAACATAAAAGTGTCTATATGAAGTGAAATAATATATAAACAAAACTTAAAGTATCTTGCGGCACAGTTTGTTCAGTATGATGGTTGAAAAATCTTATCACTGGGTTAAATGTGTCTCGTGAACTTTTCGAAAATCTTCCGTGATCATTTTTTATCTTTAAATTTAATAAAATTTTTTTGCAAGATTGAGCGGCACAATTTGTTCATTTGGTGGTTTAAATTTATTCTCATCACTGGGCAAAGTGTGTCTCCTGATTTTGAATTCAAAAATTCATCAAAATCTTAAAAAACACAATAAAAATTAAAAGTGATGTGGAAAAGTGTAAAAATAATTTTAAAATTAAACAGCGACTGTTGGGATAGTCCCTTTTTGAAAAATAATACATTTACTATCAAAGTGACTAGACCGAACACTCGTGCTATAATTTTAAAATGTTCAACAAAAATTTCTATATTGTGCTGTGATATTTCTTTGACAAAAATAAAAAAATACCGCAAGCAATTAACTTCTTTGGTGGTCTAGCTTTAAGTGATCGTGTTTCTCATAAAGCTAGACAACCATTGAAGTTCGTTGTGGGACACAACCTAAACAAAAAAATAATAAAGTTTATTTTTATTTGCAATAAAATAGATTTTCATTGAAATAAAAGGAACGATCGTTGTGATATGATAACTTTGAAAAGCCATATCACAGTGATTTTCCTTTATATTTCGGTGTGAATAGTCATCAAAATACAAAAATAAATTTTTAGTGTCGTAGTTTTAATATAAATTTGGCAATTCAAGAAAATGATAAACAAAATATTTTCAAATTTAAAAAAAATCGTTGCAAATGAGAGAACTGTTGCTGCGATGTATTTATTATTATTATTTATATCACAGTGGCTGTTCTTTTTATTTTAAACGATTTCAACAACTTTAATTACAATCAGTGAATAAGTGAGTTCTATGTAGTGATTTTATTAATGTGAAGTTTTCCAACAGATGAATGCAAAATATTCTTTCAAAAGTGAAGGGAACTGTTGCAGTGATGTTTCTTATTAATTAAATAAATATCACAGTGGCTGTTCTTTTTAGTTTAAAGAATTCCAACAATAAATTCATACAACTATTAAATAAAATACAATTCAGCTTCAGCTTCAATAACTTATACCTACATACATAGGTATGTATTTTCAAATAGCTTTATACTAAAAAAAATAATATTTCCATATTTTGATAAGTCTCTTTTTTTCTGTAACACTCAATTTCTTGAAAATATTTATAGATTCGATCTAATGCGTGGCGGCTTATTTTAACAAAAACTTACTTTCTTTTGTTTTTTTTTTATTTATCCTTGAACATCATTATTAGTTCCTCGAAGTTAAACCTATGACGTACCTATGCTTTGCGTTCTGACGAAACCAAATAAATTTTCATAAATCCAAATAAATAGTGTTTGTTATGCACAAGGTTAACTTAAATCTTCTGAAAATGTTAAGGCACTTAAAATAGTATTCGCATCTACAGTTATTTCATAATTTTTTTTAAATTAAAAATTATATTGGTATTCCTTTTTTTACATTTTATATTTTACACTCAAAAAATCAAAATTCAAATTATTTAATTTTCAAAAATATTATGTAAATATTGTTTTTAAATTCCATTATAACTCTTTACATCTTTGAAAATTATTTTTTCTAATATAAGTAAACGTTTTACACGGAAAACACAAACAAAATTCTCTATAATAATTTGTTTTGTTATTGTTTTGCATATAAACATTTTGCTGAGTTGCTAGTCACTCTATCAAAAAACACGGCTATTAACAGATCTTCCTGGATGTTGATTACATTTTACGAATTTTTCAGAAATCGGCTAAGCCCTTAGCGAAAAGTTGGAAATGAAAAAAAAAAAAAAAAACTGTCCAATAGCATGGGAGACCCCACTACCTAAAGATGTCTTCAATGAAACAGAGAAGAAACCAAACTTTTTGAACTATTTTCAAGAAAAATAACCCTTTCCTTAACATTTAATCGCTGAGGAAAGCCTTATTTTTTGTCTGTATTTTTTTAAGCCAGTTTTTGGTCACCATACATACTTCAGTTTTCTTCTTCTTTTCGACTTTTGGCAAACGGCTTAACAGAATTTATAAGTTTTTGTATGGGTAAAGGTGAAGTCAGAATGAATGAAATAATTAAATTAAATTTTCAAAAAAAAAAAAATTTAATATAATTTTTTTCTAATTGAATATTTTTCCTTATGTTTATTTTCTTTTAGTTTTACAAAGTAAACACATTACGTACCAATAGTATTTATTAATTTTATTTTTGTTGAAGAGTTAAATTTGTTTGCTACATTTTTGCTGGACATACCTAATGTTTTAGAAATTAATTTAACAAAAATATAAAAACCATCAGTATCGATGAGTAAAAATAAAATTTGATTCTTGGTTTGAAGGCTGAACCACGTTTGTACAACTATCTCTATAGGGAACTAGTGCGACTACTCATCTTTTTGATTTGTTTAGAAGTTAGAAATATTCACGGATGGTGGCTATTTTTTTCCGCATTTCTGGTGAGATATTTTAATTTTAACTTATCGTGATGTGAAGCTAAGTACAGTCTAGGAGTGCGTCTAGATATCGACGAACTACTTTATTCGTTTTTTTTCTTTCATTCCGTATAATTGTCTGGATTGTTCATACCCAACCATTGTCCAACAGTGCGAAAGCTACGTTATCTTGTTTAAATTTTTTTAAACGATTGTTTCTTTCATAAAATAATAACTGTTTAGATCTCTTAAAATTGCCACATTCATGTATAAAAATTATTGCTGAAGAGCACAAAATATAATATTAATATATACTAGCGGTGCCCGGCAGACGTTGTTCTACCCTTTTCAGTAGGTAGCGCGATTTTTCATTCTATTCTCAACCGGGTACACGTACAAAGCGGGATGTTTACCGACACGTGAGCACGCCCCATACAATTGACCATGTGAGGATAATGGGAATTCAAGATTAATGCCACAAACATCCCGAAATTGTCCTTGCGACTTATTAATTCTCATAGCGAAAGCGAGACGCTTAAATACGAATGGCAGGTCGCTCGAATAGCAAATTTCGTGATATAGTTTTTGGCTTCGTTTTCATCTATCAACTATCACGGATTCGATTGCAATTTCTTCACATATTCCCATAAGGCCGACGCCTTCCGGCAAGAGTTCAGTTCATCTGTCGGATTTTATGTTGAAATGACAGCCAGCCTATGAAGAAAATAACCTGACAGCATAATGATTTCGCCACAGAAACGTCTTTCATCATTTCGTATATCTTTCAACATGCGATTGAGGGCTTTCCATGCACATTTGTCAGCCATTGGGCAATTGTCGTAGGTGGTAATGTTGCATTGTTGCAATACTTTGTCATCGCAGACTTCTTTGAAATGTTGCATGTAGGTTCTTCATCCATTTGCAGATTCAATGTCAATTTCAGTAAAGAATTCTCCGACCCCCTTTTTACAACGTAGAATCAATCCCCTAAGAGGAGAATCGTAGTGCAAATCAGTGAAATCAGAAGAAAAAATTCCAATTCCACTGAAAGCATCAAAAAAGAAAATACCACCATTTCCGATATCGAATACTTGCATCAATTTATTGAACATCTTGACTCAATACGACTCGATCAAATCGATTTTTCGGTCGAGTTCTCGATGTCACTTTGATGTCACTTTGACAGCTTTCACTTTGACGTACATATGTCACTTTGACATCTGTCACTTTGGCACCTGTCACTTTGACATCTGTCACTTTGACATCTGTCATTTTGAAATCTGTCACTATGACATCTTTCACTTTGACATCTGTCACTTTGAAACCTGTCACTTTGGCACCTGTCACTTTGACATCTGTCACTTTGTCATCTGTCTTTTGACATGTGTCACTTTGACATGTCACTTTGACACCTGTCACTTTGACATCTGTCACTTCCATCCAACCCAAAATCGTAAAAATCGAACGATTCATTCTGGAGTTATCCTGCAGAAAAACGAAATGTGCACATACAGCGCCACCTGTTGAGAATTTTAAGATTAAGATTTCAATTACAAACAAACCCCTAGAAGGTTGTATCCAATTAAGTCCAGCCGTTTTCAAGTTTCAAGCAGTCGCACAAACCACGATTGATTTTTATATACGTAATATAATATATATATTGTGAAAATGGGTGGTTGCCAGGTCATTTGAATGTAAAATATCAAATTTTTAATTTTCTCTTTGCTTGCATGTGAAGTCCTATCGCTCTACCAAATGCCATCATTTTACGACACTTAGAAGTTCTCTACATAGTTGATATAAATTTTGAGAACATTTTGAAAAAAAATTTCTAATATCTCCATTGTATTGAGCGCATAATCTACCAGTCTACCAAGTTCTATTATTCTGCAACAATCCCAAGTGATCCATATAATTATATTTTGACGGATGCCATGGCGGATGACATGGTGGATGCCACGCCCCCTTTGTTTGCAGTTCAAGTCCTACCGCTCTATCAATTTTCATCATTCTACGACAACCAGAAGTGCTTCATATAATTGATATCATTTCTGCGAAAATGGGCGAATGCCTCGCCCACTGAATGTAAAATATCAAGTTTTAAAATGTATGGCTTCTCTAGCCCTACCATTCTACGACAATCAGAAGAAGAATAATTGATATATCAATTCTGTTCAGATGGGCGGGTTCCACGCCCCTGTATGTAAAATCTCAAATTTTAAAATTTTGCTTTTGCTTGTACTTTAAGCCCCACCGCTGTTCCAAATTTCATAATACCACGACAATCAGAATTGCTCCAAATAATTTATATCAATTCTATGAAAATGGGCGGACACCATGCCCCCTGAATGAAAAATCTCAAATTTTAAAATTTTCCCTTGCCTGCACTTTAAACTCTACCGCTTTATTAAATTTCATCATTCTATACGACAGTCAGTAGTGCTACAAATAATTTACACCAATTCTGTGACAATGGGCGTGTACCACGCCCCCTGAATGGAAAATCTTAAATTAATTACAAGATTCTGCGATGTCAGGAAGTGCTCCATAAGAGTGAGTGAGTCAGTGAGTTACGGTTTTTGTGATTTTTTCTGTCTTTTATCTCGGGAAGCACCACATAGTGCCAAAGAATTGAAATTTATAGAGTTGCCTAAACCTCGTGAGCTTAGCAAATACTGCGAGTTTGAAGTTCCTGACTTTATTGTTACTGAAGTTAGAGGGGGTCGAAAATAGCTTGAGGATGATCCTGTAAAAAGGGTGTAGTGCCAGAACTTGGCTGGGCACTACCGTGCCCTTTGATATACGATTATAGGTGAAAACATCTATACCTAAATATCTCATTTATTTTTTAACTGTATATCTTAATCAAATTAAATCAGTTTTCGTTGAAAAAAAATTATTAAAATGTAAAAAAGGATCAATACACGAGCCAAAAACGAGCCATTGCACAATTGTACCTAGTGCCGCCAACTTGTTTTTAACGGTTAATTCTTTTTAACATATAACTCACGTAGTTTTAATCCCAGTCAAAAAAGTTATGTCGCATACTTGTAGTTAATTAAAGTTTTTACAATTTTTTTGTTCAAAAAAAGTAAGGTTGATTTTTTATATGCGTCATTATTTCTTTTGTTTGTATCATCAGA
Organism: Melangyna quadrimaculata; assembly: GCA_949320155.1. Taxonomy (NCBI): domain Eukaryota; kingdom Metazoa; phylum Arthropoda; class Insecta; order Diptera; family Syrphidae; genus Melangyna; species Melangyna quadrimaculata. Next base: position 78,364,324 of record OX439483.1, on the reverse strand, counting down.
TTTTTCTGCTCAGTTGCTTTCTATCAGTTCAACATTTTTGAATGACATAAATTCCATGAAAAATATAAATAACTTTGTTGATCATTACCAATTCTTCACTAAGGTGGCGCTTTTAAAACAGTACATTCATTTCCTAAAAAAGTGTAAAAAATACTTCATAATACCAAATTTCATCAAAATAAAAAGTGATATAAAAAATGAAATAACCGACAAAGTCATTGAAATGGCACAAAGAAATTGGTTAAATTTGGAGCTAAAAAACAAATATTCAAATTTACAAAACACGGAGCTCAAATTATATAGCTTACATCTCGAACTGTCATCAACTTTTTTCAAGAACGTGGGGGATACGAACTACGATTGTATGTGGTATAATTTTCATCGTTCAGCAAAGACTGAAATATACTATTTAGTCGAGAATAAAAAATCAAAACAACAACGAAAGTTTGACGTTTAACTTTCCAAAAAACCAGAAAGTCCACAGAGATTCCATACACCTTTAAATGTTGACGACGATGTAGTCAATACCTCAAGTATACAACTGTCCAGAGAAGAACTAGACCTATTGAACAAAGGTCTCAATTATGGAATAAATCCCAAAAAACTACCAATTAAAGATGTGATCATCGATGTTGAAACTATATTGAAACATAAACAACTCACAGTTAAAAATGAGATTCGAGAACGTACCAAAATTTGTGTAGGGGAAGGTGGCCTAAAATGGCCCCCAGGGTAAAATGGCCCCTTGCTTGAAATCGTAGAATCGAACAGAATTAGAAGGTTTTGTGAATACAACTCTTTAGTTTATTTGGCAGCACCAATATATACGAAATATCACCAACTTCGAGACATTATTTGAAATTTGACAGATCAAACTGTGTCTAGCCACCTCAAAAAGTGGAAATACTAAAATTTTAGGAAAATTTTGTTGACAAAAAATTATAATCAAAACATTGAATTTTGGGGAAAAAAGTTATTGCATGTAAGTATGAAGTATTTCTTTTTTATTTACTGAAATTCGTTCGCCTAGAGCTACTTTAGTCTGTCCAAAATTAAAACTTGAATAAAAAAAACCCTAACCGGGCAAAATGGCATACTTAGCACTCGGGTAAAACGGCATAGTGTGCTATTTTATACTTATCCTATTATTTTCATTTTCTTTATAGCAAAAATGGTTGGAAAGTTTAAAAGATGTACAGAGAGGCAGTCCTGGACTGAGGATGCATTACTTAAAGCTCTTAATTGCGTCCAAAAAACAGAAATGGGTTGGAAAAAGCATCGAAAACGTTCGGAGTTCCAAAAACTACTCTAAGGAGACGAGCAACCAAGAAGAACAAGATTTTGAATGGAAAATTCTTGCCCAAAAAGGAAAGGCATTCCTCCACCTACTCTCATATTTGCAAGAAAACGATGGAATCATGAATTAATTGATGGTGCACCTCCAGGAACTTTAGGCCTTGTAAGTGAATCTGGTTGGATGAACTTTTCTTAAAATGGCTACAGCACTTTATTAAACATACGCACTCATCAGTTAATGAAAAGGTTCATCTTTAGCTTGATGGATATAGTGCACACAAAAGTTTGGATGTAATTCGTCTAGCCAAGTAGAACGGTGTTATAATGTTATCCTTTCCATCCCATAGCACCCACCGAATGCAACCTCTTGATGTTTCTTTTTTTGGACCTCTAAAGAGTTATTATCACCAGGAGATAAGCAAGTGGTTAAGAAATCATCCAGGAAGAGTCGTAGGACAGTATCAGATAGCAGCATTATTCAAAGAAGCATGTGGAAAATCAGCAACAGTTTCGACTGCTGTAAACGGCTTTGAAAACGTTGGTGTTTGGCCATTGAACAGAGACATTTTTCCAGACTATTTATTTGCTGCAGCAGAGACAACAAATATTCCAGAAGTAAACATCTCAAACGTATCTGCAAAACTGAACCACCACTTACTTACTTACTTAGGTCCTCGGACCTATTACGTCCGTGATGTTTCCCTTACGGGACATAGGGCTTCCACTACACCTACGCGCCATCGTGTACGATTTCTTGAAATACATATATTTCAGCTCTCTCCAACTTTTCCCCAGTCGTGCCGATTCCTGTTCGACTGTTCTTCGCCTTATACTTCTAGGCCAACGCCTACTTGTCTTCCCTCCTGTGTGAGCGGGTTCCACTGCATTGCTTGAGATGCAATGCACCGATCGCCTTTTTCGAAGCGTATGGCCAATCCACTGCCACTTTCTTCTTCGTATAATGGAGTCTATGGGCTCCTGACCCGTCCTCGCATGAAGTTCGGCATTGGAGATACGGATGGGCCAGAAAATCCTCAAGATGTTTCGTAGACATCTATTAACGAAGGTTTGCAGCTTTTTAGTGACAGTGTCAGTGACTTTCCAAGTGCTGCAGCCGTAAAGCAGAACGGATTCAACATTGGAGCGGAACAGTCGTAGCTTGGTCTTTAAGCTAAAAGAGTTGTTTCTCCATATTTTGGACAGCATTCCGAACGCAGCCTTTGCTTTTCTGATTCGGCTGTTTACGTCCAGTTCAGTTCCGCCACCCGTAGAGACAATACTCCCAAGTTATTGGAAATCCTCTACCATCTCTACCGGTTGTCCAGAAATATTTACTTGAATTGATGAAGAAGTTACAAGGCTGATCCTTTTAGTTTTTGCCTGAAAACTGAACCACCGGCTGACTTCAAATTAGTTTTTCCAGAGTGCCCTGAAAATGTGTCTCTTGATGAAAATACTCCACATTTTAAGCCAAATTTTGAAAATTTGTTAGCATCACCCTCAAGAAATATTAACGGTTCGGAGCTACCACACTGTTCAACCTATACAGGATTTCAAATCAAGCCAGTTGATGTCTTAAATGTTCCACAATCTTCCGGTGGTGTAGTCCGAAAAAGAAAAGCTGAAGGAAGCCGAATTTTAACCAGCACTCCATACATAAATGAAGAGGCAGAAAAAGTTTCTGAAAAAGGCGCAATTGAAATTCGAAAAGCTGCAAAAAAAGCCAGACGGACCAGATTTTCAGGCAAGTGATGATGAAGATGCGGCTTGTATTTACTGCAACGATTTATTTAGTCGTTCAAAGCCCAGAGAGTCTTAGGTAAAATGCTTCAAGTGCCATTTGTGGGCACATTCTGAGTGCGCCGATGTAAACAAATCCGTAAAAAAGTATATTTGTGATATTTGCAATAATTGAGTATACATAGTTGTTATTTTAACTTTTTATTTATTTTGTTTCTAGTGAAGTTGTTTGAAACGAATTGTTGTTTTGTTTTTTTTTAGTTTTTTTTTTATGTTTATTAGTTGAAGTTGCGTTTTTTCAATGAATTGTTGATTTTTATTTTTTTTGTTAAGTATTGCTTATGTTTATTTCACTTTGATAAATGATTTATTTTAAATAAAGTTCAAATTAAATTAAAAATTGTTTTTGGTTCACTTGTATGGTGGGTTTACTTGCATGGGTAAAATGGCATATCAGAGTCCCATTTTACCCGGCCAATTTTGATCGATGAAATTTGGAGACTTTTTGAAAATTAAATATTTTAAATACTTTTTAGAGTTTTTTATGCTCATAAAGCAAAAAAATGTAAGCGATATTGATTAAACTTTGAAAAGAATATGTCATTGCAGTTTGAATGTCACTTGTTTCCGAGATATGGGACATTTTCCTTAGGGGGGCCATTTTAGGCCACATTCCCCTACAAAACACAAATCATTTTCTTAAACCTAACCCCATAGATGAAAATCAAATAGTGTCATCGTTGAATAAGAAAGATTGCTATGCGATGAAATCGGATAAGGGTAACAAAATTGTGGTAATGGATAAAGAAGAATACGATCGACGTTCTTGGAAATTGATTGCAGATAGCGGATACGATGAAACTAAAAAATCACCCCTAAGTAAAATGGTCACAGCCGCTAATGAAGTTAGAAAGGAGATAAGTAATGTGTTTGGTGAACGGTTTAAATGGAGATTTTTGGTCCAAATCCAGATATTCCGAGACTATACTGTCTACCAAAGACACATAAACCGGGTGATTCAATGAGACCTATTGTTGCACTACTTAACGCACCATGCACATACATCTCACGTTGGCTGGTCCAGGAAATGAGGCAATATCCATCTTGTGAAAGCCTATCCATTAAAAACTCAATCGATTTTGCCGAAAAAAGCAAAAACATACAAATAGCTAGCGACGAGATTTTAGCTTCTTTTGATGTAAATTCTCTTTTTCCTTTAATACCAGTTCCGAAAGCACTAATGACTTTCAAAAACAGTGTTCTTAAACTTGATATCCCAAATGAAAAAGTAAACGTCTATGTACGAGCAGCGGAAATGTGCATGAATACGAATTTCTTTCAATTTAGAGGACGTTTTTGTCAAAATCAACTTTGGAACGAGCATGGGCAACCCGCTTTCTCTATTAATCGCTGAGACGTGCACGGCGGATTTTGAAATGGAACTAAAGAAGAATGGTCATCTTCCAACAACCTGGCTCCGCTACGTTGACGACGTCTTCGCTATCATAAAAAGAAATAAATTAAATGATTTATTATCATATCAGTATTAAATAGTCAACACAACAGCATTAAATTTACCTACGAATTAGAAGAGAATTCTACAATTAACTTTTTAGATTTAAAGTTAATAAGAAATACATCAAATCGAATTGACATAACCATTTACCATAAACCAAAAAACACATCTACATATATCCCAAGTAATGCCTTCGCACCTATACAACACAAATAAGCGGCCTTCCATTCTCTGGCACATAGATTGGTCAGTTAACCATTATCCAACAAAAATTACAATCAAGAATACAAATACATTTTAAACACAGCTTACTTAAATAGCTATGGATCAAATTTAATTGACTAAATAATTCGCCAACATGCAAACAAACATAAAAAAGAACAACTTTCAACCCTTTTCACCCGAAAGAAAACAACACAAACAGCTGATCTGAATCGAGTTTCAATGACCTTCGCACCGGATATAACAAATGGATTAAAAATAGTGTTTCACCGCAACAAAATGATTTTGGCATTCTCAAATAAGTTTAAATTAAAAAAACAAATTAACAAGCGTCAAAGACAAAGCAACTTCCAACCAAATTGACCACTTCGCGATCAGCCGGCGTTTTAGAAGCAGTCTCCAGGACGTCCGTAACAGAAGAGGTGCTGACATGGGAATGGCCCGGGACCACCATCTGATAATTGCTACCGTAAGATTGCGTACAGCTGCAGTTCGGAGATCCCAAGGAAACACTCGAATGCCCAAGTTTAATACAGATAGACTAAAGGATCCTGCAGTGCGCCAACAACTAGGGGACCACCTTTCACAAGGATTGAACGCAATCAGCAGCACGGAAACCACATCCATCGAAAATCATTGGTGTGCTGTGAAAAAATGTGTTCATATCCGGTGCTGAAAGTATAGTCGGCCGGGCGCAAGGAAGAAATAGTGCTTGGCTTTCCGACGAAACTTGGGCAAGGATCGAAGAAAGGAAACACGTTAAAGCTCGCATCGCAGCTACCCCAGCAGCAGGGAGAAACGAGCTTAAGTCTACGTACCGCATGAAGATGAGGGAAGTTCACCGTAGTGTGCGACGTGATAAGCGTAACTACATCAACGCACTGGCTACAGAAGCAGAAGAAGCCGCTAGTAGGTGTGACAGTAGGACCGTCTACAGAATTACCAAAGAGCTCACTGGTGTCCAGAGCTCTAAACAACACCTGGTTAAAGACACAAACGGATCCCTGCTAATTTCGGATGAGGACCAGCTCATAAGGTGGAGGGAACACTTTTCTGCGGTTTTAAACCGCGTTTTCGCAAGTGAAGTGAACCCTATTCCCACTGAGCTACCCGAAGTAACAATTTCCCGAATACGCACCGTACCCCCCAGTAAAGAAGAAATTATCACCGCCATCAAAGCACTGAAGAACAACAAAGCGGTTGGACTTGACGGTATTCCTGCAGAGCTCTTAGGAGCAGCCCCAACGACATCGAGCGAGCTACTGCACCCACTTATTAAGAGAGCTTGGGAAGCAGAGAGCTTTCCTGAAGAGTGGAAAAAAGGAATGATTGTCAAGCTCCCAAAGAAAGGAGATCTCACACAGTGCAAAAACTGGAGAGGAATATGCGTTCTGCCTGCAGTAGCCAAGATAATAGCAAGGATAATATTGGACCGAATTAAAGACCACCTCGAAGACACACTCGACGCCGAACAAGCAGGTTTCCGCACTGGATCTTCCTGTGTGGATCACATCAACACCTTGCGGATCATCATCGAACAGTGCGTTGAATATCGATCACCACTTCACCTGCTGTTCATCGATTTTGAAAAGGCGTTCGACAGTGTCAATAGAGAATTTATTTGGCTTGCTTTGCACAGGAGGGGCATCCCAGATAAATTGATTGCTATTATCAAGGCTACATATGATGGATCCAGGTGTCACGTTTTCAACAAAGGTAGGCTGTCAGAGGAGTTTGAAATCCAAAGTGGAGTTAGGCAAGGCTGTATACTGTCACCAATACTGTTCCTGTTGGTGGTAAGTGACGTACTGCACGCAGCTTTGTCAAATGGAAATGGAGGAATTCAGTGGACTCTGCAATCTCACCTCAAACATCTGGACTACGCGGACGACGTATGCTTACTCTCTCATAGGATCATGGATCTCCATCAAATGACAACAAGGGTGGAGAGAGAAGCAGAAATCGTAGGGCTTAAGATCAACTCGGCAAAAACTAAAAGGATCAGCCTTGGAACTTCCTCATCAATCCAAGTAAATATTTCTGGACAACCGGTAGAGATGGTAGAGGATTTCCAATATCTTGGGAGTATTATCTCTACGGGTGGCGGAACTGAACTGGACGTAAACAGCCGAATCAGGAAAGCAAAGGCTGCGTTCGGAATGCTGTCCAAAATATGGAGAAACAACTCTTTTAGCTTAAAGACCAAGCTACGACTGTTCCGCTCCAATGTTGAATCCGTTCTGTTTTACGGCTGCAGCACTTGGAAAGTCACTGAAATTGTCACTAGAAAGCTGCAAACCTTCGTTAATAGATGTCTACGAAACATCTTGAGGATTTTCTGGCCCAACCGTATCTCCAATGCCGAACTTCATGCGAGAACGGGTCAGGAGCCCATAGACTCCATTATACGAAGAAGAAAGTGGCAGTGGATTGGCCATACGCTTCGAAAAGGCGATCGGTGCATTGCATCTCAAGCAATGCAGTGGAACCCGCTCACACAGGAGGGAAGACAAGTGGGCCGGCCTAGAAGTACATGGCGAAGAACGGTCGAACAGGAATCGGCACGACTGGGGAAAAGTTGGAGAGAGCTGAAATATATTTCAAGAAATCGTACACGATGGCGCGTAGGTGTAGTGGAGGCCCTATGTCCCGTAAGGGAAACATCACGGACGTAATAGGTCCGAGGACCTAAGTAAGTAGGTAAGTAAAGACAAAAAGGACAATTTAGAAAAATCCGGGGTAAAGTGCAAATGTGGACTAAAATATTATGGTCAAACCAAAAGATCTATTTTAACAAGGTTTTAAGACCATCAAAATTAGATTAAAATTAACAATCAGAAAAAATCAGCAATCGCAGCTCATGCATTACAAGAACAACATTTGCCAATTACGTTAAATGATGTTCGCCTCCTCTAAAGTGTCTCTGACAATAACAAGCTTGATGCCATTGAAAGCTTTTATATACAAACGGACAACTCTGCTCTGAATGCAGATAATCGAAAAGTAGAATCAGAATTTTTCAATTGTTTTTAATTTTCTTTCTCTCTTACTCTAACATTTCTCTTTTTTTAAATATAAAATATAAAATCATTTATAATATAGTCTTTCTATTTAATTTCATGTAATTTGCATAATCATTGTTTATTTCTTTACTGCTTATGTAATGTACTTATAAAGTTTATTATGTTTTCTGTTTATGTAAGTGACAACTATATTAATCAGTCGTGTTGCTGAAGATGACCGATACATCGGCCGAAATGCATTCATCGTACCAATAAATAAATAGATTTTATTAGTTGACTCAAATTTTAATGGTGTTTTATTTAATTACGATTCAACAATTCTTCACTGTCTCCGAGCTATCCAGATGTATGCACAGCTCTTATAATGTTTTTATCTGTTCCTGTTACCACAGCAAAAGCGAAATGATCTTTTTCAAAGCTGAAATTAATAAACAAATATGTACTTGCAAAGCACTATGGAACAAGAAATGCTTAGCAATTTATCACTAATATTGATTAAAAATCTAAGAGCACGACAAATAAATTTGAGAAAAGTAATCGATGAATTCACTTCCGTTAAATCCATACAAAATATTTTAGTGCCTACCTAACCTTTTGAACTTTTTGTTGAAATTTATTTAACCAGTATTATGACAGTCATTGAGAGGGCCCCATATTGGGTTTTGCCCCCGGGGCCTCAGCAAACTCAGTTGCCTGAACAGGATTCCTCAGCACAAAATCTCTGTTTGGCTGTCAAAATACTGAAGAGAAAAAATTTTGGATTCGCTTGCTCAGCTTTTGACTGAGCAAAATCTCCGATATCTCTCTTTTCTGAACGAGCCTTACAAATTTAAACTTAACGATTACTTTATTACTTTAAAAAATTACTTTATTTCACTTCAGTAGTGATATAACATCAAATTCGGGCAGATATGGATTTCTCTTGGCAAAATCATTTACTTCACAGGCATACGAATATCCAGCTTTCAAATCTTTCTTCTTCCAAGTTAAGAAGTCAAGTTGATCACTTACATCATTGCACAAAATGTAATCCTTCTCTATTTGTTCCAATGTCAAATATGGATTGTTTACTCCCAAAAGAACAACTCCTCGTTTCGTCGAAGGCTCAATTATGACACGGAAGAACAACTTTGGCACCGGAATTAAACGTTTATCAAAGTCCAAGTATAGTGGGGTTTCAATTCCGCTTTCGTTGGGGAGAGTTGTAATTCCATAAGTTCCAGTCCAGCAGTTAACATGCAAATTTCTTTGAACGACCCAGTTTCTGGTGTTATCCTCAACCCTGTTCCAGTTCCCAATATTGAAAGTTTGCCACTGGGGAGCAACATTCGCATATAGAAAAGTTCCTCTTTGCTCGTTGGCAGTGATAAAATCAACCATTGCTGCCAAATGTCCTCGAGCTAGGTAATAAGCTGATTCTTTCGAAATATATTTTTCCGCATTTATTTTGCCAATGGCTTTTGACAACGACTTAATTTGACTATTTTTGGTGTATAGCTTTTCAAGACTCTTCGTACCAAAAAGACCACCTTTGGAAAAAGTTGGGCGTATTACGTTGCTCTGGAATGCTTTACTCTCAGGTCCCAAAGTATGATACACATAGCGAGTCACCTCTTCTTTTTCATTGAAACACAATTCCAATTGTTTTACAAATCGACTTCCAACTAGGAAACCAGTCTCGAATACTTTACCGCCATTGCATTCCTCATCATCAAGAGTTTTCCGAGTTGTTAACTCTGGCCAAGAGGAGCAATTCACCATGCCGATATTGTAGCTTTTTTCTGCAATTTTAAAATTAACTCCTGAGTCACAGGTGGCAGTCTGACTTCCAGATATTCCCGATGGATTGAAATACGTGGATGGACAAAAAAGTTCCAGCATATCTCCAGTAACTAATTCCATGTTACCAGAAGAACTGATTGGCCATTGGCTGCTGGTGCCTGGTTTAAGGTACAGTGGTTGGCCAGGTCCTAGTTCAGAAATACGTACAGTACATCCTGAAGGATTCAAATATTGATTAGATTAGTAGATAACTTTTGAAAATCATCTTAAACTTTGCTTAACACTTACTTTTCGGATTGTTTATTCCACTGCTTATTGAAAACCTGATTGTAATCAGTATTAAAGTAGTGGCAAGCTTCATTTTCTGTACGATCCGTTGGACACTGAGTGTCTTATCAAACTAATTTTTTATATATAGCTTAAATTTGTTTCAGTCAAGATTTCTCCGAAACAATATGACTAATATCAAGCTTGCTAGGGTGGTCCATTTTTGACTTTTTTTTAGATTTGTATTCTTCCAAAAGCTCACAGATTTCGAAATAAATAAAAAAAAAAATATTCAAGTTTCAAAATGTGGAAACAGGTTTTTTTTTATTTTAATTTTCCTAGAAAAAATTACTCAAACAAATTTTAAATGCAATATTTTCTGAATTGTGACTAAATTAGAAGTACCGCATTACAAAATTAAAGCAAAATCAACCAAGCGAATATACGGGAATATCCCCAAACAAGTTAAAAACTTGACCTGTTTCAGTCGAGAATTCCATAAACATTATGGTTGGTCATTTAGTAACATTTTGTTTTAAATTTTTTTCCAAGAGCTCACAGAGTTAGATTTTTTTTTTCCAGTTTTATATCTCTAGCCTTAATTATTAATGCAAGAAGTAAAAGGGATGTAGAGAGATGTGACAAGATTTCTTGGTAATTTTTAAACGAATTCCAAACAATCAAAGTACGAGCATTATAGACGGATGTGCATAAGGTGTGGTAAAATGCTAGAGCGTGTAGGCAGGAGGGGCAATTAAAAAAACATACGGTTTTTAGTTTTTGACTTAGAATTGGCAAGAGCATTGAATTTTGAAAAAAATAGTACTTAATAAGGTACAATTTTGAAAATTGTTTTTTTTTTATTTTTTAAATTTTGAGTTTAAAAATTAATATTTTAAAAACTGTTCACTGAAATAACTTTATTTAAAAAGCAGAGAATATGTTTCTGGCTTTCCAAACGTTATACCATGGAAGTGTTTGTTACCGTTGTTTGTTTTTTGTATTCTTTAAGGGGGGAGGGGTATGGAATATATCCCCTCCGCCGCCGATACGATTTTTTTTATTGTCTCAACACAATCTACACGCTCCATGTGAATCAATTTCATAAATAAAAATTTTATGAAGTTTTCCCAATATTTTTATTAGGGTGAATCGGTGTAATATGCCACACTTAACAGTAAACAAATCGAATCAATATGTAAAATACAAGTTTAGTACAAGCTTTTTTTAATTTCAATAAAGTTTTATTTTATTTAATAAATAGACCAAAAAAAACATAACTTTAATTCATAATAATGAATTTAAAATTAAGTTTTTGAAAAACCTTAAAAAGTGGCATTTATGGAGGGAAATATGCCACTTCTGAAAGGGTGAAATGCCAGTGCATATTGAATTGTCATCGATGGGACATATCGGGCAGTTTCCATTTCTCAAGCAGTTTACGTGCATCCATCTCTTGCATTTAGAACATTTTCGAGGCATAATCGGTTTTGCAAGAAATTAAAATCAAAGGGGATAATATGCCACTTTAGCGGGTAAAATGCCAGTTGGTGTCAAACAAATGTGGCATTTTACCCCAAAACGTCAAAAAATATAAAAATATGCTCGTGCTAAAATTAACACAACATATTGGGGCATAACTTTAACATAACTCAACTACAGTTTAAGACAATTTTGGCTCAATGAATACAGCACGATTTTAATTAAAAATTGTTTGTTTTATATTCTTATAAGATAATTAACTTGGTATACTACATAAATAGCTTCATATTTTTGAAATGATAAACTTAAAAAAATGGAATCAACGTCCGAAAATTCAACTAAACCTACATATGTTTAACTTAGACATAGGTCTAAAATGACTATGAATACGCCCCATTGTGTCTAGACACGAACAAACATTACGTATACAAATCGAGTCTTACCTTTTTTGAACAAATCTTCGTATATTGTATTGAAAAATCAAAAAAAAAAGACCGTTTTCAATCACACTGAATTTAATAAAAAGCCACTTCGATTTACACTTTTCCGAATTTTTTTTAAATTAAATTGCCCAATAACTTGCACATCCGTCTGCTCAGGTAACTGAGCGAATTGCATTGTCAGAATTGCCAATATCAACTTAGAAGTGTAAGATATTGAAAAGTGGCATATAATCCACACTGGCATATTGCACCGGCTTACCCTATACTATTCCCGGACTAAAAGTAATCATATATATTATTTCAGTAGTACGCACCCCTTTTTAAACTAACATACTGAACCGATTTTTATGGTTGAGGTGTCAACACAATCGAAATTTCCAAAGGACTTCGACAATTACAGTTTTACTTTATAAATATTTACGATTTAATTAAAAACTCGATCTAAAAATAATATAATATTCCAATGAAAATGAACACTTCAAATTCCAATGAAATTTCAAAACAAACAGTTCACTTTCCAATCGTGCAAATTAGGTCTGTTCAATATATTATGGTGTGCATGGAATTAAAGGCAAAGAATCACTTGAAGTTGACGGAATAACAATAAGACCACGATTACACGATTAATTTTTTGGTTGTTTCGTCTTTCGTGTTTTTTTTGACAGATTTAGTGAAGGGTGTTGAAATGTAGAGGGAAGGAAGTAACGAAAGCAGGAATGAAAATTTCAATACATTTTCTGGTTGAACTTTGACGTTTCTAATTTGACAACCACAATGCTTCTCGGTGATAGCAAAAAATGATTTAAATAAAAATGAATGAATTGGAAATTTTTTTTTCATAATTTAATATACGTTGTGTACATATTTATATATATCTGAGAAACAAGTGATTGAAAACATTTTTATTTTAGTGACATATTGCGAAAACTACGTGTATGTTATATTATATTAAAATTATTATATAAAATTAATTATATTAAAAACTTAAAAATACAGGCTCACGAGTAAATTACACATGAGTTAGTGACTTGAAACTTGTAAATTTTTTTTAATATTTGATTCGAACCCTTAATCAAAGAGCAAATTAATACAAATAATTTAAAAAAAAATCGAAATAACAACCATCCTAATGTACTCGCGCACACAGATTCATTTTTTGCTTATCGCTTAAAAGCTCCTATCACTATCATTTTAGCCAGGGCCGACCTTAGTCGAGCATAGCATAATTGTCGGCGTACTTTCTCTGAGGTGTTTCTTTTGTCATTCTATTTCAGGTCTATTATGAAAGAAGAAAAGAGATGCAAAAGTAATTTAACGTGGCTAAAATATAATAGAAATATAACTAATAACTATCTTTTTGTAAAATGTTATGGTAAGATTACAAAAAAATAAAATGCACGAATGACAGGAGCAAACAAACAGAATGTAAAGCTAAACATTGATGGTGTATAGTAGTGGCTCGGAAGTATTTTTATATTGATAACGAGAAAATGATAAAAAAAAAATTAAAATAGCAAGTTTTGATATATGTATAACATAAAAATGTGGAAAAAAGTTTTCTATTTAAATTTAATACTGCCTCTTGATCAATCCTCCAAGAGTATCACTTGTCATGAATAAGTGCTTTCTCGTCTAGCCATTCGGGTTCGGCGTGAATTTTGTAGGTACCTTCCATTCCTGTCGTCAAGCGCACACAGGGATGGTTGCGAGTTGTTAGTCACTAGGCCCTGGTTTTTCACGAGCCGTTGCGCCCGCCACCCGATTTTTGATTTTGACACTAAATCAATACCCACCGTATAGACCAAAAAAAATAATTGTGGGCGCCGCTATATCACGTGCTGCGGGCCCCCGTACCACTAAGGCCGCCACTGAGTATAGCACAAAATTGACCAAATAAATGTATACATTTTTTTTTTATTTTTGTATTAAAGATAAAGATGTAGGTACAGCCAAACTTCTTTATAACGAACTTTCAAGGGAACAGAAAATTGCCTGGTTCTAAAGAAGTTTTATATAAAATCCGTATAGAGAAAATTATATTTTTAAACTTTGCAAGTGTTCATTTATGTCTTGAAAGAAAATTTTGTTCAAGAAAGAATTGAATGAAAAAAAAAAAGGAAATTCATTGGCTATACTGTTTTGTTTTATTATTTAAATCATCCAATCATCATCTCTTGTTTTAATAAAATATCAATTACAGTTCTTTTCTGCAAACATTAAAATTTGAAGGTAGCTCATTTTTAAAATTATCGACAATGTATCTTATAAACGAAACACGTAATACCAAATTCCTATGCAACATCTTTTTTCTTTTCTACTTTTTTACTTTGTCAGCAATGGACATTGGACAATTCCTGTGAAAGTGAAATAGCCTTGCGCTTCGACAGTTTTTTATAAACCTATCACGAATTTAAAATGCAAACTCAAACCCCTGTTGATATGTGTAACATTTCTGCTACACATGTACACTTTTCCATTAATAATATTCTTGCCAAAATAGGGAGTTCCCCTTTAAAATTAGGAAAACAAGTTCGCAGAAAGCTTTGTTTTTTTAAATTTGTTATTTCGTTATAGAGAAACAAATTTGCCATCAGGAAAGAAAATTAGTTCTTTATAAAGAGAATTTCACTATAGAGAATTTCGTTATAAAGAACCTAATTTATATAGGATCTTTTTTTTAAGGGGAAGGCGAACTATATGCAATTCGCTATAGAGAGAATTACGTTATAAGGAAGTTCGTTATAAAGGAGTTTGACTGTATTTCTATTGTTCTTGATGCATAATAGTTTAGAAATACAGACGCCTCTTTAAAAAAAGGTAATTTATTTAACCACTTAACATACGATTCATACCATTTTGTCGCCGGTTTTTCAACGTCCATGAATCATATATGACTCATAATAAAATAATTTGATGTAATCAGCTTCATTGTTGTCATATAAACTGATTCAAAAATGTAGACATCTACGTTCATTTTCATTTAAATCCCATGAACCATATTTATGTAAATATGTATCAGGCCCGAAGCCAGCAATTTGTTTGGGGGGGGAGGGGCTTGCTTTAAGAACTAACCTGCAATTCTTTCTATAAACAAAGAATATAAAGCTATGAACATAATGACTATAATTTTTTTATTTAAAAATTAAAGACATTTTGTCACTCGCATAAATCCGGCAGAATAAGCTTGCCTTTTCCGAAGCCAGTAGTAGTTGTGAAGCCAGTAAAGAAGCAAGTGGACTCCTTCAGACTTGTATAGAAAGCGATCTTTCACAGCCACAGCTCTTAAGGGCAGGCGGGACCAAGAAATTTAAACATTTCCAAAATAGGCATAACAACTTTCAAATATGATTGAATTATGGCTATGATTATGATGGATTACAAAATTTCTTAAAAACCCGAACTTTTTGGGATTTAATTTTTCGCACGGGGGCTTTCAGGTGTTATTATTTGGAACAAAATATTCTGTTACCGATTTTTCAAGCCATATGCTGGATTTACATGCCAAAAAAAAACGAGTGTGTGAAAGAGAACTATCATGAAGATGAATATTTTCGTCTTCATATCTGCATTATGGCACTTCCTATAATCTGCATTAATCAAATTCTTCTGCATTTTTGCATCTACCTATCCAACAAAAGCAAAAAGTAAATTTTATATTTTGTGTCCCTTTTTTTCTGCAGAAGTCAAACGAAGGTACATGTTAATCCACCAATAGAATGTCGAATTAAATTGAAGAATTGTTGAAAAGATGATGTATTGGAAAACCTTTAAGAAATCAGATTTTTTTAGAATTGTTTCATCGGGTAACAATTGATTTTAGGGCTTTTGGGTAAAATTTGGAACGAAATATTCTGTGTGCGTCCAAATTTAATTTGTAACCTATCTGTCAAGGTATGAACTCTCAAGTTCCATTGAAGGATTGCTACCATGATGATGGATTAAAAAACCTGTAAAAACACGATTTTTTTAGAACTATTATAGAACCATATTTGTCTTGTGTGTTGTATTGCTGTGTGGCGTAGGAAATATATTAAATGACAGTGACTCACGACTCCACAACACAAGGAGTGGTTCCGACTTAAAAGCTTCTCTACTGGCTTCCCAGCTGGCTTTGAAAAAGGCAAGCCAGTACTGGCTCGTGTGGCCTCAGGATAAGATTAAAATTAATCGATTTTCTAATCCATCGGATTTTCGACAGATTTCCATTACATGAGTTGTGATTTCGATTTGGAGTTGTGTAAACATGCTGTTGAGATTACAGAAGAAGGATTTTGGTCAAATCATGAAATAAAATTGAACACACACACATAAAATAAGTCCATATTTTTAAACAAACATGCAACAAAAAAAAAAAAAAAACAGTTCATTATACACAACAAATTTTGACTTTACTCTACTCTGATTGATTTCGTTGAGTCTTGAGTGGTAATGAGATTCAATTATTACCACTAAACGAAAGTATAAAAAGGTTCGAATCAGTTCGCTTCAATACCAGACAAAGTGAACGTAGTTAACATACGTAATACCTTATTAGTCTCCTCATATTAAATATTATACCCTAAGAGTCTCTTGTTTTTAAAACATTAAACTTTACCTAGATTTTTAAAGATTTTATCATACCAAAAAGTTTAAACTCTTAATATTTTTTTTTTTATTCAAAATAATTTCGGGAGGGCTATTCAAAATGTTTCTTTTAGCTTTTTAAATAATAAATTTATAAGAAATTACATAATAATTTATACCTATTTAAATTTTGTAGCACTTTATATTTTATGACATTATTATATTATTGAACTAATAAAATAATACATTATCAATTTCAAGCTACGTTAAAGCTGTTAGCAACGAGAGCAAGTTTGTGCGATCCAGTATTATTTATTTATGAAATCCCAATTTGGATTCTCAAAAATACCTACTACATTTTTACCAAAAAATGGAGAAGTAGCGTTCGGGAGAACGTCAAAATCCCCAATGTCAAAAATCGTTAAAATTAGGAGTATAAATTAACAATTCTTGACCATGCTATATCGTTCGGAAATTTGAGTAAATAATTGGTCTTTTTTTTAACATGTTTCTGTGCATATCTCCGTTCTAATTATTCAATTGAGACGAAATAATTTAGAGAATAATTTCTTTACAATTTTCACGATAACTCTGACCGTTTACTTAAAAAAATCGCGCGCTATCCCTACCAAAAAAACAATTGGCAATATCTCGGGCAATTATTAACCAATTTACATGAATAAAAACACAGATTTCTTCGTTAAAAAGCAAGGAACAACATTAAATTGAAACATTTTTTCCTAACATGAATCACTTTTATTGTAGAGCCGATTGTTAAAAAAAAAATGAATATGCAATTTTACAATTCAATTTTTTTTTTATTAAAAGTTTATTTATTTTGTCTAGGCATAGGTCAGTTGTAAGTGATTTTTGTTGTAGGACTAGAAAATGTGATATTTTATTCGTTTTGACGTTAAATAATTATTAAAGGAAGCAAATATATGATTTTTCTTCAACATTTGTTACTTAGTGAATAGCAACTGCAACCGCCTGGGCTCTTTTCCAAAACGGTCAATTATTTCGTTGTAAAAGTTTGTGTGTTCTTTGACAATATTTCGATGAATGTTGATGTACATTCATCGAAATATTGTCAAAGAACACACAAATATTTTATACAAAGGATCAAGTCGTTTGTCGGTCATTGTGGATCTAAGCCAAGTTTTTACTTTGCGTAAGGTGCTGAACGATCGCTCATCGGTGCAAGTAGTTGCTGAAATTGAGAGCCCTATACAAAGAGCTGAAAAATGGAAATGGATGGATAAAACTCCTCTACACTGTTCAATAAATCAGAAATGTTTGAACAATCATTTCCATTAGTCTGAATTTTGTAAAAACTGTACCACATCTTGGACTCCGCAGGAAATTATCCAGAAAGCAGCCATATTCCTCCATTATTTTCTATATAATTATATCGAATTCTGGAGAATTCATTATTTGCATATTTTTTGGTGATAGCTGAAAAAGTAAAAATGCAGCTTCATTTTCTTCTGAAGAACATTCTGTAAGCGTCATTATCAGGGAATCAATGTACGGAATAAACATAAATAGCTTTTCTAAAATCACTTTTGGGGGAAGAAGCGGGAATATTTGATCGATGGATTTGTTTTTGAATTATTCTTAGACAGCTTAAAGCTATGCCTGATTTACTCAAGCATTTGCCCATTACCTCCCATAGAGCTTTAAAGCAATTGTCAGCATCCTCTCGGTTTTGTTGAAACAATTCAAAACACTTACCTGTTTATTTACTGTTGACACATTTTGGTCAACGCCCTGTAAAATATTAGCAACAGGTTCTAGCATCGATGAATAATGTGACATCACAAACAAACAAACTAAAAATGTCGAATTTGTGCAAGAGTAATAAAGTTGGAGGGCACGTTGCTTTGTTATTCTATTATACCCTCTTCCGAAAGCCTTTGCAGTGCCTCCATTACAATAACAATATAATTAATTATAATAATTTTTAACTATATGGCAGTAGGACCTCAGGTCTTTTAAAAGCAAAGCACGGCATTAGTTAGAGGGAATAGAGAAAAGGAAAGATTTTTATTGGCACAGTGGATTGAGAATTAGATGTTAATTATCTCATGAAATTCCACGGGTGGCGTCCAGTTGAAACTGGGGAATACAGAAAAGAATGCTACCTAGAATGGGGCGTGAACCCACACGTCCAGGTTAGCAGTGAAACACTATATCCACTGTGCCATTACCACCCGCCTCTCTCAGAACTCGAATGCTTTTGTATTTTGCCGTCCACCTTGGTTCACAAAACAGAGGAATACTGGGTATGCATTTTCGTTGTAAGGGACTCTCGCGAAAAAAAAGTTATAACTTTCTTAATCGTCCCGACAGCATTTCTGATTTCAGAAACTTCGCTTACATCGTTAATGACCAGACTTAATTTGTGTGAGCTGCAGTGAAAGAAATTTGCCTGCGGATATATGTCCTGTATCCTGTTTCTCATCCCACTCAATTTCCCGGCTTGACCAACCATTTTTGACAAATTTAATCCGAAATTTGTTAATGACATTAATATCGTATGCGCTTTAGTAAATTCAAAATGGCGGCTAACGCAAAAGAGCTAGGTGGTCAATAAACGTACTGAACACTTAATGACCCCCTATAACGATTAAAAGAAAAAAATTTTTTTTTAATTTCAAATTACATTTCGACTGGCCTAATGGACCTAGAAACAAAGCTGCCAAGAAAATAATCACATTTCCGAACAAAACAAAGAGTTAAATGAAAGCGGCTATACACGGCTTGGCTCAGAGTCAGGGGGGGGGGGGGCAAACCATGGACTCCGGCAAAAAAAGTACATTTAAACAGTCGTTTTTGTGAAAATTTCCTAGTTAATAATAAAAATAGAACTAGTATGATTGTTCAGCCAGAGCCAGGGGGGCAAGTGCCCCCCGAACGGCAAAGTCCCGAATGGCTTCGCCTTATTTTTTATTATTTCACAAGCAATTTCTTAAGTTGAGTGCAATGCAAACACCAGCCAGCACGTGTATGTTTGAAAAACTTCCCCCATAAGCCCTGGACTGAAAATACAAACTGAACAGAGTATAAGCCAATCGGGATTTTGCAATTCGGGATTTTAGAATTCGGGAGCAAATATATGATTTTTCTTCAACATTTGTTACTTAGTGAATAGCAACTGCAACCGCCTGGGCTCTTTTCCAAAACGGTCAATTATTTCGTTGTAAAAGTTTGTGTGTTCTTTGACAATATTTCGATGAATGTTGATGTACATTCATCGAAATATTGTCAAAGAACACACAAATATTTTATACAAAGGATCAAGTCGTTTGTCGGTCATTGTGGATCTAAGCCAAGTTTTTACTTTGCGTAAGGTGCTGAACGATCGCTCATCGGTGCAAGTAGTTGCTGAAATTGAGAGCCCTATACAAAGAGCTGAAAAATGGAAATGGATGGATAAAACTCCTCTACACTGTTCAATAAATCAGAAATGTTTGAACAATCATTTCCATTAGTCTGAATTTTGTAAAAACTGTACCACATCTTGGACTCCGCAGGAAATTATCCAGAAAGCAGCCATATTCCTCCATTATTTTCTATATAATTATATCGAATTCTGGAGAATTCATTATTTGCATATTTTTTGGTGATAGCTGAAAAAGTAAAAATGCAGCTTCATTTTCTTCTGAAGAACATTCTGTAAGCGTCATTATCAGGGAATCAATGTACGGAATAAACATAAATAGCTTTTCTAAAATCACTTTTGGGGGAAGAAGCGGGAATATTTGATCGATGGATTTGTTTTTGAATTATTCTTAGACAGCTTAAAGCTATGCCTGATTCACTCAAGCATTTGCCCATTACCTCCCATAGAGCTTTAAAGCAATTGTCAGCATCCTCTCGGTTTTGTTGAAACAATTCAAAACACTTACCTGTTTATTTACTGTTGACACATTTTGGTCAACGCCCTGTAAAATATTAGCAACAGGTTCTAGCATCGATGAATAATGTGACATCACAAACAAACAAACTAAAAATGTCGAATTTGTGCAAGAGTAATAAAGTTGGAGGGCACGTTGCTTTGTTATTCTATTATACCCTCTTCCGAAAGCCTTTGCAGTGCCTCCATTACAATAACAATATAATTAATTATAATAATTTTTAACTATATGGCAGTAGGACCTCAGGTCTTTTAAAAGCAAAGCACGGCATTAGTTAGAGGGAATAGAGAAAAGGAAAGATTTTTATTGGCACAGTGGATTGAGAATTAGATGTTAATTATCTCATGAAATTCCACGGGTGGCGTCCAGTTGAAACTGGGGAATACAGAAAAGAATGCTACCTAGAATGGGGCGTGAACCCACACGTCCAGGTTAGCAGTGAAACACTATATCCACTGTGCCATTACCACCCGCCTCTCTCAGAACTCGAATGCTTTTGTATTTTGCCGTCCACCTTGGTTCACAAAACAGAGGAATACTGGGTATGCATTTTCGTTGTAAGGGACTCTCGCGAAAAAAAAGTTATAACTTTCTTAATCGTCCCGACAGCATTTCTGATTTCAGAAACTTCGCTTACATCGTTAATGACCAGACTTAATTTGTGTGAGCTGCAGTGAAAGAAATTTGCCTGCGGATATATGTCCTGTATCCTGTTTCTCATCCCACTCAATTTCCCGGCTTGACCAACCATTTTTGACAAATTTAATCCGAAATTTGTTAATGACATTAATATCGTATGCGCTTTAGTAAATTCAAAATGGCGGCTAACGCAAAAGAGCTAGGTGGTCAATAAACGTACTGAACACTTAATGACCCCCTATAACGATTAAAAGAAAAAAAATTTTTTTTAATTTCAAATTACATTTCGACTGGCCTAATGGACCTAGAAACAAAGCTGCCAAGAAAATAATCACATTTCCGAACAAAACAAAGAGTTAAATGAAAGCGGCTATACACGGCTTGGCTCAGAGTCAGGGGGGGGGGGGGGCAAACCATGGACTCCGGCAAAAAAAGTACATTTAAACAGTCGTTTTTGTGAAAATTTCCTAGTTAATAATAAAAATAGAACTAGTATGATTGTTCAGCCAGAGCCAGGGGGGCAAGTGCCCCCCGAACGGCAAAGTCCCGAATGGCTTCGCCTTATTTTTTATTATTTCACAAGCAATTTCTTAAGTTGAGTGCAATGCAAACACCAGCCAGCACGTGTATGTTTGAAAAACTTCCCCCATAAGCCCTGGACTGAAAATACAAACTGAACAGAGTATAAGCCAATCGGGATTTTGCAATTCGGGATTTTAGAATTCGGGATTTTACAAAGCGGGATTTTGACGTTCGGGATTTTTTTTTTTTGATCTAACAATTCGGGATTTTGACATCCGGGATTTTACAATTCGGGATTGTACATGCAAAATTTGGCAATTCGGGATTTAAATACCAACCATAGCAAAGTAAAAAGAACGAGACAATAACCTAAGTTTTCGACTGAAAATTATCTCAGGTTTTCGTTTAGGCCTTTGACTGTGGGACATCCGGTTTATTTTTTTTTTTTTCAACATCGAAAGATCTGCTAAAGGCCTCACACATTCACTAATCCACTTGCATATAGGTTTATGCAATTTAATTTACATTTTTTAAGTGTCCCTATAACCTGTTGCTCTCTCTAATCTTTGTTTACTTATCCTTTTATACATATACATGTTTTTTTTCGGCTTTGGCCCACTCCGTTTTGGCTTCTATAGACTATTGTAGCCTAGTGCTAGACTGGCAATGTTTGTTTTGGAACTACAAAAGGGCTATATGAGTACTTCCATTATATACGATAAGAAAATATTAAAACTTTTTGGCTAATTGACCATCCACCCCATCAATGATTTTTTAATTCTACTTTTAACATGTCCTATAGATTTTTTCGTCACACTTTGTATACCATCCCGGAATGAAATGTTTACGTGATTTCGAATGAAGCAGATTACATCAATTATACAATAAGAACCGATACATACATTCATCTATTTAATCTCTTAAATTGAACACAGAAGGGTTGTTAACATCGAACTGGATAATCTAAGCAATTTCCTGAACGATCACTCTCTGTTAAGTGCCTTTTAAACCACACATTGGCATTTTGTGCTGTCCATTCTCACTACCTCGTTCAAGAATGACAGTTGGCCTTTTCATTAGTTATATCGATAAACATTTCGGCAAAAAGTAGTAGTAATAGTAGTTGTTTGTCTCTTAAAGCTTCGCCATGCTATCCTGCCATGGTGTATGACCAGCTAGAGCATAAGTGTCGGTTGAAAGAAATATTATCCTCTTTACAAAAAGAGCCACATTAATCTCCTACCCTAGACGTCAAATAAATTGAACGGTCAATATTTTCGCACGGCTTACACAAGTGTGATATCTGGTGTGTTGCTATTGCAATCGACCTCGCTATTAAGTTCCTTGATGCCCCAACCTTACTCGCGTGTCGCGTATATATACTGCCCTTCAATTGGCTTACTGGCCACGACCAATTCGCCCCCGCCAGCAAATACTTATGGGACCTGTGGAAGCGTGAGTGCTTCAAGTGATGAATATTCTCATGTCAGAATGACCGGAGAGTCTCATGTTTCACTCAGAGACACCATTGTTATACCTAAAGTGGACAACGTTAGGAGCCACACTACTTTCCACCACCCCTAACTTTCGCTGATGCCAAAATGATGAATTATTGTAACACGAATCGATTGCAGATGCTCATTCAGATGTACATAGGTACACACATCCACAATGGCATGGCATCAGTCATTTTTGACATTCGATATCATAATTCCGTTTCTAATTGTGATGAAATCAAATTAGGACGTCCCATGACGCTCACCTGCCAACAAAGCAAAAAGCACTCCCTTCATTACAGATGGCCGAAAGCGGATACAGATAATTTTTATCTGCGAAACGTCAAGTGGATAACAATGGATCATCCCTCTCCTGCTGTGTGAGTTCTCTAATAGTGGTAGTGGTTTTCGTTCTTACGGACAATTCTTAAAGTTCTTTTTTTCATTCTCTCTATTTTTTTTTTTTTTTATGAAAGGTCCACTTAACGGAACGATCAACGATGTGGGTATATCTTGTATCACCGGAAATCGAACTAAAAGTTTTACAACATTTTTTTGGGAGCAGAATGCAGTCCCGTTACTGAATACAGATGACAGAAAACAGTCGCAGTTACAAGCCACTTTTAAGTAAAAGTTTTTCTGTAAACAAGAAAAGTTAACTGTAAGGCGTGAATATAGAGCCGGAAGAGGATAAACCATAATGCCTTGAGATATACAGGATAAACAGATTATATATACCGGAAGTCTTTGGAATTTGCTTAGTTTTTGGGATTTTAATTGAGTTGGAATTTATATGAGTATTTTCGGTGTTGGTAGAAGGTAGATTGCCTTAAAATAAAACTTAATGCATATACATAGCTTTATACCTAGGTACGTATACAAAATGAAAAACTTTTAAAGTTTTGGGTTTCTCTTCTTCACCTAAGTTTTTTAAGAAATAGTTTTATTTGGTTGAAATGTTGAGTTCAGATCTAAACTATTGAGAAACTTTAAATTCAGAATATAACCAAACAAAAGGAATAATGGCAGTGGGTAACATGGGGACATTTTTTAAATTATTTGCAAATATTGAACTTTGATGATTTTTTTGATAAACAATAAATACCTATAATTTAAAACATCGAATTGCTAAAACACGCAATTTTTTTTTGAACTTGTTTTAACTTTAAGAATTGTTAACCTAAGATAACAAAAGTTAATCGTCCCGCGAACACACAATGGAAGAGAAGTTTTTTACGCTTTTCGGTGCAAATATGTTACTGGTAGAATCACTTGCAAAAACATATTAAAATGGAAACAATATCTACGTTACTAATTAAAGTTCTTATACTATAACAGCCAAATTTATAAACGTGGAATAGGGAAGGGTTAACCTTATTCCATGTACTAAGTAAAAATGTTATTTTAAAAACTAAATTTCGTCTAAGTGATGTTTAGTAAGTTAAACCACATGAACATGAGTGGTTTAGCGAAGGAATACAACTCAGACGTGTCATGATAATAACTTTGACAGAATTATTAGGTGTGTTGGGTAACGTGATCTACTAATTGTAGTAGATTTTCGTTTTGATTTTATTAATAGGAAATTGTATTCCATGGACTAACTCTTATTCAATGGTTTTGTAGACTTATTGAATAACCAACAACAACCACCAGAACAGACAGCTCCGGCAACTTCAAGGATGCTACAGGAAGCAGTACAACAGAAATCGGAGCCAATGATGTCAAATAAACCCAACAACGACCCTACCTCAACTACCCCACCAGCAGCATGCTAACCAACGACCGTCAGCACCGCTCAAGCCGACGTGAAAAATCAAATATTTAAGAAAAACCTAACGTTAGACCTAAACAACCTTTTATTAAAAATGTATAAAATAAACCAACAACTTAACGAAGCAGAGCCCCTTCTGTGCTCGCAGATTTTAAATGTTAGACTAAGAAACAAATATTTGTGTAAACCAAACATTGTAAACACTTAATTGAGCTTATAATAAATATTGTATATATATATAAAAAAAAGACTTATTGAATAAAGGTGGAATAAGCGTTTTTTTATTAATACGGCTGTAAAAGTTTTACTTGAATAAAGTGCAAACGTATAAAATGTAAAAACAAATGAAGTCATAAGTTAGTAGGTGACTTATGAATTAAAAAAAAAATATTCATAAGCCGTTATTGAGTTATGAATTTAAAACATTTAATTCATAACCTAGTTATTAAGTTATGAATTAAAAACTTATAGTCCCAGTAACCTTGTCGTTTTTATGGAACTGGCCGTTTGCGTTAAATCAGGTAGTTCTGATTTTTTGCTGAGTTGGTCAGGATGTTTGCCTAATAAATATCCTAAGTTTTCGACCGCGAGCGTCGACCGCTTCATAGTCAAAAATAAAAAAAACACGATTTGTTCACGCTTTTTTTCAGTCATTGACGATTTTAGTCCTAACTACTAAAGAACTGTTTTTAAATAAAAACATTATTCCACGCTTTCAAAAAAGACTTTATTTGTTTTCATCACCATCTCTGTAGACCCATTAGTTTCCAAAATACTGCATTTAAAAAAAAAAATTAGCGATACAGAATTTAATTTAACAAGTAGATAGTATTATCAAACAGTATAATGGCAAATAAATAATGGTTGACATAAATTTATCAAAGCACACGAGGATCATTTATACGTATAGGTTGGGCCAACAGAATAGAATGAATCATATAGGTGGGGAGGTCTTTATTAAGATGGGAGGGGAGATTTAAAAAAAAAAATACTTAAAGTAGAAGCATCACAATTGAAAAACAATGGTAGCACCAATAATATTCTCCTATAGCTCATATTAAACCCATTCTTGAATCTTATTTTTGAATAAAGTTATTTTAATCGACAGTTTTTGAAAAATGTATTTCCTGAAAATGTTGATAAAAAATATTCTAAGTAGGAAAAGGATCCTTTGAGCGAATTTCTTTTTGTCGATTATTTTGCCTTGCAGGTCACGCATTGGACCACCGAGGTCGCCTGATCATGCAAATTCAATGCATGTTTTTTTCTTTATAAATTGCATTTGAAACAACTAGCATAGTGCATAGGTCTTGATGGAGGGGGCTGGTCTATGTTCAATTCCAGTTGACGGCATTAATTTATAAAATTAAAATTAATCATAAAGACTAGCACCACTAAAGGAATCTGATGATTGATGTAGAACCCATGAAATAGCTATAATTCCAACCAAATGCACTCAAGTCAGTGATGGAAATCGACTTTTTTCGATTGTACTGAACGCCGAAACAAAATAGTACTGAAAAAGACCAAATAGTACTGGGCTCTTTTAAATTGATTAAAGTAAATAACCAATAATTACAAAAACAAAATTAACAAGCACAAAAAAAAACAGAAACAATTAATTTGTTATACAAAAAATATTAAGGTAACATTAATTGGAATAAAGGAACATTTTTTTTATATTTAGGCCCAGTTTTCAGTGTTGAGTTAAATCCAGCCCAGTAACAGTCATATTCTGCCGTTGTGAGGCTCACAGGTCACAGTTTTTTTTGAGTTTGTTTTTGTATAAGGCGGCCACAATTTCGTGTTCCTCACAAGAACAACGTTAGTGATCTGCCATTGAGCAGACCATAATTTTAAGTTTTTATGAGGCGAGTTGACCAGGAGTTATAAGGTTATTGTGACTTGTGAGGCATCATTGACATTGCCAGAATAAAGCTGTTATTTACTCTCGAAAGATATCTGTCTACATTTACGTCAAGAAGCACTTTTTTAATTGAGGAAGAACGGCGAATGTCTTAATGCTTAACTAGATAGACCTACTTTTTGCCAAAAGTACAAAAGTGAGAATTTAAAATGTTCGCTAAAGAAACCTGCTTGCAAAAAAACATACAAAAATTGTTCACACATATAAAAAAAGCCACCATACACAATTTTTAATTGTATTTTAGCAAGCAGGTGTTTTCACCATAGATATTTATTTCTCACTTTTGTAATTTTTGTCAAAAAGCAGGTCTATGTAGTTAAGCCTTTCATTAGCACGGAAGACAATATATCAAAAACATTTGCTGAGTTAATCCTGAGTTAACTCACCAAATTTGGTGAGTTAACTCGAGTTTAACTTTAGCCCTGCACTGAAAAACAAGCCCTCTTCGAGGTTGTGAGTTGTGACTACACTTAAAATTATATACACAACTCGAGCGATTAGGTAGAATGGAGATGATTTGGAAGGAGATACCAATGCACATTTGTGTTGAATATCCGAAGATCACAATTAGAGTTGATAATTGGACTGGGTAAGCATTCCACATTCGTGTTGTGACTAAAGAAAGAATCTCTGTACTTAACAGTAGGTACGTCTGAAGTTGGGCTCAAGGTTGAACTGAAGGACGTTCCTAGAAGCACGAGTATTAAGGTTGAATTGAGACAAAAAAAAACTGTTAATTTTTCGATTTCAGAATATATTTTTGTACAATTCCACTGGGCTATTCATTCAACACGGTTTTTGATTCCCCGCTGGACAATACTGTCGAGATCAGAATTTAATGAGCTTATCATACGCTTCCATTAAAGTTCCAAATTCGAAGGACATGGACATAGAGGAACGAGTATGAAAAGGTGAGTGTACTGTCGTCAGCAAAACAGTTTAATGGATTACAAGTTTTAGATAAAAGATCGTTTATGAATAAAAGGAAGAGGGTGGGACGTGGGAAACAAAACGGAGCCCTGGGACACGCACCGACATTTATTTTGTAGATATCAGACTGAAAACCGTTAAATTATTTCTAATCCAATGAAGAAGATATTCATGGATACCAAATGTACGCATTTTCGATAAGAGAGCTTGATGTCAGTAATCTTACTTTCTCAAAAACTATGTAAAGATTTGTGCCATTATTTCAAGTGAAGATAAGAGAAAATTTACTCAGGAATAAATAAATTTTGTACAAACAATTTAAAATAGTACTGAAATTGGCAAAGATGTACTAACGTACTGGAAATATCAAATAGTACTGAATTCAGTACAATAGGAAGCATTTTTCCAACAGTGACTCAAGTAGTAGTTGCTTCATTCAAACATTCATAATTAATATGACGGAGCGAAATCTATGTAGCCTAACTCCGAGTGTGTTATCATACGAAAACCCAATTGAAAATTATATCTATTTTCGTACGTATGAACGTACATACACTCATACCAGGCACGAGGCGTGACTTTTTTGGAAGCGGAAGCACTCAACGTTAAACTTAAAATTAAAAGTCCTTTATTCAAGATAATATCGCTTGAATGGGACTTTATTATTTATTAAAGCAAAAACTAATAATATAATTCAAAGGTTGTTAAGTTTTAAACATAAAATGTGTAGGTACCTACTTCTTTTTTTTAAGCAAATTTATTTACGATCATAGAATATTTTTCCTTGTCTCGATATCATTTCACTTTAATTGCACACTCACGAAATCCTCAACTTTAAGTTCGTAAACGAAACACCACCCACCTTCTGATAAATAAACATTTACAGCTGACAATGGGATTTGCACACACACTGACAAAAAAAAACACAACACGGAACACACAAGTGTTATTATGAACTTTTCTACTCCTTTGACAATGAAACTGAACTCATTTACAGTCAGAAAAAGATAACTCATATCTCCCCTTACCTGCTCCACTTTTGTTCTTACAAATTTTCATAATGAATTCACTCAATTCATACTTCACTTTTTATGTGAACGGCAAGTTCATTGCTTCCAATGAGATGGAGTGAGAGTTGAGAATCTGATGATGTACAAGAATGCCTAGCTGGTATGCATTCCAAATATTTGTTAGCAACCACTTTTGTGCGTGTATCTATAATAGAGTGATATTGTGCATTCCCTCCCAGTGCTTGGAATTGAAGGGATATATGAGCTTTTGTAGTTGTAGTTAACATTTTTTTTCTGACTGACTTTTATAATGATAATTCATTAATTTACAGAAGAGATTAAATAGAGTTCGATTAGGTCAGTTTCGAATTAATAATTCTTTGCTAAAATCGTATAATTTTTTGAATTGCTTAATGGAAGCACACACTCCACTTAATATATGGACGATTCGTCCCTGACTCACAAACATCTTTTTAAAAACGACGGATTCTGATTCTAGAGACATCAAAACGTGAAGATATGGCAAAATATTCAATTCGACTAATGGCTCCGATTACAATAACTTTCAATGGGAAGTTAGTAACAACCAAAGTTTATGTTGGTAGTTTAATTTTGTATTATTATTATTTCAAATGCTATTAATGTAATTGAGTTATAAAGTACATAAAAATACAATTTTATCAAAGGTTCTACAATACAAGAATGTTTGTGTTTGCTACTATAAAGCACTTAAACATTTGGTTAATGAACTGTCAAAATTTGAATAGGAAATGGTTTACATATATTTGCTGCGAAGTGATTTCGTAAACATAAGCATTTGTCGTCAGCTTCCGTCAGCTATCAGCTTCAGTGGAAAATATTTAGCCGCGTAAAGTTAGCATGACAACTTTTGAAAAAGTGAAATCTGAGTATACCATTAATTGCTGAGCAATTGGCGTAAATATGCCGTGGAATCAAAAAAATTGCCGCGCTACGTAGGGCAATCCTGCTAACTTTATATAAAGTTAGCATGACACTTTTTTGTTATTTTGTTTTTTTGCGGTAAATATGCCGTGAAGAGAAAAAAGTTGCCTCGCCCTTCATTTGCCCAAAAAGGGCAAAAAACGGGTTTCGGGCTATTTTTGGTGCAAAATAACTTTTGAGTATACCAGTAGTTGCCAAATAATCTCCGTAAATTTACTGGAAAAGAAAAAAATATCCGGCGCCCATGGTTTACCCATAAAGGGCAAAAAACCATTTTCAGGCTAAATTGGGCGTAAGGTAGCATGGAACTTTTTTATTTTTAGTCAAAAAAAAAACTTCTGAGTATGCCAAGAATTGCAGAATAATTGCCGTAAATAAGCCGTGACGAAAACAAAAATTACCGCGCCCATGGTTTGCCCATTAAGGTCAAAAAGCCATTTTCAGACTAATTTGCGTGTAAAGTTGGCATGACATGAATTGACGAATAATTGCCTACCTGTACACAAAAATAAAATGTTTGGTTTATAACCCATATTTTCCTTCCACCTCATAAAACAACATTGGGAACAATATATTTGCATTGATGCTTTTGAGTCTTTTCTTTTCAGTCATCAGTTTATAAAAATAACATTACTTTGTTCAGGGTGGTTGTATTACACTTATTTTGGATTCATTAGATTGCGAAATAAAAACAACATTTAATTCATGTATCATTTGCCCAGATTACCAAGAAAAACATAATCGGTTTGATATACTTCCCCATCCCCCTCTCCACACTCGGAAGCGATTATAATTATAAAAAATACATGGATTAAGGTAGGCTTCGGAATTCGGATATGATGTAGCAACGGAAAAGGCACCAATAATTAATATTTTTTAAAGCTTAGGTTTTATGATTTTAAATAGAGTCTTATTCTTTGCTTGTAAAAAACAAACCTTCGACCTAAAAAACAAAAGTTCTTGATGTTTAAAACACGAATCTTTGAATTAAACTGCAAAAAAGAAAATTCATGTGGAGCAGATAAAAAATAATGTCTTAACCAGAATGTAATGTTGTTTTCACAAATAATTGCATTGAAAAGTATTTATTTTTGTTTGAAAGTAAATTTATTTTGTCCGTGTCATTTTGCTCAGTTCCGTGCAATTTGTTTTATTATTTTTGTTCATACGATGCAGATGTTTCTTTTTATTCTGAAGTGTAATTTTATTTGTAAAAACCTTATATTTTACTTACTTCATTTTTCTCAGAATCTATTCGGTGTCTTCCACAAACTAATCCAATATGATACCACCTAGGCCATATCGCCATATGAAAAGACGATTTAAAAACTAATCACTTTATGCTTAACATTTACGTATGTGTTATATAGGGTTTTCACAATTATACAGAAACTACCGTTTTATATAATTATTTAATTAAAGTAGGTACATAAAAACGTTAGCATGTCCACCATTTGTCGACTTTCACGGGCAAGCGAAGGGTGAGGCGATTTTTTTTCTTCACGGCCTATTTACGGCAATTATTCGGCAATTTTTGGTATACTCAGAAGTTTTTTTTGGCTAAAAATAAAAAAGTGTCATGCTAACTTTACACGCAAATTAGCCTAATAATGGTTTTTTGCCCTTAATGGGTAAACCATGGGCGCGGCAATTTGTTTTGTTCTTCTTGGCTTATTTACGGCAATTTTTCGGCAATTTTTGGCATACTCAGAAAATTTTGTTGGCTAAAAATAAAAAACCGTCATGGTAACTTTACACGCAAATTAGCCTGAAAATGGTTTTTTGCCCTTAATGGGCAAACCATGGGCGCCAGATATGTTTTTCTTTTACAGTAAATTTACGGAGATTATTTGGCAACTACTGGTCTACTTAAAAGTTATTTTGCACCAAAAAAATCTTGAAACCCGATTTTTGCCCTTGTTGGGCAAACGAAGGGCGCGGCAATTTTTTTCTTTTCACGGCTTATTTACGGCAATTACTGGCGTCCTTAAATTTTTTTTGGACTAAGAATAAAACAGTGTCATGCTAACTTTACGCGTAAGTAAGCTGGATTGCCCTTTTAGGGCAAACTAAGAGCGCGGCAATTTTTTCCTTTCATGGCTTATTTACGGCAATTATTCGGCAATAACTGGCATACTTAAATTTGATTTTGGACTAAGAATTAAAAAGTGTCATGGTAACTTTACGCGTTATGTTAGCAGGATTGCCCTTTTTGGGCAAATCATGGGCACGGCAATTTTATTCTCTTCACGGCTTATTTACGGAAATTATTCGGCAATTAATGGCATCCTTAAATTTTTGTTTGGCCTACTAATAAAAAGTCTCAGCTAACTTTACGCGTAAAGTTAGCAGGATTGCCCTTTTTTTCTCTTCATGGCATATTTACGGCAATTATTTGGCAACTTCTTGCATACTCAAAGTTATTTTTACCCAAAAACAAAAAAGTGTCATGCTAACTTTATATAAAGTTAGCAAGATTGCCCTTTGTGGGCAAACACGTAGCGCGGCAATTTTTTTGACTCCACGGCATATTTACGGCTAAAATATTGAGGTCCTTAAATAGTGGTTAAATGTTACGCTTTCTAGGTTTCCACTTGTCATTGGAAGACACAGTTTGACAAGACAGGGTGAGTTATACTTGCCCTCTTATACTTAGTCCAATAAAATTAGCAAAAATATCAACAAAAATTCGTGAGGAGAATTTTATTGTTTTATTTTGAAGAGTACTTCTTGGAAATTCTAAAACCATATTCTTCAAATAAAAAAAACCCTCTGCGTCATCCGCCATTTTGAAAAAAGTATTTAAGTGCCTTTACTCTTTTTTCTCAAACGAGCAAATTTTCGATTTTAAAAATGGTTTTTCAAGTTTATCTCATCCAATATCCATCCGAACCAAAAATCACTTAAAATCTTTTTTATAGAACATTAAATTACCTACATTTCTGTTTATTTTAATTTCATATATAAAAAATAAGCTTTCAAGATATAGCACAACAAAATACCTAATATTATTTAATAGTGACGATTGACTTTATTAAATTGCCCCTAATTGTTCTCCGTTAGATTCACAAATGTAAAATTACTAACATATTTGTAGAGAAAGTTTATACCTATAATTGTGTTTAATTTGTTTCTTGAAAATTCAAGTTTTTTCATCATATTTTGAATTTAAAATAGTATATATAAAGTTGACGGGACATTTACACACCCTTTTAGCACGAAACTTTTTGCCCCTCCCCAATAATTTTTATTTAAAAATTTAGCCACATCTGCATGCTAAATTTTGAGTTCTTAAATTTAAAAATCTGATCAGTAGGAATGAAGTTAGGATTTTTTAAAAGGAAAAAAAAGCCGATTAAAAAAAATTATTTTTTAAAATAAAATATAAAATATATAATATAATATAAAAATCCTTAATTCATTTCTACTGATCAAATTTTTAAATTTAAGATCTCAAAATTTAGCTTACAGATGAGGCTAAATTTGTAAATAAAAATTATTGGGGAGGGGCAAAAAGATTCGTGCTAAAAGGGTGTGTAAATGTCCCGTCAACTATATATATACTGTATTTTAAATTCAAAATATGATGAACAATTTTAAATTTTTAAGAAACAAATTAAACACAATTATAGGTATAAGCTTTCTCTAAAAATATGTTAGTAATTTTACATTTGTGAATCTAACGGGGAACAAGTAGGGGCAATTTAATAAAGTCAATCAATTTATTATATAATATTATATATTTTGTCGTGCTATATCTTGAAAGGTTTTTTATTTACATGAAATTTAAATAAATAAAAATGTAGGATATTTAATGTTCTATAAAAAAGGTTAAAAGTGATTTTTGGTTCGGAGGGATATTGGATGAGATAAACTTGAAAAACCATTTTTGAAATCGGAAATTTGCTTGTTTTTCATCTATACATTTTTATAGGAAGGAGCAATCAAAAAAAAATTGTGAGACAAAAATTGGAGAGAATATGTCAACCTACAAAAGTAAACAAAATAACTACTCTACGACTAATAATTTGAGTAAAGGCTTTTAAATACCTTTTTCAAAATTTCCAAGAGGTATTCTTTAAAATAAAACAATAAAATTCTCCTGCCGAATTTTTGTAGATATTTTCGATTTTTTTTGGATAATTTGATTGAACTACTTTCTTTGCTTTTTGTGTTGGTAAAATCCACCCTGTCCTGTCAAAGTGTGTCAATTTGCGTATTTCAATGACAAGTGGAGACAGAGCGTAAGATCTTTATGAAAGAGGTAAATAATTAAAGGTGAAATGTCAAACTATGTTTGTATACAAAAATATTTGCTAATAATAAATGAAATAATACTAAAAATGTGTTTGAGTGAAAAGCCATTTCTATTTTTGCACCCTACATTTAAAACAGATGAAAAAAAAAAACGCCGAAAAGTTATTGATCTAACTCTTCTCTGAAATAATGATGTAAAATATTTTATGATTAATTTAACAGAAAATACGATAAATATGGCTATTTTAATTTCGATTTTAATTAAAAAAAAAATAATCGACCTCTTCGACCAATATTTTAAAAGTTGATGGTGGTGTTGGGCTAGGCTCAGTTCAAAGACTAGATACTTTCTGTTCAACAAGATAAAATATATTTAGAAAAATAAATACACTCAGATTTAATCACGAAACCCTTCTTTTTCCTATAAATCATCCAAAGTATTCCAACCATCAAACCTATATCTTCGTTAGACCCCTACCTTTTATTAAGTTAATAGCCGCAGCCAGCTGTAAGGCACTGATAAGAGACGGAAAAGGAAACACCTAAAACAAAGGAATCGTTATCATCTTATAAAAGTACATTCCATACGGCACTATATGTTCCATTTGCGTATAATGACTATACCATAGTTACATATCTGTATGTTTACTTGTAATTCCTTATCTTCTAATAGAACATCCTGTATCCCCGGAAATATGGTCAGTTAGCAGATCAATCGCCTGTCTTTTTATATTAAAATGTGCTGTGTCATGTAGGATAATCACTGCCACGACTTCCTCCTGACCGAAACCACTGATTCATCGGATTTAATGGTAAGAAAGTAGGTATTAGGGAGTCCCATTGACCTTTCTCAAAATCGACAATACCCTTTAGGGAGCAATTTCATATTATACGTACAAAACGCACATATACATTATACCTAACAGTGTGTCTTGGGTTTGCCATGGTATCCTTAGAATAATCAAATAATCTTCCAAGGTGAACAAAAGGCGAGTTCCTGTTTAATTCATTTATCCACTTCCAAATAAAAACATGAGACAGAAATGCGGTACACAGAGAGCAAAGGTTAAAAGCATCCAGGTGGCATAAACGCTTGTGCTATAAATCTTACCTCTTCACGGAGTTGGTGTGCATACGTTTAAAGATTTATTGTTCATTTGTAAGCGAGGAGCCCAGAGTTTTGTTCATTGTCTCCACGGTAAGTTTCATTAATTTTTCACATTTCCTGCGGGAAAAAAATATGGAGGTGGAGATGGCAAAATTTTTAAAGCACCCACAAAAAAAAGCAACTTTTACTATAAGAAGCCTTAAAAATATAAAAAAAATATGAAAAAAAAAAACAGAAGTTCATGTAAATCTTTGTGGGAGTGGAAACTGTTTTTTCAATAGGATGCTATGAAGAAACGAGAAGATGGTTGCGCTCTCTAGAACTAGCTATTGGGTTCTGGGAACAGCGAATTGTGCAATTAGACTAATGAAAGTTTGCAGTGTATTGCTGAAGTGGTCAGGAGATACTTAACTACTTTTGGTGCAAACTTTTTCTTTTTAATTAGAGCAGACTTATTTTTTTTTTGTCGAGACTGTGCAGGCTTTTTTTCTTCTTCTAAATCCGCAAAGAATATTATTTGAATATGAAGTGTGCTGAGTGCAGGATGAACTTTCAGGGGTTGCTCATTCTATCTATGATTTATCTAGAATGAGAATTAAATAAGTTTGGTTTTTATCTCGTTAAAGGTAAAATATTTTTTGTTCTATGTATATTTGTGAAGTCACCAACTAAGAGAACGAACCGATGCGATGCAGACGAATCATAATAATCCTTAGACTGAAATTGCTTTTTTGTCGCTCTAAATTATTAGAGTTGAAAAAAGTTGTAATTAAGAAGAAGTTTAACAGTAAGTGGCTTAAACCAAATGGGATTGTGGAAAAGTTAGTCATTGTGTACCTTTATATTTTATGCAGAAGAAATTGTTAACAGATCTAGTGTCTAGAAAAGAAGATTCATGAGTCCTTTTTCTGTCAGCTTGAAGGTCAAGTGAAGAACGATACAAAGTTCAATGGTATATTGCTGATGATTAATAGATCTTTATAAAATCTAAATCTATAAAATATACAAAATTACGTTGTGGAACTACTGCACGAGTTCTTATCCTCGTACTTTGTACAAGGATAAGAAGTTCTTTTGTTTAATTATTTAAATTATAAATCTATATTTAAATAACCTTAATAAAATGTTGTTGTAGGGCAGGGTGGGAAAAGTTGGAGCACTTTTTCTGGAAGTGTTATAATTACAAATGTCATAAGTACAAGTGTTATAAGTACAAATATGAAACTGGGATCAATTGAAAGAATGGACTTTTGGTTTCTAAATGCAATTTAAAAAAATTGAACATATGTAACAGCAGAAGAATTATATAGCCTCAAGTGCACCAAGTCTAGGTGTTCCAACTTGACCCACTAGCGGTTCAAATAGGACCAGTAGGAGGGGTTAATTGGATCACGGCCTAAAAAGTGGAAAAACGATATCTAAAAGTAACAACAAAGCCATCATTTATTAGAAACTGAATTTTATTTTAAATACACTTTATAAGAATTATTTTTGACGTATAGCATGTAGGTGGGTGAGGAAGCTGGTAACCGGAAAATTCTTTTCAAAAAATATCTTAATATTTGTTCGACCATATCATGTTTTTTCGTATCCCCATACTTGAGGTGTGGCTACCGGTCTGCTGACAAAATGCAACTGAAACCAGTTTGGCACGTGCTTATTAATGAACATGAACACGCTTTATTCGTGATTAATCATGTTCGTGTACGAATTTTATTTTTTGAGTAATTCGCGTGGTCCAACTTGCCCCATGGTCCAACACCAACCACGGCTGCCACTTGGAAATAAAATTTGTGACCAAAATTGAAAATAAAAAGGACCAAAACGAGTAAAAAGTGACCAAAACAATTAAACTCTGAAAACTTCATAGTACACAGAAAATTAAAGTTAGTCATATTTTTTTTATTTGTTATCATAACAAATTAATTAGAAGTTAACAAAAATAAATAAACAAAAAGGTACAACATAATTCATAAAAATTACTTTAAGGGCAATGTGATCACCCCTTCTTCATAATAAGAAACATAAATAACTAAACATAAAGGTTTATTTACTGAATCATATTTTTTCACAGAATTTTATATTAAAATCACAATATTTTATTAAACCAGTCAATACGAAATTGCGTATAGTTAAATTAAATCTACTAAAATGTACACACATAATATCTACTTATTTTAAAAAAGGTTTCTTCTGACCAAACGCTATGGCTTACACGTTTTTGATCGTGAAGCTCTATGGACAACATAATATCAAAGTTAAGCCTGTTTCTTAACTTAGTTTCGATTAAACTGAAATCATAAAACTTTCTTTCAGCAGCAGCTGAGCTGTGTGGTAACGACAATAACAAACCTTTAGAAATGTTGTTCTAATTTTACAAGGAAGATTTATTAATATACCTTATTTGTTACCTATCTATTTTTTAAGATTTGTTTTTAATCAACAACAAGCGAAAAAGACGGAGACGCTTAAGCGTTTAAACACAAAAATATTTCAAACATTCCATCTGTCAATAAATTGTCAAATGAAGTGGTCGTGGATGTGGAATGTAGTGCGTTCAATTTAACACATGCATCGGCATCGTTTATATTAGTTGATGAAAAAAAAATTGCGCTTCATTTTGAGAAAATAAAAATTAAAAGTCGAGTTTGTTTCCTTTAAAAAAAAGTGACCAGATGGAGAACAAAATGTCCAAGTGACCAAGTGTACAAAAAATGACCAAATTTGGTCACAAATGACCAACATGGCAACCGTGACACAAACTACCATTTCCGTTCCCTACCATTTTCTCTAAAATTATTCAACCGAATTCTATAAATTTTATATGGTTGGAATCAATAGTTGCAGAGGTGCAGAATTTACTTGGGATTCACACTTACACAATATGGATCATATTCATTTTTAAATAGCCGATCACTGTTCAGTATGATTGATAAGGGCTCTTATCACGTAACATTGACGATATCGTTATCGATCAAGATACATATATTACAGGTAATATAATTAGCATGTTCATTTTTGTTCGGTTCTGCGCATGTTGTCAAAATCAATAGTAAACAAATTGAATTGAAAACAATCACAAAAAATTTGTTTTTGTTTACTGTGTACTTACACAAAGGGCAGCCATGTTGAAATTTGGAAAGAGACGCCTGATTACACCTTAGATATGTGTACTGTGGTTATCGATAGCTATGCTTCACGTAAGCAAACAAAACGTCTATCGTTCAAACGATATCGAATTGACGATGTAATTTTTGCTTCATCTAATTAAAAAAGCTGTCATTTGCTATCGTCTCATCGATATCGACTACTCGGTGCCTATTTAGCTATCGTTTTTCTTGTGAGTTGTATGTTTATAGAGCCGTTTGGGACAATATCTTAACAAAATGTTTCGCCGCAACATTTTAATCATACAGAACGAGAATGAAATTGAAAAAAAAACGAATGATAAGAAGAACAGAACTAAGGGATGCTGCGGATCCACTATCCCTTCCAGCAATAAATAAATTTGAGTTGTAAGAATCCTATTTCTTTGATGTTAAAATATGTTCTAATATAACAGTTTCTTTCAACGCTTTCATCTCTCCAAAGAAACGTTTTTGCTAGTGTTGGTAAAACAATAAACTTGTCGAATGGCTGTCGGTCAACTTTTATTACTCCCATACTAAGACTTGGAGCCACATTAGAGATTCTAGGTGGCGATTGATATCAGTGGCTAACTGGAAACAATTTTGGAATCACTGTTGCTCAAAGCACTCTTTCAACAATCCTCCACGAGACAACAAAAAGGCTAGAACAAGAGATTTTTCCATTGTGGATTAAATGGGGAATCGACAACCAGAGTCAAAGAGCAGAAATAAAACAATGGTTCCATACAAAATTCTCAATACCAGGAGGTTGGTTTTGGTTCATTAACAGACACTGTCCCTACAATAAATTCGATAAGAAATTACACAATATATTCAATCAACAGTTGTGGGATGTGTGGACGGTAATCATTTGTTTTTACAAAGGACAGGTCAAAATGAAGAAATTTATTACAACAGGAAAGCAGATATATGTAGTTTAAATACAATGGCTCAAAATTTTAAACGATTTAGTAAATTGTTAAAGCCATTTTAGTAAGTTTTTAAGTTAAAAAGAAGATTTTGCTAATTTTAAACGATTGTAACATCTTACTATTTCTTAACAATTTAATAAAGTTAAAATCACAAAATGGGTACTTTAACTTTTAGCAATTTGCTAAATCCATACAACATCTGTCATATTCCTCGAAACAAATGTCTTACCCATTTTAGTTGGAAAAGTGAATTGTGTATTTTTGTATACATAATTCATGAGCTATAATTGTTTTTTAAAGTAAATAAATTAATATAAAATGTTTTCGGAAGACGAAGACTTCGAAATATTTGAAGATTCAGCGTTGTGCAGAAAAGTGCGAAGTTTTAAATCCCGAGCACATCCTTTTGAAGAGCTGGACGATGGAGAATTTCACTCCAGATATATAGGTTTACAGTTCCGTTCTTAGTTGAAAACCTAAACATTCCAAGTGTTTTTTTTTTATACTTCTTCTTTGAAAAAATTGTTAATGCTACTTTTGAGAGTATGAAGTGCATGATTCAAAAAGGTATCAACCGCCTTTATTGGAGAAGCCTATCCAAACATATCCCTCAAAAGCTTTTCGTTGTCTACGTTGAAAAATAAAATCTGAAAATGGATTGGAGTGTATCTTTTTAACGGGTTATCCAAAAAACGTGATCTGCTCTTGATCATTTCAAAGCCAACATCAAAGGTTTTTACATAAAAGGCTTATAAAGAAAAATCACACTCGAAATATGCTTATTTGGAATCTGGTATACGTATTCCAAGAGTTTTTTTTGTTAATACTACTTCTTTAAAAAATTGTTAATGCTGCTTTTGAGAGTATAAAGTGCTGATTCAAAAAAGGTATCAACCGCCTTTATTGGAGAAGCCGTTCCAAAGATATACTTCAAAAGCTTTTCGTTGTCCACGTTGAAAAGTAGATTTTACTTGAGTATTTTCCATCTGAAAATATCACGATAAATAATGTGATTCAGTTTTATTTTTAATTTCAAACTAAACTCACTTTTAGTTGTGACCATTTGCTTTTGTCCCGTAGGCTGTCCAACTGAATCCAAACTCAACATAGTTATAGTAACTTCAGCACCAGAACACGATTCAGGAGCATCAGGCAAGCACTTAATCTCTCCCACAATAGTCGCTCTCAACTGTGAGAATGGTTCCGGTATTGTAGAGCTCTTGGGCGAATGCAACTTTTTTAATATCTTTTTTTCACTTTTAATAGATTAATTTTCGATAAACTTATTAAAGAAAAATCTTCTTCAGAGAGTAAAAAAAAAATTAAAATCACAAACAAAACAAATGTTACTTCTGAATGACATTTCCCAAGATTTAATTTTGTTTGATTTGTTTTTTCTACGAACTGTCACTGCGTGGACGTGTTCATATGCGCTGTTTTTAATAAAAGGAAATTAGCAATTTACTAGTTAGCAAATCGAAAAAAAGGTTTAAAATTTTGAAATAGTTAGTAAATTACTAAATATTTAGAAAATTACTTAGAAGGAAGGCCTTCCACACTAGCCCACTGTGTATTAATACATGTCAAAAAAGTCGGAAACAAATCCTGTAGAATAGTGTGGAAATATGACGACCCAGCCTACACAACCCGACATTCTATCCCACACGATTTGACATATGTTAATACATGAAGAATTTTAGGAATTGTTCTAATTCTATACCACATTCTATCACACTTTTTTTTAGGTTAAGGTAATGTATTAATACAAGCAAGTGTGGAAGTAAAATATATGAAGTCATTTCATTCCCACAAATTTGGCAGTCGCGTGGATTTCTCTCAATTTGACATGTATAAATACACAGTGGGCTAGTGTGGAAGGGCTTTTACTAGTAAAATGCTAAGCCCTTAACAATAAGTTGTTTAAAATTTTGCGCCAAAGATTGTAAGTATAGCTTTAGAATAATAACTCAATTTGGAAATAAAAACGACTCCTTTAAAGATATGTGACCATAAAATGAAAATAATGACAATCAATCCCAAATACGCTGGATCTGCCCATGACTCTTTAGTTTGGAAACACTCCAACGAAAGGGCATTTTTCAAGAATAGTTTTAATGGACAAGAACATAACTGTTGGCTTCTAGGTAATAATATCTTATTTGAATGCAATTTATTCTCATCAGAA
Organism: Melangyna quadrimaculata; assembly: GCA_949320155.1. Classification (NCBI taxonomy): domain Eukaryota; kingdom Metazoa; phylum Arthropoda; class Insecta; order Diptera; family Syrphidae; genus Melangyna; species Melangyna quadrimaculata. The sequence continues at coordinate 78,323,199 of OX439483.1, read as the reverse complement.
AATTTAAACGAATCCAAATATAGGAGATAGTGGGTACAGTGGAACACTGGAACCTTGGTTGCTTTCGCCATATCGTACTTCTGCTGATCCAAGCAAGGCAACAAACAAGTGCACGCTAAGGCAAGAAATGTTGTTGAAAGGTGTATTGGGGTGTATAAAGGTATGTATGAATGTATCCATCCTTAGCTTATTTGATAATTAAATAATATTTACATCATATATCCTATATAATATATATACATATGTATATGTACATACATATATACATATGTACCTATGTATGTACATACAAAAATGTACATTATAATAATCTTCAGGACGATGGAGGATCTTACTGAAAGAACGGAAAGCCGCTACGATCCAGGGACGATTGATATTTTTGCAAATGTGTGTGCTGCATTTCACAAATTTGTGTTTATCGCAATGAGGAAAATAATTTTCCTCAACTAAGAGTTAATTCATTTTCCGAAAATTCTATCACCAATAGCAGTATAAAAAAACTGCCGCAGGGAAAACGCGTTGATATAAAAGCATTATTGTTTAGTTACTATTTTTATTAAAATAAACCAAAAAAACAACTAGCTACATATACTTGTATTCATGAATATTAATTAAAAGATGAAACAACTAAAATCAATTGCATAAATGCAATAAGAACATGAACATATAACTAAAAGAAAAAAGGCAAAAGAAAAATTAACTTCTTTTCCATATATGTATGTATGTATGTACGTTATCGCAGTTTCAAAAAGGCTTATAATTTTTTGTTGGAATAATCAGCCTTATAAGCTATTCCGGCGGAGATTGTTTTCCCCCGGATTTTTATTTTTCCCAGGAGTCGAATACTCCGATCGTCAATCTCCCCCCGGAAATTACTTCGAATCAGTTTCGAAATACTCTGAGAGAATTTGTATTCTGAAATTATTTATCCTATGCCTAATTTGCATCATTCATAAATTCAATTTTTCTGTAATAGAAACGCGTACAAATAGTCAAAAGTTAAAGAAAAAAGCATTTTTTGTCTATTTTGTTGTTGTAGTATTTTGGTTCTCTCTCTCTGTGCAAAACTGTGTTACTATATGAGGGGGAAAAACCCGAAAGTGTTATGTGAATTTGTTCCAAAATGTGTTAAAAATGTATAGAAAGAAAAACGAAATATATGTAGATCGGTTAAAACAAGACCAATTTCTCCTCCAAGCCGTTTCCCCATTAAATCTCTAGCTTGTTGTAGAGTGAACATACAGCCACACACACATACGTACATACACATTAAAATGCCTATTTTTGAACCAAAACTTGTCCTTTAGAGCAAGTACAAAATTATAAAACCTTGAAGACATGATTCTATTTTTAAAATTCTCCAACTAAATTGAGGTGAGTTTTTTCCAGGGAAACATCATTAATTTTCCCCCGGAAAATAGATTTACGATATCTACTTTTTTCATTGGAGTTTTTTCCCATTTTTCGAACATTGTTTATGACTAAAGAGTCTTATACGGGGGAAAAAATCCGGGGGAGATTTTATTCCCGATAAGGCTGAATAATTCTTGATGGTTTCGCTCCGATAATATTTTAATTAAGTTGTCCTGAAAAAGCTTGTCGTTAGAAATTTGATCTCTTATAAAAGTGGTGGGATTTGTTTTTTCCACTCCTGAATTTTCATTTTTTTTGGCGCTTGGATGTTGAAGGACATATGAGTTTATTTGGTGGTAGTGGTGATCTAGGGCGCACAAATAAAGTTAAATAAGTTTACAAAGAAACCAAGTTGTTGCATGCTACAGACTTTATTGCTGTAGGAGTTGCAACGAGTTCTTGCAAGGTTTCTTCAAAAAAATCAACATTTCTTTGTTCCAATTCCAAGACAGGTTATTGAGCACCGAAACTATTTGACAAACTTCCAGCCACTGCAGAGCGAAGTGAGGACAATTCAATAATCTTTTTTCTTCCATTTCCGAAATGGGGACTTCATCCGATGGACCACAACTCGTCTTTTTCATGGACAGTAAGTTGTCACTGCTCTTTTTCTTCACTCTATATTTAAGATCAGTCCAAACCTGTGACATTAAGGCCCGTTTGCTGATACGATACATAAATACTTAAGTTGAACATAAGAGCTTAAGTAACACATATTGCTTTGCACCAAATGAAAACATAAACATAAATATCCTTAAGTTCAACATAACTTAGGTGGCTGAAAAAGTAATCCTTAAGAGATTTATGTTAGACTTTTATTGTTGTTTTTTGTATTATTTGCGATTCAAATGCACAAATTAACAACAAATTTTATAAAAATGTATGTGGGACTGTCCAAATAGATCCCCATCCCAGATGCTTATTAACATTTATATTTAATCAAATTAATAAGAAATAGGCAATATTCAAGAAAATCACACACAATTTTTATTTTATTTTGTCCGCAGATTCACAACAACAAAACTTCACAATATCAATTTTTATAGAAACAACAAAAATAACTTATTTATTTATTAATTTATTTACTTATTTATTTATTTAATTATTTATTTATTTAATTATTTATTTATTTATTTATTCCTATTTATCATAACATAACAACATCTAGTCAATTTTAGTCTTAAGATTCGTTTTTAATTTAAAAACAAGTATAACTACGTACTTTAAAAGATGCAACAAAAATATTGAAAAAAAAAACTAAAAAAAATATTCATTTATTTATTCACTAATTAATGTGTTTATTTATTACTCAAAATAATTTTTTTTGTTCTCCTTAAATTGAAGGTTTTTCTCGTGTTTCCTTCAAATGTGTATTTATATTAAACAAAATTAGGTACTTTATTAAAATTAAGATAATGTTTCAGTAGAAAGATAAAATATATCAAATCTCTGTTTGTAAAATGTACGGTGACAAACCTTATTGAAAAAATTGTAACGAAATAAAGAATAACTAACTAACTAACAAAAATAACTCCGGACAGTTTTTTAATTATCAAATTTCATTAGAAAACCATAATTAAAATAAAATATTTAACCGTACGTCCAAAAGAGGTCCGTTCCTTTACTTTAAATTTCTGTGATTTTCTGTACATTTGTGTGATTTTCAGTCCAAGGCCGTTCCCATATTCAAAAATTTGGCAGCTTTTGACAAAAGACAACGCTCACGAGAGAGTAAATAAATTCCCCTACCTGTGATTTTCTGTCCGAGAAATTTCTTCGTGCAGAAAGTCACAGCACAGCAAATGAGCAAATTGCCATTTTGAGAGTAAAAGAATGAAAGCCAAATATCGTGCCGTACTTGTCTGGCACATAAGGTAATACGGAATTTGGTTGAATCAGTGTTCCCGTACTTTTGCACAGTTTTGATATTTTTGAGAATATTAAAACGTTGCTCCCCAAAATCTGACAGTTTGTGAGTTTCTGTGCCAAAGTTAACGATCGGACCGATACTGTTGCCCCGGTATTTATAAAGAAAAAATAGTTAATAGTTTTTATAGAATGTTCCAGACTCAAATGGAGCAGTAAGCAATTATTGTCTTCCCTTTGAATCCGCGAAATTCTTATTCCATTGTGTAGTTACTAAACTCGTGAGCTGAAATAACTATTTTTTCATTATAAATACGGGAGTTATAATTTAAGTTTTTCAAAATTTTAACTATACTTCTTTTCTTTTGAACTACAGGGCTTATGAGTTTTGTTATTAAATATCACCATCAAGAAGACCTCGAAAACATAAGCTCTATATACAGTGCTGCCATAACGAACCTAAGCTGTGATACAAGATTTAACTTTGGTTGTTCCTTTACAGCCTTATTTATTAACTCGGTTTAGTGGCAGCGTAAAGTTACTCCGACTTTACAACGCCTCTAAGCCTGGAAAGCTTATTAAAAAAAATATATACCATAAATAATTATATATACAATAAATACCAGGAATAGAGGCCGAGTAAGCTAAAACTGGTTCATAGAAGGTTAAAGGCCGGATTTAAGCCGTTTTACTATCTAAATGTCATTTCGACATGACATCGTGTGAAATTTACAAAGAGGAGTGCAAACAATTTTTTTTCTTAACTTAAACGGCATAGATAATATTTTATAAATATGGATTAGTTTGACGTGGCGTAAACCCGGAGTAAGTGCTTCGACTCGGTTTAACTATTCCGAGGTTGAACCGAGTATTAGAAAAATCCAATAAATACGGCTGTTAGTGTTTAATGTTAATTTATTTAATTGTTAAATTATTTTGTTAAATTGTCAATTTATTTAATCGTTCCTTTTGCACAATAGTATCTAAAAATGTAAAGTTCACCAACATTTTTAAGCCTAATAAATGAAAACCGCTTAAGAAGATGAATAAATTAGTTGAAGATGAATTTGTTTTTATCAATTGCATCCATTTTAAACGATCATTAAAGTCCAAGAACCATAACAGTAAATTATTATTATTATTATTTTAAGCTTTATTATACCATTAAATTAAGTATCAAAGGGCACGGTAGTGCCCAGCTTAGTTCTGGCACTACACCCTTTTAACAGGATAAAACTCAGGCGATTTTCGACCCCCCTCAAACTTCAGTACCAATAAAGTCAGAAACTTCAAACTCATAGCATTTGCTGAGCTCACCAGGTTTAGGCAACTCACCAAATTTCAATTCTTTAGCACTAGGGGTTCCCGAGATATAAGACTGCAAAAATCGCAAAAACCGTAACTGACTGACTGACAGATCATCAATTATCAATTATGGAGCATTTCTCGACCTCGTAGAATCTTGTAATTTCGCACAACGGTAGGCCCTGTGGGGTATACAAAGGAAATCAAAAATTTAAGATTTTCTATTCTATTTTCATAGAATTTATATAAATTATTTGGATCACTTCTGATTGCCGTAGAATGATGAAATTTAGTACAGCGGTGTGGCTTAAAGTGCAGACAAAGGAAAACATTAAAAATTTGATATTTTACATTCGGTGGCGTGGCACCCGCCCATATAAATAGAATTGATATCAATTATGAGGAGCACATTCTGATTGTCGTAGAATGATGAAATTTGTTAGAACGGTAGGGCTAGAAGTGAAAGCAAATGCAAAGTTTTAAAATTTGAGATTTTAAATTCAGAGAGCGTGGCATCCGCCCATTTTCGCAGAATTGATATCAATTATATGGAGCACTTCTGGTTGTCGTAGAAAGATGACATTTGGCAGATCGATAAGACTTGACATGCAAGCAAAGGGAAAATAAAAAATTTGAGATCTAACATTCAGTGGGCGTGGCAACCACCCATTTTCATAGAAATAATATTAAATATATTGAGATCACTTCCGTTTGGTGCAGGATTATGAAATTTGGTAAAACGGTTCGTTTTCAGGTGTATACAAAGCGTTTCATCCACCCACTTCTTATCATTTGTTATCGTTTCAATGGAGCACTTCTAACTTATGAAAATTGGTATATGGGTAGTATATACAAAAGGCGTAAATTAAAAACTTACTTTACTTATGAGGCTCTCATTGGGCGTTTATTCCACTATGGAATAATTATGGCCCTATGGAATCTAAAATATGAATCATGTATGGTTTACTATTGACAGTCCATTACGTTATGGTCCATTTTACTTGAATATTTAAGTCGACACTAAATTTGGTTATTGGTAAGGCCCATAATCTTCAACATAGTCTAATTCGTGATATTTAGAAAAAGTTATTTTTAAGTGGTTTGTCATATGACAGTAAATATATATGTTTAAACAATTTTTTTTTCTTTATTTCGATTTTTTAAAACTATTACCCTTTTGAATTGACCCTATTTTAAATATTTTATTCTTTTTTTTTCAGGTTTTAAAACCATTGCTGAAGGAGCGTGATGTCCAGTGTCAAATCAAACTTTATCAGTTAAAAACAAAAGATTTTACATCAACAAAATCCCATCATAAAACAGTTGGAATACAAATGAGAATGCTGGAAGCTAATAAGTTCAAGAATAACACACGATGAGCTATGGCTTAAGACTAACTTTATTAATTCAATGAGTACAAACAGTTCTTAATTCTAACTTACATACAAGGTATTAAGTATAAGAGAATGTAGGAGATAGTTAGTTACTCGATAGATACAATAGGGATGAGACTTCATATATATCAGAAGCATTTGGCCACAACAGTACCCTTAATTTGACAAAACCTCCTAAAGAAGATGTTAAATCCTCCGCCTTAAAAGAATGAATTATTTACATTTTGAAAGTCACTAGAAAAACACTAACTGTTAGAATAATCTTTATTAAAATGTTAAATAAATGATAGTATTTTGATACTTAAATGGCACTTTATCTTGTATAAAAGTTTAAATTTAAAATGATACTTGTATCCTTATGAATTTCTTCCATCTTCTTGGATAATAGGCTTGTGTGTAGTTTGCGAACGAACTAGTTCAATGAACTAGTTCACTTAAGTGAACTAGTGAACTTAGTTCACACACTTAGTGAACAAGTTCATTTAGTTCGCGAATTTTTTTTCAAAGAAAGAGAAAAGCTTATTCATTTATCTCTTTTTATATTTTCTTTGGAGTTTCTGGTTTCTTAACAGAGCGTTAAACCTCAGTCGAAGTGAGTTTAAACGACGTTTCGACTCTTTATGTTTATGAACCATTATTGGATCAAATTTCGAATAGCAAAGCAATATCTTTCCCTCTTGTTCACTCACTAACGTCAAAATCATTTATTTGTGAATCTTTTTTCAGAAGTTAAGACCATGTGTGAATTGGATATTGGAATATAAGACTTCAAAATTTAATTATGGTGCTAGTGTCTTTGAATTTAGACTTTGACGTTTATGAAAAAGCCCTAACCCCGAGGCCACACGAGCTGGTACTGGCTTATGAAATATCTCTTGAAAATTCGAATTTGTTGAGGTTTAAATTTTTGTTCTGGAAAAAGGCAATTTTATACTACGTTTTTATTAGAGCAGAAATGAGGTAATTTAGAAATTAGCTCATTTGGAACGTCAAACTTGTATAGGAAATACCGTTCCAAATGAGCTAGTTTTGAAATTACCTCATTTCAGATCTAATGAAAACGTAGTATTAGGGCTTTTGGTTGACATTTGGGGCGAAATATCCTTTTTACACCAAAATATAGTTTGTTTGCCTATCTGTCAAGCCATTATTTGTCAAATTCTATTGGATAATGGTTACGATGATGATGGGTTAAAAAAACATTTTAAAAATCCGATTTTTATAGATTTTTTTTTCTATAAAATTCAACATTTTTGATTTTGATGAAGGCCAACTTTGACTTTAAAGTTCATGTCACCGCTCGTGTCAGCGCAGCTGTCATCAATTTGTCAGTCTTCTGCGACGGATATAAGTCATACGTCATCTCCACACAAATTGCCAGTTCTTACCACTTTAAATACTAAAATTGTGTTCAGAATCCTAGATAAACTATCCTGAAGCTGAATGCTGAACGTTGCCAGTAAAAACTTGAAAGCATCTGGCTTAAGCCGAAACTATTAATGGTCGAATGGGCACTGAAGTGTTCCGAAGTTTTTTTTAGGTGCTTTTTTTATTTATTTAAAAAGTTATTGTGATCATATTTGTACGTGGTTCAAACTAATTTTTTTTTTTAATTCGTATATTCCTTGTTCTGCTTTCTTAATTTCAATAAAAATGCTATTTTTATGTTAATTTTACCAATAAATTTCGAGGATAATCCTCATCTTCACGGTCTATAAATTAACATACATTAGCATTGTAAACAACATTTAAATAAAATAAGATACTATGGGGCATATTCATAGTCGCAGATAGACCCAGGTTTAATTAAACTGCAGTTTAAGACAATTTTGGCTCAATGAATACAGATCGATTTTAATTACAAATTGTTGGTTTTATATTTTTATAAGATAATTAAATTGGTATACTACATAAATAGCTTCAAATATTTTGAAATGATAAACTTAAAAAAATAGAATAAACGTCCGAAAATCCAACGAAACCTATGTTTAACTTAGACCCAGGTCTAAAATGACTATGAATACGCCCCTATTTCTTTAAAAATAAAATATACAGTATAACAAAAATTGACTACAATGAAATCAATTTTTTTTTTTTTAAATATTTAATTTGATGAAAAACAACAATTCTATTAAAAAAAGCATTTTTATTGAACTTAATAAAGCAAAACAAGGAATAAAAATGAATTCAAAATAGTTCAGAAAAATAATTAACATAATATTAAAGTGAATTTTTGTTTTTTATCTTCTGTTAAATGGACTATTGAACTAAATTGAACTAAAATGAACTAGTTCAGTAGCGTGAATTGAACTAAATTGATCGCTCACTCAAATGAACTAAACTGCCCAACTCTTTTGGATAATATTTGCCAAAAAAAACTTATCGAATGCACAAATACATGTTTCACGTTATTAAATAGATTTGTGTTATATTATCGTTAATCATTAAAATCGGAATTGTTTTTTGAATTGCGTTAGTAAACACCTTAACATCAAATCAAACAGCACTCCTAACGAAATCATAACCGGTCTCGTATACTTTTAACATCGAAAATGAAATTAAACCAAGATCGCATCTAGCATGTGAAGTAGGAGCTGTGAAGTGAGTGGATATATGAGGCTGTGAGTGTAAAAGTGGCGTAACCCACTTTTTGTAATTGGGTTTTAATCGAAAAAACAAACAGACATGCCTTTAAAATAGTAATTTTGGAAAGATTAGATATTCAAGAATATAAAACTATTTTTAAAATAAGACAAAAATATAAATAAGCAAAATAAGCCAATTTTTCAAAATAGGGTTACGCCACCTTTGCACTCAAAGCCTCTATATCACAAAATAATCACCCACACAATTGAATTGACTTTCTCATTTTCAAGGCAAACTATTAAAAAAATAATGCTGATCTTTGAATGATCGTTGTATATTTTCCTATGATCGTGTAAATATTTAAAAATCGATCGATTGGACATTTAAAGCACCAGGCTCACAGAAGAAAACAATAGGGGGTCAACCTCAAATGTTCACAAACAAAATGTTCTCATCGAACATATATATATGCCCTCATAATATGCAGTTTAACTTACATATTTCCCGCCACATTGTCTAGCAATGATAACAATGAAACTGTGAAGCGATGCGTTGCGTTGGGTGGGTTAAAGACAATGACACACTATAGAAACCATGATAATGTCATAGTCTGACAGTGTTCGGTTCTTTTTTTTTTTTTTTAATAAAAATTAAAGTCTCTCGCCCTCCCACCTAACGTGTCACCAATTCGGTTGATCATTCACGTTATCACAAAACGAACAATGTGGCGTTCGTCGTCGAAAGTCAACACTCGATAGCATGTACATACATAATTTCACTTTAAATGTTTGGCAGTGGTGCGGTCGGTGGTGGTTGAAAATTTAATTATTTTCAATTTAATTTCTATTCACCTTGGTTGCAATCATTTCTGTTTGCCTGGTAAGTTAAGTAAGAATTTGTTTATTTTGATTGACTTATTTTTAATGATCAGCCATTTTGTAAATATTTTGCATAAAATATGGTTCAAGTTTAATTCTGATTTTCATGACAAAGGTATTTAAAACATTTTAGGATATTCATCATCATGATGTTATTAATTTTATTAAATTTTCATTTGCAGCCCTCAAACCTAACAATTTAGTGATATGAGGTGTCACTTTAAAACTTTATTATTATTTTGTCTTTTGTTTAGAGTTCAATAGAGTTTTACTATGCACCATAAATAGATCTGCATTTTTTTTTAACAAGTATTGGATAATGGATATGCATACATAAGAAGGTAGGTAAGTTGAAATAACTCGAAAACAAGTTTCTTAATTATTTCTTAATAAATAAAATGAATGATTGAGTCGCACGTTCTTGCACGATCACAATGTGGTTTAAAATCTGCATTTTAACCTTCATCTGACTAAAAAAAAAAAACATATTTAATAAAAAAAGAAGAAAGATTGCAAATATGATTTTTTGCAAACAAAATTTTAAAAATCGTTAGAGTGGATTTAAAAAAAAATATGTTTGTATCTATATACGGGATGATTCACCTAAGGTGTGACAAAAAACTTTAGTATTTAGGTTCGTTTACGTGGGATGTTACGCTGGAGGTCTGGGATCGCTTCGCAGCCTCGTCCACCTAAAAACTAAAAAAGTTTTTTTCAGGGCTACTGCGTCTTGCGAGGAATTGACAAATCCTCCAAGAGTATCACTTGTCACGAATAAGTGCTTCTCTTCTAGCCGTTCGGATTCGGCATAAAATTGTAGGTCCATTCCATTCCAGTCGACAGGCGCACACAGGAATGGTTGCGAGTTTTTAGTCACTAGGCCCTGGTTCTTCATGAGCCGTTGTGCCACCCGATTTATTTTATTTATTTTTTACGTGGGATGTGCAATTTTCTTTAAAAAAATTACATGAATCAAACAAAAGCAAACCCAGAAATCTCTTCTTTTATTTTATTTTAAAATAAAGTTCTTTAAATGAACAGTTCTTGAAAAAACAAATTATTTTCGAACTCCAAAATTTGGAAAAAAAAAAAAATATAAATATACAGGGTGCCCCGTAAAGAATGGAAAACCCTGAAATGCCTCATAGTAGACTTTATGGGCGTCCTGAAAACTGATAAAAAAAACATCTTTCCCAACCACAAGAAAAGATACATGCATTTTTTAGTTCAGTACATTCATTTTTGCCTTACTTTACATTTTTGAATACCACGACTTCAAGTGAATGAATTCCAGTTTTTTTCGTAGCAGTATTTCACATTATTTGTGCCAAAACATTAATAGAAGAAAATTATAATAACAGTTGGACTTCTTAGAGAAAAAAAATTATTTAACTTTGATTTTCGATGCAAAATGTGAAAGAAAATAATTTTTGAACAAGTAAAAGCATCTCTGGTATAAAACAAAATGCATGAATACCTAAGTGGGCAACTATTTTAAAAATATGCGCGTTAAATTCGGATTTCAAATTGGTATAACTTGTAATTGTCTCTAGAGTCAATAGCAAGTTATTGGTAAAAGTCTGCAATACTAGAGTCAATTTAACAAAAACAATAGTTTTCAAAATTAGCACAATAGACGTGAAAATTTTTTTAGATTGATTGCCTGTTTTTATGATGTTGTCCTAATGATGAATCCAAGCTTTTAACATCCAGGGCCAAGAGCAACATTACTAAAAATGTCAACAAAGTGCAAAAAACGGTTGAAATTTCGAGGTTGTTTTGAGTTATACCTCTTCAATTGGGCTTTAACAAACCCATCAATTATTTTGTTGGTTGCAATTAGTTTATTTGTTATTATTTCTCAAAAAATAATTTCAGCCAATTTTTACCTGTAGCTGGCTTCTTAATTTACAAAAAAAAAAAAAAAAAAGTGCTGCCCACTATACTGTGCTGGCAAATCTGAATACTAGGTACCCAGGCGATGGATAGGACGTCTGAGACCATCATTTTATGGCCTCCACGTTCAATAGACCTAACACCATATTAATTTCCTTATTAGAAGTGCATTAAATAAATCGAATACAGCAAGCCAAGCAGCTTCTTAAAGGGGATGTGGAATCTGGTGCAGGCAGCTGCATTACAAATATCCTAGCAAAACCTTGACAATCATTTATTCGGGGGAGCATCCGCCATTCTGCACTAGAGTGTTCGAAAACACTTATCAAGTGCTTTATATTAAATACAAAATGTTGATTTGTTTTTTTTTTTTTAACTTAGTGGCCAAGGACAATTGAAAATTGGCTGAGATTAGTTTTTAGGAAATAATAACAAATAAACTAATTGCAACCAACAAAATATTTGATGGTTTTGTTAAAGCCCAATTGAAGAGGTTTAACTCAAAACAACCTCGAAATTTCAACCGTTTTTTGCACTTTGTTGACATTTTTAGTAATGTTGCTCTTGGCCCTGGATGTTAAAAGCTTGGATTCATCATTAGGACAACATCATTAAAACAGGCAATCAATCAAAAATCTACCATGTTCAACGCATGGCATTATTTTCACGTCTACTGTGCTAATTTTGAAAACGTTTGTTTTTGTTAAATTGACTATTATTGCAGATTTTTACCAATAACTTGCTATTGTAAAAAATAAATCGGGTGGCACAACGGCTCATGAAGAACCAGGACCTAGTGACTAACAACTCGCAACCATTCCTGTGTGCGCCTTTCGACAGGAATGGAAGGGGCCTACAATTTTATGCCGAATCCGAACGGCTAGACGAGAAGCACTTATTCGTGACAAGTGATACTCTTGGAGGATTTGTCAATTCCTCGCAAGAGGCAGTAGCCCTGAAAAAAAACTTTTTTTTAGTTTTTAGGTGGAAGAGGCTGGGAAGCGATCCCAGACCTCCAGCGTGACAGTCGAACGCACTAACCATTACGCTACGGGCTACTACATATAACTTGCTATTGACTCTAGATAAAATAACAAGCTATACCAATTTGAAATTCGAATTTTACGTGCATATTTTTAAAATGGCTGGCCACTTAGGTATTCATGCATTTTTTTTGTACCGGATATGATTTAACTATTTCAAAAATTATTGAAATATCAAAGTTAAATACTTTTTGTCTCTAAGAAGTCCAACAGTTATGATAATTTTTTTCTACTAATGTTCTGGCTCAAATAATGTTAAATATTGCTACGAAAAAAAAAAAAACGGTGGAATTCATTCACTTGTAGTCGTGGTATTCAAAAATCTAAAGTAAGGCAAAAACTAATGCACTGAACAAAAAAAAAGCATGTATCTTTTTTTGTAAACTTTTTTGTATCAGTTTTCAGGACGGCCATAAAGTGTGCTATGAGGTGTTTCAGGGTTATCCATTCTTTACGGGGCACCCTGTATAATGTTCAAACTATTTTTTTTTTAAATTTTACGTAAATAAGTATTTATAATTTGTGTTTTCAAAACTCAATGCTGTTATCAAGTTTTAGTCAAAAATTTAAAATTAGATGTTTCTAGGACTTTAACTTTAAGCCCAGTCAATAATTACATAAATAAGGGCTAAAATCGCGATGTAGTTCTGCATTGTTGATATGTGGTTGCATCATTGCTGTGGTAAAAGTAGGGCTCTTAAGTTGGCACTGATTTTTGTACATTTACTTATGTAGCTCTTAACTATCATTAAATATTGTTCTGGGTTGGGGTCGAAATACTGAATGTGGCAAAATACTGTTAGCCCAGTCAAATAAGACAAATAGAAGGCCTTACCCGGACAAATTTTTTACAGGTATATTTTTTAGTGGAAATGTTAGGAACAGTATCCTTAATCAACTGTTAAGAGTCCCAAGCAATACGCGTTGGCGTACGACCACAATCTTGAAAAAATGCAGCCATCTTGCACTCTTTGTTTGTGACTATATCTGTGGAACTTGTTGCCCTAAAAAGACCATTCAAATGGCAAATGGACAGGCTTAGGCGCCAGTTATAGCTTTTATTGAAAACCATCATTGAAAATTTTGTCTTTCAAATTTGATGCACTTAAACAAATAAATATATTATATATTTTTTTTAGTCAAAAAACTGTTTAGATTTCTTTACAACTTTCATATAAAATCATTTTTTGTTTTTCAATGATGAAAATCGTTTTCAATGAACAGCTGATATATTGTTCCCAAAAGTGGAACACATTCGTTCCAATGAAATGCGTTCCTTTCTCTTCCTGTTCTCGTCTGTCAGTTTTTCGTTCAATGATCGACTTTAACCTCAAAGTTGTTTTTTGTATGAGAAATGGAATTTTCAATGAAAGAAAATTTCATGATAGCTATAACCGACTTGTCAGAAAATATTCCACTGTTTCACTGATTTGTGTTTCAATGATGGATTTCATGAAAGCTTTAACTGGCGCCTTAGATTGACAAAATCAGGGAAGTTAATACAAACTAGTTACAGGTATTGCATGACTACTGTTTTGAATTTAAATGAATTTAACAGAGTAAATTGCAGTGCAAATTCGAAAAAATTAAGAATGTCCCTTGAATATTTACTAAAAAGCTGAAATTAAGAGGACATGTTCACAACAGAACCAATAATCATGTGTAAGTTCCCAAAAAATCCCTTTTGTGGTTAAACTGACAATTATAAAAGATTACCATCAATTATATTTGTCGGCTTTTGGCTATACCTGGGGTATATTTTTGTCCTAGAAAGATCATTCAAACGTAAAATGGACATGCTGTGGGGATGGGCGTTAAAGAATAGACTTCTAATAGCTGATCCTGCTTCAGAGGATGTTCTAAAAATTACATCATGCAACTGCGAATGTTAATGGGAGCGTAGCTTTGTTTGCATACAAAGTGGTCTCAGCTGCATGGCAATCTGCGGTTATTGCGCCGTCCGGTCATGGTTGTTTTAATTGACCAGAAGACATCGACGAAAACGACAGCGAAGATATTGTTCAATATGAAGGTAATGATTGTAATACATGTGTATATGTCTCCAGATATTGAGGAGATCAAGAAATTTTAAAGTTCTTTTAACAATATTCCTCCTAAATATCCAATTAGAGGCTCGAATACATGTTAAAAATTCATCCACAGCAGAATTCTACTTTAGTTGCTTATAGGGCGTAGAGCTACTTAGCGATGTTGTATTTTGTATGCGTAAAAGATCGTTGTACTATGGATGGTTTTACCAATAAAACACGCATTTTTTCTTCTTTATACTAACGTTATTGTATTTTTCTCTGTTATCATTTAAATAAGAACATGTTCCAGGGTTCCTTTGTTTTTGTTTGTCATAATTAATTTACTTAAAAAAACTGCTCCTAGCATTTTTTTATTTGGGATTTTTTTATTGGTTTAATGTTCTAAACATGTCCACAAAATTTCAGCTTTTTAATAAATATTTCTTGGACATGGGCATTTTTTTCGATTTTGCATTGCACTGCAATTATTTACACTTTTTTAGTAGTTTCATTCAAAACAGTGTAGCCATAAAACACCTATTTCTAATTTTGTGTATGCTTCGCTGATTTTGAAGACAAAGTCTGTCCATTTTACGCTTGCATGGTCTTTCTAGAACAATTAGACAGCCAGAATAGCAAAAAGCCGACAAATTCCAGATGATGGTACTTTTTGTTTAAATGGTGGTCTTTTACCAACACGGATTTTTTGGTAGCTTATTACTATTATTGTTGGTATGTTTTGAACATGTTCACTAAATTTCAGCTTCATAATATATATTAATGGCGTATGGGTATTTATTACGAATTTGCACTGCAATTTACTCTGTTAAATTCATTTAATTCAAAACAGTAGCCATGCAATACCTGTAACTAATTTGTATTTACTTCCCTGATTTTGTCAATCTAAGACTGTCCATTTCACATTTGAATGGTCATGCAACAAGTTCCAGAGATATAGACTCAAACAAAGAGTGCAAGATGGCTGCATTTTTTAAGGATTGTGGTCGTACGCCATTGCGGATTGCTTGGGACTTTTAACAGTTGATTAAGGACACTGTTCTGTGCGCACGCACTTTTTTACATTATCAAAACGATATTTCTTTAACAGCCTTTTAACAAGACATTGAAATACAGATTATTTTTGAGAGGTCTTATAGTGACGTCATAACTTACTTATCACCACCTGAGAATCGAACTTATAAATATAATGAAGAAGAAAGGTTCAATTGTTGATTAATATAGGCACCTAACTAGGAGCTAGAAAACAAAATTCTACACTTAGGCGGGAGTTTATCAAGCTGAAAAATTTGTTATAATACAATCTAATCATATGACACATGTTTTAAAGCTGCTTTTCAACGCTGATTTTAAACAGACCAAAATTGAAAAGATACATGTATCCTGTGGAAAGTTAAAGCCCTTTTTATGAAATGATGACTTTTTTTTAAGTACAACAAGTAAAGTATTACCAAAAACCATTTTAAAATAATGGAATATTAATGAAATTTGGTATAAATGTTCCATTTGGCATGTTTACCACAAATCAAAAGAGTCCCCATATATGTGGAGAAACGGTGTTTTTTTGAGGGCGAGGTGTAAGTGCGTCATTATTACCATAACATCTATGAATAAGGTTTGACACTGATGAAATTAGCTAAAAATATTAAATATGCCATGGTTTCGAAGTATCAAGAGATACCTTTAAAATAACCTGATCCAAAGAGTTTTTTTGGAGAGTTTATGTTTGACCTGCCCTATACGGAGCAAAATGTTAGGTCTTACGAAAAATTGTATTTTCGTATAATCGAGATAGTAAATATGACATGTAATATATGATTTAAAGGGATTTTTTAACATTCAATTAAAAAGTACAAGTGACCTCAACTCCAGAAATAATTGTGTTTCGCCCAAGGTATAATAGTGGGCTCTGCAGTCAGTCTGTTATACCCTACTAAGACACAAATGTTTACCGACTCTTATAAAAATCACAGCAAAAAGATACTGAGAATTTTATTATTCTAGGGGAATTTGTTTAAATTCGTGCACCCAGAAAATAAATACCCGTGGTCAGGTTTTTTATAATAAGAAACACAATTATTTCTGGAGTTGAGGTCACTTGTACTTTTTAATTGAATTTTATTCATTCACTCCACTTAAAACAGGACTAATTTCAATATTTTAATATTTAAATTTCTTCATCTTCTTATTATAAAAAACCTGACCACGGGTATTTATTTTCTGGGTGCACGAATTTAAACAAATTCCCCTAGAATAATAAAATTCTCAGTATCTTTTTGCTGTGATTTTTATAAGAGTCGGTAAACATCGACCAAAATTTGTGTCTTAGTAGGGTATAACAGACTGACTGAAAAAATGTTCAGCTTGATACGCTCCCGCTTCCCTCCCCTCTCCACCTCTTAAAACGCGTCTATACAAAAAGCCAATGCGGGGATTTTGGGGGACTTTGGATATGTTGTTGAGGATAAAATTCTGCGTCGATACCAGCAAAAAAATTTCATGAATTAATTTGTTCCCGGTCCGATCCTATCTTTCTTAGACTATTTATCGCTCTCTTCATTTTCCCTCTAAAACTATTTCTTGAGTTATCTCGTCTTTTTGGTACATGTCAATTTTAATATCAATTTATTATAGGTACTATAAATTACTATAAATTTGTTATTTTTAGAGCTTAAAAAAAAGTATGCCATCTGATTTGTTTGATAAATATGAATTTATGAAAAGAAAAAAATTCAAAAATCTTTAGAGCGGGTTTCTTAAAAATTAATTTTTTACATATAAAAATTCTTGAACATTTTGAAAAATTAAATCTGGCTTGCCAACTTTTAGAATTTAATAAAATATAATTTTACAAAAAATTAAAAAAAAATTTATTGACCCGTTTTCAAGATATTGATTTTTCAAAAATTGTCAATATTTTTTAAAAATCAAAAAAATATTTTTTTTCGAAAAATTGAATATGCAAAATTGTTAAAATTGTAAAGGACCTCTTATATACAAAATTTAGTTGCAATCTGTTTAACTGCTAACGAGAAATTTGAAAACCAAAAAAATCGGTTCCATAACAGGTACCGTTAATAACCGTTATAAACATTTTTTTTTCTACCAACATTTTTATTGTATTAATTATAGTGCTCGTAAGTTTTTTTTTCAAAATCCTTAGAACCGTTTTTGAAATAAATTAATTTTTGTATAGTGGTTGTATGGTAGGCACCGTAATTTTGTGAGCTAAAAAAAAACATTCAATTTCCCTTTAAGGGAATTCCCTAAGAACCTTCAGTCCAAACTTTGAAGAAAATCGCTCCAGTAGACAGATGGACAGACGGACAGACAGAATTGCGAGACCCACTTTTTTGGAGTCCTCTATCATCGTAATGTTAGGGAAAATTATTATCTCCGGTTAGAATCCTAAACCTAATCCTAAAAATCCTAAAACATTGATGTATGTCAAGTTTGCTTTACATTTGTGGAAATTCAAAAAACAATAATAATGTAGTTTATTGTAGTAGACTAAGAGCCCAGGGCCGCCAGACATATGTACGTCATTTTATCAAAGCTAAGATTTTTTCTGCGAACAGATACTATGGTAGCTAAGAAGAAATGGATACTAAGAATCTTCGATCCGGGTGCAATTAAGAGGTAGCGAGTGTTAAAGTTGCATACAAAGGTTGCAACATTGCGTTATTTAATCAAAGCTGAATTTTTGATATGTGTTTGGAGATGGTGCCATTTAATTTATTTGAGACTTGCCAGACACCTACAGTTGGGCCTAACGTGAACCAGACACTTAAAATCTGTCAAACTAATCGTGCCATCAACATAACAGAATCAAATCAAGATTTTATTTTTTATTTAGGCAAATATTCTACAATATTTTCTAATCAGCAAGAGACCTACAGCGGGGCCCTACATCACCGTAAAATTGTCAAAATAATAATTCTTTGTTACTAAAGCGTGATTTTTTCGCTTTTTTTAGCTGTTTTTAAATGTCTGGCTGATGAATACGTCCCACTGTAGATGTATAGCTGATGGGGAATTATTTTTAAACAGTTGCCCATAAAACATATAAATATTAGTTTTAAGACTACAACGTAAATGGCACTGTTAGTTTGACATATTTAAAGTGTCTGGCTCACGTTAGGCCCCACTGTAGAGGTCTGGCAAGTACCCAATAAAGTTAATTACACCATCCCCTAAGATATCAAAAATTCAGCTTTGATAAAATAACGCAAAGTTGCAACATTTGTGTGCAACTTTAACACTCGCTACCTCTTAAGCCCGGGACACACAGGACGCGGTCTAGCGGTGCCGTCATCTTGACCGTCGCGTTCTTTGTCTTGTGAAGAATCACTTGTTGTTGTTCAAACAGAACGCGGTCAAGTCAAGCGGCGAAGAATACATCGCGACGGGCAAATTTATTTTGTAAATTTTTACAACGGTCAAGCGTCAAAAAAGACCAAACGTCAAAACAAACCTCTGAAAACAGCTGCATGTGAGATCATTATTTTGTATTGATTTTGGTAATTCTCTTTTATTTATTTTTATTCGTTTTCTTTTCCAATTTTAAGACAAATTAAAAAGAAAATAATATGTGTGACATTGAAGAATTGATCAAATCAGTTCGAACAAACATATTAATATATGATTGCAAGCACCCGGAGTATACAGACATGGGGAATAAATAGCTTCTTTTTTGGTTTATCTCATGAACCTATTTTCGTCTTTTTCTGGTTGCAAGTGTAAGCAGAAGAATCACATATTTTTGTTTTAATTATACTGCTGCACTCCGACCAACTGCTCAACAGAAATACACATACGAAACTAGAACGCCGAAAGCTGACCGCGTTCTGTCTGACCTTATAGAACGCGGCGGTCAACGACGCGTTCTGACTGTACCACCAGACCGCGTCCTGTGTGTCCCGGGCTTTAATTGCACCCGGATTTAAGATTCTTAGTATCCATTTGTTCTTAGCTACCATGTACCTGTTCGCAGAAAAAATCTTAGCTTTGATAAAATGACGTATGTCTGGCAACCCTGGGCTCTTACTCTATAGCCTTTTAGTAGTATATTAGTTGTGGCGAGTAATAATACTGGAAGGGAAAAAATTGCACCTACTGTACTTTTGACATAAAAGGTTATGGTAAAAGTAGGTACATATTTGTATGTTGGGTTAAAACAAGAGAAAGTTCTTAAGAAGTGTGGGGTTTCCCCGTTCCCCCGTCATAGTGTGAGGAGAAATTTACTAGAAAAAATGGTTTTGAATCTAAAAAAGAATATTGAAAAACAATGGCAACACTTAATAACTCAAGCTATATTTTTTTAAAAGCCAAATGTCTATTCTTTTTTCCTTTTTAAAAAAAGTTATTTAAGCAAATAATTTTTGTATTTGATTTTTTTTTTAATAACGTAGTTAATTTAATTTAACGTAGTTAATTGACTATCTAACTCCTATACGTGAATATGCTGTGACGAAGGCGGGACGCAACTTGCCACTTTCCAGGCAAGTTGCTTTCAAGTTTTTTATTGGCTAAATTCCGTTTTTAAAGGATAGCCTTTCTAGGGTTCTGATCGTATATTTTTCTTAAAATTGCTTAAAATATTGCATATCGTACTTCAATGACGAAAATGAAAATAAAACCACAAAGTCGCAATCTCACATTTTTTTTTGATGTTTTTTAATCCCTCTTCAACGAGTATCCATCCTTTTATGGAATTCGACAGTTCATACCTTGACTGGTATGTAAGAAACTGATGCATTTTGGCGTGCACAGAATATTTCGTTCCAAATGTCACTCAGAAGCCCTAAATTACCTTTTCCCGCGCAAGATTTTTCAATGCATCATCTTCGTATCCACTGGTGGACTAAGGTAGGGGCGGGGGGGGGGCGGTGTCCGGGGGCCCCCAAATCCAATTCAACCTCCATTACTGTTCATTGAACAATGAGACAAAATATGTGTAGAATGGATGTACATTACAAAGGTATACATTTTAAGATTTTAAGAAAAATCCGTTCATATGAACATACAACCTACTAATTTTATTTTTTTTTTTCGTAATGTTTCTATATCACACATGAAGAAAAATTGTATGGGGCCCCCATTTCGATCTCAATTTTTTTTGTTCAAACTTAATTTTTTGACGGGAGCACTCATTCCACTCAATAAACATTTATGTATTTATATATTCAATACCGATTTTGATGAAATTTTGAGGATATCTTTAGATTAGCCCAACTGGATCAACAGAATTTTTGTTTGGTAAAGTGTGTCCTATAAAAAGTAGGGGGTCGGTCGCCAGTTGTGAATAAAAGCTTTTATTTTGTTTTCTATTCATTGTTTCTTGCAATTTACATGTTGGTTGGTATGCCTATAAATGCTGGTGTGTTGTCTTAATATCTGTGCCCGTTCTAGTAGCCCGTTCTTGTTCGCCAAAATGTTTTGTTAGATAATTTTTCCCGGAAAAGTTTACAAGCTATGCTTAAGAACACATTTTGCTAAAGTAATGACATCAAATTGAAAGGGTAACCACCCCATCGAAATCTGCCGGGCTTTCTAAGAGAACTGCAAAAATAGGGCATAAATATTTGCCTCACTTGATTGAGAAATCTTTCAAAAAAAGACAAAATTTAAAAACAAATATTTAATTTTGTATATAAAAAAAATATTTCAATATTTGTTGAATATTTGGGTATGGCCACCATTTTGTGACAAAATCTCTATATTTGAAGGCTTAATTGAATGATTCAATTTTTTTTAAATAATCGAGACCAATCTCGACCCAGTCATCACTGAAAGCTTCTACTAAGACGTCATCATGTTCAAAATGTCTACTGAGTTCAAAAACTTTTTTGAAGTAGCCAGGTCCAAACGTTTTCAACGAAGTTCAAGCCAAGTTTAAATGGCGGTCCCGGTAAAAGTTTCATTTTTGTATTTTAAATCTAGATTTTACCTGACTTGGAAGTGTAGAAAGGGGCGCAGCCTTGTTGAAACATCGAAGGTACAAGTCTTAAAATATTAGTAAGTTTTGGAAATACACGTTCGTAGATCTAAATTTCGATTCGAGATCGCCATATTGGGTTATAACAAAGAATATAAAGTTAACAAGATGTATTATCTGCATCTGAAAATAAAATCAAACTTTTCTAAAGAATAATAAAACAACGAAACAAAAATATTTGAGAGGAAAGCTCTTACTCATACATTCTTGCCAAACAACACATACAATGTTTATAAGGAGATGGGTAGGTATAATTAGGACAAAAACGCAGGCTGTGTCACTGTGTGTGGTATATCATTTTAAAAGCGCTGAGAGAATTATTGAAAAGCCCATAAAAAAGCAAAAGCTCTGAAAGCGGTTCGCAATATTGGAACCCGCATTATTTGTTTAAGATGCGTCTTCTTGGTAACTTTATATTCTTTGATTATAGTTTCTCACGCCATAACACCTGACGTACGACTGTGATGTCTAAACGGATAAAGTTTTTCTCTTCTATAAAACATTAAAATAAAAATAACAATTTAAAATCAGAATAGACAATATATTTTCATTCGTAATTCGAAACGACATTATCAATAGGAAAATTCGTTCGCAATGTCATATAAGCTTGACTTTGGAATGGTTTCTTTAACATTTTTAAATGGTGGGTGCTTGGTATTTTGCAAAGCATTTTTGGTGTCGTAAAACTGGCTTAAACGTCAATTTTGACGTGATTTAAGGGATTGAGAATGTAATTTGAGGCAAACCACATTTTTAACCTCATTTTTCGTCCCTATCTTATTTTTTTGCAGCATTTGTTGGAATCCGCAAGATATTAATTGTTAAAAAACTGTGTAACTTATTTTCAGTTTGGTCGATTTTTCTCGGCATAAGAGTTAAAGTTTTTTGAACGCATTTATGTATTTTTACTTGTTCTGCTTCCGTAAACGTTTTTCTAAACTTCACTTTTATTTAAAGAATACAAAATATAGGTTTTTGCCCTTTCTTAAATATTTAAAAGTTTTGTTTAGAAAAAATCCATTCCGTTAAATTTTCAAACGCGAAATTCACCGTGGCCTCAATCAAGTGACACATTTTTTTATATGTACCTTTATTCAGTTCATTAACAAAATCCGTGATATTTCTTTAAATAATGCAAGATACTCTTTAGTTTTGCATCTTTATTTTTGTAACACCAACCTTAAAACAAAAAAAAAGACAAATTGGAACATTCAAATTTAATTTACAAAATTAATTGTAATGGAAATTCTGACGAAGAATGTAACCAAATATACATAGGAACAACAAAACAAAAACTTAAGAGCAGACTAGCAGGACACAAATCCGATATAAAAAGCAGCGCAATACAGAAGACAGCCCTGGCATCACATTGCATAGCTTTCAAGCACTCCCCCGATCACTCCAACGTCAAAATAATGCAGCGAGAAGAACATCAAAACAAAAGGATGATATCTATTGTATGCAATATAAATAGCGAATAAAGATTAGAATAAAGAGTGTATTATAATTACTATGGTTTATGTTTTCCCTGTCGTAAAAGCTGACGTTATTAAGACTACAAAAATATCTGATCATACAAGGGGCCCCATTAAGTATTGCCGCCCCGGGCTCCCAACAAGCTAAGTCCGCCACTGTTCGTAGCAATCCTTCACCCTTCCACCCTTTAAAAGTTGTTTCAAAGAATATTTTTGAAATCCAAAGAAATTCACGAAAAGCTATTTAGATCGTATTAGTAAAAAAAATGTTTGTGTAAAGCAACTTGCTTGTCAGTACTTGCCCGTGTAGCCTCAGGGTAAGTATTTTGTTTTAATATTCAATATTTTGTATTCCAATGCAGAGAACTGGGTGGACTAAAGTAGTGATTTATTTATTTTGAGAAAATTGAAAATAACGAAAACTATACTTTCATATCGTTTTTTGGTATTTTATGTTTTAACTTGGGAACTTTGAAAATACAAGAATTTGAATGTGTTTTTCTATTTATTTACTTTTTTTTTTTAAATATTGGTCAAAACGGCTCCAATAAGTATATTACCTAACCTAGATAGTAACTAACGGTCCTTTTTTTTTTAAACAATACCTACCAACATTTTCTTTTAATCTCATATTTTTCTCCATATTGTGGCCAGTAGCGGATCTAGGATTAGGCTGTGGGGGGGGACTTGGTAGATCCAGTTTGAGACATTAATGGCCAGTTTCACAAGTTAAACTACAATTTATGTTTAAACTTAAGTTCAGCACTTGATTCGGTTTCAAAGTAAACCTTGAACTTAGATAATTCTGTAGTTCTAGTTAAACGAATGTATTCTGCAATTTAAACTTCATATAGCCTAAGAGCCGGCAGAAAATTTTGGGAGTGGATTGATAACCAAAATATGAGTATGATGGTTTGTAGGTGCATATATCGCGGTATCAAAAATAACCGTCTCTCAGGTTCTTTTTCAGCCTTTTGCGGGGGTGGGGATTTGAAAATAGGTATTTTCCTGTTTATTTTGTCAGAGGTATTACCACTTCAATAAATTAAAAAAATATATTATGTGATGTTGTCATTAAGTCAAAACATCATACTCTTGGCAATTCGACCAATAGAACTTTTTAAGAGGACCTTATCGTCTTTTTCTTGGAGAATTATAAACACACAAAATATCAACAAAGTCTCCAAAAAAAATCGATTAAGGTTCGCTTAAAACCTTATATCTTGAGTTCTATTGGTCGGATTACCAAGATTTTGACGTTTTGACTTAAAGAAAATGACAGAGCATCACATTTTATATTTTTTAAATTTATTGAAGTGGTAATACCTACGAAAAAATAAACTGGAAAATCGCTATTTTCAAACTCCCACCCCCGCCAAAGGCTGAAAAAGAAACCTGCCAGACGGTTGTTTTTGAAACCGCGATATATGCACCTACAAACCATCATACTCATATTTTAGTTAGCAATCCACTCCCAAAATTTGCTGTAGGCTCTTGTTCTATCAGTGCAGCGTTCAGAACACTTGATCGTAATAATCATTCTAAAATCTTATTGATAACTGCCATTTTATAATAATAATAAATTATTATATTTCTTTCTATTTGAAATTATTTTTTTTTTTAATGTTTTCGAGTAACGAGGAAATGTAACATTCGTTGTGAGAGTGAAAAGAGAAAAACGCTTCCCCTGAAGAACAAATTATTTTAACTATTGTGACGATGTTGATTTTATTTTATAATTTATATATTTTTATAATTTATACATAACTTATATAAAAAAGTTTTAGTTTAGGCTAAAGGTTTTTTTTGTGAAAATCAGTTATATAAATAATTGAATTTTGGCATTCCCACTTTTCCTTTTAGAATAGCCTTGTTTTTTGTGCATTTATATCAGCTGATATCCCCGGTTTAAAATGATTTCAATATTACATACAATAACATCTGTCGTATTTAATATTTAAAATATTTTTAAGTGGAGATAGAAAAAAATGCATATACCTACAATTTTCAGCCACGTCAAGCTTTGAACCACCAGAAAAAAAATCTGTCAGTAAATTTGTACGTTAGTCTAGAGGGACTGCAAATATTCACACGCATGATTTTCTGAGGGGCCAGAGAAAACTCAGATTTTGATTTATTGTTCCCAAATTCTTCACGGATTTCGTTTTTTTTGCAAAGTTAGCGAAATTCATAGGGTGAATTATTTTTTCGTTTGGCATGTTAATTGTTAAGCCCCGACCCCGTTTTTTTCAATTATCTCTTTGAGCTTTAGCCCCAACTTGGACTTGACAGTACCTTGAGTCAAGCGCATAAATTTTCTGGAATAAGGTAAGTTTTAAAGAATTATTTGCTTAGCCCCGAACGTTTTTTTGTCCAATTCTTGTCAAGCCCTATACTCGCGAGCTGTTTTTTTTTTCGTCCCGATTTTCTGTCAATTATCCGTAGCGCCGAACTTGTTTTTTGTACAATTCTCTTCAGAAATCAGCCCCAACCTAATTAATTTGGGGCTTAGAAAAAAATACGTAGCATATAAATTGCGTAGCCCCAGCCTCGTTATTTTTTCTGACTCCTGATTCTGATTTCTAAATTTCAATCAATTTTAAGAACCGCCTGTGGGGGGGGCTTTAGCCCCTATAGCCACCCCCTGGATCCGCCACTGATTGTGGCTAGACTGATTTTACCCATTAAACACTTTTATTCATTAGACATTCGTGTTGGTTTTGCATAAATATACATATATTTATTAATAATAAATAAACCACAGTATTTGTGTGTGCAGTTTCTTTGCAGTGCAACATTGCGTGTACAAAAATTGTGGCTTTCCAAAATTCCTCAAAAGCTACAAAGAAGGAACCAGATTTCCCAACCACACTGTACAATCAAGTATACCTCACTCCAAACAGTGCCGGATGCTTAATGAACCTCCCTGAAAGATCTTTATGTTGCAACCACCGGAAACAGTTATTTTTCCACTTTTTCGAATTCTAAAAGATGAAATACCTAAAATACAAAAATAGAAAAAAACCTTTTGAATCAACACAGGACGACAACATCTAACTGTGGCTTTTACCACCGACCGCCTTGCCTGGTTGAAGTTTTTTGGTTTGTTGTTTCTGTTTACCCAGCTCAAAATTGTGGTTTACGCGAAAATTTTCCTAAAAGAAACCAAAAAGGGTCTGTCCCAAATGTAGTGAGAAAGAATATGAGAGAGCGAGGAAGAGCTATCATACGAAAAAGATTGGAAACAAAAAATCTGGAAAAAGGACATTCAAAATGCAATAGAAGAGGCACTCTGGGATTTTTCCGAGGTTTCGTTTTTGAAATGCTTCGAGCATGGTACAATGATTGGGAAGTCTTGCATGTGGTTTCCTTGTATCACTGCTTTTCACTATGTTTTCGTTTTTTTTTTATTCTTATATTGGAAGACATGATGGAAAGAGCTCTGATGGTACAGTGCGGTCTTCACAAACACTTTATTTTTTTTTGTTATTTTCGTTTCATATCCTGAACACAATGTATGGGGAAACAAATTGGACAGGAAAACAACGACTGTCCTTGTTCCTTGATCTTTTGTGTGTATTTAACTTGAAAGTTTAATTATAGAAGTCTTGCACAGGATTTTGAATTCCTTCGGAATAGAAATTGTGTGCAAAAGCGAGGATACAGTCTTTTGTTATTCCTAAGCACATTAGAACGGAAACCCAGAGAGAAAAGATTTATGGCAGAAGGAATTCTTTTCTTTTCTTATTTGCACGCAACGGAACTTGTATTTGGTTCCGGTTTTGATATAGAGCTTTGGCAGATTTTGTGTTGTATTAAATCAGTACAAACAATGAAAAAAATCTTTAACACTTAAGTGAAAGAGTGTTTCACTTAACATAAGATGCGACAAGAGGTTAAAACATGTTTTTTTTTATGTGTAACATCTTAGCTCGCGGTAGGGCTATAATTTCAGGGAAAATGGTAACTTTCGTAAGAGACTCCGTCCGGTTAAGCGTATTCAAGACTTTGTCCAGTTGAGCTAAAAAGCGTAAAAATTTTAAAAATTGTTACAATTTTCATGTAAATGGTTATGATTTTTGATTTCGTTTTCGCCTTAGAAGAATTTTTACATATGGTGGCTATTATGGTTTTTGATTTTTGGTGAGAAATTTTAACTTCTTACCTTTATGTGGATCGTCAGTTAAGAGTGTCCTTGCTTATTATCGCGTCAACCGATTCATTTGATTTTTTTTTCATTCCGCACACAAATAAAACAAAATTTATATTGATACCTCATTTGTAGCACTATACGTTCTATTCTATATTATTAGCGGTGTTTTATGAGAGAGTGAATAGCAACAAACAAAATTCGTTATAATAATTTGTTTTGTTATTGTTTTGCGTATAAAATGTTTGCAAACACAAAAAACACGGCTGATATCACAATCATTTTTTTTTTTAATTAATTTGAAAATCGAACTAAATCAAGCAGATTTGCCAGTTTTGACCAATTCCACCGTTCACCAGGGAAAGCCCCGTTATCTTGTTGAAGAAAATATTTTTTAGCCGGCTATATATTTGCCACGGAACTTGTAGTTATAATGGTCGGATCTCCAAGGTTAAGATCTATAAAAAACTACCAAAAAGACTTAATGCGTTTATAAAAATTATTGGGGAGTGGCAACAAAATGTCACACTAAATAGGGTGATTGACCCGTTAATTTGATATTTGATATGAAGGGTTCATTCATGCAACTGCAACGTCGTAAAATACTAGGCAAGTTTACGGTTTGGTTAAGTTTATCATTTGGTAAATGAACTGTCAAATTTTTTATGGGAAATGGTTTACACAATTTGGTTAAAATTATCCAAGGATTTTGATGGGGAAAATTAACCAAATTTATTTGGTTAAACTTATCTAAACGTCATTGTGACTTTTATAATTAGGCGCGTTCAGAAATATGATTTACATACATAATATGATATCATAGAACTAAAAAAAAAAATCTGAACGTGTTCTGTAACTACCGATTCGCGATTAGTTGGCAATAAAACGTTGTTTGTGGAAGAAAAAAATCATAAGGACATCTTCATTTAATCATAAGAAAGTGACGAAATTTAAATATTAAAATATTGAAATTACTTTTAATTGAATTATCTTCATTTAATCAACTATTAGGAAAGCTACTTACTTTTCGTAAACTATTAAGGTAGAATTATAAAGGTTCTCCCCAACCAATGCGAACCATTCGTTGACGTCGACAAAACTGCATCAACAACGTGTTTTTATTGTCGTTTTCTTTTTCTGATTCGCATTGGTTTGGGTGATCCTTAACAGTCGGAAGCTGTCAGAAGCTGATGTCATAAACCAATGAAAAGTAGCTTCCTGAAGAATCAAAATCAGAATTGAGCCATAATTCACTGTATCTCTTTTTTCGTTCCTGCCTCAACAAAATTTGTAAGTTTCACTTCCATGAGGTGCACTCGGGAGCGCTCTTCACTAGCGATAGTTAAAGCAAATCAAGAAACCGTCATTATGGGTGCACTTGGTATATGACTTTTTTGTATTCGGTCATTTTCGTCCGACCACTACCGTGAGCCTACGACTATTTTAGTTCCATCGTATATCTTACATTTTTTATCCGAGATATTCGGCTCGGGTTTCGCGTTGGTTCGGGAGAGGTTCTTCATTGAAAATTAACTTCGAAATCAAAACATGTCTACTGTGTCACACACAAAATCTGTCAAATAAACGAACAGCTGATTCAATAACACAGCATTTAACAACACGAATAAAAAGGTCGTTCATGCAAACTTTTGTGTAAACCTATCATTTTACACAATTTGTAAACGACGTTGCATGAATACCCTTATAACCTATTTATTCAAAAGCTGAACAATTTTAAAATAACTAGTATCGCCTGGTGGCCGAAAATCAACGTCCAAAATCTTTAATTGTCAAACTCTAGACTCAAATAATTTCCCACGCAGAAAAACAATCTAGTTTTCGATAAGGCACTAGAGAGTTTTACACAGATTCTTGCAAGGCACTATACTCTGAGCAGTATATATCATCAGTACAGGCCTTATGGGAGAGCTTTTTCAAACATACAAGTGCCGGCTGGTGTTTGCATGGCACTCAACTTAAGAAATTGCCTGTGAAATAAAAAACAGAACCCCTGACATCCATTGAAATTGTTTTTGTAATATTCCATAAGCCCACGTACATTCCACCATGACCATGGTTGTGAGGACAGGAGACTGATACAAGATACACACAATTTGCCTCTCGCTCGCTTAATGTGTTTATTAAAAAAAAAAACATTGATGCAGAGTTACCATACGTCCGTGGATGGAAATTCTAATACCTTTTTCTTTGGTTTTTACCATGGAGCTATCAGAATTGAATCTTTCTAAAAGCTTTTGAGAGCATATATTTTATGTTTAAGGAAAAAAGTGTTGTCACTTCGTGTTTTTCTGCTTACATCTTTTCGTTTTATTTTTTTCTTGGAAAGCGATTAAAATGCTGCTATACGATATTTGTTGGGTATTTTATTTTTTAGAAATAAAATTACTATTTGAGCAAGTTTTTGATGGAGATCGGTTCATTAATTAATTGCAATTTAATTTCAATTCATTTCAAATCAAATGAAAGGAATCGTGGCAAGCCAAAATAAGTCTTTTAAACTGGCAGAAGTAAACGAACTTCTTAAAACAGGACTTGCGAAGGTTTTTCCTCATTGAAAAATCCTAAACAGATGTCTCACACCCATAGTAAAGTGTGATACGACGAAAAAGAAGACAAAGGAAAGAGAGAAAAAAGTGTCGTATGATGCTGTATTTGCATGGTGCTTATAAAATTTGTGTTTCTGGTGTACCTGATACATTCCTGATGGGGTCCCGAAAGCTGTGTTAACTTGTCCCCAAAAATTGTCCGGTTTTTTTTTATGGTAAAAGGTGAACAATTAAATGACCACTTTTGACCACCCATCAACTTTTTTGACCACCCACAGTTTTCTAAAAAAAAAAAAACGATTTTCAAATTTTAAAAGATGACAACTGTTGATAATACAATTATAAAAATTTCACAATCTTTAGAAGTATTCTCAAAAATATTTTTTTTGGAATTTTAAAAGATCACTATTAGAAAAAACACAATTTTCGAAAATGACCGTCCCTTAAAATAGTGGCGAATTCGTAATCGTCTGACTAACTTAGATCTGCTAAGTTTGTGTTCCTAAACAAAAATTGAAATCTGACTTCAGTAGGCCTGCAAAACAATGTTTACGTTCGTAAACATCAAAAGTACGCAGAAATCAAGTCGGCGTCGGGTAGTTTGTGCAGAAAAAAAAAACATTCTGCAGAAAAAAAAAATTGAAGTTAAAACAAGAAAACATTTACATAGGTAGAGGGTGGGTCATCATTGAACCATTTTTCCTCGAAAACGAGGCTGGGAACAACGTTTCGGTCAACAATGGTCGTTACAGAGCCATGTTAACCAACTTTTTTTTTTACTAAAATTAAAGACATGGATTTGGACAACCTCTGTTTCATGCAGGATGGTTTGCCATGCCACACAGCTCATACCACAATCGATCGCACCAAATTTCAAAATTGTGTTATCAGCCGTCTTTGCGATGTCAGTTGGCCGCCTCGGAGCTGCGATTTGACCCCTTTGAACTTTTTTTTTTTGGGAACCGTAAAGGACCGATGTTATACCAACAACAATTTTATTGCATTTTTAAAAAGAAACTTGTATTTGGCCCGGCCTGTATATGAAGTAGGTATACATACATATGTATATATCATCAAGATATTTGTCTATAATAACATATTTTTTCCAAATTTCAAAAGCCTTAAAATCACCTTTTACCGCGCGAAAATTTAATCTCAAAAAAAATTGTTTTTGTTTAATAATTGCGATTTTTTACAAATAATTTTCTGCGCTGCGATGTTAACGAATAAATTTTTTTTAAAAAACTGCCGCCTGCTTACTTTCTGCGGGCAGAAGAAAAATAAAATCGATACGCAGAAGCTAAGCAAACATGAGGCAGATTTGTCGCAGATT
The DNA here is from genome assembly GCA_949320155.1 of Melangyna quadrimaculata. Lineage (NCBI taxonomy): Eukaryota > Metazoa > Arthropoda > Insecta > Diptera > Syrphidae > Melangyna > Melangyna quadrimaculata. The sequence continues at coordinate 78,292,248 of OX439483.1, read as the reverse complement.
TCTGCGATTACGAACTCGTCCTTTGTCTATCAACGAATATTTCTTTCCAAATGTCACCCAAAAGCCCTAGAATCGCCTTTTTGTAATAATCCGATTTTTTTTAAATAATTTTTTGCGCTGCGATGTTTACGAACACAAATTTATTAAAAAACTGCCACCTGCTTGCTTTCTGCGGGCAGAAGAAAAATAAAATCGATTCGCGGAAGCTAAGCAGGCATGCGGCAGCTCTGCCGCATATTACTGCGATTACGAACTCGCCCTAGCTCTAATTAATCACCAAAAATGTTGTTTTTAATTTTGAAAGATGACCATCTTGAATTACATAATTATCTACAATGGCCACCCTTAAGAATTAATCTATCCAACAAAAAATATTTTTTTTGGAATTCTAAAAGATCACCATTGGAAAAAACACAATTTTCGAAGATGACCATCGCTTAAAATCAGTCGAAGTCATATTTTGTAATTTGTTTTTAATTTTATTATGATTTGCTTTCAAAACTTGGCACACGCCAACCCCCGTTCACAATTATACAAATATTTTGAAGGTATTCGCAGCACAATATTTTATCAATTCATTTTCAAAATACCGATTTCGATCTTAATTGACAAATTCTATCAACCGTTAATCCATTGATAGTTGATAAAAAAATGTGTCCTTCCAGTTTTGTAAACTAGAGGGTATTTTCTTTAAATAATACACTTTTAAGGGTTTAAGGTCGTCATAAATCCAAACCTAAGTAGGTAATATAAAACTTGAACAAGTATCTTTCAATTCTTTTCACCAGCTCTCTCTTCTATAAATAAAAACATACATACATACATATTTATATTAAAACTGCAGCATTTGTTTTAACGTAACGACTCACTGAAGATAATATTTTCCAATATGTACATAATGTATATGTTGGTCAGTATTAAACTTTCCAAGTCTCATGAGTCATAATTCATGAACTACTGTTCCACTCTTAAAACTTTTCAAATAGAATATATTTTTTTATCTTTAAAAGTTGATAAGTAGGTATAAATAGAGAGAGAGGATAGAGAGATGAAGTTTTATCTTTAAACGAAATTAATTTTCAAAAATAACGATGTGTGACTTGCACAGAAAAAATATCGATTGTCATATTTACAATATTGCTGCTTGGTTGTTAACTGAAAATTGTCATATTGAGGAACAATATTGTCAATATGACAACTTGTTTCTCACATTATTTGATGATCGCGATTGTTAATATGAAAATTTTAATTTGTCAATTTGCGATTATCAATACAATGACCGGGATTGTCAATATGATGTTGTCGACTGTAAATATGATGATCGTTTATCTACAGTTGTCATATTGACCATCGTGATTTTCAATATTAAGACCCAGATAAATTGAGAGAACAAAGTAAAACGGTATATCTTAAGACAAATTAATTTCGATGTAAAAGTTTTCATATTAACAACTCTAATTGTCAATATGATGATCAACTCTTTTGTCTAATTTCGTTCTGACCAGACCAAATTTTGAGCACAAATAAAACGGTTAAACAAAATGTTCTCCTGTTTTTATTTTTAATTTAGAGTAAAGCGCATCATTCGTCTTGTGAGAGTTCCAGGAATTGGTTCCAATTTCTTTTTTTATGTTTCAGTGACCAACTTTTAATTACAGATGTTTTCTTTTCCAGCTTTTTTTAATAAAATTTATTTTCATCTATATTTCCTTTTCGTTACAGATTTCCTTTCTATTTTTTTTTTTATGCTTGATCTTATTTTCCTATTTTTGTCTATGTTTTTTATTTTCAGATTTGTTATCAAAAACATGTATTCTCCTTTATTTTTCTATGTTTAAAGGCTCTCCCAAACCAATGCGAAACATTCGGTGCGGCGAAGAAACATTCGCAGTTGGTGTGCGCACTCTCATTTATCATCCTGTAAATAATTTTGAAAGGCGAATGTTTTTCCGCTGCGTTGGTGTGGGCACTCTCATTTATCAACATGTAAATTAGTTTTGACTGACGAATGTTTCTTCGCCGCACCGAATGTTTCGCATTGGTTTGGGAGAGCCTTAAATTATTCCATTTATGTCAAGTTCGTATTTTTCTTTTATAGCATTTAATTCCTTTCCCATTATTGCGCAATTTGTTTGAGAAAATGGTGGATATCAAAACTAAACGTAAAAACATGGAGTATTTTGACAACCGTGATCATCGTATTGACAACAGCAATCATTATATCGACAATCGTGGTTTAAATATGACAATCGCGGTGATCAATATGACGATCGTCGTTGTCAATATGACAACCGCAATTGTCAATACGATGATCATTGTTGTCAATACGATTATGGTTGATAATTAATATGACGATCGCGGTTATCCATATGATGATTGCGGTTTTCAATTTTAAAATTGATGATCCGAAATTTTCATATTGATGTTCGTGGTCTTTGGTTGAAAAATAACAACTTTTTGTATTAATTTGATGAATAAATTTATCAATATGACAACCGTTTTTGGTTCAGTGTGTGAGTTTGGAAATATTTCGAGAACTAGACATCGCAGAAGTGGATAGATTAGAATTTGAAAACACCTTACTTTTAGTGTACCTACCTTAAAATACAAGTGTTTTGGAAACATTGCTACAAGAGATCATTAAACTATTTTTTGCATTATTTAAGAATGTAAAATAATAATACAAAAAAATAATAAAAAAAAGTGTCGATCCTTGAACTCATATCTATATAAATGCGAAGTATATTCATTATTCAGTTCTAAAAGAAAAAAAAAGCGATCCCATGCTACTGTTACACAACAACATTACAATGCCGCTATACATTTTATCCTTGCTCTTGCCCTTTTGTATACTTCTAAAAGTTTTTCCTTAAGACTTTTTTCTATTTTTCTACGATACTGCATTGTAGTCTTTCCGCTGTGATTACAATTCCCAGAGTCCCATGCTCGCAGGACTATATAGGAAGTCTAACGAATCACAGGACACACAAGTCTCTGGGCGAACCGAAAGTGTATCATATCTCATGTGCAATGCATTTTCCATATCTATATAGATTAGGGTGGTCCTTATAAAGGTCACTGTCTCATTTTGAATGAAGCACCCCCCCCCCTAATTTGTTCTAAATAAAATTTTAGCTCATTTTATTAACTTTAACCCGGCCCCCAAGATGTCTGAAGTTTTATATGGGAAATCAACTTTAAAAATCCATAACTTTAGTAATGATTGATAAAGCAAATTGAATTTTTGCACACACATGACAGTAACTTTTGTCACTTAAAAAATGTATTTAAAATGATTTTACAAGATTTTAATAAAATTAAAATTAAATAAAAAAAATATTTTTGTTTAAATAGCTATAAGAAGGGGAAATAACTGTTGTAAATTTTTTTCTGATTCATTTTTCTAAATATGACAAAAGTGACTACATGTGTTCATAACCAAAGCTAAGATTTTTCAAATTTGGATTTACAAAAATACATGGGATTTCCCATATAAAACTTCAGACGTCTTGGAGGCCGGGGTAACATTAATATAATGAGCTAAAATTTTAAAGGATTTTATTTTATTTATTTAGAACAAATAGGTGGATGCGTCATTCAAAATAAGACAATGACCTTTATAAGGACCACGCTAATAAAGATATATATAAATGTTTATATACATCGGATGCCACATAATGAATGGTTGAAGAACACTTCCAAGTTCCAACTTAGCAGAAATATTCCAAACTATTGATTTCATATGCTGTGTTTATTTTGTTCATTTTGTGGCAAAGATTACTTAAATTTGAATTTTCTGAATAATACTCGTACTATCAATCCGAAAGAGCAAAGTTCTGTGGCTTTTGTAAATATCCGAAAGTATGTATATTTTATATTGTACCTATATTTGTTATCCCTAGACTCCTTCTTTCCGTAATGACATTTTGCAATATCTAGGATTAAGGACACTTGGTATTTTGTATAGCTTTTTCGGGATAATAAAATTAAAGTGACAAAAACAAAAAAAAAAAATTATTGAATACTGGTACATCGACGATGATAACATTGATGCGCATTTGGAATGCATCAAGATTTGCTTTTATATCGCCATTGTAAACATGTATCGTTTTAAACTTTGAGTGCATTTACTTGTATCCTGTGGTATTTGTGGGATCAGATAAGAGGTACCGGTGACAGTGACGGTGACGGTGCCGAAGGTTGGTGAACTTTTAAATCTGTTTTGCAAAATTGATACCTATATGCTACATGACTGATTTGAGTGGAGTGACAAATAATGTTATATTGATGTAAATAAAAATGTAGGTTAAGGTTTCAGCTCCTGGAACTAAAGAGTCTGTTTATTAAAAATAAGAACATTTATATCGTTACATATTATATTCTTGAATATTGGATAAAGTAGTCCTTTTGACCGCCTAGAGGGTGATAGACTATTGAATAACGTTTCGTAGCACTGAAGGAATAAATGCAATCTAAAACTAGCAATACGAACGTATTTGATTTAAAGTTGTAAGAAATGAAGTGGGGCATATTAGTTTTTATGATGAAAAAACTTTTTTTTGAATATGCAACGTAATTTTAAAAGATTCAACCTTGTTTCAAAGTAAAACCTATTAGTTTATTTACACATTATATTGAAATCAACTTAACGCTCAACATAGTTTCAAAGAGTTGGATAGTAAAGTTAGCCTCAATTTTGTTTGTATTTGTAAGCTAAACATAAGGAAATTGGAGGGTGCGTTGTAATTTTTCGAAGTACCTTGGATTTAAATAATTTATTTTTATTTTCGAAAATTCAGTATATTGAACACGGGTATAGGTATATCACTTTAAATTTTGTGCTAAAGCGTATTAATACCTTTGGCATATCAATTTTTTTTTGTTTTAAATATTCAAGAAATTTTATACATAGATAAATACATTCAAAATAATTTATACAAAATTAATTAATTTTTATAAATAAGATGGCATGTTTTATTTTAAGATCAAGCTTTTTTCAAGGGCATATGCAGGATTTCGATTAGGGGGGTGGAAAACTCAAACAAAGACCATATCCGCTGAATTTTATATTTATTTACAAAGTTTATTTTAAATTTAAAAATTTGGGCCTACTTAATTTAACTTTTAATAAAAAATCGAAAACATAAGCATTTAAAACCAACCTTCGTTTGTCGAGACACTACCTTTTTACTTGCGATATATGTAGGTACTATATGATAAATTATGGATTCGTTAAAAATAATCAAACTCGAGATGATAATTTTCCTTAACATAACGATGATAGAGAATACGAAAAAAGTGCGTCCCGCAATTCTGTCTGTCCTCGCTTCTACAGCCTACACGGCTGAAGGGATTTTCCTCAAACTTGGTGTAGTGTTTTTTGACTAATATTCCCAGGCGTTTTTTAAATTTTTAAATTTTTTAGGACCTAAAATAACGGTACCTGCCAAAAAGGAAAACGATTTTTTTCCCAAAAACGAGTCCGAGGATTTTGTAAATAAAAAGTAAATATGTAGATCCAATCAATTAAATAAGAAAATGCTACTTTCCACTGATTTTTACTTCCGATATACGTAGTATAGGGCAAGTTTAGGATTCGTGAAAAAAAAAATTCGAGATAGGTAATAATTTTCCCTTACATTACCTACGATGATCCGTCTGTCTGTCTGTACCTTTACCTGCATCCAGTAGCGGATCTAGGATTTGGCTGTGGGGGCGGGGCTTGGAGTTTGGATATCCAGAAAACGAATTTTGACATCACTTTTCCTTTAACAATAGCCGTGTTTTTTTGTGCCTTTATATCCGCTCCTATCGCCCTTTAAAATTGTCTTAAAATAAAGCACAATAACAAGAATTTGAGATTGATGTGTTAAGCAAGGGAATTATTTTTAAGCGGAGCTAGAAGCTAATATTAAGGCTCAGCAACACATGGTCTATAACTAATTTTATAACTTTAAGTTCTAGCCACGTTACGGCCTCAAACCACACGAACAAATCCGTTTATTTATATTACTAAGTAATTAATAAGGTATCAAGTGCCCACCTCCATATGTTAATTATGTAAGTGTTTGTCTAAATTACCTGAAGGTATGCTTTGAACTTCAACTTTTTAATAAAATTTAAAAACTGTTTGTAATGCTAGGTCAGAAAAATGATATTTAAGTGGTCTTAATAGCAAAAGCTCAAATGTGTTTTGACTGTATCAGTCCTCTGAGATCTCATTTTCTTTAATTAGCCAAGTCAACGAACCTTCCTGTTTTCTTTAAATTGTCAATGGAAAGCATGAAAATAAAATTTTGTGGATCGAAAAATAAAATATCAAAATTTCAAGACTTTTAGTCGGACATAAGAAACAGCTGCACGGCCCAATTCTGCAAGTGTCAATGAATTTGCGTTTACGCTGCACCTACAAAAAATGTGTCAATAAATTTGTAAGTCACTGCAGAGTCTGTAGAGATTGTAAATATTTATGTCCACCTGCAAGATTTTTCTGAGTTCACAGAGTTTCTCACGCTTTTGGAATTTGGCTCCTCGACTAGAGAATTTGTATTGAATTGCTTAGCCCAAAAATGTTTTGTATGTATTGCCGTGGACCTTTGAAATTTTGAAAACTAAGCCCCAAAATTATCTAAGCACATCCAAGGCCGTAAGAAACAATTCCTGTTGTAATAAACATTTACACTAAACTTTACACGCCGGTGTTCTCTTATTGTTTTAGCCTCAATTGCGTTTCTCTCGTTAAATTAGCTAGGTTTTTAGTGTAAACAGTTGTTGCTTTTGACATGTAAATGTTAAGCCCCGACCAGGTTTTTTTAAAATTATATCTGCAAGCTTTAGCCCCAATTTCGAACTTTAACAATCCTTATTTATGCCCCAAAAGCTCTCTGGAATAAGGTTAGTTTTAATGGAGTTAGTTGTTTAACCCTGACTACGTTTTTTGCCCAATGTTCTCAGACCTATTTAGTCCAAAATTGATTTTTGCTTTCAATTTTCTGGGTTTTTTTTTAAGGGAAAATTTTCGTTGCATAAAACATGTCCATTATTCATAGCCCCCCATTTGTTTTTTTGTCCAATTCACATCAGGCTTTAGCCACAACCTTAGGGCTTAGAAAAGAAGTTGCAGAACATAAAAATTGTTCAGCCCCAATCACGTTGTTTTGTCCATCAAAATGCTCATCTTAACAACATTTTAGACGAATATAAAACTCTACACGTTGTAATCTATTGCATTTTATATTTCAAAATATTTTAGCAATAGAATGGGGGGGGCCTTAGCCCCTATAGCCACCCCCTGGATCCGCCACTGCCTGCAGCCTAAACGGCTGAAGCGATTTTCTTCAAACTTTGGACTTAAGGTTCTTAGGGGATTCCCTAGAGGGAAATTGAATTTTGTTTAGCTCAAAAAATAACGGTACCTGTTATACAACCAATATACAAAAATTGATTTATTTCGAGCTCTAACGATTTTGATAAAAAAATTACAAGCTACTATAATTTTTTCAGTAAATATAACGGTACCTGTCATAGAACCGATTTTTTGGTTTTCAAATTTCTCGTTAACGGCTACACCGATTTAAACCAAATTTTGTATGTAAGAGGTCCTTTGCAATTCTAAAAATTCTGCATACCTATACAATTTTTTTTGAAAATTTAATATCTTGAAACGGGATAATGATTTTTTTTTTCAATTTTGTGAAAAATTGTATTTTATTAAATACTAAAAGCTTGCATACCAATTTTTTTAATTTTCAAGAATTTTTATATATAAAAAATGATTAAAAGAAAAACCGCCCTAACGATTTTCAAAATTTTTTTTTTCATAAATTCATATTTATAAAACAAATCAGATGGCATACTCTTTTTTGAGCTTTGTCTGTCTTAGCTATTAAAAAAAAAAAACAAATTTATAGTAATTTATAGTAACAATGTATAAATATTTCCCTTTTTCGTGACCTTTCTTCAATTATAAATGAAAATCCTAAAGTGGGTATTCTTATTTTATTTGTTGTAACGTTTGGGGTGTGTTTACACTCTTCTTCAGACCTATTTTTGAAAAGATATTATATTTATAGATAATTATATACATAAATAAAAACAAATATTCGGCAAAATAACAATACTAACAACTGAAAACAAAACAGGAATATAATAAAAATTTATTCTTATTTTTGTATTCTTGTGTGTGTTTTTTTGTTATTTATTTAAAAGCCTTGAAAAATACGTTTTAAATAGACGGGCGTGTCCTTTTCTTTATTTATTTAATATGGCTGTATATTTGTTTGAAAATATTTTCCAAACAAAATGCAAGTTAAGGATTCTCAGCAGAGATATCCTAAAAAAAAGCGAACGGCGTTCCCAGAGGGGTCGGCCCAATAGTTCGACTTACGGATATAAATATTAAAAAATTGAAAGAGTTTTTATTAACGTAATGCTTTATTCCAACGTCCAGAACGAACTAAATATTCTTAAAGCTAAGAGTTACTACCTAGCTTATGCATAGCCTAAGCTCGTGCAAGGGTATTTGTCGATGCAGCATTTCCCAACTGTGGGAACAGCGGATGGGGATCATATTCGCGTGTGGCCTTCGGTCGTGCAGGTACATTTACCTTTCTAACTTAAATTACAATTTTACTGTATTTTGTATATGTAACATTTCAAGTAACATTCTTTTATTGTAATTCTTTTCTGATTGTAAAATTGTTACATTTTTAAAATCAGGACGATGACCTTCTTCTATGCAATGTAATGCTAATGCTGTCTTTTGCGTGCTACCATTATTTATATCTGATCTATGACCTGATATACAATTACGGAGTTTTTGCATAGAATGATATGACGGGAGCTCGAAATACATATATTATTTTGAGAAATGATCCCACTTATAAACTTCAAAATAAAAACAATTGTTATATTAAAGATTTATTAAATCAAACATTTCTTAATGAATCTGAAAAGAAATGTATGATAACATATACTGCCAACAGTCCAAAAATGTATGGCTTACCAAAGATTCATAAAGAAAATTGGCCGTTACGTCCAATGTGCTCTTCTACAAACGTCCCATGCTATCAGCTATCAAAATATATTACGAAAATCCTTAATAAAATAACTGAACACTCGAAATATAACGTTAAAAATGCAAAACATTTTGTTGAAACTATTTCACCAGTTGTTATAGAAGAAAGTGTGTTGCGACGCAACATGAAACATTGAAACATTTAAAAGCTTATAACTACATTCTACATAGATATCCGTCGGCATTTACTCTTTTATCAAAAGATGCAAATCACCGACGGCAAAACATACATGCACTTTTTTTGTATCATCATCACGATACCTATTGCCAAAATTGGGAGTGCATGAAAGATGACAACAATTGCCTATTGTCATAAATTATGATTTGTGGGAGTTACTCCGTAAATAGGCTGCGACGACTTTTCATTATTGGGACCACCCACAATGCGATGTTTTTTTTTGGTGCATGTATGCATTGGATGACCAAGTAGCTGATGACGATCGATCGATGGTGTTCCAAGCTGAACCAAGGGACGAGAGGTGCAGGGTTAAGCTATGGCCAGATTAGCATAGAGAAAATATGTACCTCTATGGTTCAATGATCTTTAGCTGGACCAAAAGCGGAATCAGCTGGTGAACCGAGATTTCGGTATGACGATGACGATGCATGAATATTATTCCCTGTTTGAATGCCTACAAAGAAAGTGTTTAAATCTGAGTAGAAATAAAACTTTAAATTTGAATTTTAACGTATAGTAAACGTAAAACTGCCTTTTTTATTTCAAAGGAACATTTAACAACATATATCCTCGCTATCTGTGGTAATATAGTGCAATACCACTTGCACTTTTGTAGTTCTTTTTTTGGTATCGCACCAAACCTTTTTGGTTTTGACTCCGCGACAGTTGGACTGCGGAGGATACAATCCAGTCGATTTTTTATATTTTTGCTAATTGTGCTTGCGGCAAAGAAAGTGATATACTTGTTTCTTTTGATGTAGTTTCTTTATTCACAAACATTCCAGTACAACTAGCACTAGAATTAGTTGAAAAAAGCTGGAATAATATCCAAGAAATCACACGTATCAAAAAGAAACAATTCTTAGAACTCTTACGGTTTTGTGTAATTTACAATAACTACTTAGAATTTAATAAAACAATTTATCAGCAAAAACAAGGTGTCCCTATGGGAAGTCCTGTATCCCCAATTTTAGCAGATATAATAATGGAGACATTACTTGATGACGTTTTAGGGAAATTAACATATACACCAAAAATTGTGAGAAAATATGTAGATGATTAATTTTTGATTATCAAATCAAATGAAGTACATTCAACCTTAACAGCACTAATTCTTTTCATGATAAAATTCAATTTACTGTCGAAGTTGGAAAAGATGGAATGCTCCCTTATCTAGATGTTAAGGTAATTAGAAAAAATAGTCAACTAATTTTTGATTGGTATAAGAAACCAACATCGTTCATTATAAATACAGCTATAAATTTTATAAATAGAGTGTTAGACCATAGTGATATTACGTTCGAAAAAATAATATTGAAATTATCATGGACACATTAATTTCCAATTCCTTTCCAACTGAAATTACTAAATCTCTTATTAATAACTATTTTAATAATGTAAGACAACCAAGTCCAATCATTAATGTACATCAAATAATACATAAAAGTGCTTTATACATTCCCAACTTATCAAATCGATTATTGAATGCCCCAATAAGCGATAAAGAAAAAACAATCGAATAGCTTTTAAATCAGCTAATACACTAAGAAATTCAATTTTCTCAAAATTAAAAGATAAATCCAAGAAGATAAATCAAATATTGTATACAAGATCAAATGTGTAGGTGATGGGTCTACACCAAGTCCATCAGTTTATGTAGGAACTTCTATGCAAAAACTCCGTAATCGTATATCTGGTCATAGATCAGATATAAATAATGGTAGCACGCAAAAGACAGCATTAGCATTACATTGCATAGAAGAAGGTCATCGTCCTAATTTTAAAAATGTAACAATTTTACAATCAGAAAAGAATAACAATAAAAGAATGTTACTTGAAATGTTACATATACAAAATACAGAAAATATAAACAAACGTTCAGATTGTGATAGGCTTACTAATATATATGGTCAGTTTATTAATAGGTATCAATCCATATCTGTTTAAATGATACTCAAACTTTTAATACATACACAGCACATATACAAATTTAAAATTCAATAATAACAAACTTCAAGTTAACACTATGCATTTCCCACGACAGTGCTGACAGTGCATTTAAGTTAGAAAGGTAAATGTACTTGCACGACCGAAGGCCACACCCGAATATGATCCCCATTCGCTGTTCCCACAGTTGGGAAATGCTGCATCGACAAATACCCTTGCACGAGCTTAGGCTATGCATAAGCTAGGTAGTAACTCTTAGCTTTAAGAATATTTAGTTCGTTCTGGACGTTGGAATAAAGCATTACGTTAATAAAAACTCTTTCAATTTTTTAATATTTATATCCGTAAGTCGAACTATTGGGCCGACCCCTCTGGGAACGCCGTTCGCTTTTTTTTAGGATATCTCTGCTGAGAATCCTTAACTTGCATTTTGTTTGGAAAATATTTTCAAACAAATATACAGCCATATTAAATAAATAAAGAAAAGGACACGCCCGTCTATTTAAAACGTATTTTTCAAGGCTTTTAAATAAATAACAAAAAACACACAAGAATACAAAAATAAGAATTAATTTGTATTATATTCCTGTTTTGTTTTCAGTTGTAAGTACTGTTATTTTGTCGATTGTTTGTTTTTATTTATGTATATAATTATCTATAACTATAATATCTTTTCAAAAATAGATCTGAGGAAGGGTGTAAACACACCCCAAACGTTACATCAAATAAAATAAGAATTTTCAAAATCTGACCTAAAGACCACTTTAGGATTTTCATTTGTAATTATTTATAACTCAATTATTTTAATATTTAAATTTCTTCATCTTCTTATTGTAATAATTTATATTTTAAATTGTTTTTAAAACTTTTTTTTTTAATGATATCATAATGTTATAGAGCCACTACATATACACATTGTCAATTTTAAGCTACGTTCAAGTTGTAAGCTACGAGAGCAAGCTTGTGCGATCCAGTCGTACCCATTTTTTTTATTCACTACGGAAACTGGTTCGAATCGAATTAATTTTCCATTCGCATTTGGCTCTGTTTCTTCAAATTTTCCCAAAAGAGTTAGATATGCTTTTAGTTTTTTTTGATTTTATATTCTTCGCTTTTAATCTGCAAACGTCCAAACGTTCGCTAAAACGTTTCGTTAAAACGGAAATTGTTTTTTTTTTTTAATAAAATCTAAAGCATCAATTAAAAATTACATTTGTCCAGCTCTACTTTTCTTCATATTTTTAGACGAAGATACATGTAAATCCAGGATTTAATTACACTTTCTCTTTAGCAATATTAAAATTAAAATATTATCTAACCGAGCATCAATTGTATTAGATTAGATTTAGAAGTATTTTTTGTTCATTTCAAACTTAAAATTAGTATAACAATTAATTGATTAATAATGAATAAATAGTAATCATCCATTAACTTAAAAGTTAGTGTCGAATGAAACAGCAAGAAAAAATTCACAAAAATAAATCTGATGTGGGGTGACAATCAGAACTAAAATAGTTAAAATTCAAAATAATAATGATCAAAAAAATATAATACCTATTTATAAATATAAAATAAATTACATCTTTCGATTTTAATTTCCCTTTTAAAACCTAGACAAAATTGAAGCAAATGTTGGATAGTTTATAATTAATAATGTAACAACAATTAAAAAATTAAGAAAAAAATGAATAAAAGGATTATTTTATATTAACAAAAGTAATTTTCAATAAAATAAAAGTCCACCGTGAAAAGCCAGTTTTTTACTTTTTTTAAAAATGAGTTAAAGTTATGAGTCATTCTTATTGACACAGGAAGTTTATTAAAGCATTTGGGTGCAGAGGCAGTATAAAAATGAGAGAAATGTGTTTTATTCGCAACAGGTTCATTAACTAGGTGCATATTGTTTATACGTAGATTGTATAATTGAGAGTTTCTGCTAGGCATATTACCACTTTGCTTGAAAAATTCTTTCAAGACTTTAAAAACGTAAAGATGTCTCATAGGCAGAATTCTTTAGTCATTGTATAGAGGCCAACTTTCAGAGAATCGATTTTTGTTGCAAATAATACGTATCAGGTGTTTTTGTGCAATTAACATGGTCTTAAAAGTATATGCGTATGAACCTCCCCAGCTAGATAATCCATATTGCAGTTTTGAATGTGCAAGACCATAATATACTAAATTTAAGACTTTTTTTTAGAACAAAAAGGCTTTAAGAGATACATTTTTCGAGTGACCAGCATTAAGTTAGATTTAATATTTCCGATGTGATCTTTCCAATTAAGATTTGAATCAATAATTACGCCTAAGTATTTAAAGCTTGGTACTGCTTCAATTTTGAAACAAAAATCTGAACAAGCTCCGTTTGGATCAAAATTAGATTTACCACAAAAATGTATAGGAACGCTGTATTGTCTACAATTCGAAGCACGAAAATACAGATTGAAGTCAGAAGGTCTATAGCCTGGTGTTTTGAAGGTCATCAATTTAGTTTTTTCACTAAGGATTAGCTTATGAATCGAAAACCATGTCCTTAAAGTTTGGAGGTCTTCTTTTATTTGTAATACACAGTTAAGTTCGGAAACTGATTGGTAAGTGAAGGATATGTCATCCGCAAAGGCAGTCGAAAGGCCATTTAACTTGAGTTTGAAAAGTGAGTTGATATATATTAAGGAGAACAAAGGGCCAAGTACGGATCCTTGTGGTACGCCATTTTTCAAAATACGGGCTTCACTTGAGATTCCCTTTAGAGTTACTGTTTGGACTCTACCCTTCAAATATGACTTCAACCATTCAAAAACAATTCCTCTAAAACCAGCATTGTAAAGTTTTCTTAGAGGAAAATCATGATCAGCCATATCAAAAGCTTTTGTCATGTCAATGAAGAGGGCTATGGTAAATTTGTTATTATTTTAACTATCATACAACTGACTGCATAACCTAAGAATGGCATCTTCTGTTGACTTACCAGACCTGAAACCAAATTGATTCTCACTGAAAAAACTATTTTTGTTCAAAAAAGACGTAATTCTGTTTTTCATGAGTTTTTCAAAAATTTTGGAAACTGTGGGAAGAAGAGAAATAGGTCTGTAGTTTGAAATGCTTTTCCTGTCTCCTTTCTTAAACAAAGGTATAACCTCAGCACATTTAAGGTTTTGTGAGAAAAATCCCTGCACAACACTTAAGTTAAAGACGAAACATAAAACATCGGATACATATAGCCCAATTTTTTAAGGAACGTGCTACATAGATATTCCAGCTGAAGTACAAGAATTCTTGTTTTGTAAGGAAAGAATCATTTTATATGTCTCAAACGAGGTAATAGGATTGTAGGCAAAGCTGTTTGGTTGTATAAATTCAGAATCCATACCTACCTGATCGTAACAAATACAGTCCACAGAATTAATGGACGGTTTTATTTTTTCAGAGATGTCTGTAAAGTATTCGTTAAATTTGTTGGCAATGCAGTTTACGTCCGTTAAGGTATTACCATCAATTAACAAGGATTCTATTTCGTTTAACTTATTATTCTTTCCTAAGATGCTATCTTCTATTCTCCATTCTTCTTTGGTATTTCCCTTAGATCTTTGCAATCAGTTGGTATAGTAATTCTCACGAGCTAAATTAACATTAGTATTAACAACTTAACTCAAAGAAAGGTAATATTTTCTAAGTTTAGCATTATTTGGATGTTTCTTGCACTTTGAACCGACATTGTTCTTTATTTTTACCTGCTTAACGAGACTGTGATTCATCCATGGCCTTAAAAATGTGTTTCTATTTGAATTTTTCAATGGTAGTAGACATGAATTTATGTGATTATTCAAAATCGAAATAAAATTAGAGAGTGCCGTGGAAGGGTCGTTTTCAGAGTAAACCTGATCCCAAAATTAGAATTTCAAAATATCCTGTAACAATCTGTAATCAGTGTTAAAACGCTTTATATTTGATATTTTACTTGCAGGTTTTGAATTAGTATTAAGATCATTTAATAAAGTGACCATTCTATGATCAGTAATCATAAGATCAAAGACTTTTCCGCTTAAATTTATTTTATTACTTCGTCTTAAGCGCGCAAAAATGTGGTCACTACAAGTACTTGACGATTCAGTAACCCGAGTTGGCTCATTAACATATCCTTTAAGACCATTTGACGCCATAAGAAATAAATAATTTTCTGTATCTTTATCTGATATATTTAAAGTATCAATATTAATATCACCGATTAAAATTAAATTGTTGGCTTTATTTGATTCGAGAATTCTGCCTAATTCCTCTAAAAGAAATTTTTATTAACTCCATGTAATCTATATATACACAATAAAGTATAGTTTTCGTTTTGATAAGCAAATGACAACTTTACTGCATCTGCACTACAGATATCTATTTTTGATGATTTATAACCAAAACCCTCACTTATATATACCGCTACACCTCCCGATGAATAAGTTTCATTACAACCGCCAATTAACGAATAGCCTGGTATGTTATATAGGCTTAGTTCATTTTCAAAAATCCAAATCTCTGTTAAGACAATTACTACAGGCAAATTTACAAGTGACTCAATGTGAGCTAAAAGAATTGAAATTTGCGGAACTGTAGGCATCCAAAGTCATACAAGCCTTCATAACTCAAAAAAATAACTTTGAATGCAAATATCTCGAAAACTAGACCTTGGGTTTGCTTTGGATGTGCTGGTTGCATTTGACAAAACCTTTCTATATATGTACGTTTCAATGGGTTCCAGAGACTTTCGTAAAAAAATTAATTTTTAGTGATATGGGGGTAGTCCATGCTTTTTTTCGAAAATCGATTGGAAAAAAAAAGTTGAGTTTTGAACGGCAATACAAAGGCCTGACCGTTATCTATTCAACAACGTTAACCGCAACCCCTAACGAGCCTTATTTTGGAAGTTATGGCCATATTAAGATTTTTAGTTTTTGGGTTGAAACAAGAAAGATTAACTTTGAATCAGAATTTCTCTGCAACCAGAGCCCACAAAATGCTCTAGTTTTCAGCAATGGATAGCTTTTCAAAATCTAATAAACCGCAAGGCCTTCCGAGCCTTATTTGTGGAACTGTAGACATCCAAAGTCATGCAAACTTTCAAAACTCAAAAAAATCGATTTTAATGGATTTACTTTGAATTTAGATACCTCCGCAACCAGACCTCCTAGAATGTTCTAGTTTTCAGCTATGGATAGCTCTTGAAAAACTAATTAAGCATTTTGCAAGCGAAAATGACGTCATAGCCTTATTTGCGGAACTGGCGGAACTGTAGGCATCCAAAGTCATACAAGCCTTCATAACTCAAAAAAATAACTTTGAATGCAAATATCTCGAAAACTAGACCTTATAAAAGCGTTTGCTTTGGATGTGCTGGTTGCATTTGACAAAACCTTTCTATATATGTACGTTTCAATGGGTTCCAGAGACTTTCGTAAAAAATTGAATTTTTAGTGATAAGGGGGTAGTCCATGCTTTTTTTCGATTTACAAATTTAATGGATTTACTTTGAATTGAGATATCTCCGCAACCAGACCTCCTAGAATGTTCTAGTTTTCAGCTATGGATAGCTCTTGAAAAATTAATTAAGCATTTTGCAAGCGAAATGACATCATAGACTTATTTGCGGAACTGTAGGCATCCAAAGTCATACAAGCCTTCATAACTCAAAAAAATAACTTTGAATGCAAATATCTCGAAAACTAGACCTTATAAAAGGGTTTGCTTTGGATGTGCTGGTTGCATTTGACAAAACCTTTCTATATATGTACGTTTCAATGGGTTCCAGAGACGTTTGTAAAAAATTGAATTTTTAGTGATAAGGGGGTAGTCCATGCTTTTTTTCGAAAATCGATTGGAAAAAAAAGTTTACTTTGAATTTAGATACCTCCGCAACCAGACCTCCTAGAATGTTCTAGTTTTCAGCTATGGATAGCTCTTGAAAAACTAATTAAGCGTTTTGCAAGCGAAAATGACGTCATAGCCTTATTTGCGGAACTGTAGGCATCCAAAATCATACAAGCCTTCATAACTCAAAAAAATAACTTTGAATGCAAATATCTCGAAAACTAGACCTTATAAAAGGGTTTGCTTTGGATGTGCTGGTTGCATTTGACAAAACCTTTCTATATATGTACGTTTCAATGGGTTCCAGAGACTTTTGTAAAAATGAATTTTTAGTGATAAGGGGGTAGTCCATGCTTTTTTTCGAAAATCGATTGGAAAAAAAAAGTTGAGTTTTCAACGGCAATGCAAAGGCCTGACCGTTATCTGTTCAACAACGTTAACCGCAACCCCTAACGAGCCTTATTTTGGAAGTTATGACCATATTAAGATTTTTAGTTTTTGGGTTGAAACAAGAAAGATTAACTTTGAATCAGAATTTCTCTGCAACCAGAGCCCACAAAATGCTCTAGTTTTCAGCAATGGATAGCTTTTCAAAAACTGATTAAGCGGTTAATAAAACGCAAGGCCTTCCGAGCCTTATTTGTGGAACTGTAGACATCCAAAGTCATGCAAACTTTCAAAACTCAAAAAAATCGATTTTAATGGATTTACTTTGAATTTAGATACCTCCGCAACCAGACATCCTAGAATGTTCTAGTTTTCAGCTATGGATAGCTCTTGAAAAACTAATTAAGCGTTTTGCAAGCGAAAATGACGCCATAGCCTTATTTGCGGAACTGTAGGCATCCAAAGTCATACAAGCCTTCATAACTCAAAAAAATAACTTTGAATGCAAATATCTCAAAAACTAGACTTTATAAAAGGTTTTGCTTTGGATGTGCTGGTTGCATTTGACAAAACCTTTCTATATATGTACGTTTCAATGGGTTCCAGAGACTTTCGTAAAAAAATTAATTTTTAGTGATCGATTTTAATGGATTTACTTTGAATTTAGATACCTCCGCAACCAGACCTCCTAGAATG
This sequence comes from Melangyna quadrimaculata, assembly GCA_949320155.1. Lineage (NCBI taxonomy): Eukaryota > Metazoa > Arthropoda > Insecta > Diptera > Syrphidae > Melangyna > Melangyna quadrimaculata. The sequence goes on along the minus strand of OX439483.1, from coordinate 78,274,111 downwards.
TTCTAGTTTTCAGCTATGGATAGCTCTTGAAAAACTAATTAAGCATTTTGCAAGCGAAAATGACGTCATAGCCTTATTTGCGGAACTGTAGGCATCCAAAGTCATACAAGCCTTCATAACTCAAAAAAAATAACTTTGAATGCAAATATCTCGAAAACTAGACCTTATAAAAGGGTTTGCTTTGGATGTGCTGGTTGCATTTGACAAAACCTTTCTATATATGTACGTTTCAATGGGTTCCAGAGACTTTCGTAAAAAAATTAATTTTTAGTGATAAGGGGGTAGTCCATGCTTTTTTTCGAAAATCGATTGGAAAAAAAAAGTTGAGTTTTGAACGGCAATGCAAAGGCCTGACCGTTATCTGTTCAACAACGTTAACCGCAACCCCTAACGAGCCTTAATTTGGAAGTTATGGCCATATTAAGATTTTTAGTTTTTGGGTTGAAACAAGAAAGATTAACTTTGAATCAGAATTTCTCTGCAACCAGAGCCCACAAAATGCTCTAGTTTTCAGCAATGGATAGCTTTTCAAAAACTGATTAAGCGGTTAATAAACCGCAAGGCCTTCCGAGCCTTATTTGTGGAACTGTAGACATCCAAAGTCATGCAAACTTTCAAAACTCAAAAAAATCGATTTTAATGGATTTACATTGAATTTAGATACCTCCGCAACCAGACCTCCTAGAATGTTCTAGTTTTCAGCTATGGATAGCTCTTGAAAAACTAATTAAGCATTTTGCAAGCGAAAATGACGTCATAGCCTTATTTGCGGAACTGTAGGCATCCAAAGTCATACAAGCCTTCATAACTCAAAAAAATAACTTTGAATGCAAATATCTCGAAAACTAGACCTTATAAAAGGGTTTGCTTTGGATGTGCTGGTTGCATTTGACAAAACCTTTCTATATATGTACGTTTCAATGGGTTCCAGAGACTTTTGTAAAAAAATGAATTTTTAGTGATAAGGGGGTAGTCCATGCTTTTTTTCGAAAATCGATTGGAAAAAAAAGTTGAGTTTTGAACGGCAATGCAAAGGCCTGACCGTTATCTGTTCAACAACGTTAACCGCAACCCCTAACGAGCCTTATTTTGGAAGTTATGACCATATTAAGATTTTTAGTTTTTGGGTTGAAACAAGAAAGATTAACTTTGAATCAGAATTTCTCTGCAACCAGAGCCCACAAAATGCTCTAGTTTTCAGCAATGGATAGCTTTTCAAAAACTGATTAAGCGGTTAATAAACCGCAAGGCCTTCCGAGCCTTATTTGTGGAACTGTAGACATCCAAAGTCATGCAAACTTTCAAAACTCAAAAAAATCGATTTTAATGGATTTACTTTGAATTTAGATACCTCCGCAACCAGACCTCCTAGAATGTTCTAGTTTTCAGCTATGGATAGCTCTTGAAAAACTAATTAAGCATTTTGCAAGCGAAAATGACGTCATAGCCTTATTTGCGGAACTGTAGGCATCCAAAGTCATACAAGCCTTCATAACTCAAAAAAATAACTTTGAATGCAAATATCTCGAAAACTAGACCTTATAAAAGCGTTTGCTTTGGATGTGCTGGTTGCATTTGACAAAACCTTTCTATATATGTACGTTTCAATGGGTTCCAGAGACTTTCGTAAAAAAATTAATTTTTAGTGATAAGGGGGTAGTCCATGCTTTTTTTCGAAAATCGATTGGAAACAAACAAGTTGAGTTTTGAACGGCAATGCAAAGGCTTGACCGTTATCTGTTCAACAACGTCAACCGCAACCCCTAACGAGCCTTATTTTGGAAGTTATGACCATATTAAGATTTTTAGTTTTTGGGTTGAAACAAGAAAGATTAACTTTGAATCAGAATTTCTCTGCAACCAGAGCCCACAAAATGCTCTAGTTTTCAGCAATGGATAGCTTTTCAAAAACTGATTAAGCGGTTAATAAAACGCAAGGCCTTCCGAGCCTTATTTGTGGAACTGTAGACATCCAAAGTCATGCAAACTTTCAAAACTCAAAAAAATCGATTTTAATGGATTTACTTTGAATTTAGATACCTCCGCAACCAGACCTCCTAGAATGTTCTAGTTTTCAGCTATGGATAGCTCTTGAAAAACTAATTAAGCGTTTTGCAAGCGAAAATGACGTCATAGCCTTATTTGCGGAACTGTAGGCATCCAAAGTCATACAAGCCTTCATAACTCAAAAAAATAACTTTGAATGCAAATATCTCAAAAACTAGACCTTATAAAAGGTTTTGCTTTGGATGTGCTGGTTGCATTTGACAAAACCTTTCTATATATGTACGTTTCAATGGGTTCCAGAGACTTTCGTAAAAAAATTAATTTTTAGTGATAAGGGGGTAGTCCATGCTTTTTTTCGAAAATCGATTGGAAAAAAAAAGTTGAGTTTTGAACGGCAATGCAAAGGCCTGACCGTTATCTGTTCAACAACGTTAACCGCAACCCCTAACGAGCCTTATTTTGGAAGTTATGACCATATTAAGATTTTTAGTTTTTGGGTTGAAACAAGAAAGATTAACTTTGAATCAGAATTTCTCTGCAACCAGAGCCCACAAAATGCTCTAGTTTTCAGCAATGGATAGCTTTTCAAAAACTGATTAAGCGGTTAATAAAACGCAAGGCCTTCCGAGCCTTATTTGTGGAACTGTAGACATCCAAAGTCATGCAAACTTTCAAAACTCAAAAAAATCGATTTTAATGGATTTACTTTGAATTTAGATACCTCCGCAACCAGACCTCCTAGAATGTTCTAGTTTTCAGCTATGGATAGCTCTTGAAAAACTAATTAAGCGTTTTGCAAGCGAAAATGACGTCATAGCCTTATTTGCGGAACTGTAGGCATCCAAAGTCATACAAGCCTTCATAACTCAAAAAAATAACTTTGAATGCAAATATCTCAAAAACTAGACCTTATAAAAGGTTTTGCTTTGGATGTGCTGGTTGCATTTGACAAAACCTTTCTATATATGTACGTTTCAATGGGTTCCAGAGACTTTCGTAAAAAAATTAATTTTTAGTGATCGATTTTAATGGATTTACTTTGAATTTAGATACCTCCGCAACCAGACCTCCTAGAATGTTCTAGTTTTCAGCTATGGATAGCTCTTGAAAAACTAATTAAGCATTTTGCAAGCGAAAATGACGTCATAGCCTTATTTGCGGAACTGTAGGCATCCAAAGTCATACAAGCCTTCATAACTCAAAAAAAATAACTTTGAATGCAAATATCTCGAAAACTAGACCTTATAAAAGGGTTTGCTTTGGATGTGCTGGTTGCATTTGACAAAACCTTTCTATATATGTACGTTTCAATGGGTTCCAGAGACTTTCGTAAAAAAATTAATTTTTAGTGATAAGGGGGTAGTCCATGCTTTTTTTCGAAAATCGATTGGAAAAAAAAGTTGAGTTTTGAACGGCAATGCAAAGGCCTGACCGTTATCTGTTCAACAACGTTAACCGCAACCCCTAACGAGCCTTAATTTGGAAGTTATGGCCATATTAAGATTTTTAGTTTTTGGGTTGAAACAAGAAAGATTAACTTTGAATCAGAATTTCTCTGCAACCAGAGCCCACAAAATGCTCTAGTTTTCAGCAATGGATAGCTTTTCAAAAACTGATTAAGCGGTTAATAAAACGCAAGGCCTTCCGAGCCTTATTTGTGGAACTGTAGACATCCAAAGTCATGCAAACTTTCAAAACTCAAAAAAATCGATTTTAATGGATTTACTTTGAATTTAGATACCTCCGCAACCAGACCTCCTAGAATGTTCTAGTTTTCAGCTATGGATAGCTCTTGAAAAACTAATTAAGCGTTTTGCAAGCGAAAATGACGTCATAGCCTTATTTGCGGAACTGTAGGCATCCAAAGTCATACAAGCCTTCATAACTCAAAAAAATAACTTTGAATGCAAATATCTCAAAAACTAGACCTTATAAAAGGTTTTGCTTTGGATGTGCTGGTTGCATTTGACAAAACCTTTCTATATATGTACGTTTCAATGGGTTCCAGAGACTTTCGTAAAAAAATTAATTTTTAGTGATAAGGGGGTAGTCCATGCTTTTTTTCGAAAATCGATTGGAAAAAAAAAGTTGAGTTTTGAACGGCAATGCAAAGGCCTGACCGTTATCTGTTCAACAACGTTAACCGCAACCCCTAACGAGCCTTATTTTGGAAGTTATGGCCATATTAAGATTTTTAGTTTTTGGGTTGAAACAAGAAAGATTAACTTTGAATCAGAATTTCTCTGCAACCAGAGCCCACAAAATGCTCTAGTTTTCAGCAATGGATAGCTTTTCAAAAACTGATTAAGCGGTTAATAAACCGCAAGGCCTTCCGAGCCTTATTTGTGGAACTGTAGACATCCAAAGTCATGCAAACTTTCAAAACTCAAAAAAATCGATTTTAATGGATTTACTTTGAATTTAGATACCTCCGCAACCAGACCTCCTAGAATGTTCTAGTTTTCAGCTATGGATAGCTCTTGAAAAACTAATTAAGCGTTTTGCAAGCGAAAATGACGTCATAGCCTTATTTGCGGAACTGTAGGCATCCAAAGTCATACAAGCCTTCATAACTCAAAAAAATAACTTTGAATGCAAATATCTCGAAAACTAGACCTTATAAAAGGGTTTGCTTTGGATGTGCTGGTTGCATTTGACAAAACCTTTCTATATATGTACGTTTCAATGGGTTCCAGAGACTTTTGTAAAAAAATGAATTTTTAGTGATAAGGGGGTAGTCCATGCTTTTTTTCGAAAATCGATTGGAAAAAAAAAGTTGAGTTTTGAACGGCAATGCAAAGGCCTGACCGTTATCTGTTCAACAACGTTAACCGCAACCCCTAACGAGCCTTATTTTGGAAGTTATGACCATATTAAGATTTTTAGTTTTTGGGTTGAAACAAGAAAGATTAACTTTGAATCAGAATTTCTCTGCAACCAGAGCCCACAAAATGCTCTAGTTTTCAGCAATGGATAGCTTTTCAAAAACTGATTAAGCGGTTAATAAAACGCAAGGCCTTCCGAGCCTTATTTGTGGAACTGTAGACATCCAAAGTCATGCAAACTTTCAAAACTCAAAAAAATCGATTTTAATGGATTTACTTTGAACTTAGATACCTCCGCAACCAGACCTCCTAGAATGTTCTAGTTTTCAGCTATGGATAGCTCTTGAAAAACTAATTAAGCGTTTTGCAAGCGAAAATGACGTCATAGCCTTATTTGCGGAACTGTAGGCATCCAAAGTCATACAAGCCTTCATAACTCAAAAAAATAACTTTGAATGCAAATATCTCGAAAACTAGACCTTATAAAAGGGTTTGCTTTGGATGTGCTGGTTGCATTTGACAAAACCTTTCTATATATGTACGTTTCAATGGGTTCCAGAGACTTTTGTAAAAAAATGAATTTTTAGTGATAAGGGGGTAGTCCATGCTTTTTTTCGAAAATCGATTGGAAAAAAAAAAGTTGAGTTTTGAACGGCAATGCAAAGGCCTGACCGTTATCTGTTCAACAACGTTAACCGCAACCCCTAACGAGCCTTATTTTGGAAGTTATGACCATATTAAGATTTTTAGTTTTTGGGTTGAAACAAGAAAGATTAACTTTGAATCAGAATTTCTCTGCAACCAGAGCCCACAAAATGCTCTAGTTTTCAGCAATGGATAGCTTTACAAAAACTGATTAAGCGGTTAATAAACCGCAAGGCCTTCCGAGCCTTATTTGTGGAACTGTAGACATCCAAAGTCATGCAAACTTTCAAAACTCAAAAAAATCGATTTTAATGGATTTACTTTGAATTTAGATACCTCCGCAACCAGACCTCCTAGAATGTTCTAGTTTTCAGCTATGGATAGCTCTTGAAAAACTAATTAAGCGTTTTGCAAGCGAAAATGACGTCATAGCCTTATTTGCGGAACTGTAGGCATCCAAAGTCATACAAGCCTTCATAACTCAAAAAAATAACTTTGAATGCAAATATCTCGAAAACTAGACCTTATAAAAGGTTTTGCTTTGGATGTGCTGGTTGCATTTGACAAAACCTTTCTATATATGTACGTTTCAATGGGTTCCAGAGACTTTCGTAAAAAAATTAATTTTTAGTGATAAGGGGGTAGTCCATGCTTTTTTTCGAAAATCGATTGGAAAAAAAAAGTTGAGTTTTGAACGGCAATGCAAAGGCCTGACCGTTATCTGTTCAACAACGTTAACCGCAACCCCTAACGAGCCTTATTTTGGAAGTTATGACCATATTAAGATTTTTAGTTTTTGGGTTGAAACAAGAAAGATTAACTTTGAATCAGAATTTCTCTGCAACCAGAGCCCACAAAATGCTCTAGTTTTCAGCAACGGATAGCTTTTCAAAAACTTATTAAGCGGTTAATAAAACGCAAGGCCTTCCGAGCCTTATTTGTGGAACTGTAGACATCCAAAGTCATGCAAACTTTCAAAACTCAAAAAAATCGATTTTAATGGATTTACTTTGAATTTAGATACCTCCGCAACCAGACCTCCTAGAATGTTCTAGTTTTCAGCTATGGATAGCTCTTGAAAAACTAATTAAGCGTTTTGCAAGCGAAAATGACGTCATAGCCTTATTTGCGGAACTGTAGGCATCCAAAGTCATACAAGCCTTCATAACTCAAAAAAATAACTTTGAATGCAAATATCTCGAAAACTAGACCTTATAAAAGGTTTTGCTTTGGATGTGCTGGTTGCATTTGACAAAACCTTTCTATATATGTACGTTTCAATGGGTTCCAGAGACTTTCTTAAAAAAATTAATTTTTAGTGATAAGGGGGTAGTCCATGCTTTTTTTCGAAAATCGATTGGAAAAAAAAAGTTGAGTTTTGAACGGCAATGCAAAGGCCTGGCCGTTATCTGTTCAACAACGTTAACCGCAACCCCTAACGAGCCTTATTTTGGAAGTTATGGCCATATTAAGATTTTTAGTTTTTGGGTTGAAACAAGAAAGATTAACTTTGAATCAGAATTTCTCTGCAACCAGAGCTCACAAAATGCTCTAGTTTTCAGCAATGGATAGCTTTTCAAAAACTGATTAAGCGGTTAATAAAACGCAAGGCCTTCCCAGCCTTATTTGTGGAACTGTAGACATCCAAAGTCATGCAAACTTTCAAAACTCAAAAAAATCGATTTTAATGGATTTACTTTGAATTTAGATACCTCCGCAACCAGACCTCCTAGAATGTTCTAGTTTTCAGCTATGGATAGCTCTTGAAAAACTAATTAAGCGTTTTGCAAGCGAAAATGACGTCATAGCCTTATTTGCGGAACTGTAGGCATCCAAAGTCATACAAGCCTTCATAACTCAAAAAAATAACTTTGAATGCAAATATCTCGAAAACTAGACCTTATAAAAGGGTTTGCTTTGGATGTGCTGGTTGCATTTGACAAAACCTTTCTATATATGTACGTTTCAATGGGTTCCAGAGACTTTCGTAAAAAAATTAATTTTTAGTGATAAGGGGGTAGTCCATGCTTTTTTTCGGAAATCGATTGGAAAAAAAAAGTTGAGTTTTGAACGGCAATGCAAAGGCCTGACCGTTATCTGTTCAACAACGTTAACCGCAACCCCTAACGAGCCTTATTTTGGAAGTTATGACCATATTAAGATTTTTAGTTTTTGGGTTGAAACAAGAAAGATTAACTTTGAATCAGAATTTCTCTGCAACCAGAGCCCACAAAATGCTCTAGTTTTCAGCAATGGATAGCTTTTCAAAAACTGATTAAGCGGTTAATAAAACGCAAGGCCTTCCGAGCCTTATTTGTGGAACTGTAGACATCCAAAGTCATGCAAACTTTCAAAACTCAAAAAAATCGATTTTAATGGATTTACTTTGAATTTAGATACCTCCGCCACCAGACCTCCTAGAATGTTCTAGTTTTCAGCTATGGATAGCTCTTGAAAAACTAATTAAGCGTTTTGCAAGCGAAAATGACGTCATAGCCTTATTTGCGGAACTGTAGGCATCCAAAGTCATACAAGCCTTCATAACTCAAAAAAATAACTTTGAATGCAAATATCTCAAAAACTAGACCTTATAAAAGGTTTTGCTTTGGATGTGCTGGTTGCATTTGACAAAACCTTTCTATATATGTACGTTTCAATGGGTTCCAGAGACTTTCGTAAAAAAATTAATTTTTAGTGATAAGGGGGTAGTCCATGCTTTTTTTCGAAAATCGATTGGATTGAGTTTTGAACGGCAATGCAAAGGCCTGACCGTTATCTGTTCAACAACGTTAACCGCAACCCCTAACGAGCCTTATTTTGGAAGTTATGGCCATATTAAGATTTTTAGTTTTTGGGTTGAAACAAGAAAGATTAACTTTGAATCAGAATTTCTCTGCAACCAGAGCCCACAAAATGCTCTAATTTTCAGCAATGGATAGCTTTTCAAAAACTGATTAAGCGGTTAATAAAACGCAAGGCCTTCCGAGCCTTATATGTGGAACTGTAGACATCCAAAGTCATGCAAACTTTCAAAACTCAAAAAAATCGATTTTAATGGATTTACTTTGAATTTAGATACCTCCGCAACCAGACCTCCTAGAATGTTCTTGTTTTCAGCTATGGATAGCTCTTGAAAAACTAATTAAGCGTTTTGCAAGCGAAAATGACGTCATAGCCTTATTTGCGGAACTGTAGGCATCCAAAGTCATACAAGCCTTCATAACTCAAAAAAATAACTTTGAATGCAAATATCTCGAAAACTAGACCTTATAAAAGGTTTTGCTTTGGATGTGCTGGTTGCATTTGACAAAACCTTTCTATATATGTACGTTTCAATGGGTTCCAGAGACTTTCGTAAAAAATTAATTTTTAGTGATAAGGGGGTAGTCCATGCTTTTTTTCGAAAATCGATTGGAAAAAAAAGTTGAGTTTTGAACGGCAATGCAAAGGCCTGACCGTTATCTGTTCAACAACGTTAACCGCAACCCCTAACGAGCCTTATTTTGGAAGTTATGGCCATATTAAGATTTTTAGTTTTTGGGTTGAAACAAGAAAGATTAACTTTGAATCAGAATTTCTCTGCAACCAGAGCCCACAAAATGCTCTAGTTTTCAGCAATGGATAGCTTTTCAAAAACTGATTAAGCGGTTAATAAACCGCAAGGCCTTCCGAGCCTTATTTTGTGGAACTGTAGACATCCAAAGTCATGCAAACTTTCAAAACTCAAAAAAATCGATTTTAATGGATTTACTTTGAATTTAGATACCTCCGCAACCAGACCTCCTAGAATGTTCTAGTTTTCAGCTATGGATAGCTCTTGAAAAACTAATTAAGCGTTTTGCAAGCGAAAATGACGTCATAGCCTTATTTGCGGAACTGTAGGCATCCAAAGTCATACAAGCCTTCATAACTCAAAAAAATAACTTTGAATGCAAATATCTCGAAAACTAGACCTTATAAAAGGGTTTGCTTTGGATGT